>OZ038423.1:64155590-65355590 GCA_964036155.1 Diploscapter coronatus | reverse complement strand
TTGGTTAGTTTTTTCATGCCATAACTTTTGACGATGGCCGTAAATTGGGACGAAATAAATGCTGCAAACATTTGAAAGTACAAAGTGCATTGCGTCATTTCGAATAGTCGTAAAAATCTATCGTGAATTTGAGAAATTTCGTCAAGTGTACGGTTAACTAGGCGTAATTTTCGTGTGTCTAATTTCTTGCTTGCACTTTTTGTTTCAATTTATCGACCATTGACAATTGGAATATTTTAAAATCAAAGTAAATACAAATTTCTGCGTTTCATTAATAAAATTTAGCAATGCAACTTCACCTTCCTCTTCCTCCCTTCTCCTGTGCGTCGTATCGTTCTTACTTTCTGTGATCATTCATCGAATATTTTTATAATTTTTTTTCGAAAATTGCAATAATGAAAATAAATATATTAAAAATCATATATGATACACAAAATGATAAATATGAGTTGAATTAGATTATGATTGAAGGAGGCTATCAGATTGCCGCCTGTCGTTCAGATATGTCATTTCGATGCCGTTTCTGTCCGTATCGTCGCATTCCACAAATTCTCTCTGAACATCATTTTTACAATTTGATAACCAGTTATACCACCTACTTGTGCATAATTCTCTCCCTGGTATGTTCTAAATCTGACAGATTCAGTTCTGTTCAGATTCAGTGAATTGTTCTGTATCGTGCTAATGGAAAGAACCGGAGAATGTCGCTCACTTCGAGACTGAATATTAATGTTTTTCTTCAGTTCCATTTAATTTTATACCGAATTGGCATCTCCTTCTGTGAGCAGTGGTTGTTCAACTGTTTCATTCTGGTCGAGCTCGATATCGTTCAGATTCGATCGAGTGTTTGCTAAATTTAGTTAAAGATGAAAAATACAAAACTATTTCTATTCTCACCGAAACTTCGATTGAGTTGCGAAAGAGATTTGGTTCTGTTGAATGAGCTTCGGCCGATGCAACAAGCAAGACGACGAAACTCGTTCATCCGGAAATAGCAGAGAGGCTGGCAGACAGAGTGGACTCCGATCAGAACCTGCAGGTGAGGGTAAGCTATTTGAACGCGATTACTGTATGAACCTGCAGCCACCATCTGATAAGCGTGCTGCCGTGGGAGATCTCGATGATGTTGTTGATGTGGAGAAAGGCCACCAGCTGAATGCCCGAATACGGGCAGAGGAAGAGAATATCGATGAGCAGCACGGAGCCGATCACGTAGATGTACTTGTGACGACTCACTGCCTGCACTCCTCGCCAACGACTGAAGTTTTGATGAAACAATAGTATTTCATACTTATTAGCAATATTAAAAAAACGATAAAATAACCTATCGAAGTGATTTTCAGATCAGTAACTCTATTGGACTCGTAAAGGTTGAAAGCGCAATACAAGGGATGCTCAATTTTAGTTTCTTGAAAATTCGAATAGCGCATGCTAAGAATTTTGTGGGAGGCATATTCTAGTCATGAAAGTTAGATTTACAATTAGACTACCTGCTCGTATTCGACCCGTTAGATCCAGTGCCGTGCAGATTTCTGTGTACAGATTTGCTATGTATCCGATAGCTTTCGTCGTTATTCAATTTTCCTCCATTTTCTTCTTTGAATTTACGGATCGTACGCAATATGAACGTGTAGCAAATCTAAAATAGTACTTCTTAGAGGGAACGTTTCCTTCTTGCTTTTTGATCTGCAAGAATAAATGATCTCGTGAGAAATTCTCAACAATTATCATATAGAGTGAAAGCTAAAGTCACGTTACTTTTTAGATATGACGTATGAAGAATTATTCATATTTCAAATGCTCTGGATGTATGTAGTTAAAATTACGAATTTTTCAATTCTTTTCCTTGTAAATAAAAGTTTCGTCCAATTAAAGCAGTAGAAGCTTTTAACGATGTAATAATATTCCTAGAATTAGTTCTAGCATGGAAGAATTAAGTAATTGGAAAATATTACGGTAAAATTACACTTACGATAACAATGAACAGAACGAGGAAGCAGAGAAGAGAGATGAGCAAGAGACTGAGGGCTGCGAAGTCCAGATGCCACTCGCCTGGGGATAATTGCATTTGAGAGGGTAGGATGTACAAATGAATTACCAGATCTGTCGTAATGTCTTGAATCATAGCTAGCTGGGGCTGAGGAAGGAATCAACAATCCTGCACCCAATATTATGCTTATCACCCAGCTGAAATTATTGATTCGATGAGAATTTCAAGATAATTGCAAAACCATAAAAATAAAATAAATAATACAGCCCGTCGCCTAAAATATCTCCTGTAGTGCAGAGGATAGCGAATGACGATAAATTCGTTGCTGGTGAACACGAGTAGATTGAAGATTGTCAAAAGGTTGCAGATACGCAGGAATACGAGGGCAAATGTAGATGCCTAAAATAAATTATTGTAAAATATCCATAAATATACTGGTTATTAGATAAATCAAAGATATATAAAACACATCAGAATAGATTGCGATATTTTTAACATCACGCTTCAAAAATCCCCGAAAGAAAGTAGACAAGTGCAAAGATAAAGACTAAAATCTCATCTGGTGATTTGATTTAGAAGTTGGCTTGCGAAAATGAGATAGAGAAAAACAATTTAATGGCGTCATAGAAAGATGAGTTCGTGACTGATGACAGAATTGTTTAGTCTTTATGCAGAATATTTATAAGTCGCCTTATTTTTTGCATTTTTCCCATATTCGTAATCTCAAATCGTGGGCTAATAAATAGGAAAAATCTAATGAAATCGTTTGACTATCATAATTTATATGTGCGTTATGACCCCATTTGAATACATACCCTGAATAGTGTTATTCTTGTGCTGATGCTTAGGTTGAGCCTGTAAATGCTGTTAGCAAATTGAGGCAGAGCATAGACAATCAGACAGACGCCCCGCACCACGTCCAGAATGGCACAGTGCATCACTATCACGTAGAACACGTTCTTTGACAGAACGCGACGACGATTTCTGAATGAGGATTAGCTTTTATTTCCCACGAACGATCGAATTACTTGAACAGAGCTGTGATGACAAAGACATTGAGAACGACGCTGAGACCGCCGAGGCAGCAGAGCAGAAACGATGTTGTTGCCATCTGGAATGCGAGAAATCAGGCTTTTTTTTCAAATACGAAAACTAAAGAAAGATAAAATCCTGGAAACCATTCTTTATCCATCGTATTAAACAATTTTGCATGTATGAAATTGCATTCATACAATCAGCTCTAAAACGACGATCCAATTCAAAAGAATGTCATGTTGGATTTAATAAATTATAAATCTGCACTGAGAATCAGTACGAAATGAAGAAATATGGGAAAATATCGATAAATCAGAAAATGCTACAGAAATATAGCCGAAATGAAGATGCAGAGCTCAATGTAGTTGTGAGAGGATGAAGAAGACGACAGGATGGAGATGTAATGGAATCAGAACGAAGAGAGGAGAAGGCCGAGACGAGAAGAGCGAATTAGGGAAATCAGAATAAGACGAGGATAGAAGAAAGGGCAGAAGATGACAAGATTGAAGGAGGATGCTAATTGACAGAAGGCAGGAGAGGAGAAGATGGAGATAAGATAGCTTAGAGAGGGGAGTTGAGAGCATGGATTTACATAATTGACAGCACAGAAGCTGAAGGAGAGGAGGACCTCCAAAATTGAAACAACACTCCCACTCAAAACTGACTGCATTGGCACATATATTGGAGGCACAAATAAACATTGTACGAATTTGGATGTAATCATTTTGGACAAAATTTTCTAGTTGGTATGATCAGTATTAAAATTCTTTAAAAAAACAATAATTATCGTAATCCGTCATCATGTCTTCTAGCGACCAAACAGCAATGCTGAGATTTAAAAATTCCAAAAGAAGCGGTTTTCATTTCCGATGATTCGTTTTTCATATCATTCGACTTTCGACTAGGCATGGCTGTATTTTTGCTTAGGAAAAATATTTTGTCGCTGCTGTTAGTTTCGTTCAAAAACATGCATCTTTAATTCAATCTTCATAATGAGAGAGCTTATACTTATGAGGGAAAACTACCTCGTATATTCATGAACAGAACAATAAAATAACACAGAATAGAGCAAAGGCGGATAAAGATGCAAAATTCTATCATATTCTGAGCATATCAAATGAATTTTTATGATGCTCATAAAATTCGGATAAAACATTTAATAAAGAACGAAGGCTCCGAAACTGCATTCAGATTCTGGCAACGACAGAGCTAATCACAACACAAAGCTGACCGTGAGAAGGGAGACGCAATTCCGAGAAACTGGCAGAAAATGAGAGAAGTCAAAAAGTAACGAGTGGTTAAGAAGACGAACACCTGATTGCAAGAAGATGATGAAATGATGAAGTAAGCAAGTCGAGTCGAAAAAAGGAGTTCTATAATTGGCCTGCTCTTTGCATTCCCATATTCACATGCAAATAACACACCAGACAATATAACACAAATGACATATAAAAGGAGATTGGCTTACAGCCTCTTCTGCATAGTTCTCGTAGAAGGGATGGAATTGGAATTGCAAAGTCAGATTCGCAACGACCGATGTGTCGTTGCAATCGTTCACGATGACACATTCCAACGAGGAATTGCTCTCTTCCGAAGTCAAGTCTTCTTCGTAATTTAGCGATTCAAGACTCGCATTTTCTAGATCCTGAAATTATGCAATGTTAACGGGAGAAATTTTTGGGAAGTAATGCCAATGAGATACAAAAAATGTTATGATACTGACTGAAGAAATATCACCATGTGTTTGTATTCCATATCTGATTTGTCCTGACTATACGAACCTATTTCTCGAAATTTCTAAAAATGTCGTACCTGAAGAAGTGTGATATTAGAAGTGTACAGAATGTCCATTTTAGAATAGCTGGATGTCATCATCGAAAGAAGAAGAATTCAATAGAAGAGGAGATAGAAGTACGGTAGATGAAAAGAGGGAGAAGCACGAAGAGAAGAGAAGACGAGAGGAGGTTATCATCTAATTAGGAAGGATGTGCAGGAATGAAGGCAGAGAAAGGCAGCAAAGGAATGCAGAAACTCTCAGACAAGAGGGACTGCCTGCCTGCCAGAGTTATGCAGACTATGCAGTGCTTTCTAATATCGCCTTATTCCTTATTCCCAAGCCCTTTCCCCCTTGCCTTATTCTTTCCTCTTCCTCAGTTTCCCTTATTTCGATCTCCATGTTCAGTTCCAGTTTGGCTCGTTTTGCTATGCAACACGTAGTTCTTTCGCAAACAATCCATATCCAAATAAGTCTAAATAAAGTGCAAATGAATAGGAATCATAGATCGAGTCTTTCCGAACATAAGCTTTTCATATACCACAATTCTAACCAATTGTATCATTATTTACGGGTTCAGATAAATAAGTTCAGTTTACAAACAAATTTTGTTACAAGGATTTTCTGTGAGATGTAGACTTAGGCTTTTTCAATGTACGATATTTTGTATTCTTGAAAGAGAATATTTATGTCAAAAATGAATAAACTTTATCATTGTTGTTTTAAATCACAGTGAATAGAGCACACTTCGATCGAAAATAGGACGCTTGAAAATAATTTACACGACAAGTCATTGGGCTGACTGCTCTGCATGAAGCCACGAAGCACTTTGAAATGATAAATGAATTAGAATTCGAAAATACATATAAAGAAAATTTCAAGGAAAGATTTCTGAAATAAGGCAATGAAAATAGAAGCCAAGTGAGGGACAGCGAAACACGGGACTCGAAGATAACAATACATTGATAAATGATAATGAATGATGGGTAAATGGTGAATAAAGGATAAACGAATAGCAAAAAGGAGAATAATACCCTTGTTGGAAAGGCATAAGGCATGAAATGGGAAGGAAATGAGATAGTTTGAGACAGACGGAAGTGGTAGCGAGCAGAATTCACAAATCATTCTTTTTTTTTTTTAAATTGCTGCTGAATTTTGAAATGTTACTTTCTACATTTAGAAATTTAGCAGCAATTCAAAAAAAAAGATTGATTTGCAAAATTTAGCCCGATACAATAAAAACAAATTAAACAACTACGCATCATAACTGAAGAGTATATCGATTCTGTAGAATTTTTAGAAGTTTACCTTTTGAAAAACTAGATGAAAATGGGATTTCTCCTTCCGAATTTTAACTTCATCTAATTTTTCACAAAATCTGTTTCAAAATATACAACTTTCTGAAAGAGGGAATGAGCCAAAGTAATTACTTACAGAAAGAAGGGAAGGAATTGATTTGAATGAAACGAGGAGAGGAGGATATGTTGTTGTGGTTGCTGTGTTAGAGTAAGTGGTTGAATGGAGGATAAATCAGAATCAGAATTTGAGAGTTGTTTCGACGCCTCCAATGCTGCTTTTGAGCTGCGTCCAAATTCTCTGCAGAGAAGGAGAGGAAGAACCTGCATTTGACTGAGCGGACTGCACTGACTTGCCCGTGCCTGCTGCAGAACCATTCGAAGTGGCATACAGCGAGTCGGCAGAGCCACTCCCCATGTCGCCTGACGACGTCTTCCCCTCCAGAACTGTTGTCCGGGAATCTGTAAAAACAATTCATCAACTAGCAAAAACAGACCTTTATATGTAGGTAAAATGAAACGAAATATTTTGTTTTAGGACTTCGACTAAAGTTCATCATTATTAAATTTCATCAAGGCATCGAGACTATTTTGAATTAAGAGATAGGGGTTTAGAGATTTGTAACTGTAATACAAATGATCTATTCGATGTGCTAATTATTTATATGTTGTATATTCTATCCAACTCGATTCTTTAGCATTAAATAAACTACTTTGGAAACTATAATATTGGTGAATTTTAGAAACGTACAGTAGAGGAAAAATATTCGGCCACCCATAAACACCGACTTTCTGGTTTTGATATTTGTAACGGCTAGATCGAAATAAAATTTCGCACACATAAAGTGATCCTTGTACACTAAAAGACTGCCCAGTTTCAATTGAATTCGGTCATCACGGGCGTCAAAACCAGGCACTCGGAATTTCGTGGGTGACATGATACTTTGTCAGCTACTGTATGAACGATGAACAAGATAGCTTTAATAAAAGCTAAATTTTGGGGATCATACTCGAATAGAACTAAAACATCATTTTAACACAATACAGGTTGTAATAATTGTATACTAACTGTTTCTATGTGTGGAAGACGGACCGTTTAGCGAATGTCTAACCCCCACAGTCTCTGTCGCCTCCTCTGCAACGTCAATCGACTTCTTCCTTTCCAATGACTGTTGCAGTGCCACTGGAGTCAGCCATTCTTGAGGTAGCATCTGCAAGTTATATTGAATAATAATAATAGTAATCATCATATTTTGAAGTTTACAAAAGCTGTAGATAGAAGTAATTCCTTTCTAATAATTTCTTTTTCTTTAAGAGAGTTAATGTCAGTAAAAATTAGTATTAGCAAAGTCAGTCGAAACAGGTCCGCCGATCGGGTCGATTTTCACATATCTCATAGTTTTTCATGCCGATCATTATGACGTGGTTCGGTTTTTCGAAAATCGATTACTGTGGTGAATTGCGGTAACTCGAAAGTGTGCAAGACCCGAGAAATCGGGAAAAAGCATGAATTGTGAAACAACTTTTTTATCAACATATCAGTAGAAATATAATTATTCTCGTCGCATTTGTTTTCAGATGTGATTTAAAAATTTTGATAAATTAAACGAAATTTCATACCCTATCCAAGAATGGAATGGATCCACTGATATTGGCGAGTCGATTGATCCAACCGGGAATTTCCCGTCCAGTCAAAGTCTGCAAAAAATAAAATAAGGGAATAAAACGAACTATGATCAAACCTTGGCAAAGACAGCACTGAAGTGGTTGCAGTTCCTGCTGATGAGATGGTAGCGATCCCCGCGGAAATCTCCGCCCAGCGACTTGATCATTTCGCGCACTTCCGAGGCCGTGAAGTCCGTCTCGCCCAGGTGAATCGACTCCCTAAAATTTATAGTATAGAGAAAAATATATAATTCTGAAAATGTAGAAACTTGATCATTTGTAGTCCAGAGGTAATGATAAAATATTCTTATTACACGGGAAAAAGGAGCTTGTATAAACATAAAATACTGGACTGTTGAAATTGTTATTTCGCTTTCGGATCGTAAAACATTTTAGCTTTGACTCCGATTCAGATTATAATTTTTCAAAATTAAAACTCCGAATAACCCCGATAAAACCCAAAAAAGTATTATGATCTTTGCTTTTCCATGGAAGTATATTAAAACTAGTTGTATTGTCTGTGAATTCGCTACTATTACAGATATTTTTCAGTAAAATCAAATAGAAAGTCTACCTGAACTTGAAATTCTCCCCCAGTTCCTCGGCGTCTTGCGGCGAATTCTCGAAGACTCCAGAGAACTGATAGGGGTGTCCTCCATAGGCGTATTCGATGCCGTAGATCTCGATTCCCGAATGGAAGATGCCGAATCCGATGTTGCTGGCATAGTCGTTCAGCCAGTACTGAAAATGCAGTCATTGAAAGCACTTTATAAGGTCTAAAAATCGTATGTCTATTCAAAATTTACTCCTATATTTTTAGTTTGCTCGTCTATAAAAAAAAAAAACGAAAATTTTAGCAGCAATTCACTATCAATTGCTCTGTTCTATCGAATATTAAATTGAGTAATGACTCACCATGTCATAGACATTGAGGCGGACCGGCGCACGCGCCATCGCTGCAACGGCTTCGGCTCGATGCACCACAATTGTGGATGGGCTGGAGGCTGATCGACTGATCGGGATGAAATGGGTTGGGAGATGAGCCTGAATGAGCACGTCAGAATGAGTAGAATGAGATGAGGATGACAAATCGAAAATGACCGGCACGAGTGATAGGGCCGAAGAAGAAACAGACAGGAGCAGATCAGATATCTCTTCCTTCCCTGTCCTGCTTGCCACTTTCAACACCCATCCTCTCCTTTCCTCTCTTCCCTCTCCTCTTTCCCTCGCTCTTTCCACAATTCAATCGTATCGATCGATAGACAACACATGATTTAGCAACGCAATACGTAATAACAGCAAAACTAGCAGCAGAATGGGAGATGGGAATGAAATGCAGAAGATACAGACACAGACGGGTAATAAATGAATGAAAGTGAAGTGAAAAATACTGAAACTAACAGACAAGTTGGGCAGGTCAGAGAATACAATGGAGACGAAGGAGAGCATGTTGAGAGAAGGGGAATAATACGACGACAAAGACGCGATGAAAAAGTAGAGTGTTCACAGATATTAGGAGCAATTTCAGGAAAAAAACGAAAGAAGCCGGAAAGGGGATTATTGCACGAGCAAATGGAGCACTGGTGCATGGCGGGCAAACTAAGGAGAAAAGGAGAAGCTCACCAAAACACGGAAAGATGCAGTGGCACAACTGATAGTTGGCTGCCGAATTGTGGACTGATTCATCGAAATTGAAGGTAAGTGGAGAGGGAAATGAGGGATGGATGGACGGATGAGAGGAAAGGAAGAAAAGGGAAGAGCAGGCAGACCGGTCTTCGGTCCGGAAAGTGAAGCGAGAAGAGGGGAGACGCGGAAAATGCCGCCAGAGACAGAGACGAGGAAGGGTAGAGCAAACAGGGCAGACATGGCTCAGCGTCAGGACGCTTGTCCTTTGTTTTTGACACGGATGAACTTTTGCGAGAAGGGAAGGGCCGAAAAGCTGCCGACTGGTCAATTGAATGAGTGAAGAAAGAGTATCGATTGGAAAGCAGGGCAGAGAAACAGTCAGTGTCAACAATTCATGTGCATGTATTATTGCCGCGTGCAACTTCGCTCTTCAATTACTCCCCTCGCTTACTTATCCACTGTTTCATTTCAGCTTGTTCCCCGTTCCTCCATTCAAAAGCCCCTCCAACTGTGCATGGCCGACGATCGACTCGTTTCAAGAGGTTAGTCAAAATTCACTACTTTAAAGAAAAACCTTACAACACAAATCTGAGTCACGAAATTAGAATTTATCGGAAAACCAAAACTTGTGAAATGTTTCACCTCATTATTGCGCGCAGAAGAACGATATTTGGCGAAAGGGTATCTATAAATTACCTGACCTTGAAATTTTTAAGAAAAGAGGAAAAATCTTTTGAAGTTGAGAAAGTTTACCTATTCGACAATTAGTTACTTGCACTATCATTGCGCCAGCCGTTACCCCTGACTTTACGACGAAATGACCAGTCAAAATGGCAAAGGAGATTCGATTGCAGCAGAGGCAGGTCGGACGGAATCCACAGATAGCACGAGCATGGATATAGAGCCGAACAAACACCTGTTCCCTTTCTGCATCGTCTGGACGCCCATTCCTTGCATTACGTGAGTCATACTCCACTATTGGACCGGATTTGTCCAATAGAAGGATTATAATTTACTGATTTTATCGATTGTGTTTAGTCAAAGGTGTTTTTGTTCTTTATTATGACTATAAAAGTGCCCTTTCAAACCACACTATTGAGATTATATCTTCAGACGATATTATTTTACCATGTTGAAAGCCGCAAATAAAATTCTTCTATTAGGCAAAATTAGATAATTTATTTTCTGAAAAATAATTTATATGCCGAATTAAAAGCTTATGTTAAAGGTAAAAAATTTCAGATGGTTCCTACCGTTCGTAGGCCATATGGGAGTCGCCACTTCCCGAGGAATCATCAGGGATTTCGCAGGCAGTTTCTACGTCAGCGTAAGTATATTTCTGTCTTGTCTTCAATTTAAATATGCAGCTGATCATTATTAGTTCACCGAAAAAGTACAAAAATGCATCCTTATTCTCAATTTTCGATATTTTTAAACTTTTTTTTTTTTTTAATCATAATTTACCATCGACCTGACTTTTATCAGTCCTTTTATAGAATAATAGATTGAATTTTATGTCTTCAGGAAAATGAAATGGCTTTTGGATGGCCCACCAGATATTTGCAATTAAACGTGAACGAAGTGGATGGAGGACCAGAGGCTTATGACAGGGCGGTCAAGGAGGCCTCCGATGAGTACAAGTGCCATACTGTGAGTCGACTTTTTGCGATAAAATCATAAATAATACTGAAAATAACATTCTAAAGCTTCATGTGTTATGCCTCTTGGTTTTTTACCAGCATTTTTTTTTTTAATTTTATGTTAATTTACACGATTGACAAAATCCTGTCATACGAACCTAGTTTTCAATTATTTTTCTTTCATTTTAGTTTTATTAAAGTAATTTGCTGTAGCACAATCTGCTCTGCGACAATTGCCATTCCCACGTGGCCCTGGCCCTGAACACGATGCGATACAAGGGACGAACTGACTGGAACATGGTCAATCTCGCCACGGAGACCTTCTTCAAGGGCAAATTCATCAAGTAGGAGATTTGAAAATATCGCCTTTTTGAATAATAGGGAGAAAAATCTTCATACTGATATCCCTAGATTAATCTCTGAGTCCTTTCTGGTTTATTTTGCAATAACTAGTTTCTTGTGTATCATTTTCGCTCAGTTTTGACAAATTCTAATAAAAGCTATCTCAAATAATTGTCAAAATGTGAAATTGAAGAATTCAACCAATAAATTGCAGCGTGCTTGGAGTCGTGCAGCAGTTTCTGCCCCTGATGCTCATTCTGATTGGTATTCTTCTAGTCGTCCTGCTTCTCTGATTCGAGCAATGGAATGTGTGAATGTAAATATGTGAATCTCGCCAAATTCAAACATTTATTTTCCAATTTTAAGTTTAAATCAAAAATGTCTGTAATAATGAATGAGAATGAATGAATAGTTCCACTTACAAATGTGGCATAGAAATATGTGCAGACAGTAAGATAACCGTATTCGAGGAATGCGCGCGTGCAAATGTTATCGAGAATCAAATGTTTAGCTTGAAGATGATTGCTTTCAAGCATTAGCATCAATACTGGCCATAGAAAAGCTATCAAATATCTATGCATATGAATCTGAAAGATATGATTCGAAAACTCAGAAAATGCAGTTTCTTAACTGATAAACTAGTAGATCTTTGACATTTAAATATTCATAAGAAGTGCTAATATTCTCAATATAGTCTCTAATCATCATCAGGCATAAAATCCGCTATGAGTTGATAAATTGAGAAACTATAATAGCTTACGATAGCAGCAATAAGATAATCATGACTATAACAGATTTCCAGCATAATAAATCTGCAGAAGAACCTCCCATTTGTTGTTCCATCAATTCTCTGTAAACCACCAATCAATAACAGATCGATAATCGATTCCTACTTTTCTTTTTGTAGTCGTTCCTCTTCCATTTTCGCCTCTTCAATGGCCTTTTGTTTCATTTCCTCTTCTTCTTTTTCCTTCTCCAACTTTTCCGCAGCCTCTTTTTCTCGCTCTTCCCTTTCTCGTTTCTTCGTTGCGGGATCTAAAATTGGTTAGCTGATTTATGCTAATTAGTCTTGAATTCAACGTTTCATTAAAATAAGACTTCTATGCGCGAACATCTCTTCAACTGAATGGTGAATTTTGAAAATAGTAAGTTTTAGTTGGCGAATATAATAAGATATGGGCTATCCTTAGCGGCTTAAACTTTTTGCGCACCCTATATATGCTCATGCGAAATTTCAAATGTAGATAACTGAATATCAGCCTTGTCGCAAATAATGATCGATAAGTGTTTTCGAATAAAAAACTACCTTTATAAGGCGCATCAGCAATGGTCATAACGATGTGCCCTCCTTTCATATCTCCACCTGCACCTGCAGTTCCCTTTCCAGCCTCATCTGCACTCGGCTTCTGTCCTGCACTTGCACCTCCAGTTGTCAGACCTGTAACAATTGCATTATCACCTTATTTTGAATGCAGATTTTTTAGCATTGAGAAAGTTATAAATATCAGACTTAGGAAAAATATGAATCCGACTCAAAATGTATAGGAAGGTTATGTTGCAAAAACAAAATTTGCATTATGGCATCATCATTGGCAAGGCAAATTTTTGTGATATTCTCAGGTCAGGGATATAATACTGAAGAAAATATTATAGGGTGTGGGTGGGTCACAGAAATGTCCGACTAATGTTCTCCCTAGGTTTAATGAAAATAAGCATTTCATCTCACTATTTCTATTTTAAAAAAATCTAATATAGTCTTGTTAAAAAAGATGATTCCGTAGCCGAAGAATGTATATCTTTTCCGTACGGCCCTGCCAATGCACGCTTTGCACGGATTGGGGAATCTCCTCAAAACAGGACAATACCCACCTCCAGATGCCTTAAATTTCTCCCTCATTTGCGCAATCCACTGCTCCTTCCCGCTCGATATCAATTCCATGTTCTTGTTATTGTAATATCTATCTTCAGGTGGGGATGAACCGATTGCGATATCGCAATTTTTCCCTCCGAAGGTTGGCGGACAATCGCAGAAATAGCTGCTAAACGCCCTTGTTGTCCGACAAGTTCCATTATTTTTGCACTGAAATATTTACTTATTTGATTTAAACCTAGACATTGTCAAAAATTTGAACAGCAAAAAATGTTTTTTTTTTTTAGGATTTTTGCATGAGTATTAGTTTGAAAAGTCAAATATTGAAAGAAAACCTCTAAAAATGTAAAAGAAATCAGCAACATGAAAACTTTACCGGATTTGTATCGCACGGTCGTTGGTCACAGGTTGGACCTCCGAAGCCTGAAAATCATTATTCTATTTTGGTCTTCGTTCACACTCCTACCCGGAGAGCAGTAGCATTCGAATATGGGTTTCTCCCCTTCGATCTCTGGCTCGACCATCTGACAGCTACCTCCATTCTTGCATGGATCAGAAGAACAGGGATCGAATGCTAGAAGCAGGAATTTCATTTTCTTTCTATTTCTCATATCTCACCAATCTGCGTCTGGCATTCCTTGCCGATGTACCCGGGTTTGCACTTGCAGTAGTACATATCAGTCTTCCACACATAAATGCATGTTCCGTTATTCTGACAGGGATCGTCATCCAAACATTTGTCCGTGTGATTCGGTTCTAGATTTTAGAAAAATAATCGTTTAAATGAGAAAGATTTCTTTTTCTCATGAAAATTGCAAATTTTTCAACGATTTTTTCGCAAAATATTTGCCTACGAATAATCGATGATGAAGTTAATAACGGTACAAACTCACTGTAAATATCGCCTAGGATTTCCTTCATCTTGAATTTGTCCCTATTGTGCCAAGGTTTTCGAGCTATAATTTATGGTTTCATAAAATGATTTTTATGCCCAATTTCTACTTACGATCTTTCTTGGATGGATTTTCACAAGCTGCAAGACAAGTCATTTCATCCTGGAAAATATTTTGACTTTGCCCGCGACATCCGTCGTACCAAAATGCAACACAGCGCTAAACATTTCTTGATAGAGGTTAAAGAAATATAGAAAACTTTTTAAAAAATTTTAAAAAATGAAGGAAAAACTGACAGTCTATATTTGACGTAATAACGAAACATGAAAGAAATCGACGGAAACTTGGAAAAGTAGCATATAGCCGCAGTCATCAGAAGAATAGTGTGAGAAAAGAAACCCTACCAGACTACTCCTATCCTTACCCTATACTATTTCCCTCATGAGTGCGTGCTACTAATTCAAGTTATCGTCAATTTCTACTGCATTTCGTCATTACGTCTTTTACAAATCGCCGAAAAAATTCATTTAAAAAAACGCCTACTAACCTTGATGTTCTTATCGAAATACCACTGTTGCCGCCATCTTCCTCCATTGCATTCTCCTTTGTACCCTTCGTCAAAATCTTCCAAACATGCTCCTGAAATTATTGCATTTCTATTCGATTGTCATAAATCAGTTGGTTCAAAATTATTATGAAAGAGTAGATATTTTATCTGAGATTCGAAAAAATAGCTGAAATTTTAAGAAGTTCAAACTATTTCAAATCGTTTGTCAACCAAAATGTAGCTTATTTTTTCTTTCTAGAAATATATATTGACTTACTCGATTTATACATTGGTTGTGCTTCACAGAGCCATTGACAAGTCAGCGCATCATCGAATATATTGCGGGAATCACTCCTGAACAAATTATTGCATTATTACTGGATGCTAAATCATAGATAAGTTTTACTAATTTTAAGCATTAGCTTTCTTATAAAAATAGCAAAAATTTTTAGATAATTTTTCGGCAATTTGAATTTCTCTCAACCTCGCTATGTCGAAAACTCGTCACTAGGTTACTAGGTTAGGGTAAGCAGTGATAACGAAATTTTATTTCCGCATTATTTTGTATGACGTAACGAAGTGACGAAAAACTAAGTTACTAGTTTCTTTTATAGAATATTTATTTCAAACAGATGAGTTTTCAATGAAGAACAAATAACAAAACTGTTAGCAGCTTAAATAAGTTTTTTTTTCAATTTATGAAATTATCCAAGTTGTTGAGACATCTTGTAGATGAAAATAAGTTACAAACGGACCTGCACCCATCGTACCAGAACTGCCTGCAAGTGAGTGAAGCATGGTCAAAGTAATAGCGCTGCTCCCATCGACCTGCAAGATGTGAAGATTTATGCCCTACTTGCATCAATACATTATTCAAGCCTTTTTATAAGGAAAGCTCCAATAACGCTTTCAAGATGGTTGAATGATAACGAGAAAACGCTTTTCAAGTAAAAGGTTCTTTCCTTTCTAAGGTAATCTAATATTTTTCGAGAACTTTAAGAATTAGAAATCTTCACTTTGATGCTATTTTCAACAGTCATTGACCAAAAATAGTATTGGGGGAGCAAATACGTTAAATTCTGAATACAAGAACTTGTTGGACGCCCAAAATTTCAGAGATTCAAGTCTGACTCACCGTTCAAGCATTGGTTCCTATAGTTGACATCAAATAGGTCCCAGCAGCTCTCTGAACGAGAATATATGGAGGAAATGTTGCAGAAGATTAGGAAAATCCGGAAATCGAGTGGAAATGCGGCAGAAATCAGCTGCAGGAGGCCGAGGCAGAGTGAAGCTGGACTAACTGTGTGTGACTGGGGGTGCAGGGCTTGAAGGTCAGAAGAATACTGTCCACATTGGCAGACATGTTGAGAGGTAGATGGAGCTGAATCGCTAGATTGACAGATCCTGCGATTGCAGGTGGATGGAGACGAAGACAGGGGCATCTGGAATCAGACGATGCTCACACAGACGGACATGGCATTGATTGTGGGATTGGGCAGTGGATGAATGTGGATGAATGCGGATGAATGGAAAGATGGAAAGGGGGATGGAAGACAAGGAATGAAGGGAAGAATGGAGGAAGGCGGCAAGTCCCGAAGGGAGGCCAAGAAAGCACAACATCAGAAAAGCTAAGAGAAAAAAGGGATAGAAGAGGAGACGACAAATCTCTGCACAAAATGGGAAACGAATAAGGATGGGGAGGGGTAGGGGCATGGATAGGGCCAGAAATTGGAGGATGGAGAGGAATCACTTAAGGATCTAGGAAGATGATATACAGACACCCCCCGCTTCTACTTCCTCGTCGCATTATTGCAGTGCACAAGTCGAGCTATTTGCCTGCCCTATCTTCCGTTTTCTCGCTGTTGTTATGCTGTGTCATCCACACTCTAACAGCTAAATGTGAAAGTCACCAAATGAGGTCCCGATGGAATTCATTCTCCCATTCGCTAAAAACCACCCAAACCAACAAATCAACCACAAATTTGATCAGAGATTTTTTTGAGAGATGCACTTCGAATCGAATTACCGATAAAATGAGTCTTGATTTAGCGAGGGAGAAATTTCGAAAATACGAAAATATCTTCTGGTAATAAAGTCAGACAAACTAGCATTGGGTTCGGTGACATTTTTGTCGACATGGAAATACTCGAAAAACTGATGGGAATGGTAAAAGATATTGAAAATATTTCTTGACTAGACTTGTCCAATGGAAGGAAATGCAACTAATCTAAACTGGAGAGATTGAGTCATTGCAGCCACATATACGCAAGAATTTAGATTTCCGTGAAAATATGCTTGATTCATGTGAATAAAGTGGGCAAATGCAGTCAGATTGCAGGACCAGGAGTTAGCTGGGGTAAATCTGCACGAGCAGTGAAGCAGGCAATGCGCAATGTGGAAAGGCAAGGCTAGAAAACTGGGCAAAAAGTGCGATCAAAGTGGTCGGACTTGGACCGAAAAACAGAACCACACAGGCCAAAAGAGGTCGTTGAGCGAATTGAAAATAATCGCTTTGGGCAAAAGAATTCATAAGAAAGTAACTTCATAAATTAGTCAACAAATCTATCCATAACAATAATCTGCTGTCAAGAATCTCTACCTGCTCGCGTCAATACATTTGTTTCCTCGCACATAGTCAGACAAGTCTCGTGTTCCGAGAAGATATTCCTCGATCTGCCCTGGCAGCCATCGTACCTGCAAATCGCCAAACAATAATCAGGTTTAGGGAGGATTTACGTCAGAGTTAAAATAAACAAAATAATTGTTAAAAAATATTGCGTGGGAATCTCCTTGATATCTGACGTAAGTCCTCCCCAAATCTAAAAGTCATCTTCATTCATTCAGCTGGTCTTTGTATTGTGTCTGCTTTGACCCAATCGACCATGAATTCCTGCAGCTCTGCAGAATTCCTCTATGACTCACCAGAATTGCGAGCACCTGAAATAGAATAGGAATTTCGTGTGCCATTTTGACTTGCTTTGAAAGTTCATGAATCTCAACGACCACATAACTCAAACTATTCTGAAAAGAAATTGCGTCGGTAAGTAGGGGAATATGTGAACTTTCAAATAAGCGGTGTTTGAACTGGATTAACCTTAAAAATCAGTATTTCACTAAGAATTAGGGTATTTTTTATGGGTTTGATGAAAAAATCTTGCATTATTCCATTTAAATAAACGTCATAATGAAATTGTGATATCAGAAAATATTGGGAAAGAGAACCTGTTAAAGTAGTTTTTTTTCAACTATTATACCAAAGACTGACATGCGTGTCTGATGATCGAAGTAGAAGTGAGGTCTCCAATTCTCCTTTCCACAAGTGTCCGTGTAGCCATGATCGAATTTGTCCAGACAAGCATCTGAAAATTCTCAATTACTCGGAAATGATCACTGATAATTAGAGGTTTTGAGAAATCATAATTTGGAATAGTGTGACATAAAATGCTATCGATTCAAAAAAGTCAATCTAGCAACATTTTAAAATCCTAAACGACGAATTAAATGTGTATCGTAATAAAAACTTACTTTTCGAAGACGTGCAGTTATACCCATTTCCCGCATACCCTTCGAGACATGTGCAAATGAAGGATCCTTCTCGATTTATGCATTCAGCGTTTTTGTCGCAAATGTGCGGCATTTTCAGACATTCATTTACATCTGAAACTTTTGTATATACTGTAGATTTTTAGAGATAAAATGTACCGGTGCAGTTGAATCCATCACCCTGGTATAGGGGCGTTCGGAAGTTTTCGTCCGAGAAAGTATCTCTTTCTCTGTTCCATGAGCGCTCTCTCTCCTCTCCTTTCTTGCTCGCCTAATTTCCGGTTTCGAAATGGAACGGAACGAAAATTGGGCGAACGAGAAAGGGGAGAAAGAGAGAGCGCTCGTGGAGCAGAGAAAGAGATGCTGCTTCGGACGAAAATTCCCGTCCAACCCTACCTGATACCCCTCCTTGCACTGGCATATTCCACTCTGACATGTCGCCTGAGGACTGCAGTCTCGACAGTCAACGGAAGCTCGGCCTAAAATTAGAGAAAAATATCGTAAATGTGTAACTTTTAATAACTTTATCCAAATATTGTAGATTCAAGAGAGATTATTAGTCAAGAAAGGCTGATCTTCACGGAATAAATATTGAGAAGATCATTATTCACTTCTTCAATTATAATGATCAGTAAACCAAATTTCTAAATGTTGCAAATTGATACAAATCATGAAAACTTGCAAATTATCACTCATCAAAATAAATATCAACTTGCCCAATCCAACATAAGTGCAATGCTTCCCCGTCCCTCTGTAAGCAGCCATGCATTCACAAGTGTATCCCCCGACTGTGTTCGTGCACCAGGCATTCTTGTCGCAAACTGCTGTGAATCCTCTGCATTCGTCGATATCTGTCAATTTCATCGTGTTGCCTCTTACTTTCTGTCAGTTTTAACTCACCAACACATTCGCCATAGGCAGTTTTCTCATATCCAGTTCTACACTCACAAGTGTAGTTGTACTTCCCGTGCGACTTACAGAATGATGTGCGAATGTCGCATTGATCGCAAGCTGAACATTTCATTATACTTTAATTCTGTTATGCGTAGCCCTTTTATAGCCAGTCAAGCACGTTCAGACCTAGGGAGCGCTTTCGTCAGATGAAAAAATCTATGGAGGTAGGTCGTCGCACAAACATCCTGCCCTAAGTTCTCTCTAGATCTGATTTTCAGTGTAAATTGGAGATAAATTTTAGGAGACTAGATAAAAAAAAAACTATTAATACTTTGTACATTGAATTGAATTCAAAGAAAAGGCAAATTAAAACAATGCATACCAATTTGTGGCGATAGTCGCTCGGCGCAAACCTTCCTGCACATGTGCAAACTGTAGAATTTATTGTCATTTCCTCCGCAGCCATAGTAGAAAAACTGAAAGCACTATTGCGTGATTTGATTTTTTCTTAATTTTTATACCTTCTCACAAGTTCCTGTCTCAGAGTTGAAGTAGAACCACCACTGACCTGCCCTTTCATCTCCGCAGAAGCCTTGAGCTGGCTCGAGAAGGCACAAATCTGAACAGTTTGACATTACTTTTATGTGACTTTGCATATATAATAAATAAAATTCTATTTCATGAAAAGGAAAAACGAACGAAATAACAATAATAACCTGGAACGGCAACAGGGTTGAACATTTTGTATCTGCACATCTTGATGCACTCCTGTCGGCTGTGGAATCTGTTCGAATTGCCCATACATCCTCCATAGTGAAATTCCTTGCACGTCTCGTCCTGCTTATCCCAAAACCACTTCACCTGAAAAAGCTACCATTGAATTTGGCAAGATAGCTGATGGAGTTTTGTCTATTCTAACGAAATCTTCCGGACTTTCTCGAAAGGTTTCAATTTTTTAAAGTAGTGACATCTGGGAATCGTTGTCAAAATGTGCAACGGCGCAACCTTTCGAAGAAACTACAATTTTAGCAATTTCTATGATTTTATTTTTGCTGATTTATTAGCTTTCATGGCCACAATCTCCAACCTGATAATGCTGACATGGCCCTGGATCTACGTCGTCTACACATCTATCTTCTGGATCTAAAATGCACATTTCATCGTCCCAATTCTTGATAAAAAAAAACATACTTCGTATGAAAATAGGCTCATCCTTGCCGCAGATGATAGTAAAAACGGAAGATAGAATAAGTAAAGTGGATTCAAATAGCATAGAAAGTTAATGGTATTGTAGCAGACTGAACTTGAAAGGAAGGAAAGGAAGGAAAGTAAGGAAAAAGGAAAGAGGCGAAGTGCGAAGAGCAATGCAAAGAGAGGGAGGATGAGAAAGCTCATGCATTTTTGAGGAGAAGCAGACTTGAGGAGGGGGATAAATGTGGATGCAGACAGATAAAGAAACACCTCGATAAAGACAAATGTGAGTGAGTTTAGAACTAGAAAGTCCCTAGTTGTATTTTTGTGTGTAACTAACTAACTATAAAAGTAATCTAATAATTTATTACACGTCAAATTGAATCACAAAAGCACCTGAAAAATAATGAAAACCAGAGCTCGAAATCTAAAAATGAGATGAACGAATTTTGAGAAAGAGATTTTCTCTTCAGAATAAGTTATACTGCTGTTAATAAATTTCAAATAATTTTGTGTTGTACAATAAGAAAAATATTAGGTAAATGGAAATTGAATAAAATTCCGCACGTCGAAAAATTCATTAACGATAGCAAGAGTTGACTTTCCACATTTCGAGCCCTGATTTTGTCAAACTATTGAAATTGTCTAGCAAAATCTCTAATCAGCAATCAAATAATATCATCTAGAGTATGAATGACAATGAAATCCTTCTTCGCCTCTTCACTCAAAGGCGCATTTCCCTGTCGCACAACCAGTCGCACTTGCAGTCCTGCCTCATTCGCTGCGTGGGCTTCTGAATCAGATCATTTATCTCGAGTTTTAAACGATATTTATCAACAAACCAGCTTCGACATCGGTCAGAAATAGAACTTCAGACGCATCTCGTCCAATCTGCCTGCAGATGCTCTTGTATGATTCAGCTTCTCCTTTGAGTCCAACATTCGTGTCGAAGTAGCCGGACAATTTCTACAAAGTTATTTTCTATTTTCATTTGTTTAATGTCTTACAAGGGAAGTTTTTGAAGCGTCCGCTTCCGATTTGGTCTATTTTTTTACCAAGGGGGAATTTCATGACACTGATTCAGACAGGGAAACGTGAACATCGTTTTGAACTTCAGAAACTTTCTTTGTTAGAAAAAAAAATTTTTCTTTAAAACATCAAAGGCGACTTCCAGGCTGCAATTCTCAAACACTCACCCCAGTAATGTCACCACTAATGGAATGCGTAAAGAGGAGTTTCTGTGCATGAACAGATCCGGACGAGTAAATGTAAATTGGAGTTGGAGGAGAGCGCTTGCACAATAGTTCAAGCACTGGCAACACATCAGGATAGAGACTGAAATCAAGGCAATTAATAGAACTGTAAAATTAGGCGAAAAGTACTTACTGTCCCTTGACATCCCCTCTGCGATATGCTTCTTCCCAAATCAGTCCTTGCAAAGCCTTCATCGCCGTCAACTATAGAATTCATATGTGAAAAGAAAAAAGTAGTTTTAGCAAGTCACCTTCTTATCGGTGTTGATCCAATGCCTCACATTATGGACTAAATCTTCAATCGCTCCAGCTTTATCGTCGCGAACAATTCTAAACGAATAAATTTGTGCAATTTATGTCTCCTAATGTTCAAAAATGCTCAATTATTTGCCCTTTTGATCACACAAGCATAGCATGAAAAAAGTTAGAAAAATATGACCTCGTGAGACGATGGTTGCAATTTAGATTGCTTTTGAAATTTCAAATGCTCTAAGAATAAATTTTACTTTTCAAGTAGTATAAAAACAAAATTGTTTTCAGGAAAAAATCTAAATCTAACCTGACTTGGTCGGGATCCAACAGCGATTGTTCCTTGGCCAGTCCCCTCAAGTCTGAGATGATTCCCTGCAAGCCGTCATCTTCAAAGTGCTCCTGCAGATATCGCTCGACGTGATCATAAGCGTAGGGGAATAGTTGATCCTTAAAGGTACTTGAATGAAAGAATGTTGGCACATCCAATCTTTAATCTCGATTCTGAATTATTTTATTTCGATATTTTAGAAACGAATTGGAAATCTTCGCGGTCTGAATTCGGAATTATTGTTTTTAGAGTTCAAAATCGAAATTAGGTTTCTGCTAATGCGAATATTTCTTTCATATTCAATAGCAAATATAAAATTACCTTGACAAATGATATGCTCGTAATAGTTCCCTCGATATCCAAAAGCAGAGCCGAAAATTCTGGAGGAGGTGGCATCGAAATTGTCGTATAGCTGAAAATACGGAGCGGTAAATGAATTGAAAGGTGCGACATAAATTATAAGCCACGAAATTAATTTCGTTAGAAATTGAAAACAACAACAATCAGACTGGTTTTCAGAAAAGATTTTGAAAATTATTTCTAGGAGAAACTTCAAAAGAAGTATATCCTGAGTTTATGTGTAGCTAATTTCGGCCATTTAGAAGGATCATAAATATAAAAATAGGAAAAATGAACAAAAAATAAAATACAAAAACAATAGAGAATTTCGGATTGTTAAAATGACAAATACTAGCTGGTTGTCGATATTCTGCGCTTTCTTTTTCCTTTGCAAGTTGTTATCTTTCCCTTAGCATTTTATGCTCACTATTGTCACTTTTTCAACCGTCTCGATCACCTTTTCATTCAGTGCTCAACCATAGACCATGCTTAGCAGCCTATATTATCTCCACTAGTTGTGCATATCCTATTCCTTCTGTACAAATCCGCATCGCTTCTCGGCCTTATGGCTAAGATCAAAGTTAGTAACTGTTCTTATCGAATTAACCTTCGATATCTCCTCAATTGTGGAGAGTTAAGGTTGTTTGATTTTTGGAGGCTTGATCGGAACCGGGGCTTGCTCCGGCCGATCACGGGTCGTTCCAGCGTGGCACTAGAGCTGGACACGGCCCACACCCAAAATGGGGTGAATATGAAACTGAAAAGATAAAGAAAAAGGAAAAATACAAGTATGTGAATGATGAAATTCAGATGTTCAAATTTCTAAACCTGGAAACCCGTATCGGATTCGGAATATCGTTCATTCCTGTTATGCAGATTTATAGATATGCACATTGTTATTATTATTATTCAGATATGCTAATTTCATAGTTTGATTTATGCGAGCGCAAATGCACTTTCATTCTGTGTGTATTTTATGTTAAGAGAATGTTATTTAAATTTGTGATATGGTGAGTATTAATTTTTGTGTCGATATTTTGCCTTTTTATGAAAATAACTTTCTTAAAATTAATCAACAAAAATTTACCTGCAAAAATATTCACTTATTGGGATCAAAACGTTACCACAAAAACTAGAGAAACTTAAAATAAACAAAGTTGAACATAAAAAATCGAGATAGAATAATAAACCTAAAATACCCGTGAGTTTATTAAGCAAAAGAAATAAATAGTGTAAAATTGTTCCACCTATCAGGCAGCATTATTATCATCGTTATTCGGAATCGCGATGTTATAAATTCTATTTCTCTGGATTTGATTTTTGTCTGGTTTTCGTGCCAAAGTCTTCACCATGATATTTTTCGTCTTCGATTTTTCACGATTCTGGATATTCAATCTCTAAAATTCAGTGGGAACTGTATAGATAAATATCATAATTATTCAAAATTTCATTATTCTACCTGAATTGCACTTCTAGTCAGAAAATATAGTGTTAAAAACTGAATGTGCGGGCCATACATTGCAATCATACTTACATATAGCTAAATTCATTTAAAAGTTCATTTAATTTTGAAGGGCTATATGGAAACCTTACGGCATCATGATGCGAGACTTGGGCAAAATAGGGTGCGTGAAAGCAGGGAAGTGTTTGTTTCCCTACGACAATTAATAAAAGTAGTTAGTAGTTCTGTTTTCCCACAATTTGTAACTTTTTTCGAGCGAGAGATTTATGAATGAGAGTGCAGAGAAGCTAGAAAAGAGTTGCAATTTGTGGAAAACGGTGTAGTAAGTAGTAAACAAAAACTATTGAATTTTTTGATTACTAATTTGATTAATTTCCCTCCGCTATTATTTCGTCAGGCAATAGCTATATGACTGAAGACGAAGGGCTTAGCTAGGGGACATTTCATCAGTTTTTTTTTTTAAATACCTTCCGTCATCTCATAGTTAAGACCTTCGTCATTTAATAGAATTCTCTCCGTCCCCCGTCATTTAGTAACTGCTACCTCGCCATGTCTCGTGTCATGATCGTCTTGAGGTTCTCATTTTGCCTTTTATTAATATTCTTACATGAAAAAAATCACTTTCATTGATGATATCCCAAGGCAGGTAGTGAATCATTCCAGCACAATAGGTGATTATTTCAACAATTGTCTGAAACTATACATCATTCCTAGGAAATATTTCATGCAAATTTTCTACATGAGCTATCAGTCGTAGACTCAAACCATTTTCACTTTTCCTCAGATCCTTCGACATTTTGCTATACTGTCGCTTGAGATTTTTCAATAGATAAACGGTGCTCCAGATTAAAATCGGAATTATTATTCCATTTATTATGACAAATGTCTGATCTCGAACATATGAATGCTGAATTTTGAACTATATTTATCCTGGTTGAAAGTATATATAATTCAAAACGTCATATTGGTCAGGAGTGTTCTGAATTCCGATTGCGAAAAATTTTGACTTTTGGGGTTCCGGAATTCCAATTTTGAATACCCTTGATATGGATTTTCTTACATAGTACTTCATAGATGCGATTAAATCATTGAGCATCATCATATTCCAATGATCCTCTCCATATACTTCTATATATACATCACGCTTCATACGATTATTTAATATTTCACTACGATCCTTATATGGCTCATTGCCAACAAATATCATGCGATAAAGGGTTTTTACATTCATAAATTGATCAATTAACGTAATAATTATTATTGAAGCGATGAATAGGTATTTGTTGAGGTTCGTGATTCGATAGCTTGGTTTACTAAAATAGCTTTTTGAAAGATCAATGAAATTTATACAGATCTAGAAAGAATTTGAGTCATACTCAAAAATGGACGAGAGGAAATCGCAAAACGATATCATAATTATGATTTCGAAATTCTCCTCGGAATATTTGTTGAAAATTTTAAGCTAGAGAGAACAAATTTTTTAAAAATCTTATGGGGTTAAGTCGCAGGGCTATTTTGGCTTAAATCCTCCCTAAGTCTGAGTTTATATTCATACTCAGAAAATGCCCTCGCTCGTTGAATTGCCATTGCACAGGATACAAATTTGATTACATTTCCAAACGTCAATTGCAATGATATAATCATGTAAAAATAAATCTGAAAAATATGAAATACACCAATAAATGAGCAGGAAAAAATTAGGGATCAAGCAACAGTCATTTTATTTTTAATTTCTGTACGGGCTGAATTCTTCATCCACAAAATTAGCATTTTCCTAAAATCTCATTTGCTATTGAATCTCATTCTCATCATTACCACTTCTCTTACCATGAAATAAACACGCTTTGGAAGCTTATGTGTTTTTCTGTAAAGTGAAATCAGAGAATCAAGTAAAAAGGGTTTTCGAATCAAAGTCTCTCATTCGGTCACTGTTGAGTGGATCGTGACAGAAAAGGGGTCAAAAATCCTACTAAATCAAATGGAATCAGGCTCAAACTTTTCATACTTTTCTGTATTACAACAAAAAATTATGAAATAAATGTTGCATGGTTTGGTTACCTTCAATCTATGAACATATTATCAAAAAATATAGCCTAAATATAAAAGGCAAAATACAGTTGATTTAGAGCGATGACTTATATGTATATAAACAATAATGTTTACCAATGCATCAGGAAAATATATACAACAATAACGTTTCACCACCATATAATGCCCATAATATTCCTAAAATATACATCGAGTTATGCCTGAAACAATCAACTTACAACAATGAGCTCAACTATCGCATAGACACACTTCAATATTAATAGCGATAGCAGCTGTTTTTCAAATGTTGAAAAGCTTGTCGATTTCTTCATTAATATCATAATCGTTCGTATTCCAAGTATGAATAGAATTAGTGCTAATAAGGATATCACAAAGAGCTTTGTATATGTGTTAGCATCAGCCTCTTCGCCAAGAAGTGCTAAAAATATACATTTGTTAAATTTAATAAGCAAAAATAACTAATAATTTAAAACGAAAGATCTTCCGATGCAAAATGTTTTACTTACGGAATGGTTTATTTATAAGGAACGTGAAAAATGGACCATAATGTGTAGTGGATTTAGCAAAACCTAGGAAAATTCAATCTGTATAAAATTCGTACGCAAAATTTTTAGTTTCTAATATCTTGCAAAACTCATTAGTCTAAAATTGATATTATATATAATATGTCACTAATGTGAGAATTTTTTCTAATTATTAGTGAAAAATGCTGAATATACTCTCGCAGAGTTCCACATTAGCTTTATAGTATTTTTCGTAACTGGGATCGATAGATCCGTTTAAGCAAATATACATTATTATTATATCGAACTATATAAAATCAAAGAAAGTTTAGTGATTTTAATTCGAACTCGTTATTTTGATAGTAGAATCAATTTTTTGAATAAGAAGTTTCTAATAGCGGAGTTTTATTTCGAAACTAAACAGCAGAAAATATTCGGTTACCAAGGAAGAAATTGAAATTTTTTGAGAATTTCAATGTATATCAGGTGATTTTACAGACAACAATATATTTTCCTTCTTAGAAGCACATTTGTATATATTTTGTGTGCATTTCAAGTACAAACAGGTGATTATTTTTGGCTGTATATAGTATACTCGTTCAATTTGAATTTTTTACTTGAGAGAAAAACTCAAAGACCAAGCACATATTATGAAGGAAATCAGAGTTGCAAATTTGAGACCCGATCGAGCATTGAAACACCCGATATGATATAGGAGAGGGAGAGTTGAATCATCAAGAAGCTTTATTTGATGAAAATTCATATCTCCAAAAATGATTAATTGAACTAAATTACTCCAAAGTTGTGGATACAGGATAAATATCGCTCAAATTATCAGAGTCGGAGTCCTCATGAGCTTCGAGGTAGCCGTAATAATTCGTTATCATCAGGAGGCATTTGGAAATCTCCGATTTTAGCTGAAAAATCAACTCTCTCAGAGAGTGAATAATACTCACCTCGTCAAATGATAATCGATCCTCAGGATTCATATTCCAGCATTTTTCCATCAGTTCATACCTAAAAATCAAATGCTATTCAGGAGAGATCATGCCTTACATTTCATCAGGGCACAATTCGGGTTTCGGAAGTCGATTTCCTTCTCTTAAATAAGTCATCAAATCAGACGGTGCAATGTCTTGGTAGGGTCGTTGTCCTAGAGAGTAAAATTCATAGAGGGTCACACCAAATGACCAGCTAAATGATTATCTCATAAAAAGTCCAATCTTTGATAATTACACATCACTCTTTGATGAGAAATCGAAATTAGTAAATGCTTCGGGAGCCGTCCATTTCAGAGGCAGCAATCCTCTCATCACTTTATCCGATTCATCGCTTTTGATAGCTAATCCAAAGTCAGCTATCTATAACAGGATCACAAACTGATTACCAATTCTCGAAACACATACCTTTGCCTTGTGACTTTTGGTCAAAAGAACATTTCTTGCTGCTAGATCTCGGTGCACAATATCTTTAGAGGCCACATAACTCTGAAGTCGATCAAAAATGATGAATGAGTGAGAATTGAGAATCTGTTACCATTCCGTCGCAAACCTGCCAAGCAAATGATGTGATTTCTCTAATACCGATAGCTCCACTCTAGACTAGATATTTTCAAGTTAAGATATTAAAGTTATTTACCTTGAAGTTTTCTTCATTATCAGTGAGGTATTTCAAAATGTCGCCCAGTTTACAGTACTCGAGTATCATCAAGGGAACGAATTTACTAGGCACGTAACCGTACATGCTGAATGTCAAAATCATGATTTATAAAGGCTTTCGAATTCAGCTTTTACCTAACAATATGCAGATTGTATTCGAGTCGTTTCATAATTTCTATTTCTCGATAAAAGTCCTCACGATCTCGATCAGTTGCATGTCCTTGAAGACGTTTCACTGCCACCTGAAATAAGTTCATAAAGTTGGTTTTATCATTTCAAGGGCTACTTCGACTACGTCCTTTTTTGAATTCGAATGCAAATGCACTTCGATATTACGGCTAATCTCAAATAGGGGGATTCGACCTATTAATGTTCATTTCTTCATTCAGAGTGATAAATTAAAACTATTCGAACCAGACACAAATCCAACATAAACCTCGGAAAATGCTCCCTTTCCTAGTAGTCGATCCTCTTGGGTTTCCACTTTTGATGGCTCGATCATCCAAGCGTCCCTTAATTCATTTTCTAATTGGATATTCGAGCATTCGTACATACCTTTTTAACTCCGAACAATTAATGTATTCGTTACGATGCTTAGAGCTGCTAAAATTAAAGAAAGCACATTTTGTTTAACAAATTGACTACCTTAAATGCTTTGAGACGAATATGTTGATGCGTTCCCGTCTATAGTAAATCGTACAAGCGACGAATATGATAGATAAGACAGATATCATTGGAATAGAGATGATTAGGACTAATGGTATTTATTACTTATTATGAAATGTTGCCAACTGATCTCACCCATTTTTCCGTAACTGATAGATGAATAAGTGGGAGTTGATGAGGTAGGAGTCTTTGAATCCTGATTCCTACGCTGTAACGTTCTTAGTATGGAAATATCACAAAATCATTAAAGAAATGCATTTATGGGGCAATCGAGTATGCCTATCATAAATCTGAGATTTTTCTGGTGTAATGACATTTCGAGCGACGTACAAGCGCTTCAAAATGACGATTTTCTATATACAGGCTGGACCATAATTATAGCTAGAGGGCGCAAGTGAAGCTCCCGTTGTGAAGATAAAGTCAAAAAGTGATTTTTCGTTATTTTTTCAGGCAATTTACGAAACTATTTTTTCTTTTTCTACTATTACATACAAGTCTAAGGAAAATTTTTGCGCTCAAATTGCAGAGTAAGCTGGCTTATCATATTACCATGAAAAGGAGTTATCGAAATTTTAGAATGTTCCAGAAACAAGCAAAGAACTTCAAACAAAACGTCCTTACAAGACCGTTCTCTCTTTGAAATAGCCCTTGCTTTGTTGCGTATAAAGACAGCACGTTTTTCGCTTGACGAAAATTCGCTCGCAAAAAAGCGTTTTGGGTCATCGTCTTCAGAAATTCGTGTCTTTGATTACGATAATCCTTTTTTCATGCGGCTTCTTGCTATAAGTTTGATTAGCCCATCAGATTTTGAAAAAAATGCTTTCATAACTCTGCCTTCACATCGGGAATATCACTTTGCGCCCTCTAAGTGAAAAGTGTCATTTAAAATAGGTGAAAATTTAGTCATTTCTAATTAATAATACTTATATTAATTTACTTCAACGATTTTCCATCTATTCGTTTGTGGATCGTATTCCTCAATAGCATCACAGGAGTTTATCGGCCAGTAATCATCATTTCTTTTCTCAGAATTTTGAAATCTAAGTTAGCAAATATTTGGTATAAAGATATGCAAAATCTCAGCTCACCCTCTGATTGCATACAATTTCCCGTTAGCGACAATGAGCGAGTGAAGATATCTCGCATAATTCATATCATCGATTTTAGAAATTCGACTGTCAACTGGAGCTGAGGGGTCAAAACTCAGACAGGATTTGGATACTTCCCAACTAAATATATAATGATACATTATTTATCATACAAAATTGACGACTAGTATCCTCCAGTTATGTAAATTCTTCCATTTAGCGATGCAACTCCGAAGGAATTTTGTTTTTCTGGTATCTCCCCTACTTCAACCCATTCCCGTTCATCGCTGGATAATTGATATATCTTTCTACTATCCCATCCATCAATAACTGAATACTCACAATTACAATAATGAATATGCTATAATGTGACCGTATAAAACCTCATCGCATATTACTGTCTGAGCAGCAGCAATTGAAAGAGGAAGAGCAGGTCCTGTTTGCCATTTTCCGTCTATTAAAACCTGAATGAATTATTTCATGGACTTTCATTCGATCTTCTTGCATCAACTCGATTCGTGCCTCCACCCAAATAATACAACTTTCCATTGAAATAAGCCACAGATGCAGCAATACGCCATTCAGGAGGAACTGGACCTGTAACATTCTTTGAATCAATCATTCATGAATTTGTTGAGCAGACCTTTTGAAATTTGTCGAGTATTCAAGTCATATATTTCAAATGACTTTTCAGATGGACTAATTCCAAAAATCTGAAACCTGTAAAATTATTTCAAATAACGACATAAGAAGTTACTTTATTCTGTGTAGTTGCTACGTCATATGGCCAATACCAATTGTGGAATTTTGCAATCTCTTCGACTGAGTAGGTATATGAATTGAACAAGCCTATCCTTCCTTCATTTTCATCATTATTTCGATAATAAACTAAATTATTACGAATCGTTTCAAAGCCTCTACTTAATTTTCAATATAATTTCTTACCATAGAATAAAATTTTATGCGAATTGTTGAATGAATTATCTCCACCAATCTGCACATTATTGATATTTTGAGCTAATCCATTTATTGTATTATTAACCAATGGCATTGTGCTTCGTTTCTGAAATTCTCACTTCCATTTTAGTAATGGATTATGTATTTTCAAAATGCAAAGAAACAACATTTTGGATCGCCCTTATCAAATCCCTCAACGATTTGTGATCAATTGAAACCTTATGGTAATTTTTAGACGGAAATCATTCATGGGGAAGGCCCTGTCGCACCGACTTTGTTTTCTCGTTGTACAATGAAAATTTGGATACATTATTCAACTCAAAATGAACACTTGAAACAATTTTCAATCGTTTAGATAATTCAAAAATCATGATCGCGAATTCAATTGACGAAAGAAATTTTAGCAAAATTGGAAATTCGGAAAGCGTAATCAACCTTACATAGCAACTTACCGATTGAGAAATTGATCTCTTTTTCACAGCTTCCTGAATTGGAGGTTCCTTGAATTCGATTTCTTCATTCTCCGTCTGTTTGTCGGGAGCATCTGGGTTATTTAGCATTGACTTTATAATCCTATTATACATAATAAGTAGTGCATATTTTATGTGACATCAAAAAGAAAGATTCTTTGTTTTCTTCGAAATTTTAGGCATTTTGGGTAGCTTATATCAATTATGCTTCAATATGATGTTATCGTAAGTAAAGTCGCTTTAACTGTTTTTCAACCAGCTAAAATCGAATATGGCAGAGGTACTAATATTTATAAATGAAAACCATCTCAATATTTGAGCGATAGTGTAACAGGTGGAAAATAAAAGAACGATCAAAAGAGTTCTCAGGTACTAACAGGTTTCGAGTCAAACATTTTCTTTAGGAATCAAATCTAAAATGACCATTTAGCAAACTATTGTTGCAACTCATGAGGCTCCATCGACCTTTCGAATTTAATAAATATTTCTTCATGTGTTCTATCGAAAAATTTTCACCACGATTAGCATTTTAATCGCGCGCGTTCTCACCATGTACTTGCACTTCTTCTAAGTATAGTTTTAAAACATTTTCCGTGTCTCCCCTGCCCGGGGGAGTCGCTCTCTGAGAGGGTGTGTAAAAGTCTGGACCGTTTTTCAATTGTAAATTCTACGTTATAAAAATCATAAATTCATGACAAAATAAAATCAAAATATACAGACAGATAGAATATGTATAGGAGAAGGTAATATTCAAGTTTCTAGAAAAGTTTTCCTATTTTTATCCCGGTGATGATTTTTAAAGTAAATCTACAGCGATTCAAACTTTTGCGCACCCTATAAATACTTGAACAACGAAAATCTTGACTTACCTTCAGCTAAATTCTTAATACTATCTTGCTTATTTCCTGAGACGAATTGAGATTGGTTTATTAGTAATAATAGTGAAAATAACTTCAATAACATAATACTATTTTATGTGCAAAAATACCTTAAGAACCATTCCACGAATAACTAACAAGAGTCTGGGCAATTGTAAATGTCCTGGATTCGAACCAAACCTATATGGGTTGAATCCGGATTCGAAATACTTTTGCAATTGTCCGGTCTTTGTTCGGGTTATTCAACGAATGAGTCTTAAGATATAGATTTTATTGAAAGTACAAAGATAACCTATCCACGGTAATCATGATTCATGAATAATGTAGTGCTAATTGAAGTGAAATTTTTTTTATCGTTTCGACGTTTTCAATGACTGCACGATTACGATCTTTCCACCACCGCTCAAAACGCCAAGTTACTTATCGGTGTAAGAATATCGCCATCAAATACAGAAAAAAAATCTTAATATACGAAGATTCAAAGAATTCGATAACGTTTCCCTCTAATCGATCGATAAGTATCATTGCAAGTTTATGTTCAGTTGCAAAAAAAAAATCAAAAATAACCGAAGACAAAATGTGTTGAAAGTCGCTATTTTCAAGAGTACGCAATGCACAATTTGTGATAGGAGTATCAGTTTGGAAAAAATAAAAATTGTTTAATTCTTCCCAAAACTAGCTTGATTCAGTGGTGGTATTTTTTGCTAAAAAGTTTATGCTAAACTCATTCTAAGAATGAGCTCTTCTCTTATTTTTAGCATGAAATTTGGAGTGTTGAAAGAGTACATTTTATAGGTTCATTTTAAAAAAAAATTACATGGCAAAAAAGTTTGGAACTCGAACTTTATCTCTGTGTAAAAATTACCCCGAATTATATCGAAATAGTCCTTGTAAGGGTAGATTCAAAATGAGTGCCAATTTTGGCCAAAATGAGGTCACGCTAGAAGAATGAGCTCATACTTCTAGCATGAAGTCCTAGTCGCACTTAAAAATTCGTGAGGTCATACTAGTCAATTATTTTGGGTAATTTTTACTCGCGAAAAAAATACTTTTTACATATTCGAAAATTGCCATACAAGACGAGTTGAGCCATGTAAAATTTATGAAGATTGCCCAATATTTTTGCCTTTAAGCTTTGAAAAAAGTTATGCTCATGCTATAGCATGAGTTCTAGTCCTACTTAAAGTTCGTGCTAAAAGACTAAAGAATACCACCGCTGCTAACAATTTCTCGTCTTTCTCCATTCGTTCCCAATCAGACCTGTCTGAAGAGTTCTGACTGCTCTGCCAACCTCTCGAGAGGCAGCGTTTGCGGGTTGTGGAGATCCACGAATGTGAACACCTGAAACGAAATCATGAAAATCATTCAAAACCGTAGAGAAATCGGACGGAAATGAGAAGAAATCGAATTGACAATGCGCTCCGATGATAAACACTGCTCGAATTCGCGAATCTGCAGTCTGCTCCCTCTCATTTCCGATTTTTTGGTGGTGAACTTTGATTTTCCTCGTTTTCCCTAGATTTTCTCGCTTCCGACCCACCATGGGCTTGTCCTTATCGACAGGCACATTCTCCTCCTTCGCACTCTCTTCTGTCGTTACCCCAGTCGCGCTTCCTTTCGCCTCGTTCGATTTGACACTGAAATTTCGGATTAGGTTAGATTTTTGGAATATGATGTACGAAATGTTTCGGACGGTTCCTCACAATACCATGTTCATTAACAATCGAAAGCAACGTATTGGCTTGTGCACTTCCCATTTATACGAAATTAAAATGATATTAACATACCAAATTTGATGCTAATGGAAATGATAGTGAGTTCTAGAAAAGTTAAAATAAAATTCCTGTTCAGGACTACGATTATCGATTCCCTTTCTTTAACATATCCCAATTTTATCTGTACTAATTGCTAGTAAACATGAGACTGTTTTTGAAAAGTTCGCTAAGTTCGACGATCGCTCATCTATATAGTTCGTGCAGTTTTCTGCGGCGGAGTAATATTGATGCAGAAGGAAATTCGTACTTGGAACTTTTTCTTGGAAATCTTGCACATGAACCCGAGATGCACATCGCGAGTGCTAGTTTTCATTCTCGTTTTTTTTTGCCAAGTTCTTGATTTGCCATTCACATTCAGCTTGCCTGGATGTTTTAGACGAGCGGCTTTTCTCTTTGGATCCTTCGTTTGCCTTCGTCATTGTCGAATCGATAATAACTCGAAAAATCATGTACTTCCTCATCGTTTTCCCAATCTTATTCCGATATGCGAATTTCGATTCTGAAGTTTGCAAAACTCAAATCCCGAGCAGCCCTGTTTGCAATGCATTCGATCGATTTTCTATTTGTGTTTCAGGCTTGTACCAGAATATTGGTTGGCAGACTCGGCTTCCCGATTCCAAGCCCCCCAGGCCCAACGAACCCGTGTCAGTTTTAAGGTCTACAGTCTGAGCGATTTAATAAGGTTCCCATTCGGAAATTCAAAAGGTTGGTTCTTTACTGAAATTTTGATCGTTTTTAGCTCACGTAGTATAAATTCGGACTAAAGTAGTCTAGTTAGGTTAGATACTGGTTCATTCTATCATTTTCATGATTTATTTTCGGCTCCTGATATAGTTCACTGGCTGACCAACACCATCATTATTAAAATTCGTCAGACTAAAACTAGGAAGTTTAAGGAAAAGAAAAATGGGTGATGAATTTTAATAATGGTGGCGGTGATCAACTGGTCAATTATAGAAGCGACATTTATCTTCTATCATCTTTAGTCGGAAATAGCGAGATGAACTAGATTTTGCTTCTGATACTAGCTTTTTACAATTCGCTCTTCCGAGGTAGATATTTGGTCTAGACTTTCCCCCATGTTTTATGAACTTGTCGAATGGTTTCACATGATTATCACAATGCGCTCATTCCATGCGCAACTCTAGCATCCGATTTTTCGGCCTGATCATCCCATTGCACAGCTGCTTGTGTTTTTCATCTCATCTCATTCCATTCATTTATTAACCTTGTCATTTCTAGAGACCGCAAACTCCGCCCCTTGCATTTTTCGCTTTTGCTCAAAAAGTGGTCATTTAAAATTTCAAAAATTAATTTTATTTTAGTTTTTCTCAGCGAATTTTACTACATCGTATTTGATTATGTTGAGTAGGAAATTTCAGAAAAATAGGTTTTGCAAAACCACTGGCGGTCCCTAGTCACTTGCATGTTTTGCAGTTCGATCAGTTCAGTGTCATTCTCTTTCGTCTCTATCCACATTTCATTTAACAACCATTCCCTCATAATCTACCTGTTTTTGCCTGTCCTGTTGTCCCTTAGCTCGTTGTTTCTGCACGTATAGTTTCCCTTCACTCAGCTGCCATGACCACGTGTCTGTCCTCTGTCCTTTCATCAGATTCCCCCTTCCTCTCTCCATCGCGACTCTCATTTTATTTCTCCATCCAAACATCTTTTCGCATATTTATGCGATGCACATTTCCCCTTTACACATCTTTAATGCCTTTCCTTCCTGTGAGCAAGCAATCTGTCCGATCTGTCTGTCAGCAAGACGTGGAAAGTGAGAGCAGTCAATCCGTTCTGTCACTGCAGCACCAAACTGGACACTTCTGTCACAACTCCGTCACCTCCCAATTTGCTATTTGACCCGTGAGTTCCTCTTGCTGTAATCTTGAATATGAATACAGCGGTGCTAAGTTTTGTGTCACCTTCGAATTTTCGCGCTGATGTTTCAAGTACTTATGACTTTGACGTACCGATCTGATTGAAACTTGGTAGGCCTTTGACGCCTAGGTCCTCACAATGCTCATGCATAGTTTCTCATTTAGATGATAGGTATTTCATAAACTGAGTCAGCAGAAAAATAGGAAATAATACAAAATTTTGAGCCCCATTGTATGAGAGTTGGTTTAAACCTCCATTACTGACTCAAATATTCAAAACATTTTAAAAGTTTAGTGAACAAAGGTTAAACTTCTCGCTTTCTATTCGATTTGCTTTCATTTTTTGTAATATTTTTGCAGTTGGCTTATAGGTTTTTGCTTCGAAGTTTTAAATTGATTTCGATCTGAAAATGATCTAAAATTCTAGATTTTAGTTTCGAACTTTCCTAAAATGACAATTCGAGAAGTGCGAGAGATTGCATCATGTTCGGTGATAGGCAATTTGTAGGTGGGGGTAATCGTAAATCAGGCTAAATACGATACAAAAATGCTAAGTGGATTTGATTGGAATGTGAAGGGGCGTGTGGGGAGGGGAGAGGAGGCAGAGAAAGGGAGGCGAGGACAAGGGACAGCCTTCGATAGATAGGGCCCTGGCCCAGACCTGGGTCTAGGGACAGTGACAGTCTCACTTCAGTTGCGGATTATCTTTCCTTCCCTCTATCAGCCGCGCCTGTATTCCCTCGTCACTGCATTACAATCACAATGCATTGCGCATTTTCATTTCTCTTTCGTCATTCTCAGCTCTTGCTTTCCAATACATAAGTCCCATTTCGTAAGTTCGTAAACTCAGCCAAATGACGAATTTGTGACCTTTTTTTGATTACTTGCAGGTCTTCCCATATGTTTTGCAAACAATTGCGTATATTTTGCCTATTTTCCAATCAATTGATCATAGTAGTGTTTCGATGATTCGTGCAATTGCTTCTGATTTTTATTTAGTGTTCGTATTACATATTTCGTATTGTTTATTTATCGCTCATTTGTTCGCCATTCTTGTGTGTGAGTCATTCAATCATTCCTGTGGGTGTTTCGTGTAAATGTGAATGTCGCTGTGAATGTGCAACCCAGCAGCTGTTCTTCGTTTCTCCTGGCATTCGCCCATTCCCCCTTTTTGCCTCTGGTTATGTCATCATTTCCCACGTGTGGATTCTTTGTCCATTTACCATTTTCCTTTTTTGTTGTAAATTTGCACTTTGAGTTCATTTGATCAAAACTCGGATAATCACCATCGAATCATTGATCCGATTCCTGTCATCTGTCAGAAAAATGTCGATCCTCAACTTTTTCTCGCAATCTGGTATTTTCTAACCTTCAAATCGTAAACACGTTCTCATACTCCTGCTCCTTGTTGATGGTTACAAATTTGGCGCACTTCCAAATGCATTCATTCCCGCTTTGGCATGCTCCTTCTCCCCTTCTCTATCTTTTTCGGTCTTTACCTTTCTAAGTCCAGGTATTTCTCTCACACTTTATGCCCTTGGGTTATTCTTTGCTTTTGTAAAGAATGCACATAAAATTTAACCTTTTCGACTTTTCCACTCCGACTCGTTGGTTAGTTGAATAGATACCGTTTCAAAGTGACTTTTCACGCGAAGTAACACCTTTGCATCTCTCCTCTCTTCATTCCTTCTATTCTTTTCTCTCTTTGCACTTTTCGACTATCCGCCTGTACTCGGTCATTTCGATTCATTCCTTTTTCCATCGTGTTTGGTTTATTTTTCGTTCACGTTTTGCTCCTTCTCTTCTCTGCTTTGCATCAGCCAATCGAATAGTCTTTGCAGTTCTCTTTCTCCCTTCTTTCTCTTTGCGTTCCCTTTTGACCTCGGACTGCGACTGCATTTCTTGTGGCTGTGTGAGTGTGTCTGCAATGAGGTAAGGAGGGAGGTGTTCGCTGTCTGTGGCTGTGGGCGCTCTCGGTGCCAGGCAGGACTTGGCTCCAATCTGACAGACCGAAGAAGAACACAAAATGGGCAACTTGCCCAGTCTTCCGTTCTTCCACTCATTTCTGCCTAGTTTAATGCGATTCAATTGAATTTCCGTCTCTATTCTAGGTCGTTTAAAACGCACTCACTTCATTCATCCATCCAATTTCCTTCTTCACTTGTTCCTTATTCTTTTCCGAGTAGTTTTTGATCTCGTTCCTTCCTTTTTATCTAAATACTAAATCACCCATTCTATTAAAAATTGAAAAATATTATTATGATATTCTTATTCTAAGCTATTTCCATCTTGCTTGGTCTACGATTTCATAAATTCATTTTCGCTTGTTCTATTCAATTTCCAATATTGCATAATCGGGTTGGCTCCCTGCCAGTCTCCTCTCCCATTCCCTTTCATTTCTCATCTCAAATCTGCCGTCTCCAATTCTCAACCGTCTGCTGCACTTTTATGTTCCTTCCGTTTTGATTTGGCGCCAAATTTTCCCGCATTTTCCTCGTCTTTATAGTTGTTCGAAATTGTTCGTCTGGCCGCGATAGTCCTCTTTTTCTTGGGAGAAGTGTGAAGGACGAGAGAGGCGCAGAGACAGCAGAGGCAGACAGACAGAGACAGTGAATAGGCAAAAATTAGGGTCACTTGACAACGAGCCAAAAGTCAAGCCTAATCCCCCAATCCCTATCCCCATCTCAGTCTCCAGTCCCAGTCTCAAGTCTATCCGCCTTTTCTGGTAATCATTCCCATCCCAATTTCTGTGTTAGTCTCTATATTTAGCAGTTAGTACAATCACATGAGCCATAAGCAGTCCTTTATACAGCTGTGCAACGTGATAATACAAAGCCTGAGCTCTGAGCCAGTCGGCCAGTCAGCAGGAGACTAAATCTCGTATTCTCTCTCCTTTTCCTTCCAATTTCAATCCATCTGCTCTTTCCCTCCCTCTTTTTCATTTCATCATTATTTCTTTTCTGTTTTTTCGGCTTCTGTTGCTTTTCACTTTCACATGACACCCAAAATACCCTACTTATCACTATATTTAGTCATTCGTTGTTTCATTTTGTGGACAGTTGACTTTTATAGATGGGCGTATTTTTTGTGTCTGTTCAGATATTATCACCTCATTTAAATTGGTCATTCGGTGCCATTCAAATTCAGTGGCTAGAGATTGAGAGTCGACTGGTGATAGGCAAAAGAACATTTGACCGAGAGGGCGAAAAAGTCGCAATTGAACTGTTGGCTGACTGCTGACAGCTGGCTGTATGAATGTGGAGTGATAACTCAGCAAGGCTTATGAATCCGTTATCGCTGGAACTCTAACAGTTCATAATGCGATATGCACCCTATTAATTGAAACATTGGCAATCTAGCACTTTCTTGATTATTCAATATCGCTATTTGTCGTTTAATCGACAAACTAATAGTTCCTCTTCTTTACTTACTTCATTTTTCGTTGAAATGTCCTTTTGTCTTCTAAGTTTCGCCAAATGATGTTATGTTTATTTACCATGCGGATAGTAAGTTCCCGATTAATTCTTTCTCGTATTTTGGGTTCAAAGTTCAGGTGGATCTCAGCTCTCCTTTCCTCTCTCCTCTCCTCTCCTCTCATCTATTTCTCGCTGTTTATTGTTCCCATTTGGCAGTCTCCATTCACATGCATTTCTTCTTCACCCACTACTTTTCTATATTTATCATCTTATTTAGTGATTCCTTTAGGTTCTTTCTATCTCAGCTCTGATTTGCATCTCTTCTGTTTCTGTCCTTCTTGTGTCTGTCTCGAGTAGTTTCAGCTCAATCTTTGCACTTTCCTCTTCAAGCATTCAAACATTCCTTTAGTTCTATTCCACTTGCAAATTGTCATTTTCTCTCATTTCGAAACTCTCTCCCATATGATGCAATATTACGTGTCTTTCTGCCTTCACTCTTTTTTCCTTCTCAGCTGATCGTCCTACTTTCTTCCTTTGCTTGCCACGTGAGGCCCCTCCTCTCTCAGCATTGGGAAATCCCTCATGCTTCCTTTAATCACACACCATTCCAGTCATCCAGTCATGGGCTTCATTCGATTCCGATACGCATGTAATCTGTATCTGTTTCTGCGTCCTTTCCCTTCTATTGCCATATTCAGTTTGTCCAGCTGCCCCCTCTCATTTCGTGTTGATTTCATTTTGCCTTCCCATGTTCGCCCCCTCCTTCTTTTGATATTTCAATTGCCGATTTGCCATTCTCCCATTCCGTTTCCATTCAGTCAGTCAATTCAGCTGCTTTTGTCTTTCCATTCTGGCACTTTGTCCGTTCTTTTTCTCTCCTTGCATTCCTCTCTTCCAGCTTCAATCTTCTCATCGCCCCTCTTCTTCCTCATGTTCCGTTTCTGGTTTATCGTGCTGACGACACATCTATGCATCGACACAGCTAATCAATCCTCCAATCTGCTTCTTCACGCATTCCATTACATTTGCCAGCTTTCCGACCTCTTCTATTCGGTTATTCAATAATTTATCGAAGTTAAAAGTTAGAGCGTTTTTCCAATGCTATTTCCGATTAGATATGCTCAAAATAGGATTGGAACGAGAGAATTCTAATTTTGAAAATCCCAAAAATGTCTGCGATGATCCATTATTTATTGTCTACCTGTTGCGTCGATAATCTACAAATGACGCATTTTTGTCGTAATAAGTAGTAACACTATGAAAAAGGCTGACGAATACGGACAACTCAACTCTCCTTCAATTTGGCGCTCTCAGAATCCCTTATTATTTTCATTTTGCTCGTCGTCAACTTCCCATATTGCCCCTTTCATTTATTGCCAATCCTGAATTATCTATGCACATGTTTTACTCGCTACATCTCATAAATCCAAACACCTCGCCTGGTCTCAAATTTCGAAATTATAGAATTGAAGTTGAAATTATGAAACTACACACTCGCTTTCTGATTCTGAGCCATTTAATTTCCTGCAACTCGGCAATAATTATACGGCTGTTATAATCTACCTCTGGTCGTAGCTTGCCTTGTTGTAAAACGGCAAAAGGTGAATGTGAAATGTAAGGCATAGAAATTGCAGTATTCTAGTCCTAGTAGATTTTCGTCAGCTCTGGGCCTTGAGAAGAACATAGTCTTTTGCTCTTTTCCAGCTGTTCACTTTACTTTTACCTATTCTCTATTCACTTTCTCTGCTGTCCTTCGTTCTCCATAAAACACTTTGAAACCTCGAATATCTCCAAGAAATCACGTAGTTATTTCATCGCGTATTAAATGATTTCTCTGGCTTTTACTCGTAATTTTCGTAAATTCGCTAAATTGAAATTTCGAAGATTCTGCGAATTTTCCACATATCGCCAGGTTTATTGATCTGACCGATATATTTTTTTACTTTTTCTGACATGAACAGAGATTGATATTGTCTTTTATCGAATAGAACTTTTGTATATGCGAACTTCCGACTTTCTTAACTCGTTCAGTTTGCATTATTGAAATGTTTCAGCTCAATCGTTGTCTCGTTGATTGTAATGCGAATCGAGGCTCTGCAACTGAAAAGATGAGTTTTCTGAATCTGGTCAGTGCTTCTACGTCTTCCCGAGCTCTTCCTTTAAGCATTTTGGATTTTCCTGATGAAGTTCTTTCAAGGATATTTCTTTAGTAGGTTTTATTTATTTTTTAAAATATTTATTTCGAGTTTTCGGAAAGTTGACCATTTCATAACTAAACAGAACAAAAATATGATTTTGAAAGACTAAGAAAATTTACTATTCTTTTTTACTCATTATTTCTCACGACATGTATATGAGAGCGTGTGGTTTTATCTCGAAAAGGTTCACGTATAAAATTATCCCACATTTCTTCTATTCCATCTCGATTGAAAGTCGAGCTAGATAAATCTATATGCATCCATCTTTCATCAAGTTACATAATTCTACTTTTTCAAAAATATGCAGTCATTTTTCAGTTGTGACCCAGTGAGTCTGACCCGCTGTGCCCTTGTGTGTCATAGCTGGCGGAAAGTGATCGAGGAGGAGGAGAATTCTGGCAGAATATTCCGAAGTCGGCAACGCGCCAGGATTTTCGTTTGCGACAGACGGAGGTATATTCACTGCGTGTTGGTCCATAAGTTCGTAGCACATCCGAATAACTTTCTTTGCATTTAATGAATCCAAATCGGGTTTTCTGTAATAATACCGCTAGTGTATTGGCTTTTCAGAGATATACTTTCGACTCCGTCCTTGCACATATTGCGCGCAAACGCCATGCAAACAAATCTAACTTTGAGGGTCCCAATAAAGGGTTCATTTTATGTTACAGTATAAAAGTTTCCTTTTAAATTTTTATATAATATTGAAGCACAGCATAAGTATTCTATGAAAATATACTAATTTTAAATCGATTGCACTAATCTGCAATTTACGCGTAAAGTTAGTTTAAAATCCATCCAATATAGCGAGTTTAGAAAATCGAATACAGAATTTTTAGAAGTGAAAATTTTTGCATAGCTGCTTAGAACTCGATGCCGAGTCGAATAGCATCCAATTTGACACGGTTAAACCACTTGAATGAGGACAATGATGCGAAAACATGCTGTTTCGCGCATACTAAGTGAAGTCATGGATTTTTAGATACAAAGAAAGCTATTAGGCCCTCGCCGAACTTATGGAGCAACCCAATATTTATATTTTCATTAAAAACAGAAAATGTTCAACCAGAAATTTCACGAGTTTTGTCATTACAAACTCTAGGATGTGTACTTACTGAAATGTCGTACAAATTCTCAAAACAAATTGCAAAGTCAAAGTCTTATACTCATTTAATCTGCTTGATTCATTTGAAAGTTTATTTGAAATAATCTGTATTGTTGGCAGAATTAAGGTTTTATTTGTTTTTTTTACAGAGCTATTCTGGAGAAACTGCCGACGCCGAAAATCGACCGTTTCGAATTGTCACGTTCTGCCGCATCACCGCATCTTGGCACCAACAGCCCTCCATCCAAGGTACACTTTATATCTTTCAGCAAAATCAATTCCTCTTTTGTACACGTATTCACGAATTTGCACGAGTTGCATTACATTTTTTTTCAATCTCGGAACACATTTGATCTTCGCCGATTTAAAATTCATAAAAATCGGGACTGATCTTGCAATTTCAAAAGAAAGCGATCGACAAATCATTTAGAATTACATTACAAAATTAATAAATACGAAACTGCAAAAATAGCATTGCACCAGATTATCTTTTCTTTCAGGTGTCTTCCTGCGACGTGTATTCCGAAGGCCCTTCATCGATCTTCATCGAGGATCAGTACGCGAACACAGCCGAGCCTTGTTGGGCGTACAAGTTCGACTTCACTTTCTGGACCAGCAATTATGAAGTCACGGAGGTTGGTCTTAGCATTTTAATGTATTCGAATTTTAATTTACAATTTTTGGCGATTATATTGCTTCATTGCTTCAATCTGGAAAATGTCGAGATTTTTAATTATAAATACCATTGATGATAGAGCTAATTCGAACCTCATAAAGGTGATTTCCATAGGAAATATGGTTTCAGGTTTGCATGCAGAATTTCTGTTCGTTTCTGGAGCGGGAACACGGCAAAATGGAGGTTGGACACAAATCAGACAAATCGAATGAAAGCGGAGGAAGTAGTCGGGCTAATTTGGTACGTTATTCTGAGACTCATTGCTATTTGAATTTTTACCTTGATCCTTCAGCTGACCCCGCCCTCTTCCAACGAATCCACAGTCTCCCTGTCGAGTTGCCACAACTCCACAGCCTATCACCGCCTGCCCAGCAACCAGCCATCCGCTTCCTACGGGCATCTCGACTGTCTCAAGGAAGAGGTCATTATTTTGTTCATACATCATTCTAGATGTTTTCAAATCCCAATATAACGCTATTTCTAGCATTTTCAAGTTCAATGATGTACAAAAAATGCAAAAGTTGATCAGTTTTTAAAGACTGATCTTCTTCTCTAATTCAAACGTTCATTTTCAGTGCATCAGCGAATTGCAACGTCTGTCAGCAACTCGGATCGAGCGCCTTGCCCGTTCCCTGCATCACATTCGGCCTCTGCACCTCATCTTTCGTGACCATTCCTTCTACCAGCATCGACCCACTATCACTCTTTTCTGGTTTACCAAACTGTAAGTCTTGTCGAAGAGGGATTTACAGGACGTGCCAAAAATCTGGGCTGCTAAATATATTTTTAGAAAATCTGAAAACTTATTTCACAAGACTAAGATTCAAATGTAAAAGCAACTCAGTTTTAGCGCAACCTCGAGACGAGATTTTTTCTATTCCGAAGAAACTGAAAAATTGATCCTCTCAAAGATAATAAGATCAACGCAATAATCAATGCTTTATATTTGCAGGCTCCGATCTTCCCTCCGCTCCCTGACTCTGGACTGCATCCAAGGCGAGTCGATAATTCCACTCAGTCGGTTGTTTTCCCTCGAAGGAATCGATAAACTCACTGTCAAACAGCCTGTAAGTTATTATATTTTTTGTTCAAATTAAATTTTGAACGACTAGTACTTGTTGGAAGTAATTTATAAATGAAAGATGATTTCTGAATAATATCTCTTCAGCCTCAACGAGCAGCAATCCGAGTTAACATCGAGCTGTTTGTGAATTGGTTGAACCTGGACGCGAAGCAGAGGAGGCCCATCCAAGTGGAGCTGCTTAACTGCAGGGACATCACTCCTCAGTCACTCGCGCATTTCGTCTATGTAAGTCAATTCTTCTATTTTTTCCTGAGATTAGTTGAGTTATTTGCAGAAATGGCGCAAAACCTCCGAAATCTGCATGTTCAAGTCGATAAAAATCGACTGCTCCTCGATGCGAGTCGCGGATTTGGTGCGGGAGCTCGAGAATCCACAGGGCCACTACAATGCTGCTGAGGTGGGTTTCTTGCAAGTCTGCGGTTATCAAGTTCACACATGCGAGGATGGGAATTGATGTGAAAGAAAACTAAATTTACCAAAAGAAATGAAGATTCATTTGGACATGCAAATATTTTCGTTCTTTTAGGAGGATGAAAACTGGAGACCGCTGACTCCGCCACAACCAGCACTCGGCCACGGAGTCTCGTTCTACGAATTGGAACAGAAGAAGAAGGTCCTTCACTTGCGGCATTTCAAGCAGCACAATGCGTACATCGAGTATCGAATCGTCAATGAGTGAGTTTTCTGATACTTTCGAAATTGATTTCCGAAATAGCTATAATTTTTCATTCAAAAGTTCTCATATAGCCACCTATAGATTGGTATGCTAAACCATCCGTAATCATGATTTTTCAAGCCTTTGACTCATTGTTTTCTCATTGTCTTGGCCAAACGGAGTAAAGTGTTGATGAAAATACGTAAGAATGGTCCTTGAAAGTAAGTACGCAGAGTGATGTGCAGATTAGTCGTCGAGGAAACAATGAAATAAGGATAGTTGCATTGAAAATCGATGACTAATCTTCGCTTCATTATGCGTAATTTCGTTTGCGTGTTATTACGTATTTTCATCCACACTTCACTCAACCTGACTGAAATAATGTCTTCGAATAATTACGATAAACCAATTTCAGCATGATAATCCTGACGTGCAAGCGAGAGGACGTGATTCGAGTGAAGAATAACAGCACAAGCAGTATGAGCAGTGTGGGGTGCAAAAGCAGCAGCAGTCACTCCAAGAGGAAGGCTAGCAAGGACGAGATCTATGCCAGCAGATTCATTCGGTCATTCATCAAGAGGAATTGAGCATTGGAACAAAGAGAATGGAGCAGAATTGCAATACCTGCATGTACGAGCCAATGTACAAAGCTATCACAAACATATCAACCCATGTCTTTGAACCTTGATACTGTATTCCAATAGTTATGTGTAAATGTGAATAAGTGATTGAAAAATGATAATTATCAAAGCATAAATAAAAGAATTGGATTTTTAAACATGTTTTTTTTAATTCGTGCATCTTACAAGTCAAGAAAATAACAAAACAATTGACAAAAATATGAAATCTCGGGGTTTTTTTTCTCAAATAAATGATATTTTGCATGCTTCAGTATTCTTCTATTTAGAAATTCACTTGTGTTACGAAAATTGCGTTTGCACAAGAAAAATTTGAAATGTTTCTTTAGAAAATCCAGCCTTGAAAATTTCTTTATCATCAATTTTTGATAGATTACAAATATTCACTTGAAAAGTTCTTATGGCAGTAGGAGTAGCGAGAGTAATAAATAATCGTCTTCAAAGACTAAATAGTTGAGACCATAAGCAAAGAGGTGAATTCACAACTTTACATACAAATTGTTAATGAATGACTAGGGATGATGCAATAGTTGAGAGGAGACTATAATACAGACTAGGCAAGAGGTCGATAGCTGATTCAGAGATCATACATAAATGGATTAGAAAGAAAAGGAATAAAGAGATCAGAATGACAGAACACTGGCACAGGAATGAAAATGTGTATTTTAAAAATAGTCTAATTTGAACAACCATTAGAAAAACAAGTTATTTTTTAGATTTACCTTTTCAAATAACTTGCAAGTTAAAAATAAAGTCCTCAAAACTGCTCCTATCGCACTACGAAATGGCCCCTTTGTGAGTGAGGAATTCCAGCAGCGTCTCGATTTCCAGGTTGATGTTGGCAGTGGCTCGACGTATTCTCTGCGCAATTTCGTCCGTCTCGCAGTCATCGAAACTTCGTCCACAAAACGATGCAACCATTGCTTGGGCTTGTGCATCCTCGCTGAAATGATTTTTACTCTAAAAATCTGGTTGGAAAATTCGTTTTAATTATAACTCAAGAGACTGTTTCACATCTCTAATTTGTTCATGGCAACATTATGATTTAGAACAAAATCACGAGCGGGTGCACAAGCAAAGGTATAGAGAAATTGAAAGCTTGAGGAGTAGCTCGGCATGCTCTTTGTGAAGTATGTAGTATGTGCATTAACATATCGTGGTGTTCTCATATTTCTGCGATTCTAATCGTATTGTCATAAAAACGATAAGAAAAAATCAGAATAAATCAAATAAGTTTTCTTTGATAATTATTGATGACAGTACGAATTCCGAGCATAATCTTGCATCAACTAAATCATTCATGTTCGTGTGTTCAACTTGTTCGTGTGTATTCCCCACAGTTGGTTACAAATAAATTCTATGTGACTATCAGCTTTCTGGTTGCAAATTGTTTACTTGGAGAAGCTCTAACATTCCCATTAGATTTACCCTATGACTACTTTTCGCACATTCCTAGTCATTCGTATTTTCAAAGTTTGACAGTACGAAATGTGTCAATCGAATTTTCACAAAATTTATGAAAGAATCAATTTCTTTTCATAACCAACTGTGTGTTATTTCATGCAAATGTGTAAAGGAATAGAGGAATGAGACAGCGAAGCGAATACCTGGCGACTGACGTGGAGGAGCCGCCATTTCGCTTGTCGTGCGTGCCACGCAGCAGTTTGTCCCTCAGTTCGAGCAGATCGATGAACGAGCGACGCTTCGAGGGCGTCGAGCGGATTTTGTGAGGTGTTGCTGTCAAGTCCAACTGCAATTATACACGATTTTAGGAAGTTCAATTTTTGCATGATTCTTCTTTATAAATACGATTAAATAAATAACTAATTAATGACGTAAACTCCGCAGGGTGATAGCTCAAATTTATAGTCGCACCTATTTATTCTGCAAACTTGAATTTGAAATGAATACTCGATAATTCACTCAAGTTCTTTCCTGGTTCTAAAGGAAATGGATATCGAGATTAACATTTTTCATGATTGCAATGAAAATGTCGCAAAATTGAGTGCAAAAGAATTCTGAATGTGTCAAGTTGATTCCGCTATAATTATGTTCACCTTGAACGAATTAGCATTTCAGATTAAACCGAACTATTTTTCCAGATGAATTCAAGATATTCCCACTTGAAATTTGCACTGTTTTCATTTGTAAAAGAAGTAGAATAATACTAACCTGCTTCAATGCATCATTCAAATCACCACATTTGACTCGTAAATCAGAGAAATGCAGAATGGTGTCTTTGACGATTTCGTGGATCTCAGCCACCCAGAACTTCATTGACAAACCGAGGGCTCGACGGCATTCATTGATGAACAATTGGGACTGAGCAACTGCCTGAAAGTGATCAAAGATAAATTTACAAAAAAAATGTTATGACGCAAAATTGCTAGTCGCGAGTTGATGACACTGAGTTGTTGTAAAATTACAAACTGGAAACTTTATCAACAATTACCAAAATGAAGTCCTACCTTATCAAGATGGTGGCTAGTCCATGACTGAAGATAGTCTCCTTTATGGTCAATGTTGGGTGACCAGTCCATAATCGAGCACCAGTCTTTCATAAGTAGAGGTTCTACCTGCAATCAGTTTAGTCATCCTTTCAATTGTATTTTTCATTCCAGTACTCCTCCATCTCATATCTCTGGCAATTTCCTTTCCCTCTCCATTCCTTCATTCCTTTTTGTGCCTTTGGATAGCCTTTGTTTGTCCAATTTACAGACCAATTTCGCGGGTTGCAATGCAGAGCCGGGCTCGAATTTCGAGAGGAAATGTGAATGGAAATGGAAAAGAAAAGCGGAAAAGAGTGGAATGGGTTGGCAGAGAACGAAGTGTACTGCAGATTTGGCAGAGCAATTGCAAAATTACCTTAATTCCTGCCTGCAACATGCTCAGAATGCCCTGCTTCGTGTACAGATCGCCTCGATTCAAATGAGGGTAGAGAAATTTAACCGTCATTTTCACGTCGACTTTCTTGATCTCTTTCCGGACCTAAAGGCGATAATATTCAACTTCAGAAAAAGTGTTGAATTTTTAATAAACCTTGCTAAGCAGCAATCCAAGCAATTTGGCACAGGCCTTGTTGCTTTTGCACTCATCGACCACTTCACATTTCGGGTCGCAATCCTGATGAAAACAGGGCGATTTCGAGACGAATATCAGAATCTCGTATAGATCAACCTGAAACATTTAGGATAAGTGCAAAAAAAATACATTAAGTTGCGGCAATAGGTTTTGGATTTATTCACAAAAACCAAATTACTGCGTATGTTTTGGGACCGCAGCAAATGGTTTTACAGAATTTTTACCCTTCTAAAACCTCCTACTCAGACTAATCAACTTCGGCGTAATTAAGACATTCATCAAGAAAAAATAAAGCGAAACATAGTTTCTGATTGAAAAATCCCGCCAAGAGTATACATCAAAATGAGTGAGCACAATTTTGTTATACAAAAAGGGCATTAAAATCTGTCAACAGCGGGTTTTCAGTCTGATTTTTGGCAAGTAGCCGTTTCATTGATAGGTTCATCGAATGAGACTATGCCTTTTTATATCTAGGTACTTTGAATCGTACTTGTTTCTTATTTTTTAGGTTTCCTATAATCACTTTTTAAATCCTGCCTCATTTGCAATTTGCGGCTCCTAATTCTGTTAGAAGAATACCGCGATTATAATAAAATCGGAATTCTTTTCGAACTTTCAAATTGTGAATTCCGTAATGACAAAAAATAACTCACGTTGTATTTGGAAATCATATCATAAATAGCAGCAACTAATTGCTCTTCTACATGAGGCTCTCCTTTGGATTCGTGATAGAAATCACAGCGGAAAATATAATCATCACCTGAATTAATTTGTTCAGGTATCAACTTGACGCTTATAAGAATGACCGACCTATGAGCGTAACAATAAGACCACTTGATTCGTGCTTGTGTTCGAGGAAACAGTTCTGCACGTGTTTGGGAACACTGAATTTGGATGCTCCATTCGTGCAGTCGCCACTGCATTTGCAACTGAAATGTGTAAAATGAATAATCGGGTTCTATCAATTTGGAATGAAGTAGTTTCTGCTTGTCGCTTTAACTTTTTGCAGTTGTTCAAAGTCAGTAAAATACGCATTACATCGTAAGATCTTCGAATTTTTCGCATCGTATCGTAGAAAAAGAATTTTAAAACGATTCACCATAACACTATATTCCTGCTTCATTTTATACAAATCTTCCTTAATTTATCCATTTCGAGTTTCAGAAGTTTTTTTTTTTTTTTCGAATCCTCGCAAATTTGCAGATCTTTCCTGGTCTTGCTCCTCTCCTCTTCTTCCCTTCACCCACATCCTTCCGTTTTCTCTTCTTTCGGCCTCGACTTTCAGGCATCCGATTGCCCGATTGCCTCATAACGAGACGGAAAGAAGACGCACAAAATGCAAATTGAGAATCGAAATGAGCAGAATGACAAGTAAAGCATGATACTAGTCTTGTCAATGAGCATTTTCACAGAACAATATAGCATCTAGCATAATTCCCAAGTGCATTTGTTAAAAATCAAAATAATGCCTACCCGGGCGAACAGAACTCGTAAACAGTCCTGCAGGGACATTCTTTCTTTACGCATTGCTTCTTGCTCTTTGCACATTGACATCCTTGAGATGGTTTCGCTACTTTTGTCAATTTCTTCGGAGGTTCCTGGAAATGATAGATTTCGTGATTTCTCACAAAACTGCTTGTTCACAGGTAGCAAGGCTGCACTTTTTTGTTTTCGAAAAGTTGCACCTTCTTCGAAGCGGTGACGAATGGTTTTGTAGTCTATACGATTTAGAAACAAAAACAAAATACCTTATTCTTGCAGATCTGTTTGCAAGCACAAAGCTTGCTGCATCCCTCCTTTATCCTGAGACAGTCGCATCGTTCATTCTTGGAGCAGGCGTTCTTGGCTGGTTTGGCAGGGTCGACCTCGCATGAGCACTTGCAGATCGCCTGATTCAGGCAGTCTCCTCGGTACCTGAACTACCATTCCTCATCTCAGTTTCAGTGTTTCTTCTATCATTGCATCTTCCCAGCCAATCCCCCTCCCCTTTACTCGTCCCCCTGCTCATCGCTTCATTTTCCTCGTTGTTGCGCCATCCAATTCTCTTTCCCATTCCTCTCCCCTTCCACATTCCCCTTCAGCCATTCGAAATCCCTGTTTCTCGTTTCTATTTTCTCGGGCAAATGCATGCCTAATTCCATTAGAATCCGAGATGATTTTAGGGTCTTAAAGAGGAGAAGAAAGAAAAAATCAAATGAGAAATGGAAGTAGAAGTGGGAGAGGAGAAGGGAGTGAAATTGGAATGAAGAGGGATGCTGGACTGAGCTGAATGAAGATGCTCGATGAACTGCCAATGAAATTGCCATAAGAAGGGTCACGGTAGGAGGTGACACTTTGCAAGATAATCAGACACAGAAATTTATCTACAATGATGGACAAACTATTGTTGTGTCGGTTTTATTTCATGAGATTTAAAAAATCATATAGCCACATATAAAAACCGGATCGGGCTGCAGCTTGGTATACATTCATGTCTTACACGGACAAAATGGTTGCATAATTTCTGAATCTAATCACTATAAAGAGCTGAGCTGAAAATCGGCCATGAAATAGGAATGACCAAATACTTTTGTCGCTACTGTTTGATTTTAATGATACAGTATTCGTGTGAGAAATGATTATCTTTCAACTTGATGAAAAAGAATATGGAAAAGCTAACACGTTAACAGAAAGTTGGTCTTCATTAATCATGTGTAGTAGATCAATTGTTGTAAATCGAAGAAGAAAAGCAGAGAAACGTTCCTACTTCAAGATGTTTCTGTATCTATTCATAAAGAAGCATAGCAAGTAAAGATTTTAAGCCGAGCACAATTTTGAAACAAAGTATGTTGCGCAATTCATTGAAAAATTGTTCCAAAATGTAGCAGATTTTCAATGCGTCAAATTTAATGGATGTATACCGAATTTTAATCAAGCTTGTTCATAATAAATAGGTCAATCTGAATTACCAAAATTAGATCTAGTTCAAATTTCCTTCTGCTATTGTATCTCAATCAATCCGAACTCTTATCGAAAGATTTTCCATCTTACACCAGGGAATCGTGGGAAAATCACCTTCTCTTCTTTATGTGTTCACATAACGATGTTTGCATATGTTGTGCATATTTAGAATCCAATTCGGAATGCTGCGGGTCTGCCGAAGCAGTTCGACATTTGAAGTGTTCTGCAATGGAGGAGTGGAGGAGCCAGCTGTCACCTACTTGCGCATTGCCATTCCATTCACTTTGCTACTCTCCTTCTCTCCTCTCTCTCCTCTTCCTTCCTAATCATTCATTCACACAGCATGCATGGAGCATGGAGCACAACCCTAATTGTGGTCAGTCAACAAAGCCAGTCACTAACCAGCAAATTCGTGGAAGGAATCTCTGCAGCACAATCCACACAATTCACAATGCCATAATTTAGCAGAACACAAGAACGTCCTTTCGGAAAGTGCAACTCGCAGAACTGTGATCGCGCTCTGTGAAGAATAGAAAATATTGTATCTGAAGGAATAACACGTTTCTTTCTTTCAAAAATTCGCGTATAATGAAGGGCTACATCTAAATTGTGTATATGTCTTATGTTTTGAACGCAGTAAGTCCTGTAGTTCTCGAGCAACGATCACGATGAAAACGAGTGAAGTACCACCTCGGAATTAGTTTTCAACTATGCTATTCTTGCCCAGCAACCCGCTTATAACTCTCTGAATGAATGGTTTTCTTGCTTATTTGCGGCCGCAGGCCAGAAGTCGAGATGCATGAACCCAACAAAAACTTATGGCTCCGCTGGGAGAGGCAAGAAATAGAAGGGCTAAATGGCTCAAAGGCAGAGGAGTTGAAAGAAAGAGAGGAGGGCGCAACAAGTCGGGGAAGCACAATGAACTGGGGGAAATCGTGAAGGGAAGGGAAGAGAAGGTGAAACAAGGTAAATGGAAGAAGGAAATGGGGAGTGGAAGGCGAAAGGCAGAGGGAGGCAGTGGAAGGAAAGGGGACAGGGCTTTGATTAGACTGAAGAGCCGCGGAGAGGTGAAGAGGTGCTCAGTTGCCAGGCACACGCTAATTACACGAAACGCTAATGGGAAGAGAATGGTAGTAATTATGAGTTATAGAAGGTAGAATTTACTAAATGACATTTCTGCAGCAAATTGCAAAAATAGCTGATTTCAGATATTTCTTCGCCTGATAACATTGCCAAAAACAAGTAAAATAGCGCGCATTGTTATCGAAAGTGTAACAATTCTACCTACATACTATGTAAATCCTTACGACATGATGATAGGAAATAAATTGTGAGTCAAAAGTCTGAGTCTCTTTTTCATTTCTTCTCGAGCATGTAGAAGAAGAAGAAGAAGACATACTTATGGATAAATAAATGAAGCGAGCTTTATATTTGAATAGTTTCAGCCAAGGGAATGGTAAAGTGGAAATTTAAAATAATTACTGATTTACTAGTCTAGTACGAAATCGTTTCTACTGAAATTTATGGCGCACCTTATTTTAGAAATGATAGATAGCTTCATTTCAACCGTGAATAACAAAGTAAAGATTCGAAAAGCAGGATTTGATCAAAGAATGAATGGACAAAATAAAGATTTCATAACTCCCCATGAATGTAAATACCAAACGCAGAAAGGAATGAAATGAAGCTACACCGACCTGGTGCTCTCGCAGTGTTCGTCGCAAGTCTTCCTGGCCGCGACACATGGACATGAATCTGCAGAGCATCTGCTGTGACTCGCCACGCAGTCGCAGCAGTAGTTGTTCGCCCTGCTCATTTCCGAGGCCATTCTCTCTGTTCTCTCCAGGTTACCTGAAATTCTATTGAAATAGTCGAGAGGTTTCATGAATGAGCATTTCGAATGAAAAACATTAATCCGTTAAACGTGTGCGATTTTTGCATTGCAACAGGAAAAAGCAGAAATGGACAATGGACATGAAGAGTGATGAAGGCAGGGGGAAAATGAATGGAGACATTGATGACCAGGGGAAGGGGAGAGAGGACGAGAAGGGAGGGAGGAAGAGAACGGGTAGAGAGGACAGAGGACTGGCAGATATGGATTGAGCCGAATGGGCAGGGAGGGAGGGGCTTGGAATACTGCCGCAGGGCAGGCATGCAGAGGACAGAGCTCTGCTTCAGAGTTGCTGCCCTGCATACTGCTTCTGCTTCCATTTCGGCTTTTCACCAAAAGATACTCGAAACGGGAAAGGGGAAAGAAGAATGGAGGATGGAGAATGGAAAGGAAAAGAAAGAAAGAAAGAAAGAGCAACGTGAAGAGTCGGCACAAGGATGGAAGGGAAAGGGGAAGAGGGAAATGCTCCTGAGGGAATAAATGAAGACTGAAAGGCCGAAGACACAAAAGGATGTGCATAAGCAGCAAGATGAAATGTTAAAATGCACCACAAGAAATCTACACGATCAACCAAACAAAACGGAAACTTGCCAGAGCAGAAAAGTTGTACTTCAGAGACTTCACATCTGATAAGCAAGAATACCCTATCGCATGGAAAACAAGCTGCAAAAACATTCGAAATTCAAAAACGTCAAAACTGGCTCGAAGTTTCTATAAACTTTCAAATAGCTGAAGAAATAATAAGATGAAGAAAAATAAAGTAGATACGCGTTGATTTTTGTATTTATTTATGTATTATCGGAATAAGTAGAGGGATCGATCAGATGACGTCAGATTGTGTTTGCTTGTCCAAATATCTATCCACGAGGTTTGACTTTGTTTTCGTCCACTTTCCATGTGGTTGTTATCTGTTGTCTCTCTGCTTTGCCATTCCCTACCACAGGCACTCCAGACGAGCCCCCGATGTCCTCGACTATCGACTTCTGCAATCAGTCGGTCAGTTTTAGCAATACACTGTCATTTTAAACATTTTATATTGGATTTGAAAATTTCTATTATCTCAAATATTTTACTCAATTTTTCTTTTTTTCCAAACTGATACTCCTATCAAAACTTGTGCGTTGCGTACTTTTGAAAATAACGACTTTCACACACATTTTGTCGTCGGATATTTTTTTTGCAATTGAACATAAGCTTGCAATGATACTTATCGATCGATTAGAGGGAAACGTTATCGAATTCTTTGAATCTTCGTATATTAAGAGTTTTTTTTCTGTGTTTGATGGCGATATTCTTACACCGATAAAGTAACTTGGCGTTTTGAGCGGTGGTGGAAAGATCGTAATCGTGCAGTCATTAAAAATGTCGAAACGATAAAAAGACAACATTTCACTTCAATTAGCACTACATTATTCATGAATCATGATTACCGTGGATAAGTTATCTTTGTACTTTCAATAAAATCTATATTTAAAAATACGCCTTGACTAGAGAGTATTTTTGCGGTATTGAGTTTTTTATTATTCAAACACAGGAAAAATATTCAATGAAAATACAATTTAGTTTTTCATATTAGCATTTGTATAGTTAAAATGATCTATAAGGGTTTTAATGTCGATTAATTTTCATAGAACAGTAAATTACGAATTTGAAAAGCTGAAATTTGGTTTACTATTTATTTATGCTCAAAGATAATCGTAAAAATAAGACTAATTTGATCACAGAAAATATTTATTTTACATCGAGCATCATCGTTTAGATATAATCTGAAAATGGCTGAATCAAAATTAATAATTTACATTTTATGAGCAACATCACTGCAAGTTTATGTTCAGTTGCAAAAAAATGAAAAATTAAAACGTAAAATTCTCGAAATTCACTTTCGTTTCAATTTTATGACATTCCTCGTGTTTGCAGGGTGCGACAACAATACTGTCCAATTTATGATGCTTTTCTAGTCACACAAAATAGAAAATTGTCATCGCCAAAGTATCTGGACAATTGATATTTATACTATTGATTGGAGAGAACGCCGATATCCAAAAATTGCGCTATTCGTCTCGTTTCTCTTCTACACGACTCACTATTTCACTACAAATTCGTATTCTAATTGCTGAATGGATGTGGACTTTCTCTCCAATAAACATACTAACAAGGGAACCTTTCTAGGGTCCCGCGGAATTTCGGAACGAGAGTAGGCTCATTTGAAAGAACATAACAAATTATAAGTCGATTTATGTAACTTTTCAACAAAATGAAAAATTGCAAAAAGTCTGTTTTCTAACAAGCTCTGTAGTACAAGGGATATTGTAGAAATTGGCAAACGTGCATTTTTCTATACAAATAAATCGGTTTTGTAAATTAGCCATCTGCTGCGAATATTCACTTTTGTTGAAAAGTTACTGAATCGACTCCGAATTTGGTGCTCTTTCAAACGAGTCTACTTTCGTTCTGAAATTCCACAAGGCCCTAAAAAAGTTTCCTTGTAAGATCGATTATTAGCACGCAACGTGTAATGACAATAAAAAAAACGTACTGATTTAATCTAGAAAATCGATTAGGCCTGGAACGACTCGAATTCATTAGTTTAGTGTTTGCCAATGATTACATTAACATCGGTATCTCGATGTTAGAGTGATATTTAATCATTTTCTAACCTTTTTTAATTATTTTAATCAAAGTTTGGGAATTATTTATAGTCAAATTTAGTAGGGCACAATTGAAGTTCCATAACTCTTTCTAGAGTTACGAGTAAATTCTGAAAGATCTAAAGATTATTACATACCTATGTTAGTATAAATCATTTCTATTTATTCCATTCAGATATGGCATTTCATTGGATATCTTCATTATTGATACTTCTCACAGTACTAAATCTAGCATTTACCCAGTAAGTTTTTTCATACGACTTGCTTATTTTTATTCTGTGTAGACCAGAGGAAGAGCCAGAATCAACAGCCTTGCCTAATAACACTGAGGGTACAAAAGCATTCTCCACAACCCCTCGTTATGACAATTCTAATGTCACTAAATCACGGGAGATAGAAGTTCCATCCATCGATGATATTACTAATGGTTAGTTTCTTTTTCCATCCAATTTATAATGTCGAATGCCGTTTTAGAGTTGTTATTGACAATGCCAAATCAACTAAAGCTTTCTGGCGATCAATTTCAGATAGAAAAGAAGGTAAAATTGCTATTGAAAAAAGATAATGCAAAATAATTCCGAAAAACTTCCAACTTTACAAATGCCAGTTTATAAGCATTATTATTGTGAAAAAATGCAGGATAATTTTCTTTCAAATATATGTGAAGTAATAATAAAACACTTAAAATGAAATGTTATATTTTAGATTTGGGAGACGATACGAAGGCATATTGACACACCTGAGGACAGACTCAAGAAAATCCGACCATTAGTGCTGCAACTATTAAAAAAGTCGACCGAGGCTTCGGGAGAAGAAATAATTCTTACTGACGCTGAGCTTTGGGTATTGGGCTATTTAAACTTAAAACTCGCGATGATAATAATAATGAGCAACTTGAAATTGTCACGATTTTTGGATCCGAACATTTAACGACTGTTCGAAGTGTTGTGAAGAAACGATACCGTATTTTCCCCTATTCTTCCTAAATCCCTAAAGTTTCGTTTCGCATAATAATTGGAATTAAAGTTGCCAGATTGATGATATTTTCATTACATTTTTGAAATGATTTGAATCGATTATGACTTGTTTACGAATTTTACAATTCTGTACTTACTTGAGAATGAGCATTTAGGAAGGGCAAAAGGATCGCTATATGGCATTTATAGAGGACAACGATGAGTTTGTTGAAAAATTGACCGAAAAGAATGCATCGCATGTGGTAATTTTTACTCAAATATAAAAAATAGGATTTTCATTTGAAATTCACTTTTTTTAATTTTATGATGATCTCTCGTATTTCACACCCACACATTTTTTTTTCTTTTCCCCCTACTTCTCTTTGGAACAGGGCTGGACAAAGCTTTATCTTTGTCTTTGACTTTGAGTTTTTACACTTTTAGTTTTTGACCAATTCTGGTGTGGAATACAAAGGGCCTTTTATGACTTGGTTATGCAATTATAATGCCCAAAGAAAATGAATAAATTTTCAGGTGAAAGAATTGGACGATAAAATTCGAGACCAGATAATCGAAGCCTCTGCGAAAGGGACGCTTCAAGCACTTATTATAAACAAATTTAAGGAACTATTTGACAGCTATTCCCAAGAAATAATTGATTCTTGGTACCGGACTCATAAGTACATTTCCGATCATAGCAAGGTTAGGATCAAAATTAGCATTTTGACGACAATTAACAATTATTTTCAGACTATTACAACACGCACAACGTATTTTTATGGTCAGCGTGAAGAATAATATCATAAATTCTTACTGATTATTGATTTGTGAATTTCTTAAGCAGAATATTATCTATTTTCAGATTATGAGGAAGGCCATGTGCGCGCATTAGATATGGTCGGTTTAAATCACGAAGTTACTGATGCTGGCTCTTTTGACGACTCAAGATATTATCAAGTGGTCAGTAATAGAAAAAACAAGGTAAGACTCTGATCGTTTGTTAAAATAACTGATACAATATTTTTTACGAAATAATTTCAGTTCTATGCAATGTATAAAACGAGCGATCGGCAAAAAGTCGCTAGAATACAATTATATGACACACTTACCAAGGAGGAGAAAACACTTGGTTATTATTAAATTAAATTGACAACTTTTAGCCTTTACTAGTTTTATACATTTCAGATCATTTGCCTCAAAATGTTGTATCCGCAAGGGACACATTAGTGGGATTTGGAGATGAATTGTGGTATATTAACTCGAACACCACGAGTTATCAGGCACGTTTAAAACACGCATGTTAAATTCATTCAAATCGACTAAGAAATTTAGGTAAACGGTACAGGCGAATGGAAACTTGGTCCGAGTTTCCCAGAGAACTGTAAAATGGGTTTTGCTAACTTTATTGAATGCCAGAATAGAATATTCGGTAAATTTTATTATTTAGAATAATATGCTTTCAGTCATTTATATAATTCACCAGTTATTATTGCCAATGACCGATAACTTGAGACAAAATAAAAGGAACGAAAATTTGATGTATAGAAATTAGTGTGCTGTTTGTAAACTAATAGACAGCATTTTATCGATTCGAAGAACGACTTTAACGACATTTGATATTACGTAATGCCCACTTTGCAGATTCGAATTTGCGCATCGTTTATTTTTTCTCAAGTTGTCGGTCATTGGCAATATATGATGATATTTTTAGATATTTAAAATTACAGCTGCCGATGTTACCAATGAGTGCGGTCTTAAAATATTCGAATATGATAGAAAGCCTGGAAGTAAATGGAAAGAAATCGGCCGAATGGACGGCAACAGGACCTATGCTGGCTACGTCTGTGTTAGGAACAAGGTGTTCATCTGCGGAGGTACTAATACTGAAGGAAAGGTTTTGAAGTAAGTGATAATAATCTTAAGGATTTTGATTTAACAGAGATAAGGAAAAGACCTCCTGTATCTGTCACCGCCTGACCATTGTCGTCAAATGTGCTTGGTCACCGAATTTTATCGACAATTTTTCCCTTTTCCCTAATTCCTAAACCCGATAATAAGTACAATTGATGACGGTGATCAAACAACGCCAATTACAGAAATTCGAAAAACGTTGTTAGTTATTTAGAACATGTAAAGCATTCTGGAGTGAAGATGGAAGAGCTGTATTTTCTAAAAAGATAGCTGATATGCCCATATGGCGTCAATATAACTGGATGGCGGACGCTAATGGCAAAATGTATGCTATCGGTGGCTGGACAACCGCGGAACGAAGCAAAAATGTGTGGTCCATTCAAGAATACGATCCATCCTTGAACAGATGGAATACATTCGGTATGTTGGAGTGATTTCGCCAAGCCATCAATGATAATATTTATATTAAATGAACTCGAATGACGAATGAGCGGGAGCGAAACGCTCGCTCGCTTGTCGTTCTAGTGCCAGCCTTCGATTGGCTGTTAGAATTTCAATGACATCTACTATCTTTATTTATAATTTAGTTGGATTTAGTTAAACTTGTGTTATTATGGACTGTGAGGAAGTAGATATTGCACGCTCTTTGCAAACCGATTTTGCACGAGTCACGCCTCTTCTTCCCCTCACTCTTTCCTTCTCCTTTTCTTTGCTATCTCTTCCGTCTCTCAGGGTGCATGCTATTTCGAGGGGGTTGAGTATAGGAAGGGAGAGATGCAAAAAGTATGCAATATCTACTTCCTCGCAGTCCATAATACGATGTCACAAGGTTTCCAGATGACCCGATTATCAACTGAATTTATAATGATTTTAGGTCGTTTGCCCGAAGATCAAGATGCTCAGGTAAAATTAAAGGGCGCAAGTGATATTCCCGATTTGAAAGCAGAATTATGAAAGCATTTTTTTCAAAATCTGATGGGCTAATCAAACTTATAGCAAGAAGCCGCATGAAAAAAGGATTATCGTAATCAAAGACACGAATTTCTGAAGACGATGACCCAAAACGCTTTTTTGCGAGCGAATTTTCATCAAGCGAAAAACGTGCTGTCTTTATACGCAGCAAAGCAAGGGCTATTTCAAAGAGAGAACGACTTTGTAAGGATGTTTGTTTGAAGTTCTTTGCTTGTTTCTGGAACATTCTAAAATTTCGATAACTCCTTTTCATGGTAATATGATAAGCCAGCTTACTCTGCAATTTGAGCGCAAAAATTTTCCTTAGACCTATATGTAATAGTGGAAAAAGAAAAAATAGTTTCATAAATTGCTTGAAAAAATGACGAAAATCACTTTCACTTTATCTTCACAACGGGAGCTTCACTTGCGCCCTCTAGCTATAATTATGGTCCAGCCTGTATATAGAAAATCGTCATTTTGAAGCGCTTGTATGTCGCTCGAAATGTCATTACACCAAAAAAATCTCAGATTTATGATAGGCATACTCGATTACCCCATAAATGCATTTCTTTAATGATTTTGTGATATTTCCATACTAAGAACGTTACAGCGTAGGAATCAGGATTCAAAGACTCCTACCTCATCAACTCCCACTTATTCATCTATCAGTTACGGAAAAATAGGTGAGATCATTTGGCAATATTTCATAATAAATAATAAATACCAGTAGCCCTAATCGTCTCTATTTCAATGGTATTTGTTTTATCTATCATATTCGTCGTTTGTACGATTTACTATAGGCGGAAACGCATCAACATATTCGTCTCAAAGCATTTAAGGTAGTCAATTTGTTAAACAAAATGTGCTTTCTTTAATTTTAGCAGCTCTAAGCATCGTAACGAATACATTAATTGTTCGGAGTTAAAAAGGTATGTACGAATGCTCGAATATCCAATTAGAAAATGAATTAAGGGACGCTTGGATGATCGAGCCATCAAAAGTGGAAACCCAAGAGGATCGACTACTAGGAAAGGGAGCATTTTCCGAGGTTTATGTTGGATTTGTGTCTGGTTCGAATAGTTTTAATTTATCACTCTGAATGAAGAAATGAACATTAATAGGTCGAATCCCCCTATTTGAGATTAGCCGTAATATCGAAGTGCATTTGCATTCGAATTCAAAAAAGGACGTAGTCGAAGTAGCCCTTGAAATGATAAAACCAACTTTATGAACTTATTTCAGGTGGCAGTGAAACGTCTTCAAGGACATGCAACTGATCGAGATCGTGAGGACTTTTATCGAGAAATAGAAATTATGAAACGACTCGAATACAATCTGCATATTGTTAGGTAAAAGTTGAATTTTAAAGCCTTTATAAATCATGATTGTGACATTCAGCATGTACGGCTACGTACCCAGTAAATTCGTTCCCTTGATGATACTCGAGTACTGTAAACTGGGCGACATTTTGAAATATCTCACTGATAATGAAGAAAATTTCAAGGTAAATGACTTTTAATGTCTCAACTTGCAAGTATCTAGAGTCTAGAGTGGAGCTATCGGTATTCGAGAAATCACATCATTTGCTTGGCAGGTTTGCGACGGAATGGTAATAGATTCTCAATTCTCCCTCATGAATCATTCCTGATCAACTTCAGAGTTATGTGGCCTCTAAAGATATTGTGCACCGAGATCTAGCAGCAAGAAATGTTATTTTGACCAAAAGTCACAAGGCAAAGGTATGTGTTTCGAGAATTGGTAATCAATCTGTGACCCTGTTGTAGATAGCTGACTTTGGATTAGCTATCAAAAGCGATGAATCGGATAAAGTGATGAGAGGATTGCTGCCTCTGAAGTGGACGGCTCCCGAAGCATTTACTAATTTCGATTTCTCATCAAAGAGTGATGTGTAATTATCAAAGATTAGATTACTTTTTTTTTTGATAAGATAATCATTTAGCTGGTCATTTGGTGTGACCCTCTATGAATTTTACTCTCTAGGACAACGACCCTACCAAGACATTGCACCGTCTGATTTGATGACTTATTTAAAAGAAGGAAATCGACTTCCGAAACCCGAATTGTGCCCTGATGAAATGTAAGGCATGATCTCTCCTGAATAGCATTTGATTTTTAGGTATGAACTGATGGAAAAATGCTGGAATATGAATCCTGAGGATCGATTATCATTTGACGAGGTGAGTATTATTCACTCTCTGAGAGAATTGATTTTTCAGCTAAAATCGGAGATTTCCAAATGCCTCCTGATGATAACGAATTATTACGGCTACCTCGAAGCTCATGAAGACCCCGACTCTGATAGTTTGAATGATATTTGTCCTGTATCCACAACTTTGGAGTAATTTAGTTCAATTAATCATTTTTGGAGATATGAATTTTCATCAAATAAAGCTTCTTGATGATTCAACTCTCGAAATGCTTTCAAAATTTGAACAAGATCATAGCGAAACTCGAGAAAATTGGGTATTCCTCAATGTTTTACAATGTAGCGCTTGACAATTTGATGAAGTAGGATCAGAAGAATCCTGAAGATTGCAAACTAGGATTGAAAGTCAAAGTTATACGCGTCAGTTACAAGGCGAGAGACTTTCGACGGGGTTAAGTAGTCACTCGTATGTAGTGAGTAGTCTGTGACCAGTGATGGACCATCAGAACTATGATCTAACTGAGATCTAGTGATGATAATAAATCATTCATTCCTCAACTTGTTGATGTTATTGACTTTAGTCGTGTCATTATTTATAATAGAAGATTATTAAAAAAAATTTATGGGTCATCTGTTAGATGGCTACAATTTTGGACATTTTCAATGAAGTCCACGAATCCATTCGATTCCGATTCTCCTCCAATCAGACAGAAATCGACAGGAAGAGGTAAAACACCCAACAGTACCCCTTCGATTTGGATGAGTAACGAGAATTTTTAATTTTTCCTACAATTTTATCAGGGGTGTTTGAAGTTTTAATTTATGAACTTTCAAAATCGAAGTCATTTGCCTAGATATTTCTTTATCTTCGAGTCATTTTTTACTTTTCTTTAGAAAACTTTTTTTAAAATCTTTTTTCATGTTTTATTGAAATTCCACAGTAACTTCTAAATCTCGAAATTTATGGTGCCTTTATGTATTTTTGAAGATCTTACATCATCTTGTGATATCATGCAAAATTTTAGAATATCGATAGATTTCTGTGATATCAATTAACACTTTTTAAATTCTTTTAAACGCCAGAGCTTGATGCAATTTGTCTAATTTATTCTTTTTTTACGTTTTCAATAAATACTAGAAGTTCGTTCTTATCCTCATTTATCGAAGCGAGTTCTTTCCCTTGAATATTTCTTTCGACTTTAGATCTGTATTAATTTATTACCTATTTTAACCAAAGTCTAACTGCTTGGAAATTTACAAAAATGGGCAATTCCTTAATGAGATCTTATCAATAAATGCCAGTTTGATTTTTTCATTTAATTTTACTTTAAAAAATCTTTTTTTTTGCAAAATAATGAGCGGCAGATGTTAATTATAATGGCTCGATGATAAAAAAAATCCTGATTAATTTTAGGGAATCTGCATAAAAATTGACAATTAAAATAGAGATATCTGAATTTCTTTACGAGTTAACCTTTCCTTTTCTATCTACTATATAAAATGTAAAAAATGTCTTATTCTGAATCACCATTTTCATCGTAAATTTATTGATTCAATGTTTAATTAGTCCAATACATTATCGGAGTTTGATTATTCTAATCTAATCTATACGAAATCATCATTAAATTAATAATTTCGTATATATTGGCAATAGTCTTCGTATTTTTTATACTAAATGTTTTTCTTTCGATCGCTGATAAAAGCATGAACGAAAATCACTAAAAACTCATAATTTTTGCTGTTCGGAATCAGAATGCCGTCTCATTTAAAAAAAAAAAAGTTTCTCTCTTTGCAAATTAGGACTGTCGTCTGATTAACTCAACTAGAATTGAAGTGTGAAGTATCGAATACGTTTTGTCTTTCCTTGAATGATTTCGTTTTATACACAAAGGCCTGTTGAATATGAAAAATATTAAAGAAATGAGTTTATTTGAGCGGTAAAGATCGAATTAAAAAATCAAAGAAACATTCTTCGAGGAAATTATCAATACATTTTCGAAATTTCTGATAAAATGGAGCATAAAAATTTTACAAATTATGAAGAGTCACTTTTTGATGATAGTATCAATGCGACAATCATTCCACGGAAATGTCGGAAAATGATCAGACCCCGATGTTCCACAGATTACTGATATCATACCGTATCACGATATTCTTCATAGTTGTAAGGAACTCATAGAGATCTTGATACATATCTCATAGACAATGACAAAACTATTTTGTGCATGGAATTACTGTTTTAGAATCCACATGATGGACAGGAATATTGGCGGTGCAGTAAGATAGCGTACCGTAAACAGCCCTGATGATAAATTATGACGTGATTTCAGCACATCACCTAATTCCTAAACTAATTAATTTTCTGAACTGACAAACAAATCTTAACGCAGGTGCAATTTTTACTTATCTGATAAGTCAATTTTCTAATCGCACCTTTTGCAACTCTGATATCATGCACTGCGAGGAAATAGGTTTTGCACGAGTCACGCCTCTTCTTCCCCTTTCCTTCTCCCTTTTCTTTGCTATCTCTTCCGTCTCTTCAGGGCGAATGCTATTTCGAGAAGGTTGAGCCTAGGAGAGGAGAGATGCAAAAAGTGTGCAATATCTACTTCTTCACAGTCCATAATATACAAATTTAATAAAGCTTTGCAAGACATAGAACGAGCATAATTGGAATGTTGAAACTGAAACTACATTAAATTATAAGTTAGGCGAGTACTATAAATATAAAACTGATTCCCTAAGCAACGTCTTGCACTGTCACTTGATCCATTTCAAGTTTTGCCACTTTTGTTTCGAAAGCGCTACCCTTTCTAAATCGTACTGTATTGAGATCATTTTTCTCAAATTATTATTCTACAGATTTATTACTATCATTAGAGAAATAATTCGCAGAATCGAATGTCTTGGTGCCTTGAACCTACGCCTAATGCAACGGATTATGGTTTTTGTAAAGGTGAATTAATTTTTCCGTTTACTTATTCTTAAATACTATTCTGCATTGATTTTTTTTTTATGAACCTCAGTAACGATTTACAATTTTAGAAATTTTAACATCAGATATGTTACTTTACAACTTCATCATTGCGTGGAAAACTATCATACTTCATGGAGATAAATTTAATATGATAGGTTAGTTCATTAATTTTATATCGATGCTATCTTCAAAGAATAAATTCATCTATAGGGTTGCAAATCTCGGCCATTTTGTATAGCATCGTATTAATTCCGATTTTTATCGGCATATTTATGATGTATCAGTTATTTCGAAAATGTGAACGTTTTTCACAATTCGAAAAATTAATAGTCATCTTACTTATTCTAAATATATTCTCTTTTACCTGTTCATTCATACAGGTAAGTTTTATATTATTATTTTTTTTATTATGCAATTTTCAATATATGCATTGAAGCAGGATAATACTTTAGTTTTCGTTGTTTATCTATCGTAAAATTTTTTACTCCTGCTGCCAAGATGATAACGCATACACGGTAACATAATTCTAAATTCTATCCACTTATATCAATCAATATTTATCTAGTTTAAGCGAATCGTTTAAAATACCATCTACGTTGCTACAGAAAAATGTCAACATTTTGTGAAATAGTATGGGTCGTATTATTGTAGTTTTCCATACATTATTTCGCCATAATGTTTCGACTTTTCTATCGCAACTTTCCAAATAACTATAAAATACCATTTTATTTTGAAGTTATTTGACATATAAAGTTGACTTAAATCTAATATAGTTAAAATTTGGCATTGACGGCTGACAAATAGAATTGTAGGCATTATTGGGTGAGTTATTTGGTATTCTTGAAGATACATGGTTAATGATGCCCATAAGATTCGTTTCGACTGCAGTTGCGATACATAGAGCTAGGACATTTTCACTGTTAGAAATTCTCCCACATGGATATGCCAGCTTTGATACAAAATGATTCAATTTAGTCGCCGCGACGAAAAAATAACTAAGCTATTTGTCATTATATTTTGGATATTTGTCGGATTTCATATTATTTTCGGCTGTATCCCCGAACTAATTGATTTTGCAATTACTTGGTTGAACAAATATCAAATTGTTGATATACGATATGTAACGGCTCTTGGTCAATGGGTTGTAAGTTAAACGAATATTATTATCAAAATAAAAAAATATTAATGTCAATTATGTAGATAATTTTTAGAAATTTTATTCACTAATAGTTCCAATCATAGCAAGTTATGCTCAGACAATAATCAGCATTGCCGCGTTTATTTATCTAAAGCGGTGTTTTAATTCGTATGGCAATCTGAGCCAAAGTGCAAGAAATTCTGAACGACGCTTAAATCGATACCTAACAGTGCATGTAAGTTAGCCTGGTCAATGTTGCACCACATTATGTTGAAAATGAATATGTATAATGTTTAGATTTTATGCGAAGTGGTAGTAAATGATTTTATTTTTGTTCGACTATACAATTTCTGCTTTGTTCGGGACAATCAGAAACATACATATATAGGTAGGACGTTTTCTTAATCTTTTAACTTCGATATCTTAAACATCCAGTACAAAATTAATTATGTTTTCGTTGTAATAATTTTCCATATGTAATGAGTCTATTAAGAGGACGAATCTGTGTAAATAGTTGACTCCTCAAACTTGGTTAATACATCAAATCACACATTCGTTTATATTTGTAACCAATCTCTGGTTTAAAGTGCCGAGATTCGTTACAGCGAGTACAAAATGACTTATTCAAAGACAATTTAAATGAAATTTATAATTCCTAAGCTATTTTGTCCTTTTGTATAAGTCATAGAATAAATTAACTAGTTTCATAGCTTCGAAGTTAGAAGTTTGAGAGAACTTACTTGAATATTTTAGATGAATGTTTGATCGATGATGCACCTTCGTTAAGGAATATGATACATAATATAGTCGTAAGCATTATTAATAACAAATTTTCATATTAAATAACAAAAGAAATGGAAAGGTCTATTTTACCAACATATACCCTGAAAATATGCGCTGATAAATCCTAAAGGAACGTTCTAAATAATGAATCCTTCGACCTTACCATTATTTACATAAACGATAATAATTTTTGAGTCGAATAAGAGGCACATGAATGTTACTTTGAATTTTTGAGAATATTACTCGGCTAATCGTGCTTTAAGGAACCAAAATACCCCTTTCGCGTCATGTGCTTAGAAAGAGCAACTGTAAAACTAGGAATTGTTTTCTGAATAAACCTTGAGCAGTATACTTTTCTAACATAGGAAATGGATCCACACTAGAATGTTAAATTTTCTACCAAGAAAGCATTAATAGAAACTTTCAGAATATTTTTACTTTTATTTACCAAGCTGGACCATGCCTCCAGATAATTCCGCTGTTTTTCTTAGTGAGAGGATTGGTTAAGGTAGTTTATGTATATATGCATGTAAAAGAAAAGGGATAATTTTAGAAGAGCAACACTACTATATCATCGACTAAAAAAGAATCAGTCAAAGTTATATCTCATGGTTCGAAGCAACTGCGCTCGTCTAGTATTTTACCATTATGAGCCAAAAGACTGGTCTGAAATTGTGGTAAAACGTGGAAAGATGTTCTATATGTATAGGCAAAGTTTATACAGCCCACGATTGCTTAGTTTTTTCTTACTTGAATCAGTTTATTCATTTTACTTTGTTAATTCAAATGCATTTCGAAAATTTGTATAATTTATCGAATGTTCAATAAAAACCTTTGTTCATTCTGTTCGAAGATAGCCGATATCAAAGTGTAGCATCTTGTCTTGTAAGATAAAACTCATGCATTACTGTTGTCAGAATACAGTCTACGCACACCAATTATACTATTAAAATCACCTTGTGGATATTTGAAAATTCTGACTAATTGTAATTGAAATAATACTACTACCTACAAAGTATTAATTTGAGTGAAGAAACTCCATCGAAAAACAAGCTAGTTTTACTAGACTAATGTGCGTATATTCTGACAATTAACTGATTTCGATCATGCTTTATACTGGATTCAGAAAAAGATCTGCAAGTAATAATGTAGGGCTTCATTTTTGCGAAATTAACGCGCATTTATTTGCACAAATTATGCCAAAAATATATCGCTCCTTTGTTAACACTCACAATCAGGATCCCTGGATCACACTTAAATCCATCATAATCGCAGCCAATTTGAATCTTTCATCATTTTAAAATCGATATCCACAAAATTTCTAGAAATTTTGACGAACAATCGCTTTGACTTTGACTTCACAGAGCGGGCGGGACTTGCGAACTCAAAATAAATTGTGACTCTTCGAAACTAAGCGAAAATGGAAAAGCTCAAATTTTGCAGCTCGGCGGAAAGATACCGAGCCTGTCTATAGGTATTTCGCGATTGATCCTTTGAACTATAAAGTGACTATCATGTTGCTAATCGAATAAATGATGGAAGTTTCACTATTGTTCTCCTCTATTTTTCGTGTTCTATCAGCTCATTACAGTGTGTTTGATGACCTTTATTCACTCCCCAAAGTCAAAAGTCAGTTTGCAGGAAATGGGGAGACGAGTTGTGTGTGGGTGATTGGTGAATGAATGTGTGAGTGAAGAATAGGGAGCGGAAATGGAGATGAAGAGAGGAAGGGTGAGATTTGACAGAAGCAGGGCAGACGGGCTACCGATTCAGGTACTTGCTCTGCGGTTCGTACTGATATCCATTCATACCGAAAGCCACACTGCGCACATCGCTAGGTCCTGTACCAGGGGGACAACCTTCAGCCCCTCCGGCAACTGCCGCACCTCCTCCACCTGCAAAAGTTAATTTAGATAGTCAATGGCATACGACTCGTAATCACACCATCCGAAAACTACGACTTATTTCATCTGGTAATACACAATCCTACTCTGTACAGGCAATTTTATGAGAGCGGTGGAATAGACTGGAATCTTATTTTCTAGAATTATCTCCTCAAGGCGACAATCATTTCATAGGCCTAAATAATCACTTTTTCCTATCCTCTTTCCTTGTATGATGTCATAGATTTTTGCACGTGTGCTATCTTCTTCAACTAATTATCTTTTCAATTCATGTTCCCGCAATGTATCGACCTCTTTCTATGCGCATGACTGTACGATGTACTCGAGACTTTTGGATTACGCTCTGTCCGGATTTACAAGTCGTGCATTCTCCAAGTTGCTCACCTGCAGCTCCCGCTCCGGGTGCACCGCCTTTGTTCTTGTACATGAAGACCGAGCTCTGACGGAATCCTTCATTCGCATTCATAAATGCCACACTAGCAGCGTCGCCTTCGGATTCCTTGATTGCAAGCTTTGCTTGGTCCACAGACGTCCCAGCGAGTTTCGACTTGGTAGCGGCGTCAGCTGAAGAAAGTGGCTCATGTAATTTCCTTTCCTCCAAATAGTTTGTAGTTCTCTTCATAGATTGCATATTAGGTCGTTGTGGAAGAGCAAGCTTTAAAATGTATTTGGAAGAGAATGGTTTGATCGTGTGAAGATGTAGTGAGCTGCATGCAATTTGAAGAGAACGATACCGCACCCGCAAAAATCTCGGGCCACTTGGACTGCAAAGCCTCTGCCCTCGCGATCGCTGGAATCGTTCAAATTAAACCCTCTTTGCGTATTTATGCTTCCTCGAAATATCATCGACTTTTAAACAAAAACTACGCGAAAATTTTTACGACACTAAAATTGGGTTTGATAAGTCGATGAAAAATATATAGAAATCCGGGATGGAACACTTTTGAATTAGAAAAAATGGTTTGGGTATCGAATTCTGAATGTTTTCTCCATAGATTCAGTCGCTCCAACTCACCAGCTTTGATCTCAGCCTCAGTCGGATTTGCCCCAGGCACATACACAGGCTGTCTTTTGTTGCCCATCACAACGATTCCACGGAATTTCTCGTTCTTCATGTTCGCTGCCTGTAGTGAAAAGGACGCTTATGTTCCTCTATGTAAAGAAGCCTAGATCGCACAGTTGTTCACTTCAAATTCACATCCTCATCTTTTCCCTTGATTATTACCTGTGCAGGAGTGTAGGCTTGTGCCTTGTCATCCTTGATGAGCACCTTCGCGAGCACAGTGTCGGGCGGAGCGTTCTTGTCATATGTGGCCAGGTACTGCGCGGTTTCGCCGGCTCCGAGAGGCGCCCCTTAAGTACAAGTGCGTGTTATGTTTTTCGAGATTTCGAATTCTCTCGGACATTTTCCACAGGTAAACTCAACTAATTTCCTGCGAATTCGAATAGGTTTCACTATCCCCGATCGTCATTTTATCTCTTTTCTTACCTCCAACCTGGCAGAAGTAGGCCTTTCCGTTCTCAGTAACGACCACGCCAATGGGTGCGTCTGCATTCTTCTGCGCCCCAGAAATGGCTCTCATCTCACACATCCCCTTCGGTCCGATCTCGGCTGCGCAGGCCACGTTTGATTCGACCAGCAGCTTCTGCAGCTCATTCAACTGGACTGGCGCATCCAACTGAGAAATCATCGATTACTATTGTAGTTATATATAATTTTGGAATGTATATCTGACCTTTTTATCCAAATCTATAAACGACCGTGAGTTTTATTTTTTTTAAATTCCGACTTTCAGTGTGAGAAAGCTCAGCCTTTTATAGATTCAGACATTGAATTTTATGAAATCCTTTTCACTTATTTCTCGCTATTCTTCTCCTTTCTTGTCTTGAACCATGAATTTCATAAAATCATTCAACTTTCAAACTTCCGTCTCAAATACCCGCGGTCCATCGGCAGAGACGAAGATGTGCTCGCTGTTCTTGTCCTTGACGAGTTTTCCATTGGTGAAGTTGGCGTAGCGATTCTTGCCGTCTTTCCTCTTCGGAATCTTGTCGGCCAGAATGAACTGAGGGCAATCGGAAATTCATTCTTCAACATTTTTGACAACATAATTGCTGGATTATTATAGGCTTTCAAAATTTTCAGTGATGGTCTTTTTTCAAGTACGTAATAGTTATCGTAATCATCAATAGTCTTACCCATAGGGCCTCTGATGAGAATTCCGTCGGTGGTGGGCATATCCTTGGGAGCTCTGGGCGCGGCTGCAAGCGGTTATATATTTTGAGGATAATTCTTATATGGTCTAAGCTCGTTAGATCGTCAGGTCATTGGCATTTAGGACAATTTAAAGAAAGCAGTTGCATCGTGGCATCTTTACATGCGAAAGAGGATAGGGTTTGGTTAAAAACATTTTTTTCTCATATTATTTCACATGCAACGATGCGACTATTGCAGCTACTTTTCCAGACTGCTGTCTTTAGAATCTACCGTTGGGATTGTTGGCGGTGCTGACTTCTGCGTACACGGGCACTCCAGTCGGACCGAGTGTGTAGAGCATGTCCTAAAAATACGCTGAGATTCATAGCTTCTCAACGCTAGACCTAGAAAATGCTAAAATACCAAAATTAACATAACATTTGAATTATGCGTTCTTATCGCTACTTTTTTCTGACTCATTTTACAGGGTTCCTAATTGATAATCATGGAAAATTGTTATTGTCTGATACACAGTTGATTTTTCTCTCAAACTTTACAATCGGACATTTCTCTTGAAACCCTCAAATATCGCTATTTTTAATATCGGGATCGCATTACAGGGTGGTTAATAAGTATTGTTGACAAAATATTTTTCACCGTAAAAATGGAATAAGCGTTCAAATGAAAAGCTGCTTTTTATAAATAATTTATTTAAGTCTTCAGAAACAAAAATCAATTAACAATTTTCAAAATAACCCCCATTGGTTTTGATACAGCGCCTGAGTTCACGAGGGAATGAGTCAACTGAATTTCGGATGAAGTTCAGGTCGCGATCGGCCCAGGCTTTCGTCAAAACTCGTTTGAGAAATTCCAAAGTGGTGTGGGATGTCGAGCAAGTCTTTTTCTGCAAATCATTCCATATGCTATAATTTAGGGGTTCAAATCGAAGGAATGGGAGGCCATTGAGAGGAGTCGATGAAATCCGGCATATTTGCGTGGGACCATTGTTGCACGGATTTGGCTTTGTGGGAGGAGATGGAATCTTATTGATAGATCCAGGGATGTTGTCTGAAGTGGGTTTGGGTCCATGGAAGGAGAATATCCTCGAAGATCGCATCTTGGTAGACTTCTTTGTTGATTTTCAGCCCTTCCTTAACGAAGGTCAATGACAATTTTTCGTTCGAAGTCGTGACTGTTCAAACCATCACAGATGTAGGATGAGTTTTCCTTCCGATGTTTCGACCACTTGAATTGGCAGCAGAGACATCTGGAGCAATAATACAGTCGTTTTGACGGTTGATGACAGCTTCCACAGTGTAGCACAGCGAAGAATTTCTTATCGTTGAACAAAATAGTCGAGTGCGTGCCGGCAGGAAATCGTTGCAGTAACTGCTTGCATCTTTGAACCCGTACGGCCATACCATTGGGAGCCAGGTCGTGAAAGTTTTAGAGCTTGTAGGGCTTGAGCTTGAGGTTCTATGTGACGATTGAACGGGTAGCTGTGTGACTGGTGTTCAGCTTTTGAGCCACTTTTCGGATTGACCTTTTAGGATTTTGCTTAATTCGCATCCTGATAAGTTTCTTGGCTCTGGTGACGTTGAAAGATTTGGGGCGACCGGAACGAGATCTGTCAGAAATAGAGCCAATCTCCTTGAATCGTTTGATGTGGCATGAGACCACTTGTCGCAACATTTTGAGCAGCCGAGCGGTTGTTGAATTACTGTTTTTGCTTGTGAAATTCGATGATTTTAAAGCGCTTTGTACTCGGGGCTGCCATTCGGAAATTAACAACTGAAATTTTTTAAAACTCAGATAAACAACTAAAATAAAGCACGGCGATTTCATAAAAATAAAAAATAAATTATAAAAAACGACGTCATTTATGCAAACGGCGTTGTAAAGTTGTCAACAATACTTATTAACCACCCTGTATTTCGAAAACTAGACCACATTCGCGAAATGTACGAACGGATTCTGAACTATGATAACGATTCGCCTACCACGTATTTCACCTCTTTCATATAAAGTCCGCACAAATTTATACAACTCGATCAAAAAATTTCTCGGATTAAAAAGTTGAGAAATTTTTTTTCAAAGTTATTAGACAGAGAGCAGCAGTTCACCGCGCACCGAACTTGAATAATGAAATCGTTGATTGAAATTGAGCAAAAAGGGATAGTTTTAAGCAGTCTCTTTTCGAGGAAATATCGCTTTTTCATCGAGTTCAGCCTCCCAGCCTTACGGGAGTATAGGCCCCATCGATCTTATCGTCGTCACCGTCCTCCATCTCACTCGCGTCCACTCTCTTCAGGCCGCTCACAACCCTGCCATCAAGATCCATTATTTTCTGATCTTTCATCATTGGAATAGATTTTTAGTCTGCTCAAGAACAATAATTTGGATTCCTCCGCGCTTTGAATATCGCTAGGTTAGAGTTTTTCTTCTTTCCTCTATAATCACTTCCAGTCATCTCTCAATCTTTCTTTTCAGCGATAAAAAGTGACTGAGAAGCTCCCAGTGCGTTTATGAATACGGGACATTGTTCACATTCTGTCGGAGTTATCGTCCTGCACCATTCCAGACCGAGCCTTCTTTGCCTTGTGCTTGCGCTCGTGCTTCTTGCATCTCTGTCTCTTTCCATTCGGCAGCCTCGTGCAACCGCACTTCTTCTCCATTAGCATCACGATGCATTCATGGTTCAGAGCCGGATCCTGCAAATTAGTTTGTCTTCATAGTTTTTTTGGATGAATGCAGAATGAAGTTTCATTTAGGGATTCCATTTCTCTGTATCAGTATTTGCCCGAATACGCGAGCGCATTGTAAGGGCGCGTTTATACTTTGTTCATGCACGCATGTACGTGGACAGTTTTTTTTTTTATCTCTGTGCTCTCTGATATGCGTTCTGTATTTTTTCTCCGCTGTTTTTATCGTCTGCGTCTCATGCTATTTTTGATTATAAGAACATTTTTTGTCTTGCTTTTCTTCACGTGCCGCACCTATCTGTTCGTGAACCTTCGCGAGCAACGTATAACAAAGTATATAACACACGCCCTAATCGAACAACAAGCTGAGCTTGCCCTAGTCGGGGTCAACTACTTGAAGAACTCTATTTGAAAACCGCACGACGTCATCATGCATGACACGAGACAGATGAAATAGAGTAGGATAGAGAGGAAGCGAAGTCAGCGGGGAATAGTATAAAGGCGTGTGGGATTTGACAGTTCGAGGTAACTCTGAGGTTTGACTTCGACAGACAGACTTTGTGCAAAACTCGATTCTACTGGAATGGGGACCAGTGAACCTATCCAAATTTTAGACAGGAATGGGTAGGAATTTTCAAACTCGGAAGAGGGGATGGATGGGAAGGGATCGATTTATTTGAATCAATGACGAGATGGAGACGAGCGAATCTTGCATAAGCTTGTCTGCAGGCAGTTTGAAAATCACATAGTGTTCGTGGATTGGGGCAGTGATTACCTTGACAGCGTAGACGCGCGGTTTGGCTCCGTCCTTGCCCACAGTCGATGGCAGCTGCCCTGCTTTCTCCATCTCGGCCACTTCCGCTGAAAGTATCATCATTAGTTCAGTTTTCTTTGGAACAAAAATGACATCACATTCTCTCTATTTCCTCATTCGTACTCATGTTCGGCTTCATGTCTTTTCTGCTCATTCCACATACCACGCACTCACCATCACTCATCAACCTGGACTTGTTGGGGTCTTTGACCACAATTCTCATGTATTCGAGGTCACCGAAATTTGGAGCTGCCATTTTTGCTTGCTTCTGTTCGTTTGTTTGTTAGTCGACTTGTCCGAGCTTGCACTAAAGAGTTCCAAGTTTTTTCGGCAAGATTTTTGCGAAGTTCAGCAGCAGTTTCACGGGGTTTTCGATTTTTCACTTTTTTTTCGGGCAAATTTTTTTCCGGTTCACCTTTTCCCTGGATCAGGCCGATATCGAGTGGAAGAAACTTGGTAATACCGGTTCTGATCTGGTATTTGTTATGTTATTTCCGTCGACATTCATCATGCCAATTTTGCATACGTTGCACAATTCCTTCGCTTCTTTCTCCATTTCATTTCTGTCATTTCCCACCACTCATCAGTTGCAGTCGGTCGGTTGGTTAGCAGTCTGAGCTGCTCGTTCCTGCTGCATCACAAAATGGCATTCCTCGACCTAACGAAAGACGACTTGTGCGACTTCTTGAAATTTCTGGTAAGTGGGCGTCATGAAGAGCATGAACAAGCTGATCTACATGTTAGTAGTGCTTGAATGCGCGTGGATATTCAAAGAATTGTCTAAAAAATCACTCTCGTCCTTTCCAAAGTAAAAAAGTTTCCGAAGCGTTTTCTCGGGATTTTCTGTACTTGTCAACGAAAAAGACTGCTATGAAGAAGCGTAGGAAAGGCTGAGAAATGTGAAGAACGGGCCGTTGACAAATATAGTCGTATGTCTTGATAAAGTATAGGATACCTTTTCTCTACATAGCTCGTGAATACTTTCCGGTGGAAAGTTCTTGAAAATGAAGAAAAATCATTATTGCTACGAAGGTTCGGCTTCAGAAAAGTCAATCATCGAGTCTTTTTCTCTTTTGAAAGTCAAAGTCACTTCTACTCGGAATTCGTAGAAAACGTTGTCTTCGAAATTTTAAAGCTCGATTTCGTGATAATTGTTACCAAACTCTAAAGGATTTTGAAAGCATCCTTTCTTTCGAATTAGCGAATTTCTATTTCCTATTTCCAAATTTTCAAATATTTGAAAGTCTAATGAACATACATTCAATCTTTCCGATGAATTCTGGACTTCTGAGATCCTGGGGATTTCCGTGGCTAGAGAATTCTTAGAAATCAATCTCATACAGTTCTGAAAATTGCGGTCGTTTTGTCTCTCAAGATTTCTATTTCTCACGATCTTCCAACTTTAATTCATTTTAGTGGCACACAGTCGCAATCTACTGTGCAGAGATGTTGGTATTCCTGATCGGTCTGTTCTGCTATCACTTCTTCTATTTTCTGCCAGGACTCAAAAAGAAGAAGAGCAAGGCAATATATCAAGTGATGACCACTAATCCACCTGCCTCTGCCAACAATCTCAAACAACTCGCGGAAAGATATGATCACAATGCAAGTCAATTGAAAACATCAAAATTAATTTTTAAACAATTGCAAAAAGTATTGAATGATCCAATATTACTCACTTCATTTCTTAATGGAGATAGAGAATGGTCATAAATGAATTTTCTTTACAACCGCTAGAAACTACTGAATCGAGACAAAAATCTGTTTACGACTCTGAAAAACTTTCTCCTATTAAATCTGGCTCTGAACTTTCAACTCAAAATTTCTTATTGGTCTTAGTTAAGATTGAACATGTCTTATTCTTCTTGCGTTTATGTCTTTGACGATTGAATCAAACCTACCTTTTCAATATGACATTAGTTTTCTTTAAAAATGACAATGCTCAATGCAATAACTTCAGGTTGGCGGCGATATACCGAAGAAGAAGAAGTCTACTTTGGAAGAGGAAGACAACACGCAGTGCAGTTCGGACAGAGTGAAAAAGAAGAGGGGCAGGAAGGAAAAGAGGCTGGAATTGAGGACTAATCTCACTGCCAACAATGACGATGAATGCCCCACGCAGAAGAATCGCAATGGAAGTGATAGGTGAGCAATTTGCTAAACTTGTATACACGTTCTTCATTATCCTCTTCTAATATTTTCGCAAGTATCAAATTTAAACAAAGTGACGATAATTTTCTACATTTTTATTTTGCCAATTTCGCTGATATCACGCAAATTCAAAATCTTTAAAATGTTATTCATGATTTTCACGATTCTTCTTTTACATTGACATTTGATTATAGATCCTCTAAGAAGAGCAAATCAGAGAAGGAGCTGTTCGACGAGCCAAACATACAGACTCCGTTACTCCTGTCGCACGAATCTCCGTCCAGTGTCAAGAACGACCCCGAGAATGACAGTAATGCAAATTCGGTTACTGCTAATCCTAAGTAAGACATGAGACAGAAGAATGCTTTTTGAAATTCGTTTTTTCCGAAAATTTTTGTTTTGTCTTTTTTTTTTTTCAAACTCCGTTTCATAAAATCTCAAGTCTCTTTCGCATATCCCTAGTTCACATCAGTGAGTATTGAAAGCGTCGATAGAGTTCGGCGCTAGAAATGATGTGCTCTAATCAGAAATGGGTATTGTTCTTTTTCTTATTTTCCCCTTTTAACGGACGAGAAGAGTAATATCAGTTTATGATTAGAGCGCGCTCTTTTCAGCGTCGATTTCTATTTGCTTACTCAATACCACTCATTTTCACACTATTATTTTAATTTAACACAGAAAATCCGAAAGATTAGAATGATGAATTTTATTTAGAAGGCATCGAGGCCCGACATCCACAGACAGACGTCATCAGCATGCACACAATTTGACTGATGACGAACAGGTACTTCATGATTCATCTTTAAACATGGTATCTGATCTAAAGTTATCCAATTTAACATTCAATTCAATTCAATGGACCGGAGTTTCGTTTCTGCAAAATTTAAAAATTGTTTTCAATTTTTTAAACATCGAAAATCATTATCCGAATTCTAGTCTTTTACAATTTTGACTATATCAAATCTTTTACCTACATGCGATGTTTTCAACGGATTGATAAAAAAAGTTACATTTTTCTTTCAGTAATAGAAAAGTTTTCTATTTCGATTATTAATTCTTCTCTATCTCCTGTATCTCACACCATTCAAACGAGAAAGAAAACGTGCTAATAGTTCTGAACTTTTTTTTTCAAAGACATTCTATTCTTGCAGGATATGATGATGCTACAAGACCCGAGACAAAGACTGATGAACACACAGCAGGGAATGCCTCAGCCACAGTATGGACCTGGAATGGGGCCTGGACACACTCCTAGTCAGGCACAGCCCTATCCCTCCCAGGCACAAGGCTATCAGCAGCAGCAGCAGGCCCATCAGACTCCCACAACCCAACCCTCCTACCTCTCTCCCACTGGCCGGCAACTCCCTCAGAGAAAGGACCACAAAGAGCAAAAACTATGGAAACAGTTCAAATTCTAATAAATCAGCCGGCGCTTTTTCCTCCATTTCGGCATGTGGATTTTGAAATGTTTAACACTTGAATGTGAATGATATAAGAGGTGCGACAGTTGATTTTGAGAAACGATTTCATGCATTTCTTATTGTATGCGTTCGATTATTTGATGAAGATTTTGGAAAAAAGCTAAAATTTTTACACTTGCTCGTCATTTAGGAAGCATGGCTATTTTTTAGTTTCAAGTTTCATAAGGCAATACACAGGTATGCAACTCAATCCTGACATGTTTTGCGAGTGAAAATCTATATTTTTAATTTTCATCGAGTAATCTCACCTCTACAATGTTCTTATATCAGATTAGACTTATGTTGCTAGTTGTTGAAAGGCAATATTTTGAAACTGGTTTTTGAATTCGAGAACTAAGGTTCAACCTCATTCTTTCTTATCGTGATTCTGTGACTCGAATGGATCTATTTTTAAAAATCTCCTCTATCTTTGATGCTAATGATTAATCTCTGCCTTCTGGGCTGTTTCTTTTATGCGATTCCATCTGCATTTTCGACTCAACAGCTACGAGATTTGTGCGGATTAGTGCGGTTTTAAAATTACACAAATGCAAACTGCGTATGTGGAGCAGAGATATTGTCAAAACGAGTAGAATTGGTTCGAGATTCGAGTTCTACATCATCTCTTCGTCTGTATATCTGTATGTCTGTCTCTCTTCATCCCATGCAATTCCGCTCTCATCATCCACTTCAGCCCATACCCCGATACCATGATCTGTCTCAATCGAAGGAAATGGGCTATTTTGGTGAGATTACGAATCACTCATTTTCGTAAAAAAAAAAAAAACTTTTGAAACATTCAGAATTTCATTCTGGCTGCAATTTTATTGGTACTATTCTACGTCCTCGAAAAGGAAGAAACTCGAAGAAATTGGCCTCGACCGACAATGAAGCATCGAAAATCGCACCTATTCGAGAATTCCTGCAAAATGATTTGGCTCGAACCCGAGGAGCCATCAATGAAGGTAGTTACTTTACAGTTCTGTGCCATTATAAAGTTATGAAATCATCACGAAAATTGTCATTTATTATTCTTCACTATTGTCATTCAGAAATACGTTAATCACCGCCGCAAAGTGACCTGTGCTCGATTCACTTTGCCTGCCATCGAAAGGGATCCTGGAGACGACACATTTCGATTTGCTGACAGAGCAGACAAGAGGACGGAATGTAGTGTAGATGAATTGCTGGGTGGATTGAGACCCAATGCTAATGCCTACACTGTTGGAAGAACGGGGACGGTAAGTACAGTTTTATTCGAAATTTTTGTCATTGCTATTTCAGTCTTGCCTAGAAAAACTCGAACACATAAAAAGCAAAAACTTAAGCTTGATCGTGAAGGTTCTTAGACCTCGCTAAATCATTTATTTCAATCTCCATCAATTTATAAAGTTGCAACTTTCAGATTCCCAAAATGCCATCTTCATTTCGAATAAACGCGGATTGTTTTATTATCACTTGTCTCCTGAACGATACGGTTATCTATCGACGACAGTTCATGGGGCTAAAGGAGAAGTCTGATTCCCTTATTTTGGAAGGTACATTTTTGCTGATAGAAGCAACTTGAATATCTCGCGACATCGTATCCTGAAGAAGTAGTATGAAAAGTGAATTCGCTTTTCAAGTTTCACTTTATCTTCTCTTCGCCATAATTCTAGGTATTTCAAGTTGCTTTGTTGCAAAATCAAAATGCTATTCGAAAAATTGTTTTCCTTCGCAGGACCTCGCTCATTACCATCACCCTCTGTCTTCAGCGTCAATTCCATGTCCGTATCAATTTTGGTCTTCGATTCCACTTCACGTTCCCAGTTTATGCGCCACATGCCCAGCACGATCCAGACAATGAAGGACATGGGATTTGTCCTTTTTCAAGGATACAATAAGGTTCTAATTCGTTAATTTTATGAAATGTATTGGAGGTAAATTTTTCATCCATTTTCAAGTCATGCGAATTTACCATGAGAAACACTCTAAAACTTGTAGAAATTCTCTTCAGTTTTTGTCTATTCAACATTTGCAGGTAGGCGACAACAGCGCGGTGAATCTGCTTCCGATTCTAGCAGAGCCTGTCAAAGAAGGGCTGCAGTATGATTTGCTCGATGAAGAAGGAGATGTTCTTCTGCCCAGAATTCTTCCTTTTTCTGCCAAAATCGATCCTGATACGATCCCTTTCATCTGGAAATCCATGGGTTAGTCTGTTTTCTCTGCTTACATCGAATATTTGATTAGAACATGTCCATTTCAGACCTTGAATCGGAAGTTTATGTTTCATAGTTCTATCGCTAATTATTAAAGCCATTCTAAAGTTTCTATAATCGAAAAAAATCGTTATAATATGCTAACTGAAAAGTTATATCACGAATAGTTTCAATGTTATGTCAATTTCAAACATCCTCATAAAGTTCAGTTAAAATTTTGCCGACATGTTTATCATAATGACTTATGAAATCTGGTGAACCTTCATTTGGGTTCAATTTGAACTTTGTTTTGACTGATGCTGAATCATAGCATAACACTTGACAAAAATTTTTGATCAAGCGGATATTTTCTTACACAATTTTTGCAAATCGATGAAATTTATTTACTCGAAAAACTTATGAATAGAATAATTTCTTATATATAATTCAGAAGGCTGTTCAACGATGTACAACGATGACATAATGCATCTCGAGAGAGGACTCTTCCACTATTCTTCCAAGCACTTCCTCAGGGGATACGCACGCAAGCCTGCGGATCACTACTACCGACCATTCTATACACATCTTTATAAGGTTGATTGTTGGAAACTTTTCTAATCACTGTAGATCTATTCGGAAATAATGAATCAGCAAGGATCAAGGATAGAGGATATTTGAAAAACCGAGCCTACAAACGGTATTAGGTTGATTCTAGAGTCAAAAACTGATGCAGGTCAAAATTGTTATGTTATTGAAATTTTAAAATCGTTTTAACCTTTTCTGAAGGGCATAAATACGATTCGTAATGAAATATCATGCAAGTGAGAATTCGGTCATTTTAATTTAATTTTACAGGAACTAAAAAGCAAGTGGAAAATATGCTACGATGGGCGATTGTTAGCTTTGGACTTCTATTCGAGTTGGCACAGATTCATAAAATACAATGCGGACAAATGTTATTTCGGATTCAATTTTGTCACGAGGTTTGCGATGAAATCAAGAAATTCGAAAAAAAAAAAAAAAAGTTTAGCATGACTCATGATAATGGGAATTATCTGGAACTGACAGACGACTTCATCAGCGACAAACTGCAGAAACTCAAGGTAAATTTTGAATTCCTTTTCCTTTTATCTTTGCTTAGAAGGTATAATAACGATAAATTATGAACTATCTTTTGATTCGAACTGTTGTACTGTCTTGTTAAGGAGAATAATTTCATATCCGAAAAATTACGTTCTTCTGTTGTTTAGATCAAAATTCCGGTAAGGAAATAGTATTATCGATTGCTTATGATAGTGAGGTCATGATAATCAAGTCAAGAAAAGCTAAAAGAAATTTCGAAAGAATCGCAAAAATCCCCATTTTTCAGCTGACGATGCCATTTTTAAGACAAAATACTCATTACTCTCCTTATCTAAAAAAATTGTTGTCAATTTTAGAGCATATTGCAATTTTTCAACCTTTCTTCTTTATTGCTATTCGATACTGCTGTGCTAGCCAATAATCTTACGCAAAAGTCGGCTGATGAAAGATATCATATCAGAAGTTGTGTAATGTACGAATGCGCATTTTGTACGGATTGGGGAATCTTCTCAAAACAGAACAATAATAAGAAAAATTTTACTTGATAATTCACTGTTTTCACTTGAAAAGTCCTAAACTCTGATCCTGTTACAGATGAGAATTTTAGAAATCAGGAGCCCTGCAAAATACGATGCTCGTCATAATGGGTGATCATGGAGGCCGAGTTCATCCGTCAACACGGTACACCTGGGCTGGGAAAATCGGTACCATTAATTTTGTTTGTTTGGATATAGGCACTTAGGAGTCCATATATGTGTCCTGATTTTCAGAAGAACGAAGCCCGTTCCTTTCGATTTATGTTCCACCAGGATTTCGGCAGCAATTTCCAAACGAGTTCAGTAAATTGCAGCTGAATGCACAACGATTTATTTCGTAAGATTTACCAAGTATTCTAAGTGTAAGGCTAATTTATTTCAGAAATTTCGACTTACATGAGACTTTGTTGGATATTGTGAGTCGGAAAATGAATGGCAAACGGGAGCAGAAGAGAGGAAAGAGCCTGTTCACAACCATCCCAACTGACAAAAGCTGTGTCGACAATAACGTCATTTCCACTTTCTGCTTGTGCATGGTGGACGGCTCTGCTGACATTGGAGGTTTGTTTTTTACCTATTATTGGATTAATCAGGAAGCTTTCTTCTGTAATTAAATTTGCTTTATTTGAATCGTTTGGATGACTTCCGTTTGATGAAATTAGAAGTATTTTTATTCAATACAATAACCATTTTCGGCACATATCATATCTTATTCGAAGACATATCTAACGAAAACAGAGATCTAAGAAAAATCCAAAATCTGCAAAACTTTCTCACCAACCTAATATCACAATTTCCTTCATTTTATTAGAAAAGAATACTTAAATTTCCTAAAATCCTGCATATTATCAATAAGACCTTCTTTTCAGGTGCCCTGATCGAGCATGAGCATCTCCGCGCTGTTCTCATCGAATACACGCAACAATTCGACTGTTTCGATGCACAGACAATCGAGTGCTCGCAGAATGCAAGGATAAAATTATCAATTCAAAAACGTATCTTCTTATTATTCAGCTGGACATTCGAATGCCGAATCTATTCGCTCAATTGGGCATGCGCAACAAGGACAATTATACTCAAAAACTCAACAAAAGGAAACCGGCCCAGGTCGGTGATTCGTATTGTTTTTCGTAAAAGCAACAAATTAGTTTGTAGTACGTCTATATTTATCAAGACTGCGTAGCTACCTCAAAATTTGGCAATATTCTACTAACTGTCCAATATCGGTAAGCACTCTTTAGGATGATCCTTTTAATTCAAAAAATCGTAGAATGGATGTAAGTATGCAAGAATATTCAATAGTCTATCCCCCGATGGTGCAAATCCCTTCTGACAAAATTTGCAGCGAAGAGAAATTCCCTGCCGGTTACTGCGATTGCATTAGACATACTTATGGCTAATTTATTCGGTCTCGAGTAGCATTTTGGTATTCTCGTGCCATTTTATTTGTGATCGCTAATTTTATTTATCACGAACGTATTAAACCTCCGATAATCTAGAAATCTAGAAGTATACGATGATTCGATGACAAATAATAAACTCGATTAGGTATTCTTTCACCCGTAAAATATCAAATTCAAAGACAATAACAAGAATTTAAAATCCTAACAGTTTCTATCACAAATTTCAAAGAAGAACGGTATTTAATTTGCAATTTTGCACAATGTTGGCAGTCTGTTTGTCTTCATGAGTTGGTATCAATATTGTATCTTCTTTGACATAAAATTATAAAATCATCGCTCTATCTCTAACTCTTCAATCTCTTTTTGGTAGTTCCTCCCAAGCTTCTCTCCAAACAGATCCTTTATCCTGTGACTGATTGAGCTCCCTCCTCTTGATTTGAAATGGAACACGGCAAGTTGGTTTTTAGAAACAGTCGGACTCACATAGTTGTTTTGAATTACTCGGGAAGTGTGATGAATTCCCTAGAATTAAGTAGTTCAACTGAGCAAATCAAATTTATCGGAAAACTACAGGATGTAAGAGCAGCCATCACTTTGGTATTACATCGAGAAATCATCATGCCTGAGATCTAATCAACATTTCAAACATTGAATGAAAATAAAATCAAAATTTGGTGATACACGAATTTAGTCATAGAGAATTCGGGAGAAAAGAAAAGATCAAGAATATTTTGCACACTGCAATTAACTTTTTTCGAAGCTAAATTTTAGGCAAATTCTTTTCGTATTTTATAAATGGAAAGACATTTACATGCTAATTTTGAACCTTATCTAACCTGCTCGAAGACCATTTCAGGTCGAATTATGCATTTTGTGAGTCTCTAAACTTTTCAAAATGGGTAAACGGTTCAGCGAAAAGTTATACTTCGTCTGCTTGTGGACTACACTTGAAGTTGTGCTGCGTTATTGGTAGAGTTTTATTTCTGAAACAAAAATGAATCACATTCTAAAAGCCCCGTTTTCTCACAAATTGCAACTTTTTTGAACTTTCCTGCGCTCTCTTGCTCTGTAATCTCTAGCTCATCGCCCAAAAATGGCAAGATCTAACTTGCTATCCACTACACCACGCTTCGCTTATGGGGGAGAAACCCCATTATATGCGTTTGGCCAATGTAGGATAGAGAGCGTTGAAAACGTAGAACATACGAGAAACTCGAAAAAGTTGCATTTCTGAGAAAACGAGATACTTGGGGAAGAGAATTCTAGCTAGTTTTAATTGAATAAGATAGGAAGATATGACTAACTCTATGCTCATGTAGAAAGTAGGGACCCGAATTGATCCAGTGTTGTTTGACAAAAGCTCCTCTAATGTGCTCAGCAAAGAGTCATTTGTCATCGGAATGAAAAATTCATCGAAGTCATTAAAGGAAACGAATTTTGCCAGCCCAATCGTTCGTAAGTGGCAATCTTAAGGATATTACCTTCGAATTGCGATAGAAACTAATTCTGACCAGTAACTGAAATTAGTTGCCCATGGTACCAAATAGACTTTTCCTGAATATCCGGATGAAAATTAATAACTTCCACTATCCTGAAAGGTCAATCTTCTTAAAAAATAAATAATAACCAAATGAATGTGGATTACCCTTCTTTAGAATAACGATTTAATAGTCTGCTCACTCTCGTATCGAGACTTTCTTTCTTGACATAAACATGGAATCTTCCGGCTCCTTGTAGTCTGTAGAGTTCAATAAACTGAAACGAATAACAAATGACATCGGAAAGGGAATTCACCTCGACGATTCTCTCGGCTGTGTAGATATTGCCGAAGAGTTGTGGAAGGCAAACTGAATATCGAAGAGGATGGTCCTTTATTTCTGTTTCCTTCGGAATTCGATATGTTATCGGAACGACTGTGAACTCCAATTTAGCTGTTTTAGTATTGAAGGCGCCGATCTAAAATAATGCAATGAGTTAAAAACGAAAGTGGTCTGCCCCACTACGGACGGAGAGTAGCCGACCCCACTCAGTGGGAAAAGGCTAGGAAATCCTTTTTAATGTCATGAGACACCTTGCCTACCTCGATGGTTTTGATTCGTTTCAACTCCTTCTCATCTGGAAGTTTGCAATTTACAATATAGACTCGATAGCGCATTGCGTGATTCTCTGACAATTCATATGTTGTGCCCTCCATTTCCCTGTCCGTCAAGCGGCATTTGAAGTTCTGCTTCATTGTGGCTATCACCTAAAATATTAGATTCATGAAAATTTTCGACTGGAGTCCATTTTGCTTCGTCGTTATTTTCATGATTTCTCCAAGATTGTTCAGAGGAAAGGTTCTTGAAAATATTAAACTTGGTAAAGATATCATATCTGAGAAGGTTTTATTTTTATTAAATTTGAATAACTCTTTCAAATGGACAAGAAATAGAATATGGGTTCGGTGAAATTTGTGATATGACTTATAAACGAAGTGCAGAGGTCGGAACTCATGGATCACGATGAACCTTGCAAAGAGAGGTTTTCAATTACGGGAATTACGATGATAAAATTAAAGCTCGTAAAATAGAGACCAGGAACTAGGATATTCGCAGTCATTTTTAACTCGTATCTTATGAGATTTGAAAAATCCACTAAAAAGTACGCTGATTTGTGAATACAAGCGAAGAACCGAGGGTTTTCACAAATCTTCTTCATTCAGACCTCTCTGAAGAATGTTAACTTCGCCATCATCATAATTCCCTACACTGGAAACTTGTTTGGTAAGTTTCATTTAAGATTTGCTAATTCCGACCAGTGCAAATCCCTTTGTTAGACTCTAATTTTTGTCTTCAATTCTAACGCAAGGATATCCCATATTGCCATCTCTCGCATCGACATATGATCAACTATTTGAGAAACTGTCGTATTGCTAGGAAGGCCTTGGCACAGGGAAATTTTTTTAGCTGATATTTCATCCATTTATGTAATCGAGTGTGGAGAATCCGAAAATCGAGGTCTCTGAGCTTGGATGCGCGTTGTTTACGCTGTAGCGAGTGTCGTACTTGAAAATTCGAAAATCGCCTAGAGGCATAAAATTCGGACAACACCTATATCAAACGATGCAGCTCGACGAGATAAACAACTTTCATTAACAAAAATTTTCAATCTGATGCTTACATAAAAAGTTATAGACCGAAAATGGTCAAAATTGACCAAAACAACGACACTTTCGATTAGTACACTCGTAAATCTCCCCGCCCACAACTATTCTCTGCACTATCTGTTAGGCTGACCATCAGGCTTCATGTTGATATAAGACACGCCACATAAAAGTGAATTTAAAATGACTTTTTAAATTTTTCTCAAAGGTCATTTTGCCGATTTTTGTGAAAGAGAATCTTCAAAAATTCATAGCTCACTAATAATCAGTCATAACTTGATAGTTTTTTTTTGTTTGATTACTATGGATATCCAGTTTATCAGACATCAGAAGAAAATTTTTTTTTGAATATTGGTTTTTGCGGAAATGCGCACTTTTTGCGTCATGATTATGTACTTTTCACCATGTCCTGAGTTTACACGTAAATGACGTTGGAAAAATTCGTACTTCCAGTATGTTGCGTAGATGGACATGGTGAACAACTTTGTTCCAGAACTGATCTTGAATTCGTTATTGTATAAGCTCCAGAATTTTTCGAAGTTCAACGATCAATTATTGCAAAGTGCCTTTAGGGCAGTAAATTTCAAAAATTCATATCTCTCTGTGTGTGCACATTCTAAAATAAGTTCTGGATACAATTTGTTCAATTTGAAGAGCTCTACAAGATTTTATTGAAAATTCCAACTTTAACTCACATTACCCTTGTAAATACAGTACGAGTATATAGGGTAACTTAGGGTAATTTCTCCCGCCAAAATCAATTTCGAAAAAATTTCTTTATATTTTTACTTTATTCTCCTACTCAAGATCTACAAAATAAAAAAATAATCATAAAATTTTGCTAGAAATATAAGAAGATATGAATTTTTGAAATTTACCGTCTGAAAGCATTTTGTAATAATTGATCGTTAAACTTTAAAAAATTCTGGAGCTCATACGAATGTGAATCCGAGGTTGATCCTGGAATAAAAGTTGTTCACCATGTCCATCTACGCAACATACTGGAAGTACGAATTTTTCCAACGTCATTTACGTGTAAACTCAGGACATGGTGAAAAGTACATAATCATGACGCAAAAAGTGCGCATTTCCGCAAAAACCAATATTCAAAAAAAAATTTTCTTCTGATGTCTGATAAACTGGATATCCATAGTAATCAAACAAAAAAAAACTATCAAGTTATGACTGATTATTAGTGAGCTATGAATTTTTGAAGATTCTCTTTCACAAAAATCGGCAAAATGACCTTTGAGAAAAATTTAAAAAGTCATTTTAAATTCACTTTTATGTGGCGTGTCTTATATCAACATGAAGCCTGATGGTCAGCCTAACAGATAGTGCAGAGAATAGTTGTGGGCGGGGAGATTTACGAGTGTACTAATCGAAAGTGTCGTTGTTTTGGTCAATTTTGACTATTTTCGGCCTATAACTTTTTATGTAAGCATCGGATTGAAAATTTTTGTTAATGAAAGTTGTTTGTCTCGTCGAGCTGCATCGTTTGATATAGGTATTGGCCGGATTCTATGCCTCTGGGTGATTTTTGAATTTTAGAGTACGACATTCGCTACAGCGTAAACGACGCACATCTGAGTTCGGAGACCTCGATTTTCGCATTCTCCACACTCGATTACATAAGTGGGTGAAATATCAGCCAAAAAAATTTTCCTTGTGCCAGGTCATTCTACAAGCCCTCAAATAATTGATCATATGCAGAAAATGCAAGGAAACCATTCCCGATTGAGGTGAAATTCAACGGAGGTCCGAATGGTACATCGAGTATTTCATTTTCCGTTCTAAATTAAAACAAGTACCGAGATCTTTCCCAACAATATTATATCTACTTTTCCAAAATAATACTTTCATCAATAGAATCATCACCGTTGCTATCAACTCTGAAATTGACATACGTGAATTTATTCACGGATTTTTCTTCTAAATCTACAGATCCAAAAATGCCTGAATTTAGATGGTGAAAATCCAAATGGGAATAGATTTTTAGTTGTGAGTTTCGATCATAGCGATCTAATGGACTGAGCAAAAATTTCCAAAAAGTTATCAACGTTTATTTCACTACTAACTACTAATTGTAATGCAAAATTAGACGAGATAAAAGTCAAGAGATACAAATTTGTGTGCGCACGGATTATGATGATATGCTGATGATAAATTCATTCGAATTTCATCTTCAGTCGTTCGATAATTAGTTTAATTTTAGGACGTGAAAGGAAAATATCGCTAGACTTCGACCAGCCCACTATTTCAAGATAGCGTCACCGCTAAAAATAACAAAAAATGACCTGGCGCTGAGTTTGGGCAAAGACTGGATTGAATTTAGATAAAAATAGGAAATAAGTAGAGAGAGGAGGAATAACCCAAAGACGAGCAGAAAGAGTAGCTGGATGGCTTTGCGCATTGCTGCCTCGGGGCCTGTCTCGATTCCTTTCCTTCTCCTTTTTCAGTCACTCCATTCCCCTTTCTTTCCCGTCTCCAATCACTTATCAGCTTATTTGCACTTCGATGCAACTATGGTTTCATCGATTAATTGCTTACTACGAAACCATTTGAACGAGTGAATTCATGCAAAATTAATCTTGAGTTGCAAAATATAAATCTAAAAATCTGTGGGATACATTCTCAAATCCTAGTTGGTGATTTATCAAATTTTGCCTTTAACACATCCTCTCATATCTTATGAAACAAATGGCCATTGACATACTAAATGCCGGATTTTATTTATTGACAGGTCATGGAAAACATCGAATATTTTTAAACATCTGCAAAGTTCTAAAATATTTGATCGTGTCATATTCAATGGAAAATTGATTTGCAAAATATCAACTGATATATAGTGGCGATCAAAGGTATGGAACCAAACATGAACTTTGGATTCGTGGCTGGCTCACTCACTTGTGGTGCAACAATACGGCTGAAATTTTGTACACATATTGGGATGACTAAATAATGAATCCGATAATTCATGTTTGATTCCATAGTTTGAGCGCCACTGTTATAATGGTATTCATTCAATCAGTTTTATCCGATGGGCTGTTGTGTTGGCATTGAAGTTTGCTGCGTTTCTATTGATGAGGTTTCAGTGCTATTGCTCGTGTTAGTTGCAGCTGAAATTGTCATGTTTAAGTGAAAACACAGAATAATACGGCCTTACAAGCCTTGTCCTTTAGGAATGTCCTGCATTTACTTTAACTGTGGCGCAGAAAAATAGAGAAATGCCATAGTCTCTCGTTTTCCCTCGCTTTTTTACTTTTCTCACTACTTCCAAAGGATAAAGCTTCTAAAGCCGTGATAGTTATAACATGATTGATCTGCCAACCAAAAATAAGATTCATAATGGTAGCTTGTAAAAAATCAAGATAGTCCACTTACTAGCCAGATCAGGTCGGATTGATGCAAACAGCGCTTTCCACATATCGTTAACCAATACCGGCACTATCTTTCGAACAGCTAAACGGGATAAATTTAATGACACGCGGAAAACGACCAGATTACTTTTCATGACAGTTCCCTCCTCTTCTTCATTTGCTGGAGGTGAATGTGAAGCGCAATCTCTTAATGGTACGCATGTTCCTAAAATAGTGACTCATGGAAAGTCTGAAATTTTTTATCTGATTGATTTTACTGTTTAAGTCCTAAATATTCAGATTTTTGATGGACTATTCATTAGCACAAATTAATAAATCGAAGAAAAATTCATGCGAAAATATTGTATTTTGGAAAAATGCATGATATAGTTACTTTTCTTACAAGAGTAATTCGCATCTTGACGAGACTTCTCAAATAGGTTTTTTGATGACGCTAATCACGATTCTGAAATAAAAAAAGATCCCTAACCGTACTCTGGAACCTTGATTATTTTCACTTGTATCTTGTATGCAAAATGAGCTGTTTCCATGTGAAAAAATATTCAAATTTTGCAAATTTGCAATACAAAGAAAGAAATCAGGTTCAACTCAGAATTCCCGAGTTCTGAATACGATTAAGCACTTTTTGACTTCAGAATCATAATCGGCTTCATCAAAAACCCCTATTTGGGGTTTCATCAAGATCTATGAGTTTCTACGTGCGACCTTCTCTTGTTAGACGTACAATTTATAGTTGTTACTCAAACCTTTAGCACTTCTTGCGAATCCTAAACGACAAACGCATCCTTTATTGCATTGATCCTGAAATGTGATATTCTGGATTGAATTATTGCATGATGTGGGAAAGTTTGCGTCAGTTTTAGTTTATAAAGAAAAGATCGAAAATTAATGTTTAAAAATTATTTAATATCGTTTTTTTCATAAACTCTCATTAAATGTCAATCATTTTAACATCAAATATCAGTATGATTCGATGGATTGAAATTTGCGATCTCAAATCTAATGTTATTTGCGTTCATATCGGCGCAGATTTTACCATACGCTGCATATCACTTGCATAAATTCAGAATAGCTTGTAAAGCTAATAATTAAGGCAGGATAGGCGAATAAGGTAAATCAATAATTAAAATCAACGGAATTACTTGTACAAACAGTAACAGATTGGTTGTTTCTTACTTACTTTTCTGCATTTAGGGACGAGGTTAGAGCAGTTCGGTTCACAATCGATGCAGGAGTAAATTTCATGTTTAGGACAAGTAATTGGAGAATCTACAGATGTTCGTTGAAATTAATTATTTACTTTTTAATATGAACCTCCATTGCTTCGTCCAAACAGCCTGCTCCTCTTCAATGCAGATAATATTGAACTGTCTGATTCTGAATTATGCAACAGATAATTCGCGCACTCAGGACGAGTGCTCTAAATTTATTGTGAAATTTAATTATTCCCTCGTATAAATTTAACCACTTTTCCTATTGAAAACCAATAAGTACACCAGTCGATGCTTTCTGCTGATATCAAAGTTATCGAGCACAACTGAAACTATTTGTGGGTTATTCTGGCTAACTTCGAACTAATTTTAAATTATATGATAATCGAATTTGGTGATATTAGTTGTTCGCTCTATCAGCTATTACAATTTACAAGCAATGCAATAAAGTAAATTTATTCTAGAAACTAAATATCCTACCGAAATAATCACAACTGCTCTGCTCATTTGCTGCAGATTTCAAGAGTTTCACAAAATAAATCGAATAATCAATTGACGGTACCAAATTAGATACGAAAATGGGACGTTGAAATGGGGAATATGGAGACCAAAAAAGAAATCAGACCTGAAATGGAGAACGGGGAGCTGCACGCTCTGTTGACTGATTAAGAAATTGGGGAATCGGGACGAAAAAGGAAGGTTTTGAGGGTGAGAAATGAGCGAAGTTGAGGAAGAAACGATGATACGAGAAATAAACAAATGAGGAAGGCTAATGAAACGATTCAAGAGGATTCAAAATGAAAAGTGATAGAATTAGAGAAAGCTAACTTATATACTTGAAACAGTCATTTGTTAGAAAATAAATCGAAAAACAGATAGAAATTATTCTCAGATTTTATTGGAGAGTTGATTGGTTAATAAAACCCAAATAGAACCAGTTAGGAAATTCGTGATAAAAAATTGGAAGAATTTGAACTAATCCATCATACCGAGCAAATTCAGTATTATCAAACCATTAATAAAAATCACCAAATCAAAATGAAGAAGATCTAGCGACTACTTGTAACGTCCAAATCAGTACTCGTCGAATAAGGTGATGAATAAAATTGTGCTGGTAGTTCTTGTTGTAGCGGCGGACTAAGAGCATGATGCAAATTAATTGATGAAGGAATAGAGGACGATAGAAAGTTGATGTCTAAAATATGATTCAAGTCAAAGAGTTGGTTGGTCAATAATATCGTTTCATAGTCTACTTATTTAAGAATGTATCTTGCTAAGTTGGACTAATCTGAAAATTTTCACCGACACCTAATTATTTACTGAATACCTCACTTCATCATATCATGAGCCTCGATGAATTGTTATTTTTAGTGAAAAAAAAGGAAATTTTACTCAAAATCGGAAGGTTGTAAGAAAATATTAATCAATCTAATAATATTATTATCAGTAGGAACCGCAGATTCCGCTTTCTTGCATTTTTTCTTTTGTTCAAAAAACGGTCATCGGAATCTCAAAAAATGGAAACCAAGTCCCTTCACCGTGAGTCGGCATTATCACATTCGATGAACCATTCATAGAAATGAACTTTGATTAAAAAATATATCAGGAAATGTGCGTACACTCATACCGATCTAGAAATAAACATTTTGTACGTTTAACTGATCGATTTTGGCTATTTTCTCGGTCAAAAATGATATTTGTTTTATTTTTTCTTCACGAATATCTTAGTTTACAACGAATTTGATAAGTTGGAGTAAAAACTGCTGGGAATTATGGATTTTGCAAAGCCATCTGAGGACCCTAATTATGAGTATCTGTAGCTATTAAAGATGCATATACTTACAAATGGAATGCTTCTACCATTACTTTACCGTTTAGAAATGTTAGAATTATTTTATGATTCATCATTGTTTCTTTTTGATAACTTACCATATTCGGATCCGAAAAATAGTCCCTGAGTTTGAGTTAGTTTTTCAATATACTCTTCCGAGTCGTGTAAAGATGCTACTAAAATTTATCTGAATTTGATACATTCATAATGTTCAGTGACTAACAATGAGATTGAGTCCGAAGAATTCGACTGATGCTGCTGACAGATGGGACGTTCGATGGATTGCAAATACCATCAAATATCTGCGAACATTCAATATAAGAATCTCGTACTTTTATTCATAGACAAACCAATTTTTCGCGAATTTCCCAGGCAAAAATACTCGGGTCCGTTTTCTTCAGGGAGATAATATATTGAACGACTCGGGGCGTGGACACACTCGGTTTGCTGCCTCCAATTGTGCCTGGCAGAACGGTGCCTGTCTCTGCATACCGCGAGAGGATCTTCGAGACACATCCATGAGATATTCGCAATTGCCGAGAGATTTCACAGGGCCTGATTCCTTGGTGCGCCAACTCGATTATTCGGATGCGTTTCTGCAGTTGCAAGGGCTTTCCATTTACGAAGAATCCTCCCAACTGATTGATGTCGCCAATCGTCGAATTGACCCTTCGCGCTAAAATTAATAATTTCGCAATAGAAACTTATGGCTTAGTCAGGAGAGACTAAAATTCTTCCTTCAAATTCTACAATTCATACAAGCCGAGGGAAAAATCTTATAAGTTTCTCGTTCTCCGCATCAAATCTCGTTTATTTATCATATTATTTCATCATTCTATAAATTTAGTTCATACGCGCATCTCGCATTTCGAGCATTGAGCGTTAAACGGAATAAAGTTCTGTTCCCCTGATAAAGCGATATGGTTTATCACCTACCGTAATTGCTCCTATCAGTCGATCCATCATATTGCATCATTGAGTTCCCATTCTGCATCGGATCGATACCATCATCCAACCTCATCAGGTTGCCGGTCTCTTCCCCTTCCTGCCAATCTTTTGAATACTCTTCTGATTATCTTTTCTTCCCTCCTTTCTCTTTACCACAGTAGCCAAATATGGCAGAGTAAAACCCAAAGGTAAACAAGAAACTCCGCCTACCCGTCTTATTTGTATTGTGACAAACTACTGCTGCCACTGAATACTAAAGTACATTTTTGGCTTTATAAAGATTCAAGGTCTGAAGAATATGTAAGATATCAATAGAAACGCCTGCCTTTACGAAATAATGAACATGTTTCTAAATATCTCTCATCGAGACAATAGACCTAATTTCTGTACCGTTTCCCAAGTAGAGTAGTCATGGGATTATCGCTGAATGAAATTTGAGAAGCTATCGGCGAGTCTTTGTAGCAAACACAGACGAAAATGGGTTTATATTGGAACTGTAAAGACGTTAAGAATGATCATAATTTACCTTCATTGAATAACTAGTGTTGTACAAATGAAATTAAAGGTGAAAGAATTATCAATAGCTCCTCAGATTAGTGAGATATTCTCGGGAAACAGGCAGAATTCTGCTCCCTAACCAGCAGCTGTGGAAAATGCACCTTCTGCACTGATACACATCGAATTTCTGTATGGTGGACTTCTTCTCGATCTGATAGACCAGTCGATCGAAGCATTTTCGGTCCTTGATCGTCACTGAGCCGAGCAGATTGTCGCCAGCATGTATGCCAAATGCTCTGCAATTATTTTTGAACAGCCAATCTATCTTACAAACCCGTTCATACCCAGCACAATTTCTCTCAGGAATACTCGTGTAGAAATCCCAATATCCATTTCCTACAGCTCTTCTCCTGTACAAATTCAGCCAGCCATGGTCATGGCGAATTTGCATAATGCCAATTCGATACCTTCAAACAGTATGTTGAACTTAGAGAATTATTCCATTGTCAAACTTTTTCCCACAACCCAATTTTATTTGATTTTATGGATATAAATCAAAGATGAAGAATCATGTTATTTCACGCAAATAACTATTTTCATATAGAAATCACTAATTAGCTGGAAAGTTAACGAAGAATGTTTTTTACTATACGAACTATTTGAATATTTGAAGTTCTACATTGTCAGCATTACTTTAGCTGATGCTCTCCAAACCTTGAAGTACAGGGATATGAAATTGAAACAATTAATCTATTTGTAGGAAAATGAGCAAATAGGAATAACGAGATCTAAAAATGGTAAAGTACATACCATCCTCTAGGCAGTTTCACATCCAATCCTTCCTTTTCCAGTTCTGCATTAGGGGGAATATGAGTTTCACAAGTTACTGTTCTAAACTATTAAAAATGAAAGAAAAAATGTCGATGAAAATCGATTTAAGACTGCAAAAAACACCCACCCGCATGTGATTTCATTAGTCTCTCGATAATAGGTGCAATAAACATTTCTGAATCAATTTGTATAAAATACTTTTCGAAAGAGCTGTTTGGACTGACTCTGAACAAAAGGTTGACCTGATGAAGAATAATGACAAAACAATAATAGATTCAATAATAGTAGGCATTAACGCTAAACTGGAAGAGGCCTAAAGCTATTTTCAAAGGGAAAATGGGTAGAATGAGCGGGAAATGGGAAGAAAGGAGGGAAAGACATGACTCGTCCTCCCATTTACAGGCAAATTTGCTTTGGACAAGAAAGGAAGGTTGTGGATTGTTGTGCTGAATCGGACTCGAAAACCATTCGCATCCTCAAGGACATGTCACTCACGTACTCAATCTGCTCGCATTATGCAATTCCACACTATTCAAATGTTAAATCAGCATTAATCTCAATGCAGTAGATAAAATTGCAGGTATAATTTGAAAATGAATTAAAAACCTCAGTAAAAATACTTGGATTTTTGGCATATACCAAAATGAAAGAAAGAAAAATCGCATGTAAACTCATCCAAGAATTACCCAAATCTCCAAAGGAATGTTCGAATAGCAAAAGTCGTTAACGATATCAAAATAAGACATGCCAATTTATCGTAGAGCTGACTCATGATTCTGTGCCGAGTGTTAACAGAATTTTTTCTTCCAAGTATCTTTTATTCAAAAATTGTCGAAAAAAATTTTAATTAATGTGATCGTTTGAAACGTTCGGATTTTTGCAGAACCGAATTTTAAATTCTCTGCTAGATAAAACTATAAGAATAATCTTCGGAAATGATGAAAATATACACATTATAATAATAATAATAAATCAATTGAACTGCATGAATTTGCCGACCTGTACTGTAGCTGAATGGAGTCGTCACGAACCGGTGACCAGGCACAGCCCTCCGTGTTCTCCTCTTCCAATCGATGTTTATCCGGGACTTCTGATTCACTAATGTCAGTTGGTTGAATTCGGAGATTCTTCAAAGAGAATATTCAGAATCTCTTATCGTTAGAAGTTAGGAATCATTTTGATGGAATTATAGACGGGAGTCCTTTGACAGGCGAAAAGATCCTGGATTTATCCAAATGTAAGATATATCGAAACCAGTCAGCCATGAACTGATTGAAAAGTTACTTTTGTACATGATTTAGTTTCGAAATACTTTATTCGATACCTAAATCATATCAAAGACGAAGAGACTAAGACAAGTCAATACCATCAATCCGTTTCTTTCCCAAATCAGCAAATGAATATAAGTCACAAGGCACCAAGACTAAAATAATAAAGCAGCAGGTAAAACAAACGAAATATAGGGGTTAGATGTGACAGAAAATGGGGATGAAAATGCATGGAGCATTTGAGAAGGCAGAGAGTAGACAATCAATACCAAATAAGTGAAGAACTACGTGAAAATTAAAATGGAACAAAAATAAGTGAAAATGCAAAATTGAGACTACAAGATTCGAGTCTGATGACTCGTACCCTCTCCTAATAAACAACAAGGGTTAAACATGACAACTTAAGAGTTCTGATAAAAGTCGACTATGAAAGTCGGTTAAGGTTAGGTTAATTGAACGAGTTTGGAGTAAAATAAGAGGAAAGAGTGAATTTCACTAGCACAAAAAATAACTTAGCTTACACGAAGAATACAGAATATCAGACCTATTCCTGTCTGCCAGTGCGAGTCTCCTCCCGCATCTGTCCATTTCCATTCAGTTCATTCATTTCAGGCAGCGCATCCAACACGTTCTGCATGACGAATGTCTCCTCGCCTTGTTCAGTCTTCTCCACGGGCGAAATTGTCGCTTCGGCGGCTGCAGACAGAGTCGACTCGGCTCGGGACGATTCTGCAAGAGTTGCATATTTAACAAAATGATTTCGTTAAACGTGAGAACATTCTAGAAAGATTCCAGTATAAAATCGGAAAAATGACAATCTGATCTTTATCATCAACAACAATTTTTGTAAAAACAACAACTCACTTCCATTCTCCATGGTGGTGTTTCCATCGCCATTCCCCATGTGGATTCCCTCGTCCGTGGATGCAGAGGACTTGGCAGAGGGAGGCCTCGTACCGATCGGGCCGAACTGAGATGCAGAGGAGAGGAAGTGGGAAGGGGAGAAGGGACGAGGCTGCAGAGTGGAGTCCAGACCATTGGAGTCGAAGCAGGTGGACTCAGAACCCGAGGCCGAGGGAGTGGTGAGAGATGGGACGAAAGACAGGGGCAGCTGCAGGTTCGAGAAGATGGACGACGTGCTGCTCGAGTTGGAAGGCTGAAAGGAAGAGATGAGTTGAGCCGATATCGATAGCGAGAATAAGAATAAAGTTTGAGCGAAATCTGGAAGCGTTTATCAATATGTGCCACGCAACTCGTCAATTCGTTATGAATGTTTTCTTCTTGCGCTATTCACATTTCTGCTATACTTCATTCATTCCATGTCTTATCTTTTCCTAGATTCATAAAGCTAACCTGCATGCGATCCATCTGAATGCCCATGCTGCCGTAGATGTTGGCTGGGAGCTGGTTGCCTGAGGATAGAGAAGGCAGGTCGGCGGGCAGACGCGTAGAGTGACTGCGGGACAGACCTGAACGAAGGAGGGGAATGAACTAGAAGAGAAGAGGAATGACTGACCAGAACGAGCAGATTCCATAGGCTGTGGCCAGGGATTGGAGACAGAAGTCGAGTGGAGAGGAACGGGGTTCATCCAAGGCTGCTGAGAATGGGCAGACAGGGGAGGGGGAGGGAACATGAAGGCCGAGGCAGAATGACTGACTGCAGCAGAGTGAACAGGGTGGACAGGGGACGAGGAGACGTAGTCCGAGCGGATGAAGGGAGAGCAGGGCGCTGTACGGGGCGGCGAACGACGCAGAGGGGACGAGGGAGTCAGACCTGCAAATGAGAGGAATCTTATCATTTTATCGAAAAGAGTTGATTTTGAAATATTTGGCATTTGAAATGCTCAGAACTAAGAACTTGAATATTACGGCCCAACTTTCAATGCACAAGAACCAAGGACACTTCCCTATCTATCCAAAATAGTGCCAACGCGTCATGCTCTTCCGATTGCCTTGATGACTTTAGCTCTTTCCATTCAATATTTTCACGAACTAAATTCCCTTCAACTACCTGTGTAAGGCAGCTGCAGACTGTGCAAGTCGCTGTGCTGCATTCCAGGAATTTCCCCTTGGATTTGCCCAGTGCGAACGAGCCCGGCCATGAGCTGTGTGACGACGTGGTCGTAGGCTCTGCGCTGCTGCTCCTGGGCCTGTCGCTCCACTTCGCGAGAGATGACCCGCTGCAGCCAAGTCACGTCCGGCAGTTCGGTCGATTTGGATCTGCAAATTAACAAATTGCATCAGGTTTTTAAAATTATAACTTTCATTTTCTTCTAACATCACTCCGAGTTTCAAAGGCGATGAATAAATGAACATTCAGAAAAAAATTTAGACTCATATTGGAAGATCATTGATATAAAGAAGGCAGAAACATGCCTGTCCAAGAATGGCTGAGGGATGAATTTGCCCTCATTGGGGACTGCAGAGAGCCAGTGCTGAGGGGAAATGCCTTTGCGACGCGATGGAGTCGCCTTCCGAACCTGAAATATATTATAGAGAACGGGACTGCAGAATAGGAGTTAATCAGCTCAGACTTCTTGAATAAGACATGGGTACACATTTGAAAAAGAGCCAGTATTTGCAAATGAAAGTGGTATGAATAGAAACAGAACAAGGGCATGGTGGGCTCATCACTCTTAAAATGAAGAGCATCGTATCGCATTTCGAGACCATGACCATTCAAAAACCTCTCGATCCACATTGGCGTTTTCAAATGTTATTAGTTGTAAACTGCACTTTATTTAACATATCCTTCTTTCCACGTGTGCCAGTCTTACTCAAGAAACCAGCTTAGAACCTTCAATGTTATTCTTGCATCCTCACCTCAATGATCCTGCCCTGAACGTGGCAGCCATGCAACTCCCTCCTGGCCCGTTCGCAGCCCTCCCGATTGTCCAGAGTCACGAAGCCGAATCCCTTCGAACCGCGTTCATTCATCACAATCTCCACGTTCACCACACGTCCGTATCTACAATTAAATCATAAGAAATTGTATTTGCAGTGAATTATTCATATCTCTTAGCCAATTCTCTTTCATCGTTCCAACTTACGGAGTGAACATGTTGGCCAAGTCGATTTCCCTGAAGGAGAAAGGGATGTTGGACACGTAGATGCGGTTGTCTGTGAACTCCTCGGGCTCCTTCGTCTTCGGCTTCACGGAGATTGGAACCGCTGGACGGGCATTTGAAGACAGTTGAGTGACTCTGTAAGGAAAGAAGAAAAGAAGATCTGACATGGAAATGCCATAAAATCGTCTAAAAATCTTCACTTTCAACCCCATGAAATTTACAGGAATTCTTCGGGGTTATTTCTTTTTCAATTTGGAGAAAACCTACTTGTCCCTGCCCAACTCTGCCACGTAACTCTCCCAGCCAACAGCAGCAGCTGCATTCAACTGCGAGCGAGTGGACGGAGGGCCGTCAGATGCAAACAGATCCGAGGCAATGGAATGGAGTGACTGGGTGGAGTGCGAGTGGGACAGGGAGGGATGGGAGACAGGTACTGTGAACTCAGATGAAGGGAGCACGAACTGATCCATTTCAACTGGATGTTGGGGTGAAATCACTGAAAAAATTCTAATTCCTTGAAAATGCGATAAAACGAGAATCATCACGACGGAAATTAATTCTTGGGGGAACTTCGAGAGGAATCAAATTCAGGAATGGGAGAATTGCTACAATTTGGGGTCGATTCAGATCATGGAAGAAACAGACAACTATCAAGAATTTGGTCAAGAAGAGGGAAATGGTCGTGAAAATCAAAGAAACCACTTTCAGCACTTTGAACCAGAGCTGTTGATTGTGAAAAGTGAGAAAAAATGACGTGATCTTGAGAACTCAAAAAGAAACACGAGGATTTCAAGGAAACGAATCAAGCAAGTGGTTGCGGTATTGAATCTCGATGAGACGAGACATCTTCATTTCAAACGAGAAGTCTTCCAAAATAGCATTTATTGAAGAAAAATAAATGGAAAAAGTAGATAGAATTTGACAGTGATATGGTGAGATGTGGTCCTGAAGAGGACCGTTGGGTTAGATTTCTGGAGTGCTTCTCGTCAGCTCAATCGACTTATCCGCCGAATCCGTACAGGGTGCGTCCCTGGCGCTTGAGGGCGTAGACCACGTCCATCGCAGTGACCGTCTTGCGCTTCGCGTGCTCGCAGTACGTCACTGCGTCACGAATCACGTTCTCCAGGAACATCTGCAACTTGTTGAATTTGACAGAATTTCCATTTTTGAGCCAACCTTGAGCACGCCACGAGTCTCCTCGTAGATGAGTCCAGAGATGCGCTTGACGCCGCCGCGACGAGCCAGACGACGGATGGCAGGCTGAAAACCAAGCAATTAGGCCAAATCCTAAAATTTCCTGCAGCATTCTTTCGACTCGCCTTGGTGATACCCTGGATGTTGTCCCTGAGCACTTTGCGATGGCGCTTGGCTCCTCCCTTGCCGAGTCCCTTTCCTCCTTTGCCGCGGCCGGACATTGTCGATTAGTCGATTGAAGACGAACGTGAAGTTGAACGCAGAAGTGGCGAAAACTCGCTGACACTCGAGAAACGAGATGAAGAATGGAGGAAGCTGACTGCCTTTTATACAGTTTTCGAGTGGGCGGGGTCAGAAAAGAGCAAGTGGTCAGTGAAACAAGCCCGCCCATTCCAAGACGGTATAAGGCGGTCTGTTCCCGCCATTCTTCATCTCATTTCGCGAGTGTCGGCGAATTCCGTCAGCTCTTCGTTTCATCCTTCTGCGCTCAACTCCGTTTCCGTGATGGCCCGCACCAAGCAGACTGCTCGCAAATCGACTGGAGGCAAGGCTCCTCGCAAGCAGCTCGCCACCAAGGTGCGTTTCGAAGGAATGCAAGAGAATTTTAGGCCAATAGAATAATTCCTTCAAATTTCAGGCAGCCCGCAAGTCCGCTCCGGCTACTGGCGGAGTCAAGAAGCCCCACCGCTACCGTCCCGGCACCGTGGCTCTGCGCGAGATCCGCCGCTACCAGAAGTCCACTGAACTCCTGCTCAGAAAACTGCCTTTCCAGGTAAAACGAAATTCAAAAGTTCTCTTCTAACTGTAAATTTCAGCGCCTGGTCCGTGAAATCGCGCAAGACTTCAAGACCGATCTCCGCTTCCAGTCGTCGGCAGTGCTCGCCCTGCAGGAGGCTGCCGAAGCCTACCTGGTCGGCCTGTTCGAGGACACCAATCTGTGCGCCATCCACGCCAAACGAGTCACCATCATGCCCAAGGACATCCAGCTCGCCAGAAGGATCAGAGGCGAACGCAACTAGGTTGCCACGCTGACTCGACTATACAACCAAATTCATCCCAACGGTCCTCTTCAGGACCATCTTCATTGTTCTGTACCGCCATTTATTCTTTGCAAATTGATCAAATAAACTTATTTGGAAGAACATGTTCATATTTGAGGTTGCTCAAGAATGGTTCGTTTGTAGAAATGATCTCGGCTAGACATCAGCTTTGACACATAAGACAACAGCCTTGTAGTTGGAAGACTTCGAAGATTGTCAAACAAGTCTTCAGTAAAGATTCATGCAAGAAAGCTTGGAACATTAAATTTCCCAGAAATTTATTGAACCGAACAAAATAACAAAAGCATACTGTAGTTGAATACCCAACAAAAATAAGTGAGATTGAGTTTACAGAAATGTTGGTCCTAATGAGGACCGTTGGGATAGATCTGGAGTTGAGGGAGAGAAGGGAAGGAAGTTGAACTGCCCGTTTCAGTCCTCAGCGCTCACTCCTCGGCCACTGCCGTCTTATCGTGCTTGCCAGTCTTCTTGGGCAGAAGCCCAGCGTGGATGTTCGGCAGGACGCCTCCTGAAATTGGATCTTTCAAGAATGAACTGGCAATTAGAACAATTCAGCCTTTAATACTGTAACCTTGTATGATTTCTAGGTTTTCAAATAGCCGGGATCCGACTTCTCCAAACAATCCCGTGTCATATCGAGAGAAAAGAGCATGTATTTTTCTCTGCGAGTCGAGTTTGGAGAAGTCGAAGCCGGATGATTACTATGAATCTCAAAACTGACCCTCAGAAAGAGTGACTCCGCTGAGCAGCTTGTTGAGCTCCTCGTCGTTGCGAATGGCGAGCTGCAGGTGACGCGGATTGATGCGAGTCTTCTTGTTATCGCGAGCCGCGTTGCCGGCCAACTCGAGCACTTCCGCCGCGAGGTACTCCAGGGCTGCTGCCAGGTAGACCTGCACGAGGAAAGATGAATTCAGGGTTTTTGAACTGCTGATGAGAAGAATTCAAATCTCACCGCAGTGCCGCCACCGACTCTCTGCGCGTAGTTGCCCTTTCTGAGTTTGCGGTGGATCCTGCCGACGGGGAACTGCAGACCGGCGCGCGACGAACGCGACTTGCCCTTCGAACGAACCTTGCCGCTCTTGCCAGCTGAAATTGATTATTTGACGGAATTACCAAGGGTTTACTGTATTTTCATCAGATAACCACGTTCATCTGTAAAATTGACCAAAATTTAGGCTAAATTAGTTGGGAAAAGAAAAGAATTGGTTATCTTTACAAGTTGTAGCCATGGTGAACTATTGAGAATCTAGAAAACGTTGCAGAGAATTTGAAAGACTTACTGCGCCCAGACATTGCTGTTGGCTGAAGATGTGGAGGTTGGAGCAGGAACACAGAGAACTGAACGAATCAGCAGAAAATCGAGAAATGATGAAACCACTTGTTTTTCGCCCGCCTTTTATACCTCCTCCGGCCACGCCCACTCATTTCGCTGACTATGGACATTCCCCTTCTTCATTCAACCACTTTGCATTTCTCTGCAATTTCCTTTGTTTTTCTGCTCCAATCGGCTTCTGCAATGCCCCGTCCCAAAAAGACTGGCACAGGCGATTCTGCATCGAAGGTGATCAAGAAATCGGGCAGCCAGACGAAGCCTGGCGCGCGGCCTGTCAAGGTGAGCATAGGCATAGAGGGAAAATGTGCCAAGTTGTGATTTTCTTGCGCTCCCTCCTCTGCGCACTGCTTTTCACGAATCTGAAAATGTATCAAAATAATCATTCTCAAACAAATTTATTCGTATACATAGATTATGATTATCGATTCTTAAAAATCTGTCATAAGTACTAAACTTGTGTAATCAGCTATTACAATGACAGATTCGTACTTGAAGTTCGAATGTTCGTATCGTGACAACTTCAAAGCCATCATTAGAGCGACAATTATGCATGTTTATGATGAACACGGAAGTGTCAGAAAATGGCCAGACTTCGCCGTTCATAGATTACCGATATCATACCGTATCACGATATTCTTCATAGTTATAGGAAACTCATAGAGACCTTGACACATCTCGTAGACAATGATAAAACTACTCTGTGCATGGAATTACTGTTTTAGAATTCACATGATGGGCAGGAATGTTGGCGGTGGAGTAAGATGGCGCACCGCAAGTTTTTCCAAAAATCTCACTGCCCACATCACACCCCAATGAAAATCAACTGCACCCCAAACAACCCTGATGATGAGTTATGCACAACTTCAGCACATCACCTAATTCCCAAACTAATAAATTTTTTTAACTAGCAGACAAATCTTAATGCAGGTACAATTTTTGATTATCTGAAAAAGTCGATTTTCTAGTCTCGCACCTTCTGCAACTTTTATATAAAAATTTTTATAGTTTCGCAAGACATAGGGCGGGCATAATTAGAGTGTTAGAGTATGAAATTGAATTTACACAATTATAAGTTGGGCGAGTATTATAAATAGAGCTGATTGCCTAAGCAACGTTCTGCACTGTTACTCGATCCATTTCAAGTTTTCCCATTTTTATTTCGAAAGCGCTACCCTTCCTAAATCGTACTGTATTGGGATCATTTTCTCAAATTGTTATTCTACAGATTTATTACTATCATTAGAGAAATAATTCGCAGAATCGAATGTCTTGGTGCCTTGAACCTACGCCTAATGCAACGGATTATGGTTTTTGTAAAGGTGAATTAATTTTTCAGTTTACTTATTCTTAAATACTATTCTGCATTGATTTTTTTTTATGAACCTCAGTAACGATTTACAATTTTAGAATATTTAACATCAGATTCATTACTTTACAAAGCCATCATTACGTGGAAAACTGTCATACTTAATCTAGATGGACTTTATACAAGTTAGTTAAATAGTTTTATATCGATGCTATCTTCAAAAAATAAATTCATTTACAGGATATCAAATCCCGGGCATTTTATATATCATCTTGTTCGTGCCGATTTTTATGGCCATATTTATCATGTATCGGTTATTCCGAAAACGTGAAACGTTTTCACAATTCGAAAAACTAATAGTCACCTTACTCATTCTAAATATATTCCTTTTTATCTATTCATTTATATATGTAAGTTTTATATTATTATTATTTTATGATGCAATATTCAATATTATGCATTAAAGCAGGATAATACTTTAGGATTTGTTTGTTCTCTATTATGAAGTTATACCCTTGTGCTGCCAATATGATAAAGCATACAGGGTAACGTAATTTAAAATTTTAGCCACGTGTATTAATCAATATTTATCTCCAGTTTAAGTGAATCGTTTAAAATATCATCTACGTTGCTACAGAAAAGTGTCAACATTTTGTGAAATAGTATGGATCGTATTATTGTAGTTTTTCATACATTATTTTGCCAGAACGTATCTATTTTTCTGTCGCAACTTTTCCAAATAACTAAAATACCACTTTATTTTAAATTTATTTGACATATAGAGCTGACTTAAATCTAACATAGTTTAAAGTTTTCACTGACAACTGACAAATAGAATTATAGGAATTATTGTATAAGTTACTTATGGCTCTTCAAAATACATGGTTAATAATGGTCATAAGATTCGTTTCGACTGAAGTTACGATATATAGAGCTAGGACATTTTCACTGTTAGAAATTCTTCCACATGCATATGTCGGTTTCGATACAAAATGGTTCAATTTAGTCACCGCAATGAAAAAATAACTCAGCTATTTTCCATTATGTTTTGGATATTGGCCGGATTCCATATTGTTTTTGGCTGTATCCCCCAACTAATTCAGTTTGCAATGATCTGGTTGAACGGATATCAAGTTGGTGATATACAATTATATGCAACGACTCTTGGTCAATGGGTTGTAAGTTAAACGAATATTATCAAAATAAATGATTAATGTCAATTATGTAGATAATTTTTTAGGATTTTTACACTATGATAGTTCCGATCATAGCAAGTTATACTCAGACGATAATTAGCATTGCCGCGTTTATTTATCTAAAGCGGTGTTTTAAGTCGTATGGCAATCTGAGCCCAAGTGCAAGAAACTCTGAACGACACTTAAATCGATACCTAATGGCGCATGTAAGTTAGCCCGATCAGTGTTGCACCATATTATGTTGAAAATGAATATGTATAACGTTTAGATTTTATGCGAAGTGGTAGCAAATGATTTAATTATTTTTCAACTATACGATTTCTGTCTTGTTTGGGACAATAAGAAACAAGAACTTGTAGGTAGGATGTTTTCGTAATCTTCTAATTTCGATATCTTAAACATCCTGTGCAAAATTAATTATGTTTTCATTGTAATCATTTTTCCATATGCAATGAGTCCGTTAAGAGGACGAATCTGCGAATAATTGATTTCTCAAACTTGATTAACATATCAAATCACATTCGTTTGTATTTATAACCAATCTCGGGTTTAAAATGCCGAGATTCGTTACAGCGAGTACGACACTGCTTATTCAAAAGTTTTAATGAAATTTAATTCCTAAACTATTTTGTCCCTTGGATAAGTCGTAGCATAATGTCTTTTTGTTTATTTACAAACGGAAAAAGCAGAGATTCGATATATTTTAAAACGTTCTAACCCAAAAGAACGATAGGATCGAAAGAATTTTGAAACAATGAAAATTGTTCACGATTCAACGAAAAATAACATAAATCAACTAGTTTCATAGCTTCAAAATTAAAAATTTGAGAGAACTTATTAGAATATTTTAGATGTATGTCATTGGCTCGATGATGAACTTTTGTTAAACTTAGTGATATTTTTTATACGAGTAAGAATTATTAATAACAAATTTTCATATAACTAACAAAAGAAATGGGAAGACCTGTTTTACCAACATATATTCTAAAAATATGCGCTGAGAAATCCTAAAAAGAACGCTCTAAATAGTGAATCCTTCAACCTTACCACTATTTACATAAACGATAATAGTTTTGTGTCGGATAGGAGGCACATGAGTGTTACTTAAAATTTTTGAAAATAGAACTCGGCTAATCGTGCTTTGAGGAATCAAAATACCCCTTTCACATTATGGGCTTAGAAAGAGCAACTGTAAAGTTAGGAATTGTTTTCTGAATAAACCTTGAGCAGTATACTTTTCTAACATAAGAAATGGATCCACACTAGAATAAGTTAAATTTTCTACCAAGAAAGCATTAAAAAAGACTTTCAGACCATTATTATCATTATTTTCCAATATGGACCATTCCTCCAAATAGTTCCCCTATTTTTCTTAATAAAAGGATTGATCAAGGTAGTTTCTGTACATATGCATGTAAAAGAAAAAAGAACAATTTCAGAAGAACAACACTACTACATCATCGACTAATAAAGAATTATTTAATGTTATTCAAGTTACACCTCATCGTCCGAAGCAATTGAACTCGAATAGTATTTTATTATCATCACAAGCGCCAACAAACTGATCTGAAATCGTGGTAAAATGTGAAAAGACGTTCCATATGTATAGGCAAAGTTTATACAGCTCACAATTGCTTAGTTTTTTCTTACTTAAATTGATTTATTCACTTTACTTTATCGATTCAAATGCATTCCGAAAATTTGTCTAATTTGTCGAATGTTCAATAAAATATTGTTTTTATTCATTCTGTTCGAAAATGGCTGATATCAAAGTGTAGCATCTTATCTTGTAAGATAAAATTCATACATTACTGGTGTCAGAGTACAGTCTATGTACACTAATTATCCCATTAAAATCACCTTGTGGATATTTGAAAATTCGGACTAATTGTAATTGAAATAATACTACTACTTACAAAATATTTATTTGAGTAAAGAAACTCCGTCGGCAAACAAGCTAGTTTTAATAGACTAATATGTCTATATTCTAATCATTAACCGATTTCGATCATGCTTTATACCGGATTCAGATTTTGGATTCAGAAAAGATCTGAAAATAATAATGTGGAGCTTCATTTTTGCGAAATTAACACACATTTCTTTGCACAAATTATGCCAAAAATATATCGCTCTTTTGTTAACTCTCACAATCAGGATTCTTGAATCACATCCAAATCCGATGGTAATCGCAGCCAATTTGAATCTTTCATCACTTTAAAGTCGATATTATTTCAGAAAGAGTCGCTCATCAACCACAAATCATATAGTGGTAGTTTCAACCATTAATCATCGAGAATCAACAATCTAAACCTTTCCTTTTTTGACAAATTTCCAGTTTTTTAATATTTGTGAAATTAATTTTGGAATTTTAGTTTTTTAAATCATTTAATAATTTTTGAACATTGAAAATAAATATGTTCTGCTATTTTCGTGATTAGACTCTGTAACCAACAGCAAAATTTAATATTCAAACTTCAAATGTTCAATGTAAATCAGCTGTTCTGGTATTTGATACGAAATGTAGCCTTAACTAATGGAAATGCTCATTAAAAATCAGACTCCTCAGCCGACGTCAGGCCATAAGGCGATATTTTTCAAGAATGTGAGTTTTGCATCGTTTTTTTCTTATACTAATTGGAAATCAGATCGTACCTTTCACTCATTACAAGTTTTATTGATAAAGGGTAAAGTTATTGTTATCTTCAGTTTTTCTGAAAATTTATTATCAAGTAACATATATTTGATATTTGACAATGACAATATTAGATGAAAAATCTGGTGAATATTCACTTCTGGAAAACATTTGCTCTCTACTATATGAGAAACGAAAGTTAGAACATAACATTTTCAATACATATTATGGACTGTGAGGAAGTAGATACTGCACGCTCTTTGCAACTCTCCTCTCCTAGGCTCGACCCCCAAAAATAGTAGGTACGCTGAAGGGACGAAAGAGGTAGCAAAGAAAAGAAGAATGAAGAGAAGGAGAGGTGTGGCTCGTGCAAAAGCGAGTTGTAAATAGTATACAGTATCTACCTCCTCAGATTCTATAGCAATAAAATATATCTCTTCATTAAATATTAATGGAATTTTTAAGTCGATATTTTACTTACATTAAGACGAAGAAAATGAACTAAATTAATCTTTTGTTACTGTCGTTCTAATTCACCTGTCGGCTGAAGTATATAACTTGAAATTTTCTAGAACGTATCAAACAAAGCACGATAAATTTCGACTCTATTGGTACTTGTAAATTGTCTAAGTTTTCAATAATCTTACCTATGGAAGCAGATGAATATGTTCTTATCGGTGAGATATATTAATTTAAGGAGTAAAAATCTTCATAATAATATCACCATATGAAAAATTTTGTAGGGTCTTAATTAAAATATGGTTTTCAGCGTTAGATTTAAATACATCTATTGAACAGTTCGAAGATTATTACTTTGTGATGATTATTGTCCCCATTATATTTCTTTTTTCAAGTATTATACCTAGTGTATTATTAAAAATTTCCGACGACGAGTTATTGGAATTAAAGGATGTAATTTGACTTATTTAGCAAATGTTATAATATTATTGATTATAGGCGCCTTATTATCCAATATATTACCAAATGAGAAGATTGGCAAATTTCTTTCCGGTGGTATTATCTGTATTATTATTATCACTGTCTGTCACAGTCTTGATACCTGTATTAGGCTTCTATTTGCTTGGTAATTTGCATTCGTTAAAATTTCTCTATAAAGTGATAACCGAAAGTTTTGAAAAGTTATCGTTATGAATCCAGACTGGTATATTTCATAGTTGCGGATTAATTAGAATGAAACTTCGCACACATATTCTTCTCTGTTATAATACTTTTTCGTTCGCTGGGGTATAGAAATACCTTGACTTCCGAAGATTGTATTAATTCTCCTAGTATGATTTAGATTTTAGAGATTACGAGATAGAGTCCATGTTCAATACTCAACATGGAGTATGTGAGTCCAATAGTGTAGTGAGAGAGGGAACAGGAGAAAGCAAGCTTGCAGTTAGGTGTTGTACAGAGAGGAAATCCTCTAGGTAAGACTGGGAAGGGACTGTCACGACAAGGGGAGGAGCATGCAAAGTTAGAGATGAGCGAGTTTAGGGATAGAAACATTGATTGTAATCAGTTCGATTCTGTTACACTGTGTATTGAGAATTCCTGCCAACTTCACTCAAATTTATCTACAATTATTGGTCCTACCAGGCTACACTCATAATCACAATTGTTCCAAACTTTTGACCTTCACTGTACACTCATTTTTAGAAAAGTAATTTAGACTTAATTAAGAACAATCCTAATAATAAAATTATTTATTGGGTAAGAAGTTCGCAAATGATGAAATGAGTTCTTGAATTGGAAACATTTGAAGTTCGATTATTGCCTATACTACTTCATAAATACTCTCGATTTAAGACATACTATCATTTTCTCATTTCATCATAGCGTCATATATACAAAAAGCCATTTCACCATACCATCAATTACAGGTTACCGATTTGCTAGATAGCTATGCTTGGGTGCAAACTATCATATGTATATTTTATCTCTCCATTTGCCTCTTCTTCTTGATTCCGATAGTGAGTTCAGCCGTAGCATTGCTTAGCATCTGCCTTATTATCCAACGACTTGTGCTCATGTATGAACTACCACGACTAACAAATCTGCTTACCAGGTAAGTGAAAAACCATTTGCACTATTAGTACAATGAAAATTGCAGGGATAGTTTGAAAATGATTATTCGTTGCATTATGCTGTTTGTGATAATTAACAATTTAGCGCCTTTTATTATTACAACCATGTCTGTGGTTGGGTATAAAAAATTAGAATATGGACTAATTCTAATTGTAAGTTGAAGACATCATGTTTTCAATACTTTAAGCCTGAGTAAAGTGTTATGATTGGAAAGGCAAAGTCTCCCCCTTTCAAGGGAGAGAAAGAACGCATGAATTTTTCCGCCGTTTCAATTTATCGTTAATTACCCCGTTAATTGTCTATTAATTTCATGAAACCAAAATATCAATTAGAGTAATAAATGACCCCGAAATGATGGCCTCGTTGGTTTAAAAAACATTCGACCTCTCTAGTCATAATACAATAGGAGATAACAGTTTCGAGTCACCTATCCTCTATCCCTGTGTCAAGGTTTAGAAAAGTCACTTGCATTTCTTCAGATTTGGCTGAAATTTAGCATAATTTCATGTTTTTCACGTACAATATGTTTTCACAGAGTCAGCTAAATTCGATCAGTGTAGAATACAGATTTTGAAATTTTTGATGTCGACACAGAATGAGGATTATCCGATAATTTTGTTCGACACTGTGTAACCCTTTCTTACGTTACTTCATTCTATTTTGTTTTTTGGTGCATTAGAAATCGCATAATAATTCAATATATTTAGTTAGCATGCTCATCTGTGGATATTCTGGCTCTTTTTGGATCGCTTCTCTACTTTGCTTTATATTTCAAATTTCGTGACTTGGCAAGATTATCGTCAAATCTGAAACATAAATCTGATAATCGAAGGATATTATATACCATGATACCTTTATTCGTGCAGTATGTAAGAAAATTAAACAGTTAATTTGACCCCTTTGGCTGTTAAACTCTGAAATCACAGGGACAGGATGCAAAACCTGATCCGGGATACCCTTTAAGCTTAACTTTTTAATTGGGCTTTTTACAAATATCAATTCAACTCTGATTCATCGTGTTTATAATATTTTCGAAGAAATGATACTGAGACTGAGATCAGTGAGAAAGATTTAAGGAACACTTGAATCCGAAGATGATAAACGGGGAACGGCCACTGCGCACCAAAGATTTTGGTGCGCAGTGGTATACACTCATTTTGTGGATAGGGGTTGCTGCCAGTACAACTAAATTCATTTTTCTATTGTGTGATTTGATTTACGACATTTGAAATTATATAATTATTTCATATACAAAAATAATCATAAAAATTCATTTAGGCATCAACGATCAGCTGGACAGTATTAGTATACTTATATTATTATAGTAATGATTTAGAGCGTGCTCAAAATGAAACAAAACTTTAAGCATTAAACGCGGATGACACTGTCAATAAATATGGGGTGACTTTCATAGTTTCACGGATATTTGACGCATTCTTGTCGTGCATAACTATGCCACTTTCGTTTATAATTGCCAGTCCGAAACGACGTCAAGCCATTAGACAATATTTCTCGAAAAAGTATGAAATTATAATATTAAAAATGACTGATTTCTAGATGTTAATTGCGTAATTCATACTTCAGCTGACATGAATTTCAGAAGGAACAATAAACTGAGCCCTTTGATATCCACGATCAGCAGCAATAATCATAATAACCAGATTCATTCATTATCGAATCAAGATCTAGCTACAGTTGCATAATAAATGTCAAATTTCTAGCCTCAATGAATGATCTTTAAAAATCTTATTTCATAAAATATGCTTTTGATAAACTTAGCTCATAAATAAATAAATCACCTGCAAATCTAAGCACAAAACAATAAAAAATGTCAGCCTTCTTTCTAGTCAATATGCCAAATTGCTACATATGACACGTTATTCTTAGGAATTGAGTATGGGTAGTACCCAAAAAGTCGACCCTCAATTTTCGAGCTGATTTTTTGTCCCTGAGAGTTTTCGACTACGCTGATGACGGATAGCATTGGAAAAGAAACATACAAGAACATTTCGCCTACCCTACCCTATACCATTTCGTACGTCGTCTCGTTTTGCTGTCGTTTTTTTTTTCCAGATTACCAAATTTTGCAACGATAATTATTTAATTCTAAGCTCTGCTCACACTTCGATACCTCATTACAATGCAAAACCCTGCATAAAAGTCAATGGTAATAGAGATTATACTTCGATATTCGAATTTTCTCAAATGGTAATTGCTTTATGATTGCGAAAGTTAATAAATATTTGATGAAGCAATTATTTTGCAAAATGAAAGGCTAAATGTTAATTTTTATGATATTTAGAAAAGGGATATATTTCAAAATATAATCGTTAAGCATCATGATAACGACCTGGTGGTGACTTCTTTTCAAATTTAAACAACAACAAAACTTTTTGAATATCCGCAGACTTTCGTATTCGCCCCCTTCTGTCTACTTTTACATGCGTCTCTACCTCTATTGTCGGCGCTTGCTTTATGCTGTTCTCTCACATACCCTATTCAAAATCGTTTATCGAAATAATTTTGATTATTTTTTTATTTTCAGTCTTCGAAGATGGGCAATACAGAAGAAGAAAAGGAAGACGAGAACGGCTCCGAGACGAGCACAGAAGACGACGGGGAAACGAGTCTCGAGAGCAGTCAGGTTGGACAGAGACCGGGAGTGGGGATGAATGATGGAAGGCAATTTAGAGTGGATCGTCCTCTTCGAGTTCGGACTCGGATTCAGGAGGGAAGAAGAGCGGATCGGACGACTCTTCGAGTGGGGACGAGACATTCAGTGGAAGCAGCAGTGGCAGTGACGATGAACAGGTTAGATTTGCGAGTTGTTCTGAACTAGAGGCTAAAATTGCAATTAATCCTAAACTGGAAATTCTTGATTATTTTTAAAGTATAATTGATTAGTTCAAAAACAGGAAGAAGAATCGAATAACAATGACACGGATAGCGATGACGAGGAGTGGGCAGAGGCTGCTTGGCAGGACGAGCATGCAGACATTTGCAATGAGTTGCATGTCAGAGACAAGACTAGGGAGAATCTGGTAAATGTTTGAAATTACGAGCCAGAGAAAGATAAATTCGGAATTCTGATTCGACGTTTTGTCTCGGAGTTTCAATTCCGATTCCTAAGTTTTCAAAATTGAAATTCCGAACGTCCCTGATCAAATTTTCTCATCTACTCTTTCAAACTTTCCTGACTGCAATGAATGATGTAGCAGGTTTTTGACATATTCAATTACAGGAGGCAGAAGTGCAGAGGAAATATGCCGAGGCCTCTGCGGCGGCCTCTTCGGGGCAGACAGAAAAGGCGAGGAGTTGGATGATCGAGTTGTGCAACCACTCTCTTTTCGATGAAATCAGAAAGAAATTCGATTCGACTACAAATGAAGAGACCCAAATCGACAGGTTAAATACGCAGTTTATTTTATTTGCAAGAGAAACATTTGACCTCGAGTCCGGCTTTTTGAATGCGAGAAAGTGGGATCTACCAAATTGGCATCGCTGATTTTGTAGGTCCCACTTGCTCGCAGTCAAAAAGCCGGACCGAGGTCAAATGCTTGCCTTGTCAGAAGTAGTGACTGAATAGAAAACCAAAATGGCTTGAAAGAAATATTGAAGAAAGATTGCAAAGTTGTAGGGAGTTTCGCTTCTTCTATCATTTCTAGTCATTAATGACGAAACTCGTATATTCTCATTCATTATTTTCAGCAATTCCAAACTCGTGCGTCTGTACGTGTCGATCAACAACCGTCTGCTGTGCCTGGATACCCCCCACCTGCCCAAATACCTCTGCGAGATCCTTCGCATTCTGCCGCACCGCATCGATCTCTGGCAGAGACTGGGCGAGTTCTTCATTCGACAGGGACATCTCGACAGCGGAATCGAATCTCTGCACCGGGCCTCTGCTCTGCAGACCACTTCTGTCACCGAGGCACTCGCCATTGCCTTCTATCTCAAGGGACATTTCAAAGGTTGGTGGGTTTATTTTTATACTTCATGCTAGCGTGAATATTTCGATTAAAAAGTGATCAGGTTTGCAACAAAACAGTCGCAAATCAGTCTTTTCTACTTCTAAATTTGAGTGCAATTGTCTAATGTTGACAATTCAGCTGCCTTATATCATCTGAAGAAGTTGGATGACATCGGCCTGCTGTTTTCGAACCCGAAAATGCTGGCGATCGTGTATAAGATCTACCAGCAGTCGCCGTCCCATGCAAAGCAGATGCAGGCCACTTTTCCTGACTTCGAACCCACCAAGTTCATCAATTCCACGTCCAACCTGGCTGTTTTGGAGGTATTTTTTAGTTTCAGTGACTTTATCGAAACTAGTTTTGATTTTGGCTAAAAAATTTCTTTAACGTTTCACTAATTGATAAATGATCGGTAAAGTCGAAAAATTGAATATTACGACGAGAGAGCACGATACTTTTAGAATATGAGAGAACGACCTTTTGGATATCTAGAAATAAGGGCAAATACTCAATTATTCAAATCGTGTTGTTATAGTCTAAAATTGCCATCCTGCTATATTTTTTTAACCTAACGTAATGTGTAAATCTGCTAATTTTTTCTAGACCATTTTGCTCGCCAATCAAGGACATGCTTTTAGTTAAGCACCTTATACTTTTCGTGAAAAAAATGTTCGATTCAGAATCTGGAACGCTTCTCGTTTTCGGTTGCTGACTCGATTTCGAAGATGAAGGAGGAAGAGCAGAAGAGTCTGCAGGAAGAAGAGGACGAGTTGTACGCCCCGCTCAAAGTCAACATCGATGCTGAAATGAAGTTTGTCTTTTTTAAATTTCATTGCAGTGACAAGTTAAAATGAAATCATGAAGCGGATCAGGGCTGTCAAACATAGTCATCAAATTTATGAGCTGAATTTTACACTCAGACAATGCTAAAGAATCGACTATCGACGTTTTTCTTACATTTTTTTCGTGAATTAAAATTAGCTTTTCTTTGGTTTTTTAAAAATATTTGTTTACTTGATTGCTCATTAACTGTGATGGTCGACGACGGTGCAGTCATCGAAGGAAATCCACTCTGACGGATAAGCGAACAAAATGACAGAAATGGAAGATGAACAAGTGCAAATGCAGAGAGGACGGATGGACATGGAAATACAGCTGCGAGATTGGATGAGGAGGGCCGAACAGGCCACGGGTATTCAGGCCAACACCCTTGTTGTCACTCTCGTCATTCTCCTCGCTGCCATTCTCGAGTCTGTCAATCTCGAATGCAGACAACTCATTGTCAATGGTATGTCATTCTTCATTTCCCTGTGTAGGATGTTTGCGACAAAACGATGCTTTTGTTACTCTTTTTTTCATCCAAATCTGGCTCTGGCTCTCATTTTTCTCGTTTCTACATTCGTCTTTCGATTTCAATTCTCTAGCCTCTTGAGACTAGTTGTGCCAAAAATTATTGCACAAAAGAGTCGTGACCGTTGCTAAATGATTTTCCTAAACTCAACATCCTACCACTCGCCAGTCGCTTTACTTTGATCGACATCTAAAGCTAGATGCGTCGAGCAAAAAAGGAGCAAGAGGACGGTTGAAAGTGAGAGAGCGAATGAGAAGCTAGAAAATTGAAAGCCAGGACCAGAGTTGGATAAAAAACGGTATATGAATCATCCCAATTCTTCGTCTTTCTATTCACCTGTCTCATTCCGTTGCAGGTCTGCTCCTCTTCTACCTCTGTCTGCTCGTCTTGCCCCACAGACAGTTTCCCCTCAGTAACTCAGTCCTAGGTTTCTCCCTTCTCCTCTTCCTCTCGATTCTGTCGGATCGTTTCTTCGAATCCTACATTTCCCTCTACTATCTCCTCAAGCTGCTTCTCTTCCTCTACCTCCTGCTGCCTCCCATGACGCATCTCCGCAAATTCGGCAAAGCCGTCAATAACATGGCTGATAATTCAGTTCGGTATGGGGGGGTTAATGCCATTTTTCATAAAATGACCCAAAGAAATTGCCTTACATAACATTTGGCTAGTATTCTGTGCCTAGGTCCATGCAGTCTTTCGAAAAGATTTGTATTTCAAAATCGAATTTGAATGAATGCTCAAACTTACAGCTCTGAGCCAACAGAAAGAACGGTTGTCGATAGCCTGCAGACACCGGCAGAGATGAAGACGGGCAGAAGCAGGACTGCCTCTGTACACACAGCCACTGCCAAGTCGCCTGACCATACTGAAGCTGCAGAGAAGGATGGAAAAGGAGTCTACAGGAAAGTCATTGTCATCAATGTAAGTCTATAATTAGACCCTGAATAAGTATCTTTGTATTTGCTTCCTGACAAGGTGGGTTATATTTTCTTTTTCTTGTGGATTCAAAATGGATATTCGAACATCTTCATTCTACTAATTTTCCATCTTATCTTCATGAAATATTGCATGACGCATTCATTAAGGAGGAGATAATCGTGTCGCCCTCTGGCAGAGAGCAGAAAGTAGTGAGGAAGAAGGAAGTCCAGAAGACGCCCCTCGAATGAACGAGTCAATTATCTCCGAGTTAAAAATCGTGTTGTGCCTTTGAATGCTTCTCAATAAAGATCTCCTGCACAAACCTTTGTATGTTTCCGAAAATATTTACAAGCAAAACATCTGAATAGCCCTGATCCCGCTAAACGAAATGTACAAGATACTTCGATTTGGTAAACCGTTTCTAGCATTCACAGCGGCGGTCAAAAGTGAAACCAAACACGAATCTTGTATTCATGGCTGGCCCCACTAACTTGTGGTGCACCAATCCGGTTGAAATTTGATGCAGATTTTCGGATGAACAAATCATGAAAATCTGCCAAGTTTTAGCCCGATTCAATTCATTTATGGTTTTTAGAATTTCTGAAAGATGTAAAATAATCTCGTTGAAGATAATGGCAAATGTTACACGAAAATAAATCTTCTCTAATTCTCAAATGAACTATTTCCAGCCTGTCTTTTGTGGTGACTATTTTCCTCGATCTGTTCGATCGCATTCATGCCTATTCATCCGTGTTCCATCAACAGATCGAGTTCGACGAGTGGGCGGATCGATGGATGCAACTGCAGGTGGAAGGCACTGTCAAAGACCTCGTCATTCATGTTGAAGAGGAACTCAACAAACACAATCAGGCACGTTTCTAATGCAATTTGTTAAGTATGAAAGACATGAGGATGAACAAATTACCATGTTCCTGAAAGGCTAAAAGGGTAATGCGGTGTGCGTTAAAAGTCTGGATCGCTTCTACATTAAAATTCGAGACTGTAGAAAATAGCATAATTTAAACAGACGATGAAAAACAATGCTGTTGATTAGTTTGAATCTGGAAATGTGAGTTCAAGTTTTCAGAAAGTTTTAACTTTCTCAAGTCAAGTATAAATTTAAAAAAATATTTAGTGGGCCAGGCTTTAGGTACACTCCGTAAATAGTTGAAATTTTTTGACCGATAAAGATCCTGTGGAAAAATTGTCTTCTGCAGAGTGAATTTTGAAGGTTCTCATTCAAGCTTCCTTTGATCTTCACTCCTATATGTAATCTCAACCGATTTTCTTCACAAACCAAAGAGCTTACGCCACAAGCGAGGTGGAGAGTTGGGCATATGATGTGTTTCGTACAGAAGTGAGATGTTTTGTAACTTTGTAACAAGTATTAGGAAGGATCTCTGTATTTTTGTTATAAATGTCTCACTTCTGTACAAAACATCCTACATCCCGGAGAATTTGGTGCTGATTACGAAAGATCTCTCTCATTGTTGAGTTGAATTAAGACTAATTGGGAAATTTCAGATGGAAGAATTGAACAGCGAGGGAACAAGTAACATAAGGAGATCGACACGAAACGTGGAATCAGAAGAAGACAAGGACAAGCAGGCTGCCGGGGCATCACCTCCTGTCGAGCACAGAAATTCTGTAGTTTCTGACACTGAATCTGGCATTTTCTCTAATGAGGTTGACTAATTCTTTTGAATTTACTCATTAGGTGAATGAATGCCTTGAATTCGCTATTGATTTTACAAAATCATGACTTTTCATCTCTGATTGTATTCCAACAAGCTACTTCCACTTTCAGCTCTCCCGCTGGCTCGGTCTCTCCATGCATTCCGTCGCTCCTCTGCGAATTGCCTCTGCCACTTCTCGTTCTTCCTCCCCTCCTGTCAAACTCGAAGAAGCAGACAAAGAGAAACTACTAAATGAATTGAGGAACGAGTTGATGAAAGGAACGCACTCAGTCATTCATCTGCTTGGTGAGTTTTTCTTTGTACGAATGAATATATTCATTTTGCCTTTTTCCAGAAACTGTTATTCACCTGATTTGTACCACGTGCCCCGTCTCTGCCCAAGTGCCTGTCGACTTGATTCCTCTTCTGGTTGGCTGCTATCGTCGCCTACTTTCTTGCTGTCGAATGAACGAAGAAGAATGGATCGAAGCACATCTTCTGCTAGCCGAATTGGGTAACTTTTATCGCTACTTTTCTATAAAAAAAATTAGCGAATGGAGGAAGATCAGAATCACTTTTTGGAGAATCTCTTAATCAGTATCTGCATCAGAACACTTGAGAACATCATTTGAAACTTCAGTTTTGGATTAGCTATCGAGACTTCTTTCCATCTTTATTAACGAGCAAGTTCTTGTGCTTATAGTTTCGATTCTTAGTTCAACCAAACGAGAAAACCACTTGGGAAACTTCTCTTTTAAAGATCGGAACTTTAGGCGAGGAATCAGCTCACGAACAGTTGCTGGCGATAGAATTGTCAGACTCGAGGGAATGGCCCGAGTTGTGTATGTGGAAGCGATTTGCCTGGACACATGCTCACAATATCACAAATGAGGACATCAAGTAAGACTTCTTTCCGTTTCTGATGGATTTTTATCCACTTCCAGACTGCAATACCTCAACACACTGCATTCACTGATGAACGAAGATGAATTTCTCTTCACTGCTAAAGGTAATAATTGCTTTCTAGGGTTTTTTTTCGATAGAAACTTTAATTGAATTTAATTGTATCCTTAAACACTTGAGGTGCGATGTGCATTTCCGATGTGAAGAAGTGCATCGATGATCTCGAGAAGAAACACCGTATCACTTCGGTCGAATCGCTATGGAAAGCGAAACGGTACAAACAGGTAGTCAAAATAATCTTTTTTATGAGAAGTTCTATGAATTCCTATCATTTGAAGTCGATCAAAGAAAATTCTAATCTTACCAACATTCATAGGTTAGCGTTGTCCCATTCTCTTGTGATTTGTTTTGATTATTTTATTCATTGCAGCTCTGCTCGATTCTGTCGAAAGACATTTCCTTCTCACGAGTGAGTGTCGATGAAATGTATCGTCTCGTGCATATTTGGATGTGTTCTCTCTACGAACGCAAGAAGTTCGGCAAATATCTTCAATTAAATATCCGGTATAATATTTATTTCGATTTTATATGATTTCTTTTTTTTTTTTAATTTGATCGTCCATTATTCTTGTCAGAGAATTACTTTGGTTGATTGACTTAGGTTGGGTTAAATCCCTCGTCCTCTTCCTTAAAATTTTTTTCTATCTTGTTAGCAAAAGCGAAGAGATGCGTACTCAATCTGCTTTCTTTAAAACGTACTACTGTAAAATAGTGAACATTGTTTAATTTTCAGCCTTCTGCATTTCCTGCTGGAATGTGACGAGGCCGAGTTCAACTACGACACAGCCCGTGATGTACTGCAGCGTTTCATCGACCTGTCTTCCCTGTCTGCTGCCCCCCTCTCCCATTCCGACCTGCAGACAGCCTCCACACTGCTCTGCATCTTCATTTCCCTCCCGATCACTGCATTCCTTCTCCCCAAGGCTTGGATCGCTCTCTACTCGCTCGTCGATCTCATCTACAAAGGTTCTTGTTTACGAACGGTTAAAGACTTGACAAAAAATGGCAGGGGATCTTTTTCCCACATATTTTGGCGTATTTTCCCTATCCCTATATATTTTCTTGAGTAATTTACTGTACAAATCGTGTATTATCCAAGTCAGCAAAAAGTTTCTTTTATAATGGATGACATTTTCCAGACGTGCCAACTCTATCATACCTGAGCGAACTGAATTCGAACACGGACAACGAGAGAATGCCTCGAAGAGAACTGGATGTACTGATGAAGGCTCACGAGAAGATGGGCGAGGACAGGATGTGTGGGGCCGATAATGTAAGAAGTTACTGACTTTTTCATCAATAATATTTAGTTTTTCTATGAATCATGCATTCATATTTTTATCATTCTGAATTCTTACTAACGAGAGCAAGCAGTGTATGACAAAACTCGGCGCCGAAATTAGTTCGAACAACTTTCAGATTTCGAGCTCTAAGTTTCAAATTCTAATTAAAACTTGATAGATATAGAAATTTAAATATGTAGAATTCGAAAATTATATTAAAAATGTTCTTAGACATTCACATACCGTTAGAGTATGAGCTCATCATGGTGTAAAGACTTGGCCACACTCTGTAATCTTGCAAAAGAATGAACGTGTCTTTGCCACTTTATTTATACTCGTTTCTTTTGCACAAATTCTCCTTACAGCTAATTCTTACATTCGATGATGAAAGTTCATTTTCAGGGCGAATTCATCATTCTGTTCATGCGATCGATTAAGGAGAAGATATTCGACGACAAAGCGGCGCTGCAAGAACTGCTCAAGAGTGAGAATGGGTGGATCTGGGCTAATGTTCAGGAGGAAGTCGTCCAATGTCTGCATTGCGCATTCGGGTTTGTCGTCAGAAGCTTTTTACTAATTCTCATCTTTCATCCATTTCTAAAGTTCACAAGGTTTTTGGATAGGAGTTGTATAGGTTAGGCAGGGAATGAAACCTACAATGATTTAATCGATGAGCTGATTATTTTCTATATCAAATATCCTCTACCACATCCTATCACTAGCTCTTCACAATTCTTGATTCATAGTCCTTGATTATGAACTATAAGAAAATCTGTCATCATTAGACATATTTCAACAATAGATAACGAAATATTTGTAGAAAGTATACGAAGAAGAGACGAATGATGTTCGATCACGGAAGTCACTGCGATTTGAAAACTGACGACCTGTACGAACTCGTTCTGCCCCTGGCTATGCCTTATCCTCTTCCCGAGCATGATGATAAAGGTTCATCTTCATCTTCAAGAATAAATTGAAGAAAAATCTTTTCAGAGAGATTGGGCCACGATGTCGTCGACTTGATTCAGACGAAATTCCCCGCATTGCTGGAAGCTTCTGAGGACAGAAAAGCAATGTCGGATCAGCTGGATTACTGGTTGAGATTGAATGCGAACAGGGAGTTCAATGATGAATACAAACGGTAAACATTTTCAGCTATTAAACAAATTATTATCATGCTATGAAACTGAAGTTTTCAAATACCTCAAAAACAAATATATGCACTATTGGATGATGAGCATATGACGGGAGAAAATAGAATAGATGATTGAGAAAGTATTATACTTCTTGCAGCAACAACAAAGTTTTTCTTTTTAATTTCATGGATTTCACATAAAGCTAGTCGCTTTATCATTTTTATATATTATTTTAATTCAGGGAATGGAATTGTGTAGAGCACGAGTCTGTGCTGAAAACCTCTGTGTGGTACGTGATGGCTCTCAACTATTTCCGAGTCACTGAGGCTGACAAATCTGCTTATTATGCCAAGGTGAGTTTAATTTTCTATCTATCTTTTGCGAGTCTAATCATAATTAAACGGTGTTTTCTTCGTTTTTTACGATAGATATTTCATGAATTTTCATGCGAAAATTTAATCTGAGGAGAACTTCTAACTTTATCATCGCTTCCAGTTGTTCTTAACAAGTGACAAATCGACATTCGACAATTTTTCTCACGCAGTGATCTGTTCTGCTTGGGTCATTCTCGGTTATCAGAAGGCTGCTACCGTATTCCAGGTATTTTTTCTCATTTTTGTTTATCTTATAGTGAGTAAAAGTTAGGAAACGTTCCGATTTTTTGGCTGGCTCTTATCATCGGATTATCACCAGTAAATATTATTCTGGTCAAGTGAAGCGAAGTCTCGTGTGTTAAAAAAGTGCCTCGCGAAGCATGTGCGTATATTGCGCGTCACGACTATGCACAAAGCAGCTTTCCTTGCAGCTGTCAGAAGCGGAGATGCTGGAGAGCCGTCTGATCGAGTCCTCCTTCCTGCCCTTCCGAGTGGCCATTTCGATCGATTCCACCTCGATGAATGCCCATGCACAGCTCGCATCCAGCATATATCAAGTCGCTACGAGACTTCACAGATTCGGATGTCAGGTATTTGAGTTTCCGACTTTTTAAGATCATTTTTCGTTTCCGAAATTTCGACGCTTAGAGTTTTTTTTCTTTTAGCAAAGAATCCTTTCTAATTGTTCCAGGAGAAATCTGAAATCTTTGAGAAGTAGTTTTTCAGCCCGACTATATCAATTCTCTCCGCGAAGATGCCGCTCGTCACTTCGAAAAGGCGCTGCAGGCTGACTCGGGGGGATATGGCGAACTGCAGTGGATGTGCTATTTCTTCCTCGCCAAGCTGCAACTCAAAAAGCATGACTACAACATCGTTACGGTAGTTTGCTCATCATTTATTTGAAATCTCATTATAAGTAATATAGGTAGCATTCTTCTAACTTTTCTTTAATTTACGATTATTCATTCGCCCTTCCCACAATCAAAAATTCAATCGTTTTGAAAGTAGAGTATGTTGGTAAAATGGGTAAATAACCCAAGGAATTCCATTTTCTATCAATTTAAACGACCATAATAAATAATAAATTGAATGTATTTTGCAGGTCCTGGAGAATTTCTACGAGGCAGCGTGTTCGTGTCAGCTGCACGACTTCTACTACCCGATGAAGATCAACATCAAGAAGCAGCAGAACATAGAGCCCGTAGAGTTGCACTACCAGGCACATGCTGCTGCTTGGAAATATCTCAAGAGAAGGTACGACACACATCTTCTTACTACTCATTCAGTTTCATTATTTGCAGCCAGAATCAGCCACCTTCTCTGTCCACACTCGTATCTGTTCTCGCCTATTTGCGTGTATTTCAGAACCATGGAGTGAGTTGTTTGTTATTGAAGTCAAACCCTTCTTCACTCTAACCGTTAGAAATATTAGATGCGAAATTTTCATTCCTAGTGTTCAGTTTCAATTTTCTTTTCAAACTTTTAATTTTGTATCAAAAATATAGGAAGTTTATTCTTTATGAGTGATATCTCAGGTAGTTCGTTCGAACTTGTCTCTCTTCACGATATCGCCAGACCAACAGGCAACAGCGATCGATTTGACAGTGCAGACGACACTCGCGGAGACGAGTCAGGATTCGGATGCCGACGATGCAGGGACTGTCAGTCATTCGGTTGGATTGACAACTCTCATGCTGTCAGTTGACATTTCATCATTCCATTTATTTGCAGGTGAATGAACTAGCCCTCATCACTGACTTGATAAATGATATTTGGACGCTTATCTACAAGGGATTCGAGGTTACTTTTCATTAATTTAAAAATTATTTGAACTCAAACATAAACAGCCATTTTGAGCGAAATAATGTGGTAAAAATTCTCTTATCAATGCTATTACGTTAAAGGTGACCACTTCTAGTGGCTACCCGGCTTCTTTTACAAATTTTCTTCGAACTCACTAATCACCATTTATTAATTTTCATTTTACTTGCTTGTTTAGATGTGTATGAGAAGTTCTTTTCCTCTAAAAATGCAAACGTAAGAAACTTCCAAATTGAATACCAATCCCGGAATGTTTATATTTGATTTTTATACGCGCTTTTTAAAATTACTAAAAATGATAACAACTAAATCTCCGCGAATTATTTTATTAATTTAATTCAGGTCGTATGCGATCGCTTCCCCCACATCAAGGCACATTACCGTCTCGCAGAGATGAATTTGGACAGCAAGAGGCCGAACAAGGCATACGATGAGGTCTTCAAATGCGCCTTCAGAAGGAAACGGGTCGAGGATTCCCTCTTCACGGTATTAATCTTTCAAATCATTATTTAAATTTCATCTCCATCGTTCAGAATATCGTTCAAATTATGTGCATGGATGTCGATCGCTCCGATTCCTTCCAGTATCACGTCTATCGACTGTTTATTCTCGGTTTGCAGGTAAATTACATTTCTACTTTTTCTCAGACACATCGAAAAGTTAATTTCAAACTTTCCCTATTATTTGAAAGGTTCTTTATCAGTTTTCCCTAAAGATTCGTAATTTTTGAGCCTTAAAAAAGAAGATTTGTCTTTTCACTTATTTCCTGAAATTTCAGATTTCCGAAGAACTGAAGAACCTCGGCAATGTGGCTGCAATGACCGGCTCGTTGATTGAAGTCGTTGCGAGAAAAGACGAGTGAGTTTGTGAATTTGAAACAACTGAATGTTTTCTTCTTTCAGAACGTGGATCGTGGATCGACTGCACATTCCTTTGCTTCGGTTTTCCCTGCGAGTTCTCTGCTGGATGCTCTCAGAGTTGGAAAGGCATAAGGTTCTCGGGGCCAGGAATGAACTCACAAGGCTCTGGGCTGTTACTGTAAAGTAAGACAAGATAGTTGGATTTTGTGCAAAATTGAAGTTCTTTCCTCATGTTTCATTTTTCTTTATAATTTGCCCTTTCATTGATCTGTAAGTTAGTCCTAATGCAGAATATGTTTCATTATCATTATGCCTGGGAATAGTTCCATTTATTGGGAGATGAAAGATTTCTCATAGAATCTAGAAATGAAGCATTTTTCATATGAGCGATTTATTTCCTGATATTGCGTCCTGACCTTTAATTCAGAAAAAAGTTCTCTATTTTTCATTCTGTTTATTTCTGACAAGGGAAAATGATATGAAAAATGGAGAAGAAAAGCAAAGTTCCTGGCGTCACGGTACAGAACGCTGTGTCTAGTTTTTGTCGACAACTTATTCCATTTTGTTTTCATTTGTCATCTTTCACTTATAGAGGATTTTTCAGGAATATCAATCCCCGAAACCCTGAAAAATTGCCTCTGCTCTTCGCCTACAAGACAATACAGAAAGTGCTCACGAAATCATTCGGGAATCCCGATGCTTTGATGAGGGAAAATCAGAACGAGCAAAAATTGCTGAGGGTAAGAAGTTCTTCCTCAAAGTGCTCAATTTCTATTTCTCAGAAACGTCGAGCAGGTGTAGTCGACACGGACGAATTGCCATCCCGCCCCGTTCAACCAGTGCCTCAGCCTCAACCTCAGCATCGTCCTGCCACATCCTCGGTCCAGCAGCGCCTTCCCACCCCCTCTCCACTCAATTCGACACATAACGACTTTCTCACTTATCTCATAGCTTTGCAACATCAAATGAATGCATCTTCTTCTAACTCCTGATCTCATTTACAACTTTTTCAATGGCAATGCAGGCTTCACTCACTTTATTATTTATTCTTGTATTTTGCGGGTAGATTCAATTACGATGATCTGGATTTTACGTGGTTTTTTACAATTATTTTGCGGATAAAGACTTGTCTTTAGTTCAAATTATAATTTGCCAGGCTTGGTTGAATTCCAAGAGTTCATATCTTCTAAAGTGTCGAATGACTTCGTCACTTCTTTGCTTTGCAGATGGACTGTTTTGTGGGCTCCTCTACAGGCGCCCTGAAGGCGATCAGTCTGCGCGACAACAGCTTCACCAATCTGAATGCCATTCGCGAGTTGCAGCCCAAGAACCACGAAATCACTGCCATGAATTGGAGAGATCAAGAACAGGTTGGAATTCGTTCATTAAATTTTGCTTATGTTAGTAGCATTTAAAAAAAATGAAATTCATGTATGTATAGCAAAACATATCAACTCATGACTTTCGAGAGGTTTCTACTTTACACACTACCTTAAAGGGGAGTCGTAAATAAATTTTCCTTCTGATGAAAATATGAAAATTTTTCTAAAATCTATTAAATTTAGACATTATTTTTTCTATTCTTTTTATTTTCAGACAGAAGTGCTAACTGCTCAACTCGATCGGAAGCTGAAAATCTACGATATGAAAGACAATTCGCAGAAGACGTTGTTCACAATAGAAGGGGGGAGTGGAGCTGTCAAGGGACTTCACAGAAACAAAAGCAGGTAAAAGGCTTCAAAATAAGTAATATTATCGACGAGCATAGAGGGAAATGCAGGCCCTTGAAATCCTTTCATCCCTTCAACGAAATAGCATGCCTAATGAAGAGAGTTTTCTGTCCTTTATAGTAGTCCACTCTCTCGTCCCCTATGATCCTGTATTTTCCGCGTTATTAACATCGGGTTATTTTCAACGAAACTATCTTTTCCAATAATTAGTTGAAAATGTGTGTTCATCAATTGATATTCCAATACTTATGATTTGAGCGATTCTCTGTTGACCTGCGTCGAATCGGGCCTCGTTCGAATATGGAATGGAGAAGGCAATTCGCTCTCGGAGTGGAAAGTGGGAGACAATATAGCTGCTGCTAATAGTGAGACATTCCTTCGACTTTTTATTCACCGAACAAATTTGCAGCTTCATCTAACGGCAATGAATTGGCGACTGGAGGAATGAAGAATCTGGTCAAAATTTGGGATATCGAACAGGGAAAGCAGAAGTGGTCGGCCAAAAATGTAAGATTTTATAGATTTTTGTTTCGCATTTCTACAAGTCTTTTATTTTCAGGTTGGTCGAACTATGCTTGATTTGGACGTGCTCGTGGCTTGCACAGATGTCAAGTTCCTCGCAAACAGAGACACGCTCATTGAAGCCACCAAAATGCACGAGGTAAATTTACTTTTTTTTTTTATAAAAAACCTTGCTACGAAATTAATTTGATACAAACAAGTTTTAAAAATCGCAAAATCCATCGCCCAAAATGAACATATTTTCACGAATGAAATATAGCTTGTGCACGGGTATATTACTTGGTTTTTTGCACAGGACTATTTCATCGGGCTTATCGTCAATCTCGGGGTGGACTTTATAATATTTTTGGTTTTAAGGGCATTTCCTTTAAAATTTTTGGCTTCAAACTACCACGTTTCTACCAAAAACGCATTTTTGCAAAAGGGCAGAGAGCTCAAGGACTCTAACTATAAAGTATCTTTTCTACCTGTTCAAAGCCGTTCAATTTTAGTTTCGTGAATTCTACGTTTTAAAATTTAGAGTTTATAGAATTTTAAAATCATTATTTTCGTTTATGAGTTGACCTCTTCAGATGCGTATCTACGATCCTCGAGCCCAGCGTCGTCCGGTGAAGACGATCCCCTTCATGGACAAAAGCATCACTGCAGTCAGCAACTGCTTCAGGGACGACCACATTCTCGCTGCAAATGCCACTGGCGAAATGGCCATGTTCGATACCAGAGCCAAAGGTTACTTTTTTTGCAATACATTCGACTTTATCCGATTTTGAGTCGGTAGATTTATTGTGATTTGAAGAGATCATCTAGTGATCAGCATTGATAATGATTCTGATTCTCAAAGTTTCGGAAATGCAATTTAGATACTTAATTTGCAGTTGTTGACCGTTTAATGTTCTCGAGCTAATCGTAGAAATTTTCAGGCTATTTGGTGTGCAAATACAAGGGTCAGACAGGCTCGATTCGTTGCATCTCAGCCCATCCGACAGAGCCCCTCGCAGCCAGCTGCGGCATCGACAGATTCGTCAGACTGCATGACTTGCAGACGAAGAAACTCGTTCATAAGGTTAGACAATTCTCAAAGTATTGATTTAGTCGGAAGGCTCTGGTCAAATATGATCAATCAAAGTTTCTAAACTTTTGTTAGATAAATTTTCAAAAGATATTTACCAGTTTGTAACAATATTAAGATTCTTTACGGGTAAAATCGTGATGAAATTAGAAAAATTTTGGCGTGAATATTTTCCAAAACATTTTTTGCAGATCTACTGCAAAACGCAGCTGAATCGAGTGCTGCTGCGAGACGATCTGTCAATTCTAAACAAAAGGATGAAGGAAGATGATGAGTTCTGGGAGAAGGAAATCAAGGTTGGAAGATTCTTCCATCTGAATTTTTAATCGAATAATTAACTTTTAGCAAGAAGAGCCTGACAGTGATGTTCGAGAATCGACGAGCAGTGACGATGAAGGAAATGGAAATGAAGTTTGGGATGATCTGGAAGAGGAGGGAGAGGAGAAAATGAAAGTGGAGGTGAGGAAAGAGAAGCAGAGGAAGACGAAACGGACAAGGGGAAAACAGAATAATGACGATGATGGGGAGGTGAAATTTTTAAATGATAAAATTGAGCTGCGGGTACTTTCCTCCCAAAGCGAGGAAAAGAGAAAAAAGGAGAAATATCACCTGGGAGAAAAATACTCACTTCAAAACTTCGGGAGGAAGGTACTCACAGCTATAAAATTGAAGATCAGACTGCAACCATCCTTCTCAATCAGTTTTAAAATGTACCATTTAGGAAGTGGTGAGCGCAAAGAAAAAGAAGGTGCCGCCGTCACGAAAACGACGAGATACTGATCTCATCGAAGTAATTCAAAATGTTGTGCAATAAAATTCGACTTTTTCTGAAAAATTAATTCAATTTTCTTCAAAAATGTTCGTTCTAAACTAATTTTCCAAAGCGTATTTTAAAACCATCTAGAAGTAAGAAGTAAAATTTTCACATTATTTTGAAAATTTAGTCAATTGATGCTGAAGAGCCAAAGAAGAAGAAGAAGATCGCAAGAGGCAAAAAGAGGAGAGCCCCTGAAGCAGTGTGATTCTGACTGAAGGCTAGAATATAGGCTACTTGCAAACGGACAAGTTGTTATTCTTTGCAAATTCTATTCTCTTTTATTCCTTCATTGTTGATTTGGTTTGTTTCTTGTTGAACTCTTTTCAGTTATAACGTCAATAAACATATTTGAGATCACTTTCAGTACCAATTTGTGACTGCATTGCAACGACCCATTGCTGGTTGTTTTGATCGAGTGACTATTTGTCTATTTTCGTGTTCATTTCCTTATCGATTCCCTGCAATTTTATCATTCATTCATTCTTTTCCAGCAATGGTTCACAATCAGCAGAAAACCAAGAAATTCATCAATTCGCCAGAAGATGCAGTCGATCAGTCCTTGCAAGGAGTCGTGCTCAGCACTGACGCTGCTAGATTTCATGAGGTAAGATATGCTTGCATCAGGATCGTCCAGAAACTCGGTTTCTGTTTCTGTCGATTTTTGACCATTTCTGTTCTGTTTTCCGAAATTAAAAAAAAAAAAAACTTTCTGGGCGGTTCTGGCTTACATTTCGATTTGCTCCGAATTGTTCTTGTTTAGTCGAATTGCCGTGTCGTGCTTCGTTCAGATCTGTCGTATCACTTGCATCGAGAGAGGGTCGCTCTAATTGCTGGAGGAGGGTCAGGTCATGAACCATATGCAGCTGGTGACTTTTCCTGTTGTTTATTTGAAACAATTTCTCTATCATATCTTTCCACAGGCAAAAAAGAGTTGATGCCAAATCATGAAAAACGGGAAGAAAATGATTTCTTCAGGCTACATTGGTCGAGGCTTCCTGACAGCTGCAGTGGCAGGCAATGTCTTTGCCTCTCCTCCCTCCAAACACGTCCAGGATGCTCTCGAAGCTACTAGAGGAAATGGTAAGAGTTTAGATAGAGAACGCAAATGCTCAAATTTGAAAAATCACTTGCGGCCACTAAATTTAAAGAGTTACGAAATTTCAATTCAGAATGAGAATTCAGGAGGTGCGATTCTCTTCGTGATAAATTACACTGGAGACAGGCTGAATTTCGGGCTGGCAGCCGAGCGATTCAAGGCAGAAAACGGGGTGGTAGAGGTCAGTGGAATAATACAATTCGAAAAAAAACGCCACTTTTCATAGACAAAAATGTATTCTGAAAAATACGATATCTTTGAAGATGAAAACTTATAGATCGTCACAATCGGCGACGATGTTGCAATAAAGGAACCGAATCCGAGAGTTGGCAGAAGAGGACTGGCTGGCGCTATTCTTATTCTCAAGGTGAGAAGAAAGTAGCTGTGGTTGAAGTATTTTTAAATTAATTACATTCAGATAGCCGGTGCAATGGCTGAAAGCAATCTGACACTGCAACAGATCTCTAATTTCGGCAGAGAAATCAACAACAATCTGGGTAAGCATGAAGAAGTTACTTTTTAAATCATATTATTTTACAGGCACTTTTGGAGTATCACTGTATCCATGCAGCTTGCCTGGGAAAGGACCAATGTTCCGACTGGAAGAAGACAAGATGGAAGTTGGACTCGGAATTCATGGAGAGTCTGGCAGAAGGAGGGAAAACGCCAAATCTGCGAGGGAGGTTGCGACGGCTCTGATGAAGGATATTTCTGAGTGTCTGCGGTTGAAGAAAGGTAGAATATTTTTCTATATAACAATTTTCGAGATGATTAGTTCAGACGAGCCAACTTGTGTGCTGCTGAACAATCTCGGGTCTGTATCTCAATTAGAGATGAACATCCTCACCGCAGAAATCATCCAATGGGCTCGCAGTAAGCAAATAATTGCTCTTCTTCACTAAAAATTATCTTTCAGATGCCGAATTTGTGATCAAACGATTTTATTCTGGCACATTTCTGACATCCCTCGATGGACACGGAATTTCGATCACAATTCTCAGGGTGTACGATGAAAATCTCCTGGCCTATTTGGGTATTAGACAATTTTATGACTTTTGAGGGGAGTAAATTTTAGATGCACCTACAAACGCGCCTGCTTGGAGGCCTTCCACAGTGACCGAGGTGGACTACACCAAATTGGACTTGAAGACGAAGGAGGAAGAAAAGCAAGTGAAGGAAACAGATGAAATGAAAGACGCAAATCCAACTGCAGGTTGGATTGGTTTAAGAAAACTAATCTTGGTGATACAATCTAAATTTAGATGGGAATCTCGTCGAAAGAATGATGGAAAGCGTGTGTGAGGAGATGAAGAAACGAGAAGACGAGCTGAATAGGTTGGACGGAGCTGCGGGAGATGGGGACTCTGGAAGCACGTTTGCCTCAGCTGCTAAAGGTTGTAATTCAGTTTGAAGGAAAAGTATTATGATCTTTCGCATTTTAGCGATTTACAACGCGAAAGACAAGCTGGACTTCGCGCATCCATATCGCTTGCTTCGACAAGTCAGTGAAATCTTCGAGGAATCGGTTGGAGGAACCAGTGGGGCGGTAAGACACTCGATTAGATTATTGTAGAGAGGATATTTTTTCAGATTTACGCTCTAATGTTGAGCACTGCGTCGACTGAATTCAAGGAATCGGTATCGAAAGAATCGTGCATTTCTGCATTAAAACAGGCAAATGAAGCTGTGCAGAAGTACGGAGGAGCAAGACCTGGGGATAGATCAATGGTGTGTATAGATTTTCTTTTACATACAAAATGAGAGCCAATCAAATCCTACGTAAAATATAATTTTTTTTTCTCGAATTTATGAACCTGAGGCGAGGATTAGCTTTCGATGAATGCTGAAATTACAGGTGGACGCTTTGAATGCTGCCTGTCAAAGTTTGGAAGAAGAGGGGAATTGGCTGAAAGCAGTCGAGGACGCGATGCGAGCTGCAGAGGAAACTGCAGGACAGAGGGCGAATGTGGGCAGGGCCAGTTACACTTCCGAACAGGTTAGAAAGACATATTCGAAATAACATGATTTAGCAACAACGACAAGATAACATTAGCAAGTCTACTATCACCCACGCTACCACTTAGTTAGCCTGTTGCGCATTTCATTACCGAAAATTCTCACTATTTCAAAATCTTTTAGAAGTGTATCTTCAAAATAAAAAATGATAATATCATTTCAGGTGCAAAGCGAGCCAGATGCAGGTGCTAAGGCAGTTGCCTATTGGCTTGAAGCACTGTGGAAGGCTGTCTCGAAATAAAGTAAAATCTTTATTTTGTATAATTTAGCTTTTAGAAAAATAAATAAATTATGAATCATCTGATACGAGTGAAATATTTAGTTGATGAATCCCGCAATTTGTTAGAATGGTTATTTCGTTTGGAGAGCTCGCCTGCAAAATTAGATATATTAGAAAATAGTAAGGGAAATATTGTACCTGCATGGCAAGAATAGGTAGTTTCGCATCGTAGACAGTCAATACTTGGAGATTCGACTGAATGGGAATGTGGCTGTAAGTGGAATGGGATTGAAGTGGCGGACGGTAGAAGAGGATTTTCTGCAAAATCAAATCATTTCTTTGACTTTATAAAAGATCTTCTAACCCCTGCATAAGTGCCGATAGCCATGAGATTGTCATTGAGAAGCGCTGCACAGCAGACTGTGTCATGGGCTTGAGAGCCGTGCAGAGTGGCTATCAGGGAAGCAGTCATTTTATCTCCCTGAAAAGCGAGAATAAAATTGCATGAAGTATTGATCTATGGAGAACTTGCGTCAGATCAAAGATCCTATGGGGAGTAAATTGCACAGCGAAATCATAGTTATGAAGTCACTTCGCACAAGTCAAATTATTGGCAATTTCAAGTTAGAGATAATAGGTTAGTAAGAAAATTTTGTCAAATATTCTTTTTAATCTTTATTCTTCCAAAAATATGAAGAGAGCTTGATGAAGTTAGACTGAATACTTCATCGTGAAGATAGGATGAAGAACTAGCAACTTCATTGGGAACTTATTTGAATAACTGTCAAAATAGACTCGAAGAAAATACTGCATCTAGCAAATACCTCGTGTCTGAATGTCCAAATTGTTGCAGGCCCGATGACAGACGAAATCAGGACACTCATCTCTTGCTCATTTGAATTGTTAGGAAGAATTTGCACAATCGAAACAGCTCCTGACACTTTCAGAGATTTGCTGAAATGTGTGAAATTAGAGAAAGACTATAGGGAAATCACGAATATCTTAGAATTGAAATCTTGAACCTAGAATTTCTTTTCCTCGTATTTTCATTTACTATCCTATGCATTTTGTTCACCTGACTAGGTTTTAAGATGGAAAAATAGTAGTAAAAGAAAGATACTCTCCATTGTCCTCGAGACGAGCCTTTTCATATGCACTCTGCGTCTATAACCTACGAGACGCACGCATCGAGACTAGAGGAAAATAAGAGGGAGCAGAGAGCAAAAACGAGCAGGCACATAGCTAAGGTTCGCTGGTATCTCTTTCCCCCTTTCTTTGCACGGGTTTATCTCGGAGACAATGAAGTGTATGTAGAGACAAAATAGTTTTGCAAAATTTCGTAAAAACCAGGCCTCAAGTTTTCGACACTCCATGTTAACAGATGATAGCGAGCAGAGATGAGAAATAGCACGGAGAAGCGCAGTGGCAAACTACGAGAAAAAAGCGAGGAACCTCATCTTTTTTCTCGTTGTTTTCCACCGCAGTTTTTATTCTATTTCTCCTTTCTTCTCGCTATCATATTTAACATGGGAGCGACAAAAACTTTAAGGCCTGGTAAAAGTTCGTTCAACTAATTTAGCTAGTCACTAAAATTACCTGATGAGAGGAATGTCGTGTTTATCGAATCGAGTGACAGAAATGATTCCGCAGTCGAATCCGAGTGCCTGCCAATGGTCCTGTGAAGAGGATCGAATCACTGCCCCTCAAATATAAACTAATCATTTTACTCCTCCTTTGCAACTTCTCACCATCAGTCGCTTTTTCAATTTCTTCCTCATCAACTTCCTGCTTCACAATGGTGTTGCCGTTTTCGTTCAGCTGAATCAAAACAGTTTCAATTCAAATTGTGATATTTCTAGAGAAAGTGGAAATTAAATCCTACCAAATAAACGAGAGGAGGTCTCGAATTCGGATAGAGAGTCCATTTGAGAATGGCATCCGATCCATTGCTGAATGGAAGGATGCTGCTGAAGGCCACTTGCGACGAGGAATTCTCATCTTCGAGTTGAATCTGAAAAATAAAATAATATGCTTGCGCTTAAAAATGTTTACCTCTTTTAATAGTTTCACTTCCAAATTTGAGTCGATTGTGAAGAGTGCAAAGAAAGATCGAATTGGAATGCAGAATTTGTTGATTTCGGTCCAGCTGAAAATAATAATAAAAGGCTATTTCTCGAATACTCGTCATTTCTATTTGTAGAAAAATGACAATTTTACAAAAGGAAACTAGTACATTTTTAGTTTGTAGAAATGTAACGTTCCTAAACTCACACAGTTGCAATGAGAGTAAGATCCTTTCCATCCTCTGCAGTGGCAGTAGCTGTGGAGCAGTGCAGCAATTCATGAGCATCCTCTTCGTCAGTCTTCTTCACGTTCAGCAATTCGTTCAGATGAATCGATTTGCTTGTTTCCAAAAGCAGAAATTCGCCGTTGAAATTTGCGGAATAAGTGAATCTTTTGCGAAGGCCGTCTAAAATGAAAGTAGTATTCGAGCAAACAACGAAAACTATAAATAACACTTTTGAAGATAATATATTTCTATGATTTTTGAAGAAAAAAGATTCACCTGAAGCGATTTCGACGAATCCTAGAAGACTAGAATTTTCGAACGGATTGAAGTGCTGCAAAGTGACTTCGATTTCCGGTTCCATTTCTGAATAAAAATATCAGAAATAAGAAAGATGATAGTAAAATGCCGTACCCATTAGTCTACTTTATCCTTGGTAGCTGCCGATTTATCGCTTTCCGAGACTGTTTTATCTGCGGCTTCTTTTGGTTCCTTTTGCTCTTCGCTTTGAGCCGATGATTCGTGAATTTTCTAAACAAAATCTCAGAATTTTCGTGAAAACACATTTCAAAATATCAACCTGATTGAGATCGAATTTGGTGAGTTTAAGAAGTTCGGACTGGCTGACCGCACAGGTCTGAGGGGCGAGTTTTAGTCGGAGGTAGTTGGGCTGAATAGGCAGGTCCACAAAATTGTCGTCGAAACCGGCAATTGAGGTCTCCACTAAGTTCGAGGTGTCCTGAGGAGAGGTTAGCAGATTCAGAAACTGCAAACAGAAATTGAAAGAAAGCCTAGTGGAATACATTCACCGCATAAGGGATATTTGCGGTGGAAAACGCTTCAACGTTTGACGGTAAGCCAAATTCCAGACCAACCTGATGCTCCTTCCTTGCTGCAATGTCGCTGACCACCTGTTTCGCCGTTGTCTTCTTCGGATCTTTCAGAACCTTCAACTTTCGTTCTAGAACAGCCAGGTATTCTTGATCGACCACCCAACTGTCGCTCATCAAAATCAACTCTCTGAAAATAAATTCACCTTTCTTCTCATTTAAATCAAAATGTAAGCATTTTCATCAAGTAATTCATTCGTTGGATAAAAACCAATAAGTTGATCTCACAATCATAAATGCGATGTTACAGATGGAAGAAAACTATCTTTAATTTCAACCAATTACCAATTATAAATACAAAAAAATAAGTTAGAAAAAAACTAGAAGAGCAAATAAGATCGAGTTTAATAGGGCGGTGAAAGGATATTGGATAAAGGTAATAATTAGATCATCATTGAGTAAATGACTAAACAACAACTTGTATATTAAATATAAAAACTAATAGATAATTGTAAAAATAGCATTAGATCAATTGTAATTGTAGAAGGTAGGTGCGGAGCTGGAGAAGTAGGAACATAGAGGGGAAGTGTGATTGGTTGATGGAGTTGGTAGGATGGGATTAGAAGGTTCTATATGCTCCCAATCCGGATGACCAAGAACCCGGCTGCGAAACAGGCATAGCCGATCCCTAGACAATGATTCGTTATTATGGAATGGGATGACTAATAAGGGGATAGTTTATTTGCCTTGTTGGGGCCATGTTGCATGGCTCCTCCTCCGTACTGCTTCTCGACAGCCGCAGGCAGCCCCATATTGCCGCTGCCCATCATCCCCATGTTGTTGTCCATGCCGTTACCCATTCTGCCCATTCCACCCATTCCGCTCATGTGGCCACTGCTGTTTCCCATTCCTGCACCCGGCTTGCCCTTGCTCTTCTCTAAAATCACACTAATAAATAACGTTTTCTCGATAAATGGGCTATTTAGGTTTGAATAAGTGATTTTTCTGACAAAGGAAGAAGCAGGAAATTCAGTTTGATAAGAACGAGATTTTTCATCTCATCAAGAAGATATGTCTTGTACTTCACAAAATCATTTAAAGAATGTGGCAAGCACTAAACTAGGAATGTTTATGTGTACCTCGCTGGAGAGCCTCGGTAATGAGGTTGAGAATCCTCTGCTGGAGATCGTCGATGACACTCTCGTCCTTGAGTCCCTCCATCTTCTTCCAGACCATCTTCCCTGCAACCACCCTTTTCCTTCCTCTTATTCCCATGGTCACTTACCAAACAATTCATGAATGCTGCTGTTCTTGCCGAATCCAGGCACTTCTGTCGGATTGCCTCCTCCCGAATTGCCGCTCGACTGCTGCTGGTTCTGATTTTGCGAAGTAGAACTGAAACACTTATAAATTACTTTGATGATCTTTACTAACAGAGAATTCGTATAATTGAATGTAAGAGACGTTTCACGAATAAACTCAACTCGAGTCAAAGGGGGCCCGGATAATGTTCTTTTCTCTTCTTCCCCTTTTCCTGTTTTTACATTGAATATGGAATCAAGTTATTTACGGTCTCTCTGAGTATAATTTGGTTTTACTGCAACATCAGTAAAACAATAAAAATTGGTTCATACGAAAAAGTGTCGTTAATATTGTCAAAGGCCTTGAAAAAACAAGCTAGTTGGAAACGTGCTCCAATAAAAATTTGGTTAAAGCACATGAATTTGTATGCAAAAGAGTCAGCTCGATATTGCTGAACATCTTAAAAAATGTAGAAAATAAATAAAAGTGGAAAAATCGGTTAAGAATTTGAAGTTCGTTTTCATCTAGCGATTTTTCCAATCAATTCATTGACGATAAGCATCTGACAAACAATTTTAATAAATAATAAAGTCAAACCTGTTGTAAGACGTGTCCATTTGCCCGGGATGACGCTGCAAGCAATTATCTACTCTCTTTCTCTTCATAAGAGCCTCTACCTGCATCTGCATCTCAGCTCCGTGCCCATTGTTTCTGTCGAGCGATCCCATTCCCGCGGTCATCGCAGAAGGAGTGTTGTAGCCTGAACAAAGCTGGGTTATTATTGAATGAAGGAACGCGGAAGCAGGGCATATTATGCTTCCTGAATGAGGTGGATCATCAGAGCTCGAAATAGAAAAGGTGGGTTGTGGATGTGAAATAAAAAATATTTTGATAGGGAAAAGATATTTGCAATATCCTGTTATCTGACCTCAGAATCAGAATGTCTTCTGATTCTATCAGAATTGATTTAGTGTATTTTAAAAGGAGAGAAGCACAATTGATGGCAAAATTATATAAGCTGCATTGAATTGTCAAGTTTATCTCTTCGTGGAAATGAATAAACTCAATAGGTATTTTTTCTAGCAAAGTTGAACCCAATGATTTTTAAAGATAATCCACCTCTATTCAGATATTTTTGTCTTGGAAAAGTCGCTTTTGGCGAAACTTCCCGAGCTAGCAGCTTGATTGATGAGTAAATTTATACTTAGGAGGAGCCTTTGATGCTATCGACGGAAAATTGCTATTAGCTCGCTGCAAAAGAATCTTCTTGTGATAGTTTAAGGGAAGTTGAGTGTTTTATTGAAAGTATGGAAAAAGAAGGTTATGTGAACCTCTGGAGAGCGGCGCTTCGTGCCTGTCATCGATGTTCTGCAACGAGGTCGAATCATTTTCCGAAACCAAACTCAGAATTATTCATAGGGAATGGGGGATTTGAATTTATCCCCTAATCTAGACATTTTTGGCTATGCTTTCTCATAACTAGCATTAAATTTCATTAAAATAAATCCCATAATAAGTATTCATGAACCGAATAGCAAGTTGCACTATTCCGACTGTTTTTAATCACAAAAGAAAGTGCATTTCTATGAAAATGGAAATTGTTGTGGATATAATAAGTAGGAATGATTATCTTCATAGTTGGATTTGACTAAATGCAATTTTGCATTCAACCGTTTTTCTTCTTGTAAATCTCCGATTAGATTTGATTCTACCTAAACAAATCAGTTCATCATCTTCGAATTAAACGAAAAACCCGATTCATACTCAATGCTTTGAGTGATTTCATTTTTTCACCACTACACCAAAATAATCTGATTAATTTTTATGATAGCTAGATTTAAAACTATCAAACAAGTTCCATAAATTGTTCATTATGCTTTTTCAATTTTTATGATTTGTATCGTTGCTCCCTTCAATGAATAGGAATGGATAAATAGTAAAAAATCTTGAAAGAATGTTACTGTATGCAATTGCTCTACAGCATTTCGTTAAGACTACCATGCTACTGAATGATGATCAATAAAATATGTTGTTGCTAAGTTCAGAAATGGCATGACTTATTAAGCAACATGAAAAATACATGAAGAAAATGGACTTGGATGCGGAAAAATATTCAGGGTGTATCCTTTTCATGTCGTCGAAAATCATGCCTCCTTTGAAAGTTTTTTTCTCTTCAAACCATATATTAAAATTTGAGGATGAATGAAAGTAAATTCATTCATCCTTGAATTTTACCTCGAGATAAACTCGAAATTGAAGTGTCTAAACATCTTCAATGAATTTGAAAATTTCGTTCATTTTTTAATTCCGTTTTCATTTGTTAGAAGAAAATTCAGATGTTTTTTCTTTCGAAACGTGCAAGGATGCACAACAGCTGAATATCGTTTGTAACTTTTTAAAAATTCTTCAAAAGATCAAGTAGCAAGTGTGTTTTTGCTTCGTATTAATGACTATCCTTCATAAATTTCGCTGTACAAATATGAAGGTTATTTTTAAAGAAAGCTACATGAAGGATTGTTAAATCGTTGTAATTTTTAAATGTACTTTCTAAAGAAAAACGATATAAAAGCAAGAAGCTTAGATTGTAACAAATGGACTTACCATGGGACGAGACATGGGCATGGAAGAGGAGTAGGAAGAGTAGCCATGTTGGGGTGACATGGGTCGGCGGGGGCCCATCAGTGAGGGAATCTGACCACCGCCGTACGAACCACGAGAGCTGTACGGGTCCATCATCGAACCTGCAAATTTATAGGTTTCTCGAAGAAAAAACTTGTCGAAAAATATTGCATGCTGATAATTTCCGTTCTTTTTATAACATTTTATTTAACCCAGGCTCCTATTAGCACTACTTAACGACTCTAATTTACTTACAGAGGGGTGCCTTTGAAAACCACACATCCACAACCCATGCGAAATAGGGTGAGGAATGGTAGGGAAATATAAGGCTTTTTCCATACTATATTTCGCATGACTTGAGCTTTTCAAGTTTCCTTCTCAAAAGTCGCCCTAGTTTTTAACCCTTCTTACCTCTCATATCCATAGAGGGTCTCATTCCCATGTCCATCGGTCTGGCCATTATACCGCCCATGTTCGGCGCGGGTCTCATCATCCCCATTCCCATTCCGCTCATCATAGGCCCTCGCATCGGTCCGCCGCCGTATTCGTGCGCACCGCGACCGATCAGCGGGCGCATCGGAGGATATGGGGCCATTCCGCGACGATCGTTCCGCTGCAAATGTCGATTATTAGAGAAGCAAGTCAATAGTCGATCGATGTTCACCTTGGAGTCCCTCTCGCGTTTCTTCTCCTTGATCGGGGGTTTGTTGTCCTTTTTGCTGGTATCTTTCTTGATCGGCTGAAATGAATTCACGTCGAAATTGGACGAATTTTTAACCAGAACATCGATAATTCGAGTTTTCAGCAATTTTTAAATGATGTGATGACGTGAGCTATAGTCAGGGATAGGAGAGGGTGGGAAATATTGTAGGAAAGATAGTCCACATGTCATTCCGTCACTTCTCAGTTTCCGATGTTTTCGTAGACATTCGACAAACACTTGTCTTGGCTACTTTCACCAGCGTTTTTCTATTTTAGGCTTTTCGAAGGTTCGGGAAAACTACTCCTTTCGTTAATTTGTTCGTTGCGTACCTTTCCGTCAGGTCCGATTGCAGTACCACCTCCAGCCATGTTATCGATTTGTCGATGCAAGACAGAAGTGGAAATGAAGCTGAAAATGAAGAAATGAGCTGGATAAATGGGCGAGAATTGACGAATGCAACCGCAGAATGGGGACAGCCAAGTGGCAATTGGACGAAGGAGGAAGAAAAGAGAGACGCAGTGGATGAGAGGGACCGATCGATAATGGAGAGAGAGAGTGGAGGACAGAGGAGCAAAGGCATTGTAAGAGTCCGCAAAGTGTCGTAGGGTGGATTGCATCTGTGCGCGCAATTGCCCTATTGCTAAGAACATTCAACGCGCGCCATGCAGGTAGATGAGCTGACGCATTTTTGATCAATTTTATCAGTATTGTTCGTTATTTTTCACTTGATTTTCGTATTTCCTCCATTGTATTGTCTACTTTGAGGAATGTCCGCATCCTCGGGACAGGGATCGTCTTCTGACCTCTCGGATGTGACCCCTCAGCTTGGAGTCAGTCAACCTATTTCCATTGCAAGGCCTGATGAACGCGACAAGAAGCTCACCAACGATGTAAGTTTTTTTAAGGTTTTAGTCCTGAAACATTCAGAAAGCTTCGAATTTCCAATTTTCATGAGCAAAATCATTCGATTCTGAGAGTCCGGGAATTTCGAAAATTTCAAATTAGCGTGATTTCAGTTAATGGACTGCTTGGTCAAGCTGAACATACTGGAATCTCAGCAGGAGTTGGCGAATCGAATCGAGGTGTTGCGCAAAGTGAACTCTCTCGTCAAGGAATGGGTCAAACGAGTCTCGATCGCAAAGGTTAGGCAATTTTACGATTTGGCCTAACCCTATGACTGATTTTTGTCTGATGGTTTTGATTAAAAAATTCAATAGCTGAATTTTTGCAAATAAGTCTTGAACACAGTACCGATATCAAAGTGAAGCATTCTCGAGTTCTAACATTTAAAGCAATTGAAAAATAGTTACATGTCAACGGTGGAAAGTACAAATACCTGACAGTATGATTTTCTCCAGATATTCGGTCTGTTTTGGCGATACGGGTAGAGTACTTAAAGAAAGCGGGGTGATTCGATTAATTCACTGGTTGCTAAAAATAGTCTGCATTTTGCAGGCCATAGAAACTTTTTCTACGTTAATTTCTGCACAATCATGCTCATTTACCGCTATGAAGCTAGCATTTTCAGCAAGTACCTCCCGAGCAATTGGACAAAGTCGGCGGCAAATTGTTCACATTCGGCTCTTACCGACTGGGCACTCACACTAGAGGTTCGTCTTTTCTAATTCTATCTCTTTGATTGATTTGCTCACTTCCAGGAGCTGATATCGACTCATTGGCCGTCGCCCCTCGTCACGTCGATCGATCCGATTTCTTTGGTCTCTTCTACCAAATGCTCAGAGAGGTTGGTTTTGCTTCAAATCTTTGCCTTATGAAACTTTGGAAAAAAAAACTATTTTGATATAAAATGAAGAGCAGAGGCTTGGTGGATATTTTTCTTCGTTTTCGATTATTTTTGACCAGCTCCATTTTAGAAGCTGAAATATGCACTTTAGTTCAGACCTGATTAAAAAGAATGAAAATAGGATGTAAAAGTGGTTCTTTGTTTATTATTTATCTCTGCTCAGAGTGATCTTTTCTATCTTCAGGATCCGGAAGTCTCCGAATTGCACAGTGTGGAGGACGCGTTCGTCCCTGTCATCAAGCTCAAGTATTCCAACATCGAGTTGGACATTCTCTTTGCTCGACTCGCGGAAAGGGTTCGAATTGTTGTGTTCTCTTTATTTCTTTAATTTCATATTTTAGGAAATCCCAGATGACATGGAGTTGAAAGATGACATGCTACTTGTTAACCTCGACGAGAAGAGTATAAGGTGGAGATTTGTGTTCTTTCAGTTTTCCCTGAAAAATATCTCCATTAAAAAGTATGAGAAAATTGAAAACTCACTCCTCGTTCTCCCCAAACGTTTCCGATGATTTCACAATGTTAAGGTCCCTGAACGGTTGTCGAGTGGCGGATCAGATCCTGCGTCTGGTACCCCGACCGGACACGTTCTCCCTCACTCTGCGGGCAGTCAAACTCTGGGCTAAGACTCACGGCGTCTATTCCAATATACTCGGTACGTCTTGGTTGAATTAGTCGATTCATCCGGGTCATTCGCTTGCAGGCTTCTTCGGAGGAGTGTCGTGGGCAATTCTGGTGGCACGCACATGTCAGTTGTATCCAAATGCAGCTCCAGCCAGGCTCCTGCACAAATTCTTCTTCATCTTCAGCTCATGGCTAGTATATTTTGGTTTTAGTCATTTTTTCTCTCTATCGTTACAGTACTATCACACATTCTATCTTCCATTTTCTTTACACATCTATCTGCACAGCTACAAACTGCTAGAAAATGCAATCTTAAGCTGGTTGAACTTCATTTATTTTTACGTCTAGATAAAACATTAAATTTCAGGGAATGGCCTCATCCAGTGATACTGACACAAATGGACAATCCTCGGCCTGAGCTGTCCAAATTGCAGGATCTCGTATGGGATCCCAGAGTCAAGGGATCTGACAGGTAGATTCAAGACCTGAATGTTTTAAAGATATGATTTCTTGCAGATATCACCTGATGCCTATTCTTACACCCGCATTCCCTCAGCAAAATTCCACTTTCAACGTTACTAATTCAACTAGACAGATTCTCATCAATGAAATCACTGAAGGTATGCAAATTGTTTTTTAGATTCTTTTGAAAGATGCTATTTAGCTAGTAATTCTTTCCTTTTTCTTGTTTTCCTAGAATAGCAACAATTGTGGTTTTTCCTTTTAAATCATTTCCATCTTGTTGTAAAGAATGCAAAAAATTAATACTACTTGGAATAATTTAAACTATTGTTTCATCCCTGGCGAAGTGAACACTCAATTGAAATGTTAAGGAGAATTCGAGTAAATAAGAAAACAAGCTCGAAGGATATTTCATGACTTTGCAAAATTGGCGAGGACAAGTTGAATAATGATGAGCGAGTTTTACGACTAATTGCGCATATTATGCCATTTTTCAATCGAGTGTTCACTTCGTCAGAGGTGAACAATAAAAACAGCAGATGAAAATAATCAGGGACATTTTCTTAAATTTGAATTTTCAGCTAAAGAAATCACAATGGATATCTACGAAGGCAAGGCGGAGTGGTCGAAGCTCTTCGAGAGGGTCAACTTCTTCAGTCGATACAAACATTTCATAAGTCAGTTTTTCTCTTTCTATTCTAAACTGAATAAAAGCAAACTAGTAATTCCTCTTTGTTGATATGACGAAAGAGTGTTGTATACTAGATTCGACTTTATCGGCTTGTTTAGAGGAAAGAAAAAAACGTTTAAAAATAATTGATTGTTTTCCAGTGCTAGCCTGTTCTGCGGCGACCGAGTCCGACCACCTGATATTTTGTGGATTTGTCGAGTCGAAAATTCGTCATCTGATCGGAATTCTCGAGAGGAACGTGGCCATTACGCTGGCTCACATAAATCCTCAGCAGTACACTCCAAAGCCTTCTGCAAAGCCGATGCTCCATGCTGATACTAATGGAGAAGCTAAAGAGGAGTGAGTTCAATTTTTGAAGTTTTGAAAGAACAAGATAATCTTTATTCATTGAAATTTGAAAGTGAGCAGACATCTGAAAGAGATTAAAAATCTGATGTTAAAGAGGAAGAAGATGATATTCTATTATTCTTCGATAAATTTCAACTGCTTGGAAAAGGGCGTATGCCACTGCGCACCAAAATTGTTAAGCTAGAGCATTTCAAAATAGAAACGCTTTGAAACCTAATTTCTATAAAGATATCTAGTAAAGCAGATAAAATAATGCTGAGATTCGTTTGGGGAAATTTTCATTATCAAACTAAGATAGCAAGTTTATTCGAATAAGTCAGTGGGTATTAGAAAGTACGTTCAGCTAGCTCGAGACATCGATAGCCAAATCGTATAGATTAGTTTAAATTAAGCCTAGCCTTCCCTATCTTATCTTATCCTACCCTTACCTACCTATCCCTAATCCTATCCCTCTTTTCTATCATATCCTTAATAGTTGTAATTATAATCTTCCTGCATTAGAAGTGGTTGGAAACAACAATTGTATGATGCTTAAAATGTCTCAGACTTGTGACAAAATGAAGCTTAGTATCATAATATGACTTCTTCTATGGAGTTATTGTTTAGTGCGCAGTGAAATACAAAATAACTGGTATGTAATGGCCGTTCCCTCTCGGAAAGTAAACGAAAGATTTCAAGGTTATGAAATGGAGTTGAGAGGAAATTAAGGAAAAACAACGCTTCTTCTAAAATTAGTTTCTTCGACTTTGAAAGTGCTGTAATTTACTCACGTTTTGTGACGTTATCACCTGATGTAGAATTTCTGATTGTGAAAAAATGAAAAATGAACAGCAAACTCGAACAATAGGATTAGTTTGTGTTGTTTACAGAAGCTCGGTGAGCACGATGTGGTTCATCGGCCTGCAGTTCGACGCAGTCTTCACGAACGTGGATCTGACAAAGGAGATACAGCAATTCGACATAATGATCAAGCAGCAACACTACACCATGAAGAATCACAACGAGAACATGAAGGTTCGAGGATTGTCATTATCAGAAAGTTCATTTTAAACAATCAAAGACTTTAAAACCTGGAAGATTTTCAAGATATGATGCAGTTTTTATTTGAAAAAATATCGAAAAATGAATATCAAAGTCAATGGAAAGAGATTTCTCAATCCTAATCAGTTTTTGACTAATATTTTTGTACAATTGATTCTCAAGGCATATCTTCATAATTTCAGGTTGATCTCCGCTATGTTCCCCAAAAAGAACTGGAAAAATGGCTTTTGAAGGAGGATATGAAAGTCGGCAGAAATGTGAGTTTCTTGTTCTTCAAAATGTTATTATTATCCGATTTGCAACTTCTCTTCGAAAATTGTAGCTGCACTGCAGTTGTTTTCTTGCAAGTCTGATTCCTAGATTCATTTGCAGGTGAGAAAAAAGAAGACGGTGAGCCTGGGAGGAACGACAGATTCGCCTCGCGCACAGCCAAGCCCCAGTGCAGGGCCGAGCACTTCTGCCACAGACACGACAGCCACCTGTTCTAATGCCACTGCTTCTACTAACAATTCGGGATTGGTAAGGCATTTTCATTTTAACGGAAATAGAAAGGAATCGATTAGCTTCTAATTTTTCTCATTTTAGTGCTTTCTTTTCATACATTATTTCTTCACTTTTCCTTTCTCAACATATGCAAAAAATACTTATGAGAAAACACTCGTATAAAATGACATTATCATCCTATCTGAAACTGAATATGTACAGAAATACTTTCAGCATCGAGTGGACTCGGTCTCGTCGGAAATCGCGATCGCCCAGGCAATGGCCACGGAAATCACTGGGGAAGTCACTTCTGTCATTGAAGAGGTTCGAGATTTTGCTGATCTTTCTCATGACTTGATTATTTGCAGGCAATTGCAAATAATCCCGATGGTCCCTCTCAGACACAGCAGCTGGATGCTCAACAGACACCCAGTCTGCTTGTCACCATTCATTGCGACCAAGTAATTTGCATATTTATGAAATTTTTCTCTTACTAAATTATCGTCAGCGGTTGCTTTTTTCTGATAATTTTTCATATTCCGCATTTTCTTGTTCAAAGTTACCATCCTATATATGGCTCGGTTGATTCGTGAAAAATAATTGAATCCCATTTTTTAAACAAATTTCAGCCTGCCTCAAAAGTTCCTCCAGTTCCTGCAGCGGAGTCCTCGATCCAATGGATGGACTGCACCACTCAGTCCCAACCATCTGCAGAATGCGGCGCCCCAACCGAGCAGAACGGCAATGATGGAAATGTCGCATTTCTGACTCCCTCTGCAGCTGCAACCAACAACAACCCATCCGACTGCCTCCAAGTGCCCACAAATCCGAGGAAGAGGAAGAGCGAATCCGTCAATGTAAGCAACAACGTATTTTAATTGCAAATCAGTGGTTTATATTTTTGATAAATAGCGAACAATATATTAGCGTGTCACTCATGAAACTTCGAGTGCCTAGATTTAGACATTCGTGATGATCGAATTCTCAACCGAAACCGGACAATCTTTCAGTACATAATGATCACTTTATGTGTGCAAGGTTTCATTCCGATTAGATATTCACAATTGTCAAAACCAGCAACTCGAAGCTTTATAAGTGACCGGATGTTTTTGCCTACTACTCTATACTTTCCACTGAAGGGGAACCTTAAAAATTGAGAAAAGTTCAATTACGAAAATGTCGTCAATCGCCGACGGCTACTTGAGACGGAATAAAAGGATCGAGTTTCTTTCTCCCCTCCTGTGAGCCTCGGAATGCGCGCCGAAATGAGCGTTTGTTCATTAGCGATTTTTCTGTTTTTACTTTTCGCGTTTTTAAGGGCAATTATCGTTAATTAATCCATTAACTTTATCATTTTCGATGGAGGACTAATGGTTAAGTGATTGTTTCGAGAATCTCATTAGTTTCGATGAAATAACAAAAAAACGAAGGAAACTTTTAAAAATAGCTAATGAAAAATGCCGTATGCCTATAAATTCTAGGGCCTAGGGGGAGGGAGAAAGAAACGCTATCTTTTTATTTCATTTCAAGTTATCGGTCATCGACATACAACAGCTAGTTAGTGTCAAACTGATTTAAAGTTATGTGTGCGTGTTTCAGCCGATGGACAGTGGAGTGGACGAGCCGGTGGGAAGTACGGATGCGGGTTCCACAACCAGCGAAATGGAATACAAATGGTTGGTCTTTCTCAGCAATTATCATTTTAGAAAGAAAATTTCAATCACTAAATTTCATTCTGAGTTTATGAATGTCATGATAATTCTATCATCATGAATTCTTATTTCAAGGCATCTTTCCTCATTTCTTTCAATTTTTCAGCCTGATCACCTGAGAAATTAATCATCTAGTTTTCTTTGTAAAAAATCCCTAGACGAATAATTAAATCGCCCTGTATAAACCCCGATATTGAGGTGGACTGACCAACCATCGCCTAATTCCATTCAATAAATATTTGTGCATAAAACTCCAACCTAAACCACAACCCAAAATAGTTTAGAAGAGCTAGAAATATATTCTTATTTTCTTTCTTTTCTAAACAATGAATGAACCGAGAGAATTAAAGTTTTTCAACTTTATCTATTGTAAGAATCGAGCAACTGAGATGGAATGACTGATATAAATATACTTTCAAAATTACCATAGCGTTAGGAGCTAATTTGAAAGATTTCCGTCTTGAACAGATCCCATTTATCACATTCACGTTTGCATCATTTACTTTGATCATACATGTGGTCGTTCTTTGAGTATTATATTTTGAAATGACATTCTTGAAATATTTTCTGATGTTTATTTTTTTATTAAGAGCATAACATTTTCATTCTTTTTCGAATAAAAAACTACTTTCAGTCTGGATGAAGAGCAACAAATCAAGAAGGCGCGTTGCTGCGAGGCAATAACCACAACCTGAAAGGCTGAATGACTGAATGACGATGCAGAATCCATCAGCAATCAATAAGGCAGGAATTCATTTGATTCCTCCACTCACTTCTTGTCCCATTCACTCATCCAACCAATTCTTTGTACATTTTATCCTTCATTAGATATCCTTTATTTACAGATTTACCAAGCGAGGATTTTGGATTAAATTTTTAAAAATTAAAAAGGTAGCTCGTAAATCCAAATTCTCTCTGAGTGAGCTCAGCCCACAATAATCATCATTGGTCATTTGAATAATTGGAATTTCCTTTCCAATTTTCCATTTCCCGTTGATTCCATTTAACTAAAACCGGCTACTGTACAATAACAGGTGGGTAGTTTACATCTCTGATTGTTATCATTCATCATATTAAATATGAAAATCATCACAAAAATATGTTTATATCAAGGCTCCGAAATGAAAGTAAGACAATTTTCAGGATTTTTCTGCAGTATTTTGTGCCCTCATTATTTCGAAGTCCTGATAGTTATCTCTTTTCACATCTCATTCAGAAAGTAACCATTCTTAGATTAATTCTTCTCAGCATTAATAATTACTATAAAAATGCTTTGTAAAAACTCGTGATAATTTTGACGGAGAAATTATTTTATTCAATAATTAGGCTATAACTAGCTAATTATTTTATGTATGAAAAGTTCATTTTATTTATCAGATGAAGTTAGTTTTTTAATCTAACGTTTTAACGTGTTCTTAGCTTATTTTCTGTTTTGTTTGACTTAAGATAACCCTAAGAAAATTGTCCTGCTACAGTGTAGAGAATCATTTCAAACAGCCCACTAATTTTCTAGATTTGTTAGTTTTAATCATTGTCGAAATGTTAGTCGGCTGCTTATTCTCCTAATCATCATTTCTCATTAATTCGTTAATCATCTACTCACAGAATTATCATCATCGTGTTCAGCTTTTCTACACTGTTTTCAAATGGTTCCTCTCAAATAGAGAAGGAAAAGTCTCGTTCATCATTCATCATTCAAATTCGATTTTATTTTTGTTGTTGTTTTCCCGTCTATTTTCGTGATCATATTACTTCTTTATTCGATCTGTTTTTCTTTCAATTGTCCCTTATTAGATGAGGAAAATAAAAATTTAAGCCGGTAACTTTGAATCAAAATAATTCACATCAAATGTGTAAATATAAGATTATCTTCGTTCATTCACCATCTATCTAAATATATAAATCGTAAATTTGTTGGTTGTATAATGTAAAGATCTCAGATACAAATTCTCAGAATGAGATTCAAAATGATTTATTTACAGCGAAATAGAATGTCTGTGGGGCATGCGGACTAGAGAATGTAAACGTAGAGAGACGCCTATTTGAGGCGCCAATTTTGAATGGACACGAAGGAGGAGGGAGTTGGATTTGACTGGGTGAGAGAGGTTAGGCTATCGATTGGAATTGATCTGTTCCTTTATCTTGGCCATTCGAATGAGTTCCCTTTCCTCCCACAGCTGTGATGACTCGTTTGTTTGTTTGTCTGATTGGATAATTGAACCATTTTCTAATGATTCGACTCCTTTCCCAATCATTTACAAGTTTTTTCAGTATTCATTCTTATCGGCCCCTCTTTCGACTTCTCTCTTCATTTTATAGTCCCTTCCTTGCATTCCATCGTTTAGTCACTTCCACTCTCCATCTCTACCTGTCTCTTCACTGTCTTTTTCTCTACTTCAGTCATTAGCTCATTGTTCACTTTCCCCATTCCACTCAGCACTCAGCAATGCCAAAAACCGTAAAATCAACTACGAAACAGCGATAAAGCGACCATTAGATATAGAGAAATTTGCAGACGACTAAACACCAAAAGTACGTAATCGTAATTCCGCCATATTTAAAATTTTGAAATTCGCTTCTCTTTTATGGTTTTTTTCATTATTTTTTCCTCATCTTGCGTTTATCGGTCGATCTTTCGCTTCGCACCACCCTCTCTGCTTCATCCACTTTGCCAGTTCCCCATCGATGCAATTGGCTTCAATCATTGTTTCCGTCATTCAACCGATCAATCGATATTCATTTCCATTGTCGTCGTTGTAGTTGTATTCTTCTATTTCCACATTTCGATCCATCTCTCAAGCGCCTCAAGTGTGTTCCTTCTCCCCGTACAGTCAATCAGTCATTGCCATGACTCACTCCCCAGCCCTGCAGAAATTCAGTCCCAATCCCGATCTCAGTCATTCTCCATTCCTTGTGTGCAATCTCTGAATCCTTTCCTTTCGTGCATTTCAGCTTTCCCCCTTTCATCTATTTCCACCCGCTTTCCAGTAACTTGTCAACTTGCCCATCACTTCTTCTACAACCTATTCTTATTTTCCCTTTTTATTTTCTTCCATTGATAAAAACTGGCATTGTCACATTCCGCGTTCGCATTGTCAGTGCTGGTTGAGTGTCAATGAAAGTGGGAGCGGAGTGTGTTGTGGCATGAATGGAACAGTTACTGCATCAATTCGTCTTTTCGCCTCCAGACTGCTGACCACTTTTCCTTCTGCTTCTGTATGATCCCCTCAAATTCTTCTTTTTCCTGCAACTCACAGCTGTTCCTCCCTCCCTCCCTCTCTCTGACGTAGTGACTGGCAATCCTCATCCCGTATCCCCATTCCAATTCCCCTGTCTGCAGTTATTTTTAGTTAGCCAAGTTCTCCTCTTTCCCATTTGACACTTCAGCCATTTCAACGCATTTTCCTCATCTTCTCCCTCACATTTCGTACTGGTCATTCATCGTTCAGTTCTTTCCCATTCAGACAGCATTTGGCAATCAATTCGTGCTGACTGCGTCCGACTTCTGCCCGGCAGAAAAGACGGTTCTCTGTTCGATCGGCAGCTGGAGCAGGGCAAGGAGAACATCTCTGAGGGCAGGCAGAGCAGAAGGATGAGCACATATTCTCTCGTGAGTCAGATATTACTTTCTTTCTGGACTTTACTGAACAACAAGTCTGTGAGTGCCCTTCGGAATCTGTTTGAATTTGACCTTGTGCAAACAAATACAGATAGCGAAAGCAATGTGGTCTTACTCATAAACTGAGCGATGATTATTTTGAACTGTATCCCATTGCAGGGTTCGATAGCCTCCACATCTGGCTGTGGCGAGTTCCGCGTTCTGGAAATTAAGCCAGGCAAAAGTCGGCCTCCTCCCCTAAGCAGTCCACAGGCACTCAACAAGGAGATCAGACTCGGTGAAGTGAGTCAATTTGTTTCTTTGCATTAGAGGTTTCTGCAAATATTTACAGTTCGCCAGAGAACGATCAGAAAAATAGTTGCGAAAGCATTTCTGGCGTTAAAGAATCAACATTTCCTGGAAAGGTTATTAGGCACAATGTTATAAATGAAAGAGAATACTTTTAAAAAAAAAATCTTGCATATTTCCATTTATAGATGGCTTGATTTGATTCTTTTTTAATCTTTTAAATCTCGGATCTAAATCCATATTCGAAGCGAAGCGTTAAAATCATACTTCTCAAGGAATTTTTCGCTTGGACGAGTCAATGAGTTCACGACAAGCTTGATAGATGTTCACTAAAAATCTGCAGATGATATAAAATATGCCAAGTTGATAAGACTTGAGGTGTTGCAGTGATGAAACTAATTATATTTGAGGTGATTTCGATCACGATCGATCTCGAAGTGCTGATCACGATTGGAGGATACACGAAAGTCACGCTGCGGGAAGTCCCACAGTATGAAATTCGTCATTGTAATTCAGCAATTGAAATATTGAACTTCAGGTTTCTGGTGAATGCGTTCAACATAATCAGTCGGCAGGGAAAATACACGGAAGGCATCTTTCGAAAGGAGGGCAACTCAGGAAGAATCAACAGCATCAACACTTATGTCGGTTCCTTCTCTATCGTTTATTTTTGAATTTTTATGTTTCTCAGGCCCTCTTCATGGGTCGGCAGAAGATTCCACCCGAATTCTCTGTTCACGATGTCTGCACTCTCGTCAAACGGTTCCTTAGGGAGCTCAAGGTATATACTTTTGAAAAGTACAGAAAGGTGTCTGAGCTATCATTTTGGTTATTGAAAAGAAAACATAATTACACTTGTTTTCTGAAAAGTAGTAATTTCAGCGACCTCTCATCGATTCTCCCGCTGTCTGCAGGAATCTATTCGCTTTGGCACAAAAGAAGACACCTGTAAGTGAATGAATATTTTAGAACAATTACATTGACACAAAAATGTAGCACTGCGTTACTTTGAAAAGCTTTATGACTTGATTTTACTGAAATGCTATCGACTAAGCATAAAATTGAGTGATGATGATCTACAAATTTTATCTAGACTGACTAGTAAAAAATCTCAAATGAACAATTTTAAATACCCATTATTCATAACTTTTGCTTTACTGAATTGAAGTTTTTGTCTTGCAGATTTCTCAAGCCGAATTCTCGTCGGCCTTCGAAGTGCTGCAGCAGTCGGACAAAGACAAGCGAAAGAAACTCGAGCCGATGTCGCTGCCGCACGTAGGCACTCTCGGGTTCATCATGAGGCATCTATACAATGTGAGTTGAATTAATAGTGAACTGGCGAATGACAATAACGTTTACAGTTGTCCCTGCACTCGGTCAACCACCAGATGACTCCCGAGAATTTTGCGACTGTGCTCGCCTGTGTCATTTTCAACGACGACGTTGCACGGGAGAAGAGGAGACGCGAGAACAGAAGGGGATCTCAGGTATACTTCTTTTTTCTTATGAAATTTTAATTTGGCAATGACTTCCCAAGTTTTTCGAAAAGTTAATTTGTTACGTATTTTGAAAAGGTGATGCATTTTGCAAATGAAAATTTAACTAAAACTAAAGAAAAGAAATTTGTGATCTTTACAAGAAGTCATTGCCTGAAAGTTTTTTCCCAAAATTTTGAAATCCTCCAAAAATATTCATTTTTACGGAAAGAGTAAACCACTTTCGTTCCAGGAGGATTTGCTAGCGATGAAGAAAGAGGAGCTGTCGCAGAAGATAGCGGTGCTGCGGATGCTGATCGGAAACGCGAACTGGATTGGAGTCCCTTCGAATCCATACGTGACGAGTCAGGCAGGCAACGGAGCCAACGGGACAGGCGTAGGGGGACAGCAGCACATCGACAGCTCGATTGCAGAGAAGAAGTTGAGCAGCTTGGAATTGACCAAATGCAGATCTAGCAGCTGCATTCCTAGATTGAGGCAAGAATAGATTTTTAAAAATATGTGGCAATGTGTCCTGAACCTTAACGATAGATAAACCCTGTTCCTCCATTTTTTCGTACTATTTCTCTCACCCTAGCTAGAAATAGTGCAAAGAAAATGGAGGCGAAAGGATTCTTCTGCCGTCATAGAATAGGGTAGTTTTTGGAGGGTCTAAATTTCATTTTTTATTCGAACAATAATTTGCTATAAATATATTTTGCGTTGCATATATCATCTTTATTTCGTAAACTTTATCTGGTTTGGGGAAGAATTGGGCGCCAACTAGGAGGAGTTTTGTCAAAATATAGCATTTCTTATCCAAGACGCACTTTCAATCTGCAACATGAAATTTGACAAGCTATGTTCTTCCAGAATGCCTCTGACCGAGACATCCAACAATTGTCCGGATTACGGCGAATTCTCGCCTTCACAGACCAAATACTCGCTAATCGACACTTCTGTCTTCAAGGAACCCAAGTCTGCAGAGCCTGACGTGGTCATTCCGCCTGAGCCACTCACTCCTGTCGCACAGAAACCTCCAAAGACTAATGAGGTTGGACATTTCCTTTTTATTTTGAAAATTCGAGTGATTTGTCAATTAGTATTTTTTCATACATAGTTGAGCAAAATTGACATTATTTTTTATCATGATCTCGAGATGCTTTTTTCATGATGGAGCACAAATTTTCCAATGTCACAGTCTTTTTAGACTAACTCATGAAAGATACATGGATTATGAAGCTGATTATTCTAAGTGAAAATTTGGACTACAAGATAGTTTCGAGTCCACCTTAGATGAAAGCCGAGCTATAATTTTGTCATTCTTGTATAGAATATGATGTCTTCTTGTAAAATTTCTAGCCGATGTGATTTTTCATATTGCTCAAGTGTAAAATATCAATTTATGGAGAGATGCATTGTCTCAGTAGAAAGTTGCAAGGAATTGACATTCTTTCAGACGACCCCCTATTCGACTCCAGGCTCAGCGATTGTGGGGGAGACGCGGATAGTCTACACCCAGCTGAGCACGGAGTGCTCCACCCCGCCAGCCTCGTCTACAGCCTCCCCGGTGCGAGTGCCCTCCCCTCCCCCAGCAGTCGAGCCCTCCCCTTCCCCTCCACCTGTTCTGCCTGCAGCCCCACTTCTCAGTGCCGCCTTTGCTTCGTCCACAGTCTCCCTACCAACCCCATTCGGCCCAGCCTCCGCAAGTCCGCCCTCTTCTTCGTTTGCGACGGTCACTACCACGGTCGTGTCCTACGACAGCCAGCACTTTGTTGAGGTAAGCAGATCTCCTCATGACCTCTTTTTCTATTTATGGATTTGGAAGAAAAAATCGGAGGAATCTTTAAAAAAAAAAGAGTTAATATCGAATTATAAAAATACTGTTGAGAAAATTACGCATATGCAGGATGAAAATCGGGGATGAATGAAATGAAATTTTGACAATTTTAAACATTTTATTCGAAATATCTACAAACTTGTTCGAACCAATCCAAAATCATACCCATCTCTAATGAAAATCGCGAGTCGTCCTTGAAATTAGTCGACTTATCAATCATTTATTTTCATTCTTCTATTTTTTAATATTCCACCTTGGTTCTGACTACTATCAAAAAGTTCCTACATTTGTTTCCCTTTTGGGTAAGAAACATGGAATTTTATCCGAAAATTGAAAAGAAACTATCGATCAAACCGATATTTATTTATAAAACCTGCTTTTAAGCCCCCAACCATCCCTCTGTTTTCAGTCGCGTCCTCACCGTCGTATCTCCCCACCCTCAACAGTCTCGTCCTCTGTGTCCCAGCTGCCTCTCCGAGTGCCTTCTCCCGTTCTGATGCCGCCCCCTCCTTCATTCGCTTCCAATGGCGTCGTCTTCCGCAAACCCGCCCTGCCTTCATCCTACTCCTCGAGTCCCTCAGTATCAGCCTCACTCAGCCAATTCGCCAAGCCCTCCCTGCCTGCTCCTGGCTCCGCCCGTCATCACCAGTCCAGAGCGACCCGTCAGCACGGCCCGCATACAGACATCGACAAGGAGTTCATCAACTCGAGTGCCAACGTCGACTCGCTCAAGAAGGGCCATTTCGTAGGTTCTCCTGTGTATTTTGATTATTCATTTGCGACAAAGCTCATCTTCAAATATTTTGCATTTTGAAAGTCGATGTGAAATGTTAGAACATATCACAGCGACTGAATAATTTAAAAAGATCAATTTTGCATCACATTTCGATTTTTGCTAAAATATGTTGAAAGTTTTACTCATTTTTCTCCCCTTTGTATCCACAAAATTACGCCCAGCTATTTCCTTGATTTGCTATAATTTGACAAGCTCATCATTTATGTTCAGGTGTCGAAAAAAGATATTTTTTTTAAAAAATCAGTCTTAGTAGTAATTCATTCTTTTTCAGATCCCCGCTGATCCGTACTTCTCTCGTCCTTCCCTGGCGATGGTCTCCACACTGGGTCTGGTGCAGAATGGAGTGAAGGTGTTCAGCGAGCGTCAGGAGAAGGTTTCCAGGCAGGTTCGGCAGGAGCGACCCTCCCTGCCTCCCTCGGCCATTCCCAGGTTCGTGTCCTCCACTCCGGGCACTCCCAACGGATTCAAACAGCCTCGACTCCCTGTCAAAAGGGACGAAAATCACAATTAAATTAAATTTAAAATCTTCCTTTTAGCCATATCAAATCATTTGTCTGATGCTATGTTGGCAATTCAATTACAGCTTATCATTTCATTATTTTTCTCCAAAATACTTTTAAAATAGTGAAATGATGTGGTTTTACTCGGCAATTTTAGCTGCTCTTCTCATCTCAATTTTATCGGTTAAATTTTCGAATTCCCTTCCCATTTAGATATTCCTTATCCATTTTTGTGCCGAGTTCCTTCTGCTTCATCCTTAATTCCCCCTTTATTTATTCTGCTCTCTGTACCTCTTTATTTCGTTCTTCACATGCTTTATCCACTTCATTTTTCTTTTTATTTATTCTGTAGCTAGGTTAATTTATTCTTTCTTTCTTTCTTTATTTTGAGGAAATCAGGGCGTTTCATTTCATCTACAACAATAAATCTTTCAATTTTTATACCCATGTTTTCTGTATTACAAATAACTTTCTTACAGTTTATGCAGCTGTGCATGGTTATCTCGAACAATTCTATCTTCTCACAGATACGTTAGATTTAAATGGAAAAGCTTGAACTGTAGTTCCGAATCGTTTCTTCATCGATGGCAATGAGTTTGACGATATCTAAAATAAGAAATTTTCGTTAATTCTGATCACTTGAAGAAGGATAGAGATCAATTTCATCTTCATTAACTCCAAAAAATTGAGAGAAACGGTAATTTCATTGATTCAAGTTTCTGAGTTTGAGCACCACTTATCACATGGATTTGAAAATATTTCAACGACTCCAAAGCTATAAAATGTTACCCTGAATCGATTGAATAAGTTAGTGGCGAACAAAAACAATTCCATTCTAGCCAACCCTTCGCCAAGACAGATTCTTTTGCCGATTGAAAATGGGATTAGTTCATCTATCTGGGAAAAATTGATAATTATTTTCGCCTGTTTCACATACCCTCGATAAATTTCCGTTGGTGTCTAGAAACCTCTCTGGTCTAAATTCATATGGCTCAGGAAACACCTAGTTTATAAATATTATATTTGTAGTTATTCAATTGCACTACTTTATCATCATACAGAACAGCAGAAATTTGTGCTACGACAGCTGTTCCTGTCTTCAGTCTGCATCCCATCAAATCAACGTCTCGACTCAATTCGTGGATCAAATTCATCGGCAATAAGTTTGCCTAATTAAATTAGATTTCGATTTCAATATTTGCTTCAGATTTAGAATGGAAATTCAACGTACCAATCGCTGCGTTTCCTGAAAGAATGCAATCATTTCAGTAAAAAAACTGGAATTTACGTTGATGACAGCATTAATGTATGGAAGGTCAGCTTTATCTGCTGTCGTGATTATTCTTCCACTTCCTATTACTCGATCCAATTCTTCGTGGATTTTATCCTTGAAAAGAAAAATAACTAAAATGATACAATTCTATTTAACCTGGACTGTTGGATTATGCAGAATATAGACGATAAGCCACGTTAGAGTATTCGAAGTTGTTTCGAGACCACCTGTAAATATCTAGAGATTGCTGTGGAACGAACTAACTAAAGATTTTACCAATCCAAAGATCAAAAAGAGCGGACTTCAATTGAAGGATACTGAATTTGATAATTATTCAAGAGGAAAGAACCTTGGTCAACCTGTAACTCTTGAAATCTCCCTGATCTTCGCATTTCTTCTTCTCCTTCAAATAAGCCTCCACATAATCTCTGCTCTCCTCTTCTTCATAGTTCACTTTGTGAGCAACTATCTGCTTGTCGAAAAAATCCATGAATGCTCTCCAATAGCATAACATTCTGTAGGAATTTATGAACAATCGAAAGTTATTTAGTCGACTAACTTATCCCATCTGCTCTTGCCAATAGGTCCAAACGGAAGAATATATCTCGTGATTGGGTACATCAATGAAATTATTGTCGCTGGCTGAGATACTTCTCTCATCGCTTCGGAAAGCAGACGTTTCAAATATCGAAACTCATCGGTCGTATTCTGAGAGTTGGGAGTTCAGTTTTGTAGATTTAACTAACTTTAAACATGCAAAATTTACCTCATCAAATCGATATCCAAACAGCATTTGATTAATCACGCATCCAACCCTCTTGTCCCAGATTTCTTGCATGGAAAATTCTTCGCCAGATTTGGAAAGCTCATTCAAATCCTCGATCAAAGCATCAACTTCATAGAGAATCTATAACTCATGTATCATTTCATTTCATCAATTGAGTCTCACTTTTTCCTGCATGAGATTCTTTCCCAGTCCTAGATTTCTGAAGACTTGCAGAGCAAATCTCCTGTGTTCTCTCCAAACATCACCAGATGTATCGATTATTCCATAATACCCACCTAAGTTACGATATTGCGAAAGAACAGCATTTTGTTTTTCAAAAAATCATTCTGAACTAGGGACTGCTTCGCAGCTCTCAGGTTTAGGAAAAATCAATGACAAAAATCAAAAATAACAATCAACGGCGACAAAAACATTCAAGATCATAACAAACACTTGACAAAAACAAGTTGGAAATGAAAAAAATTAAAGTGCTGGCATTAGAATGAAATTTGCATATAACTAAGTTGATTTACTGCTTTGCAATATGATAGACTCTCATTAAGAACTTTTCAAACCATGCATAACACTTGAGGCTTTCCATTGACAGTTATCGTTGATTGGCGAGAACGTCGACGTCGGTATTCATGCAACAACTAGAAATCGAGTTTGGAGGTGCGAAATAGTGAGTCGCGTAGAAGAGAAACGAGATGATAATTGGGCAATTTTAGAATATCGACGCCGTTCCCTCCGAGCAATAAGCCATGATCTAAGCTCGGACAGACAGACAGACAGACAGACACACTCAAGAAAAATACTAGAAAGAGATATTCCAAATTGCAAAAATGTGATACCTCTGAAGACATGCAACGCGACTTCTCTGTTCATTTTCCCCAAATAGGAGTCGGCATCCTTTACGAAGGTGTTCTTCATAGATTCATAATCGCTGATTACTATCATTGGACGGTTTGCTGAGATCCAATTCACCCTCATTATCATTTGATCCTGTGTTACCTAGCCAAAAAGTATAAATTGGTCCAAATCGCTTCTTCCATTTCGTGAATGCATCATAGCCTGGTTCGTGCTGGAGAAAAAGGATTCTTCTTCTTATTACTCTATTTTTGAAAGATTTAATTTCTCATATCACTGTATTCCCGAAATATTATTTTTCAAAGATAATATGAAGTTCTGTGAAACTTTGTACCCACCTTTAGAAGCGTCACGAGATTTCCGAACAGAGGCAACGGCGTTGGGCCAAAAATAATTCATTACTTTACTAGGTCAGCTTTAAAATTGAAATACCTGGTGGAAAATTTCTTCTTTTCCAGTAGAATTCATGGAATAAATAAATGCCTAGAAGCAGCACGGCGAAAAATAAATACATTTCGTGCAAATGAGCACTTGTTGATAAGAAATGGTTACAAGTGAAAGACAGCCAATAGTAAATATCATAGCCTGAAAGACATGGAAAGATAGGGAGATACTTGGATGATAGGGTGATCAAGAGGCAGGCAGAAGGGAGAACGATAAAGAGGAATAGTCGATTGTGAAGGGTGAAGAGGACAGGCAATCACAATGGACATTCAGGAGGCGATAAGATACAAATAATTCGCTCGGTATATTAAATAGTTCCAAGGAATAATCAATTAGTTTTTGATCTGCAGTATGATAGTACACATTTGATATCTTTCATCAAATAGCATTTATTTCGGTTCTAAATAGAGATCAACCGATGGAAAAATTCAATTATTTTGTCAGAAATAAGAATAATCTGCACTTCAATCATTCCCATTTCAGATAGATCTTTCTCATTTCTGATACTTGTGATAACAAAAACTATTAAGAGGCATTCTCTGTAAAGCTCTGAAAAGTTTCGGACAAATGGTATTATGATCGTAACCAAATGTGGTCGATATGGCCATATTTGGTCACGATCATAATACAACTTGTTCGGACCCCACTAAACATGTTTCAGGTCCTTACAAAGAATGCTTCTTAATCAATTAACCGATGAATGTGGCAAAAACCTTTGACAAGGAAAATAATAAGTGTCTGAGATGAAAGCATTTTACTGAGAGAATACCAGATGAAAAATGTCTGTTGGATAAAATGGTTAAGATTGAGCCGAATAAAAATATTTTTAAAAAAATAATGAAGAAACCTGGGGCAAATAAATTTGTAATTTCAAATCAAATTCACTTTTAAGGAACTATTTAAAAAAAAAAAAGTATAGATATGTAACCTAGCTCTGATTTCTGAATTGTCGTCAAGTAGCCCTGATAGTAGCTTCGGATAGATAGAAGTATATTTGAGTCTTTTCGAAGACTTGGGATTGATTATTTGTAAGAATCTTATTAAAAATGAGTGCATAGTTGGCAAAAGTCTGGACCGCTTTTATATTTGAATTCAAGGTTCTAGGAGATATCATAATCATGATCTAATAGAATGAACATGATGTTAAACTATTCCAGTCCTTGAAATGATAATATCAAAGCTGTTTTATTAATTTCGCTAAGAAATTGAAAAGAAGTATTTTCCGTCCCAGACTTTCGGTCCACCATGCATATATTCTAGTGAAGAAGTCCGATTCTTACAAATTATCCAATCGAATGAAAGATTTGATGATTAGAAAAGAAAGGAATTGATCAAAATCGGCACGAAGCGATAAGCTGAACATTAAAATAATGAAATTTTGATGAAAAATGAAGAAGCCAAATGTAATACTCATCAAAATTCACTTTCAATGCCGAATTATTACTTCGTGACAATCATCAGCACTATACAACACGCTCCGATCATATGGCGACTAAATATTGAAACAGGAATAAGGTATCACCAAAAGGTAAAATTAATTTTGCAATTATTAGACTTGCATTTAATGCCAGAGTTTTTAAAATCATGTGACTAAATCGAACATTCGAATGTTCGACTCATCACTGACATCCTTGATAGTTATCTATGAGAATGAAAGGGGAAAATGATACCAACTAGCAAGAAGAATAAATAAGATGAGAGCGACTTACAGATCCCAGAAATTCCTCCTGACGATAGGTCTCGGGGGAAGTTGGGGGGGCAAAGAATGGGGACTCATTGTTGGACGATTGAACATGCTTGACTGAGAATGGGGATGCCCATAGATGGGAGGACCAGGCATTCCAGGCTGCATAAAGGAGGGAACAGGCCCAGGTCCATTCATCGGTCGAGCTCCCCAGTTTCCCCAACTGGACAGTTCGGGGGTCCACGAGTCTGTGTTTGTCCAACCTGTTGAGTCTCGCGGTCGACTCCACGATTCTGAAACTCAGCTTTGGAATTTTTCTTCTAATTTAGCGATTTTTAAATGAGAATAAAATGCAAAGCGAAAAGTTAAAGAAAACTTTCGTCAAATTATTACTGAGAAAAATTGAATTCATCTTTCCTAGATTACAAGGTGCTAAAATTAGATATATTTTACTGGTAAGCCTTTTATAATAATACGAGTAATAAAGATCTCAGGATTTTTACATAGAAAATTCGAATCGGTGATAAATAATTGTTCCAGCGGCGATTTAGGTTATTCGCGATAACTATTCTCGAAGAAATTTCGAAAGAGTCGCAAAGAATTAAAGAAAGAATCGGGAAAATTCACATGTCGCGAATACTTTTTAGTTGCTGATTTAGTAAATCTATAATTTTTCGAATTCCGAAATTGTCTAAATTTTCGACGCATGCTATATTCTTTTTATCATTAAAAAACATTTTTAAAAATTGAAACTGAATGAAATTTTTTAACAAAATATGAAATTCCTCAACCTTCTCTAGCTTCTCTAGCAGTCCAGGCATTGAAAGGCATCTGAGGTTGAGGTCGAGGTTCGATGGGGCTAGGGCTAGAATTGACATGCCAGGGGAGAGGGGAGGAGTTGGCCAAGTCGAAGGCAGGAATAGACTTCGAAGTGGAGGGGGGCGAGTGTCGATGCATCGTTTCCCTCCCTTCCCTCCCTCTGTCTTTGCTCGGTATCGGACCAGGTCTTTTCGCGCTTTCCTTGTTCCAAACAGGCCCATTGTAGGTTGGCGGCTGTTGGGATGAATTCTGTAAATTTTTGACTCAACTTCGCATTTAATTCATTATGGATAGACGCGGTGAATAAATTTTCATAAGAAAAGTAATTGGGCGTCAATTTACACGACATCAATGTTCTCTTTTCTCTTTCAGCTTCTTCTTTAACTCGGACGCGTTTTTCCTCTTTGAGCATTGGTGTCGTGCACACTAACACTCATTTACATATTTTCCTTACGAACAGTCTATTCGCCGAGCGGTTTCAAGCCATTCTTACATTCATGATGCCTTTGTGCTTGGTCATCTGCTCCTTCCAGTCAGCAATCTCTATCTTCTTATTCGCTTCTTCTTCTTCTTCTGCTTTCCATCTCTTCTCTTCTTCGATCTTTCTCTTTTCCTAAAAGTTGAAGCTAATAAAATATGAAAGAAGATATAAATTACTTCGAATAGTAAATTCTACGAAGGTTCATAAAAGCAGTTGTAATCAGGGCTGGGATTCAAGTAAAATTACACTCCCTTGTAAAAGCATTTACTTGAACCCCAGCCCAGAAAATTCTGTAATATTTTATCTTTTCTACTTTCATAAAATACATTTTCATTACGAAAAGGAATTCAATTACCTCTTCAGCCTTTTTCGTTTCCTCTTCCCGCTTTCTGGCTTCAGTCTCGCTCTTGCGTGGAATTCTTGGCATGGCAAGTGAAGGACCAGGCTGCAATCAATTCAATCAACAACTTTTTAATAAATAAACAAACCGCAGGTTTTGCAGTTCCAGCCATAGGTTTGGGTGGTAGTCTGGCGAATTTCTTCGCATATGGCTGAATGTGCTCCTCTCTCTTCTTCTCAGCCTCCCTAGACGTCTTGTCCCTGTCACCCTCATCTGTCTGGCTGCTCAGATATGCCCTCTCCAGTTCCTTCATTCTCTTCTTCTCGAACTGAAATTCATCGAATTGTCTGTTTTCCTTCTTTGTCTTCGCAATAATCACCTTTGCGAGTTTCTTTTGCTGTTTGGAGGAAAATTTGTGTACCATCAAATTTCCGTGTGGGAAGTCATTTCGATTGCTCACAAACTGAGAAGAAGATGGAGATACCCTATGGACGGGAATGTGGCTGTTGGCATAGGGAGACTGAAAATAAAGGAATGAAAATTTGGAATAACGATCAGACTAATGCTGCTCATCTTTGGTGAACTGGTTATCATTGAGAGAATGTAAAATGCCAAGAATCAGAGAATGTCACTTTTGTGATAGTGTAAAATTTACGATTTAGTGATCGCCTCATACGAGAAGAATAATACCTTGTTGGGCTGATTGATGTGCGGTAGGGGGGGATTGAGCGGTTTGCTGCCGGAAGGAAGTGAAGAGGCGCAGGCCGCTGAACTCCACTTTTCCTGTCCGTTCTTCACTGTAGGAGGCCTTGGGGGAGGTGGCAATTTGTACTCTGAAAAATTACGCATTCACTAAAATTTGATGATAGCCAGATGAAAATGTTTTTTCTTCAATCTTTTCATATATACCAGAAACGCACGAAAGGTTAGAAAACCCATGTCCGACAAAGTAAAATCGCAATTTTTCCACGAGACTGATGGATAGAGAAATCAGCTACAATTTGAATATATAAATTCTGATAGTCTTCCATGGTTTACGGAAATTTGTTCATGAAAGCTGATTGAATTACACTGCTTGAAATTGCTCAATTGTTCCAAATTTTCGATTCAATAATAACACCTTTTCAAAAACACTTCAAAAATACGAATAACTAGCCTGGCGATCTGGACTTGCTGCTGACGACCGTCATGGGCGAGTTGGAGATCTCCCCGTCTTCGGGCGGGGAATCGTCTGTCACTGTGCCTGCAGCTGCACTTGGCTGGGGAGTGGCAGAGGAATTCTCGTTTCCATTCGCCGATGACTGTTGATTGGGAGTGTCGATTGAGGGAGTGCTGATAGAGGTTGGAGTGGAGGGAAGGGGCTGAGGAGTCGGGTCGACACAGGGAGGGGCGAATGATTGCGGATCTGCTGACGACTGCTTCTCGGCCAACACTGAAAATTAGTTTTAGGTGATTTTTAATCAGACTTTCTTGAGGAGTTGTAGAGATGTGTTGCCAAGTTCAATAATTTAGAAAAAAAAAAACCCTTTTTCGAATAAACGATTCTAACAATACCAGCTAGTTAGATTTAACTCACTTGATTTCAACTTATCATAGGAACTCTTCCACGTCTTCGCTTCGTACTCGAATTTCGCACGATCCTGAAAAATGGCTTAGTTTTCATTCAGTTGAATGATCAAACCTTATGCAGAATCTGAGAGATCTTATCAGCATTTTCGAGCTTCCTCCTCATGTCGTTCCTCTCATTCATGGCCTGTTGTACCTGGATCGTCTTCTCCTTCACTTGCAGAGTCAGAATCTCCTTCATTTTCGTGCTGTTCACACAGTGCGCACATTTCACGTTGTTCGCTGAAAGATATAAATTAAAGATAGTAATTTTCGAAAGAAAGACGTTAATAAGAGTATACTCGAAATACGTCAAAATTATGAATTCCGTATCGTAACTAGTTGGGAAAGAAATGGAATAAATAGGTTGCAGAAATTGTATAATTTTCTATGAAAAATGAGGCAAAAACGAACCCAAGAAGAGACTGTCGGCGAGCTTTCCATTAGCTTCGTCCCTCTCGGCCTCAGCCAGATGCTGGTCTCTCTCCTTGAGCAGAATCTGTCTGGCCAATTCATCTGCTCGCTTCCTCTCCATGTCCACCCTTTCCTCTCTGATTTCCAACAGACTCTGCAATCAGTTCATCAATCAAGCTATTCAGTCTTCTTCCATTCCAACCTTAAGTGAATCGTTCTGCTGCTGCACCACTTCGCACTTCCTTCGAATATCTTCTTTCTCCTTCTGAAAGAGAGAATTGTAAGAAAAAGACGAGTGAATTTCATTAGCATCGAATTTAAAAATTCAAAAATTCTGTTCAACTGTGAGTGTTCATCCATTTTTCATTACGATTTCAAAAAGCGGATATTAAAAATCGAAAATAATGTCGTAATGTTATTTTTATAACGTAAGTAATAAAATATTTTTAGAGAAAATATCATATATTTCGGAGAGGAAATTTGTCAATGTTTCTAAATAAATTTCTCACTTATTTTATTACAGTAGGAAATATTGAAAAGTAATTTTTTTAAAATCAAAAAGCGTAAAATTCTCTTTACAAATAAAAATATAATATCTACCAATTAGAAACATTGTAAATATACCTTAGTGGCGTTGAGACTCCGTTTGCATTCAGCGACCATTTCGTCGTGATGGAATTGAAATTCTCGCTTCAGGAAAATCACATCGTCCTTCAGATGCCTCATCGCCTCGACATGCGAATTTCTGCAATCACATCATTTGCAGAGAGAAGAAAGTCTACTCTTACTTGATCTCGAAGAAGGCCTCGCGAAACTTGCAGACCATTTCCCTGAATCTCGCATTCTCCTCTTCCAACGATGCAATCTTCGTGTTCTGAAAAAAGATAATATGAAAATGAAAGAAAATGTCTCGAGTTTGTCAAAATTGAAATAAAAATGAGAAATCGTCTAAAATATTTAGATAGTAGTTATTTTTCCCTTGAAAAATAAAGAGAAGGTTGGATGTACCTGTTTAGCAACGATCATTTTGCCGATGAGCATTCGCCTTGTGATGTGGCCAGGAATCTTCACCGAATTCGAAGCATCCCTAGAGACGAAAATGAAAGAAATGGCTCTTGGAAATTTCATTCATTTTTGGACACAAGAAGTTTGATAAAAATAAGAATTGAATGAACTCTTCAATTAATAAATAAAATGAAGGTAAACATTTAAAAAAAAAAATGATCCTCACATATCGACATTGTCAGTGCCGGACTGGGTAGTGCCGCAAGTGAGAGAGGCCTCCATCTGAATGAGTTCCTGCAGAGAGGCAGAAGCCACGTGGTCTGCATCCCCAGTTTGCGTCCCACTGCTCTTCGTCGCCATTCGAGTCTTCTCTCTTTCTCTTTCCACTGTCTTTGGTGCCTTCGGCAGTTGTGATTGCACCGGTTCCGTCTGTTCGTGTTTCTGAAATAACTAGTTTTGCTAAATACATTTTTAGGAGTCTTGAGGAATTTACATACACTTTTGCGGAGTTTTATCTTTTACGATTGAAAAATATCGTCAAAATTGTGTATTTCTACGTTCGCTGTTGTTCAACATGTAAACTGCTTCGTATGCGAAACCAGATTTATCGAATGAATAAAAAAATTGCTGAAGCGAAACAGGAAATCTCCATAAACCTTATTCGCTCAGAGTAATTTTGTTCCGAAAACCTATTTAGAAAGTGTTTGACACATACACGTTTGAGAAGTTTCTTTGTAGTGGAGGTTGACTCCGTCTTGACGGCAACAGGCTCTGTCTTCGTTTTTTGTTCATCAGACTTCGAAGAAATCGACTCCCAAACATATCCCTTTCTGAGCTTCTTCTTCGGAACTCCATTCTTCTGTAAATCAATTTCATTATTCCTGTCTTTTCCTTGCCAATTACAGTGTTGTTGTGGTTCTTCTTCTCCTGATTTGCACTCGCATAGACACCGGTCTTCTTTCGATTCGTGGTGCATCGCAAGCTCTTTCGAGGCTTGATTTCAACTGCAAATTTTATTTTTATAAAATAGTCGAAAACGAAATCTCGAAGGCTGAAGAGAAGAAATGCTTTAAATGTCGCTTCCCAAGTATTATTACACCTTCACAAAAATATAAAAATCGACTTAAACACTTGGACTTAGCAGTGGAAAATAAAGGTTTCGAGAGATTTTTGGTCGGAATTTATTTATCAGTTTCTGAAAGCTACTAATAAAAATAACTTTGAATTTCAAATTAAAACGAATTTAACTTTTACACCAGCAGACTTCTTGTATTTACAGACGGACGATAGGCACAAACGTCTGTATTTTTCAACAGATAGGTAGAGCCAAGGAATATAGGAAAGACAGAAAAATAATGAAAGGAGTCGTTGACAAATACGTCCGTCTGTAAATACAGGAGGCCCACATCCACTAAAAGAATTCATACAAATGGTCAATTTCGTACTTTGTTCCTCCTCAACTTCGATTTCCAACCCAAAAGCCTCCTGCACTGTGTCATTCTCCTCGACCACCTCGTTCGTCGTCTCAGCCTCCGTCTCCCCTTCGTCTGCCCGTTCATTCATCTCCTCTGCATTCTCCCCGTCCACCGTCTCTATGTCGACTAGTTTCATGTCCTCTTTCCCTCCTTCATTCGTCGTGTCATTTTCATCGTCTTCAGCAGCTTGATTCGTCTCTTCCATCTCCACTTTCGGATCATCCTCTGAAATGAATATAAGATGGATTTTGTAAAGAGCTGTAAGAAATCATTCTCTCTGCTTTTCCATACTTATAAGTTCATGTTTCAGTCACGTAAGCGTGAGCAGGATAAAGAAACTGTTAAGATTGAGTCAAAACGATAAGAGCAAAAGAAGACTTTTCAGTTTCTCCTTCGCACTCACGTGAATAAGGTATGAAAGAGTCCTAATCATGTGTTTAGCAATTATCACAACTCTACTAACTATCAGTTTCTAGATAAGACACGACCTTATAAACCTTATCCTTTCGGAGCGTTCTACATTTATTCCCGAAGAAAGGAAGTTGGAGTAAAAATCGAAGAAAATGAATGAGCGGTGCAAAAGAAATGGACGAAAGTGAACAATGGGAGCACTCGGTTGCCGAAACAACGGCCAACATTTTCGAAATTGAGAGCGATGTACAACGCCGAAGCAAGATTGCAGATGGCCAGGGCTAAGGGCTGACCATAAAGAACATAAGGCCGTGAAGGCAAGAATAACAAAAGATTGTATTTCGCTCATGCCTGTGTCTGCAAACAATGAACCGACATCTTCCAGATTTAATGATAGAAAAAATTCAAATAACAGAACTGAAATGTAAACCTGCAATGATATCGAAAGAGTTCTCCTTGCTGTTGTATCTGTAGAGAGGACCGAAGAACTGCGTGCATTGCCTCATCGAGCACCGGTATCTCCAAATCACTGCACCTTTCTTCAAACCACTTCTTCCAGACTTAAATAGGAGTTGTGAATGATTCTTGCAAGCTGCAACCAAGCATAAACATGGACATACTCGATAGTGCTCGAACGAGGGCTCCTTGACTGTGTGACAGTAAGGACATTTGGCTTCTTCCTCGAAATCCACGTCATTCGAGGTACTCGGTTCGGTGTCGCCCTGAAATAGCTGATGCTTCGGCAGGAAATACCAAAATCAGAAGTCATCCAATGCACACGACTTTTCGTTTGATTTTCAACGAATTCACGATGTTTTCGATTTCAAAAATCCAAATACCGTGGGAATTTTATTTTACAAAACTCCAATAAAAATAACTGCACTACCTGAAACTGCATCTTGCTTGCACTCGTGCCTTCTGCAGCCTCCCCCACCTGTCCATCTTCCCCCGACTCTTCAGCCTCTAGTTGGGTTGTCGCACAATCGACTGCTTCTGTCATTGCTCTGCTACTTCTGCTGCATAGCTGCAATCGATCCAGTCAACGAATCAACCCAATCAGGAGGTACATTCAATTGGCGTAGTAAATCAAGAAATACAAGGCAGCAGCAAATAGCGAAAGATCCCTTGACTTGGTGGGTGGGTGGGCACTAAATATGCAAGATGCAATTACTCAACGCACCACCCCTCCAGTCCTTTCGGCACTTTGAAAATGCGCCAGATTCTCTTCAAATTTTGTCGTTTCTCTTAATCTTTCCCAAATATATATTTTTAATTTTTCGTATGTCTTTTCCATAGAAATTTTGTGAAATATCCCTTGCATATATGAAAAGGGGAACGGTCATTGCGCACAAAAGTGTGCCATTACGCACAAAAATGTTTTTGTGCGCAATGGCATACACCCGCTCGGATTTTTTCTTGGAAAATCAACGAAATTGTGTGAAAATGCGAGGGTATAAGAAATGTCCAAATTTTAATATATTATTTGGCAGACGCTTCATTCTACTTCTCTGCTAAAATGACAGTTTTGCGTTGAATGGACATTCAGAGCAAGTTTTCCAGCTTAGGACCTAACGTCAGCACTTTGCGATTTCAGATCCGTCATCGACGCACCGAAATACCCCTACGGTGAAGAAATCGGCCAAATCGGAGGAGGGCACTCTTCTGAGGCTTCCTTTGTTGGTGTCGAAATAACAATTTGTTCTCCCAAAAATCGGTAATCATCTTGAACATCTTCATCAGAAACAAATAATTTATTGTGTTCGTAATCATAAAATCATGCTATATGTACAAGATCATGCGAATGACGAAGCCACATGGTCTATCTAAAAAAAATTATGCGGCGAAGTGAGAAAATTGTGAATGATTGATTTCAATATGGGTAGATTCATTAGGAATTGCTTAGTTGATGATATTGATAGATCGGACAGGAGTCATGTAATAATAAGATCGAACGTATTCCTTGAGTTTATTGGGAAGTCGTAACTTTGATACTTTGGCGTATGTTGTGTGACTAGCGATGGCTGCTCGAGATAATTCCTGAAATGAAGAAACGCTTTTTATCTTCATCGAAAGTTTGGAGTTTTTTCCGCCAAAACAGGTTAAGTCGAAACTTACTTGTAATGAAAATACATTAGTTCGACGAAGTGGTAAATTGAGACATGGTTCGAAGAACAGGCATTTCTGCGGATCCTTGTAGTTATCGATGAGTTGGCTGACTGTCGGAGCAGAGAAAATGCTTTCGTCCAGAATGTCAAATCCAAATTTATGATTCGCCTGAAGGTTATAGTTCAATTGAAATTTATGGACGATTGATTGAATTAACCTGCTCTATTCTTGCGTGCAGAGTCCTTTGGTATCTTCTGAACGACACCGAGAACAGATATCCCGTCTGCGCGCTGTCTCTTAGTAAGAATGTTCCCTCTGGCTTCTCGTCGAGTAATTTTTCAGCTTCATAGCGGTCCATTACGCCTAAATTATGACGTCTAGAACATTTTTCGATGCGATTTATTCACCATGGTAATATGGAGCAGCGTAAATTTTGTTGAGATCTGGCACAAGGTGATAGGCATATTCAACCAGTCTATGGACGGTCACTTCATTTTCAGATGATGCTAAATTGATTTGAACTTTGTTATGAATAACAAGTGATAGAAATTAGTGTGGTATTTATTTTCGACTTGGTTCCGATAGGAAAAATTTTCTTCGACTACGATTTCGATTTGGTTTTTTTTTTTATTTTCAATTTTGTGCGGTCCTGTTCGCCATGTCTCATGTCCTGATGTTGTGTGATTACAAATTACCGTTTACAAGTTCAAATTTAAAACTTATTGAATTTTTATGCCTAATTTTATTACTTCGACTTCTTTCGCCATTTGACAGGGCTAATGATGCCATTTGTTGTCTAGAAATGAATACGCATTACATATTGGCCCAATTACTTGGCAAAATTACCGGATATTCTTAGCAGCACATGAGAGCATTTCCACGCTTTCGGCATTCGCAATTTGGCTATTTTCGGGGTCATTCTGAAAATTTTAAGAATTTTGAACTTTTCTTTCGAATAAAAATCACCGCCAGTCTTCTTTGACTTTCTGCTTGACTTTGATTTTCTTCATCGGAACTTTCCAAATTTATTTCACTGTTCGCTAAACATGGACATAATGATCGTAATCTGAAAAATAAAACTAAATTACATTTCGTGAATTTTAATTTACTTAGTCTTGATGGCCTTTCCATTCCTCTCCTTGAGCACGGGCTCTTTTCTTCTGACAGTGATCGTTCGAGTTAGCGCCTTTGAGCTGGTCGGCTGATCCATTGCGTATTCTGAAAGAAGATATTTTTAGATTCAGATTAGATTTAATACAAAAGCATCTTAGAAAAGCATGTGTTTCACTCACTTCTATGGCAACCTATATCGAAATGTTAACATATCTTGCAAGAAAAACAATGAAAATTTCACGATAACTTAACTAAACAAGTAATTTGCAAAGGTGTGTGAGAGAACAGAATAAATTAATCAATGATTCATCGAATTGATGGTAAGGGACTAAATGCATTGTGACTACTGCGCAAGTTCCAGCCTTCGCCATAAGAAAAACTAGATTAAATGTTTGCACAGTCGGAAAAACCAACAGACTTGCATTGAACGTCAAAAATTATCGCCTAATATAGAATTTCTTCGACACATCACACAATTATGTAATATTGAATCGATCGAATGAAGAAGACAAAAATGATGTTTTTATGAAGCGAATTGCCGAATTTGCAGACGAAATGAGAATGAGAAAGGAAAGGGAAGGAGTAGGAGGAGAATAGAGGGAATGAAGGGGACAGGGGAGGGAAGAAGAGAATCAGAGGGGAGAAGGAAAGGGATACAGGTGATTGGTTCTTGACTGAACTCGCAAATAACACAACACAAATACTCGAGAGATTGAATTGAGCGAGGCAAATCGAAAATAGGAAGAGGGAAAGAAGTAGAGCGATAAAGGGAGAATAAGAAATGACTGATAAGAAAACGAAGCAGAACTGAATTGGGAAACCCGGATCTAAGAGCATTAACTCATGGGTTCAATCGGTAAAAGCACAATGCGGGACTATTCACTCGTCCACTCGAACACACGCACCTCATCTACTAGTCAGTCGGCGCAGGGAAAGATCAACCTTCATTTGCCTTTCTCTTCCTTTTATGTCCCATATATTTTCATCTATTTTTTCTCGACAAGAATAATCCTCTTTCGAGGAATTTTTTGCAGTACTTATCCAGAAAGTTAATCTGCAGACCGTGCACTTCTCATGTATCAAGTATTAGATACCTTTTTCTCGACTTACTAAAATATCCGTAAGACGATGAAAAGGAGAATTGAGAATGTAGATCAGACAATATTTTACAGATAATAATCTTCGAGATACTTAATGTTCTGATCACTTTATACCTAAAAATTAGTAATAATTACTGCTAGTGACGAGGCACTGTTCGCATGCTTTCATAACACAGTACCCTTCTTATAAAGAATGATGATTTCGTTACGCGCTTGACGCACAACTGGCATTATTTAGAAGGGAAGTTGTTGAGAGAAACTGTCATACTTCTTTACATTGAAGAGAGCCCAGTTCAAAGTCATAGATCGAAGTTGAAAATTAGAAATCAGAAAACAGATGAGTAAATGCATAGTAATATTTCGACAAAGAAAATTATTAATCCTGACGCCATTAAGCTAAATGTTATACGCTATGGCTATAATTTGGACACAAAATTTAAAGAATGAATGAAAAAAATTTAGAAGCAAATATCTAAAACTATATTGTTTAAGAACAGATTATACACAGAGATAGGCAAAGCGTTTTAGAATAGAATTTGCTGTGAAAATCTCTGATTAAGGCACCGAGTGATCAGTGCAGATTAAAATAACTGTCTAATACACAGAATTTTGCAAACAAAACTAGAATATAATGAGACGCTGTCCTGCTAATTTTGAGGGATAACAAAGAAGAGATCGGACCAAAAATTTTAGAAAGGTTCTAGATCGAGTACAGTCAGAACTATTAAAAGACCCGATTTGGGGTCTTTCTGAAATTTTTGGCCCGAGCAGTTCGATAATTAGAGGGATAACGTCATAAATGTGACTAAAATAAGTTCATCGATAAATCGACATACTTCACAAGATCTAATTTTAGGCAAGATCAAGGTTGTGCGGAAATGACTTTTGAGATTTTCGGAAACGAGACGGAACGAAAATGATACAAAGATGAGAAAACGAAAATTTGTGGAATGGAACGTCGATTTACGCCACCCCTGGACAGAATATTGTAACCAGAATGATATATATTCCAATTCTGATAATTCTTACATCATTCTTCTTTGATTCTGATTTTGAATTAAATTCCTCATTCAATCCTATTTTAATTGTGACGAAACCAGGAAATAGTTTTATTTTTGAATAGAAACCCTAACCTGTGCTGCTCAATTCCTTGAGTACGGACTCCATTGGATATGGATAGGGAACAGAGTTGAGTGGTCTTGCTGTGACTGATCGTTCCGGCAGAAAGACATCTTCTGGTTGAGCTGCTACTCTCTGCGACTCTTCTGCAATTACTTCGTTTTCTCCCGAATTAAATGCGATTTTATTTACCCGTCTGACTGGATCTCTGAGATGATTCTGCGTTAGCGTTCCGTAGATCATGTTGCCGACTACAAGCAGGATCAGCATTATGGAGATTCCAATCACGACTCCGGCTGTCACTCGAATCATCATTGCGCCGTAGTCCGTCGGCTTCGTTGGAAGCTGAAAATAATCTTCATATAATTTATTATTTGATCGATCTTTGTTAAGATTATATAAAAATGCGCTGGTTACTAAACTAAAGGAATTCATAAAGGAGTAAATTTCACCTCTTGTTGATTCATTATTTCCTGAAGTGTTGTTCCTTTCGTTCGAAAATAAACTAGAAGCTAAGTGAGATGCGTTGAATTTGTGGAAAGTCTGAAAGAAGTTTACGTTTTCTTCATAGGATTTCGACGATAGAACTTACTTTCACCATATATAATTACATGAGAAATTAGGGAATTGAAATAATAGTCGGATTGAATGCCGACAGAGCTAACTATAAGAAAATGCACAAAATACTCTAAAGCGGGGTATTGATTGGGCAGAAGAAGGGAAATGGAAGGGAAGGAGAAGGAAGAAGAAGAAGAGAGGAGAGAGCAGTTCGCAGAAATGCGGCAGCGGCAAAACACACAGATAGGCAGACAGAGGACGGCGGACAGAGCAGTCAGTCAATCTGTCTGCCTGCTTGACTCTCGCAAATCCTTCCTCGAATCCCTTTCCCCTTCCCTTTCAAAGCCATCCCCATCTCCTCTCGCTTCATTTCCCACGTCACATGCCCTTCTTATCGTACCAAATGATCAGCCTTAAGCTCATTTACTCGTGCAATTTTCCAAGAACACATCGTTCTAATCTAACACATCTGATCTCCTTCATTTCGTTATGATAATAAAACTTTATTAATCTTATGAAAGTAGGGAAAAATAAATAAGACTAGACTGTGCATTATTAGGGAACAACAATTTCATAGAAAAACCTAAAATAATGTGAAACGACAAGTCTAATTGCAATGAAAACACCATTTACCCTAAAATGATTGAATTCAACGGGCAAATTGCAAGTACACAAGAATTATGCGAAAGGTGATCACATTTAGGGGAATGTACACTTGGAAATGGGGATGCTTCGCTCACCAATTCAACAATCCATTTAATTAATGGACCACTGATTCAATATACTGAAATTTAAAAATAGTGGCAAAGCAAATCCAAACCAAGTGATGGAAAATGGCACTAAAACATTGGCACAGATTCGGGAGTGGTGTGGTATGTGAAATGGGGCGGTGCAACTTATACGAATGATTAAATAAATCAGGTATAAAAATTAACGAAAGTAAATTTAATCAAATATGCATGAATATAATATAGATATCAGCTGAAAGATTTCACACATAATTAATTCCAACGTCATGAAAGAATTGCATAGATCATTTCAATGATGATATAATGGTGAAAAATGAATGAATAATACGTCTAAAGAGTTATCTTCTGCACAATTTACTAGATTTGGAAATATCCCAAAAGTATTCATCTTAAGTTGAATCGAAGACTGTTGGATTATTAACTGAAAATGAGATACCCTAAAAAGTTGTACAAGAATGAGTCAATAGTCTGATTGACTTGTTACTGGGTTGAAGATAGTGCTTATTCAGTTTCAATCTTTTCCCTATCATACTGGTATTCTTTACTGTTATCTAGTACACTTTGTATCATTGCTAAATAATGCAGTTCCAAAAGATAAGTTAGAGTCCATTTGTTTGTAGGGATAGTTGTCGTCTTGCAACTGATCTACTGGTTGCAGAGACTCGAATGTTGGGAAGAGTGATCATCTTTGTCCAACGAAATCATAGAATATCTTCATAAGCTAGTATGAATAATCTGTCAGGAGGTTAGAAGCTGGAACAGGAACATAGGGACGAATGCACAGAGGAGAATGAGCAGAGAAGGCGAGAGGAGTGATGGTGCAGAATTGCAGCTGAAATTAAAGTGTACAATTTATCGGGTGTTTATGAATTTTATCGTATTCTATAGAAATTGTAAATAGCTTACCCATCAGTCTCGCAACTCTGCACACAGCCCGTATAGTGGTGGCCCTCGAATTTGAAATGACCACAATGACTTATCCGAACTATCTCTGAAAATAAATAATTTAAATATTTTAGAATTTTAGACGTTTATAAATAAGGAAAATCTTAAATGAAGCCAGTTATTGCATTTTTACATATCTAATACTGGAAAATGAGCTACTCATCGTGAAAAACAATATTTGGGTGGTAAACATCGATGCTATTTGTTATTTTTATGGACAAGGGTGGACGATATTTTCCTCGAGTCTTGATAATAAAAACAGGAACAATAGCATACCAGTATCCGCAGTCAAAGTGCCCGAATCGAGTGCGCACGTGCGAATAACAAGGGTTTTTGATGTGTTATTTGCTGAAATTATTTTATTTCACTTTCAAATTTTATTAAGCGCCAGCTTCGTTGAGTTTTGTAGCGATATTTATTCTAAATATGAATTTCTATTTTAACTTGGTTGTTTGATTTAGTATAGGAGATATCTTGAAAACGATTATTTGACATTAATTCCAATGATCCATTGATCATCTATTGGTACACAATTGATCTTGGGAATAATTTGATAACCCCCAAAATGAGTTAGAATATGGAATAACATCGTTGAAAAACGCTTTCTCGACAATTTTTATTTATACCTCGATATCCGTTAATTTTAATGCAGTGATCGGCCGGGAAGAGTCCGCTTCTGCTTTTCCGCACGGCCAAACAGGGATAGTGATAGCTGCTAATCGAGGCCGTCTCCCTTTCCTGAATCACCTGCCATTTCACAGTAGTTCAATTCATAAAATTCCACCTTGCTGCCCAAATCGGTTGTGCTGTTGAATGGGTCCTCACAGGATGCGTTTTCACCGTCAAATGAGCTGCACACGAAGCAACCGATGCTCGACACGCCTGAATTTGAACAACTATTAAATGTGCAATAAGACATTGTCTATCAATAATTCTCTTCCTAGGTGAATGAAGACCAGCTTGATTATGATTTTGACTGCTTTTGGTGATCAAATAATTCGGATTTAAATTAGTTTTATACGAAATTTTTCGCTAAATTATAATCTGTACAGAATGTCAGGTTGGTTGTCTTTTCTAAAATTTCATAGCAATGCCCCTACCATGTAGGAGTGTGACGAAGAGGAGACAACGTAACAATGACGAGGAGATTCGTCGATATGAGGTTGAGAATGAAGAGGACGGAATGAACGAAGGGCTGGGGAAGGAGGGCAATGAGGAGAAGGAGAAGGGGACGGCACCGACAGATCGATGCTCCATACGAGAGTCCCGCGGACTCGGTCTCGATGATGGATACGAGCCCTCCTGCAATGTTCCTATTTAGCAACATTAATGAGCTACTGCAGGTGATAATTATTCGTAGAATTGTTGTCATGTGTAGGCCGAATGCAAGTGTAATTTTCATACCAGTTGAGGAAAAAATATGTTCATAAGAAACTTATATCTACATTTTCTATAATAGGAAAAATAATTTTGGGCTGAGAAAAGTATTGTAACACAGCTCTTGTATATTTCGAAATGAAGTCGCATTTTCATATGATTGGTATAGATGAAATTTAAATGGATAGATGTCAACAGATCATAAAAATTTATGTGAATAACTTAGAGTCCCCAAGCTTCGCCCCTTTGAAAAATGCGTTTTTGGTAGAAGCGTGGTGTTTGAAGGCAGAAATTTGGGAAGGAAGTACCCTTCAAACCCAAAATGTCCCAAATAGCATCATCTAGTTTGGCGATAAACTCGATAAAATGGTCCTGTGCAAAAAATTATCCCGAAATGCTATTTGGCATATCTACTTGAGGACTCTAGGACAACTATCTTTACACGTTGCAAAACTTTTCATCGACCAAACGCAATTCAACACGTTTGAACCTGAGAGGGCCAGACGCGGCGGAAGTCGACGGATGAGAGGGACAAAACCGGTGATTCAGCCTGAAAACCATAAATTATCAATAAAATTGAAGATTGTAGAATAACTCTGAGCGTCGAAACAAAGTCATTTGCGACAAATAAGGAAGAAGAAAAAGAATAAGAAACAGCTTGATGGCTTCAGGCTTCAGATAGATGAGGAGGGCAGAAGGCAGAGACACGGAGACGGCCAATGACAATGGGATTTGGCCTGCTCTTTTATTAGCTTTTAGCCTTGTTGCTCTACAGCTCGACTGCATTGCTGCATGAGCCTGTTGAGCGAGAGATGCAAATGCAGATGCAGGCAATGCGAAGCGTAGGGCAAAGGGGAAAGCAAGGGGAATCCAATGAAATGCTCACAATGGCCACCACTAAACACGGATTTTTAATTACGCAGACCTAAAGGATGCATCGCAAAGAGGATGGATTTCGAGAAGGGGAGGAGAAGAAGACAGATGACGTAACAGATGAAAGAGAACATGAAAGTGCGAAGGAAAAGAGAAGAAGCCAATTAGAAGAACGAAGGATGCCCATCGTGAGCTATAGAAGATGCCTGAATGCATCAGCTGAGGAAGGAACAATGAACTGCGACAAATTAGAGTGAAGGTAAAGAGGAATAGGAAGAGGAAATGGGAACAGATAAGTTGGATGATCTAAAGGGGAAAGGCGAGTCAAAGACTGAATCAAACGAGTCCACTAATGAGACATTCAAGACTCATTCGAAGAAATGAATCAACGCGTCTAAGATGTAATCATAACTACAGAGATCGACAGACATTTGTGGATGACGTGAGAAAACAGAATATCCGTTATCTCAAAAGAAGTAATCTGAGCTCTGAATATTTGAGTAGCCGCCAGCTTGCGACAACAATCGAGTAAACGCTACTAGTAATCGATAAGAACAAAGCAGGGAAAATGCGAAGGAATGTAGAAAGACCTGGAAGAGGATATGATGAATGTAATGGACCCTGAATGAGCTGTGAGACAGATAATAGTCGGGCATTTTGGGGGTGGTCGGGCGAAAGAGCGAGGAGAACGGGTCGACTGCCTAGATGCTTGGACGCGGGTGGGTATGACTCGAATCAGGCTCAGATTGAGTTGGCTTCCATCTTTCAGAAGAAGACGTAGTCAAGGAGACATGTCAATTGACTGGATGGAGGAATCGCGATTCGCGACAATGGCATCTCATGAATGTTGTAAGCAGATGCACAAAAGACTGCCGCAGCTTTCGACAAAGCGACTAAAGATTCGATCACAAAACAAATACTATCCTTCTTGACGAATTGGCGAATGACACCAATTTAGATTGCAGAAAAAGTCATATTTCCTTTCGAAGAGACGTTAAAATTTACGAGAATTTTGTTTTTACGAAGTTATTTCTTGACGTCAATATGTAAACTGTTTTGAAAGGTAACACAATGAAACAAATGACCTGCCGTACTACCATTTTAACTCATAATATAAATGCTAAAAAATTTGAATTTAGGTTCAATCCTTCCTAATAATTATTCTCATGTCTGCCTCTAGGTGATTTTGGAATTCTAAATTAATCTTCGCATTTTTCGACTCACAATTTTGCATGAGTCATTTTGATCTAGAGAGTCCATAAATCATCGCACGCTCACACGACGAATAATGGAATTTCCTCTGTTGAAAAGAGACTTCGAAACGGATAAAAGAAATAAGTATAGAGTAGAGTAGATCTGCTGCAGATACACGGGAAATGAGTTGAGAGGTATATCGGAAATGGGGAACGGAGAGGGGAATTGCAGAATTAAATAGTTCGAATTAAAATGATGATGGAAAGGGCAAAACTCGAAATGGCATGAGTCAATGGAATTTATAGGCCAGAGAGGATTAAAGATCAAATTTATCTAAAGCTAAAAAAGACAAATTTGATGATTATTGCCTAAATTGACCAAGTTGAACAGGTTGAACTAATGAAGCGGCGAAACGTCGCAGTAGCGGGAAAAGTCAAAGAAAAGGAAAGGCAAAGGGGGAAGGGGCTTGAGAGGAAAGGGAGGGAAAAAAGAGCTCAGGAGGCAAAAGCAGAAGCAAAAGCAGTCTCACACTCACACGCTCACTGCAGCTAGAGGCCGAGACAGAGGCAGCAATCAATACTGATGCAATGCATGCCCAGGCAGAATGACTGAAGGACTGAAAGAAGAAGAGAAGACAAGCAGAACAACAACTCAAAGAGAGCAGGGAGAAGTAATGAGGACTGGGGAAGGGAGGCAGAAAGGTGTTCAGGACTAGGGACTAAAATGGAGATGTGCAAGGAACGAGCGAAGGAATGACAATTCGTGGAAGGGGAAACGCTGGCAGTGATGTAGAAAGTGGCAAAGGATAGAGCAGAGAGGTAGAAGGCAAGGGGATTGGGTTACTCTCCGACTGCAGCAGGTCTCACACTTATCCTTCCCCTCTACGCTATTTCATCTTTGCTACTCTCCAGTTCGAACTCGCTGCTCCTTTCCAAAATTCGCCGGCTGCGTGAAATTTCTTTCTCGGTCTGATCAGAAGTAGAACGCTATCTTTTGTCATAGGGCTGCGAAATCTCACACCTAAAAATTCCAAAGAGTAAAAGTTTAGGGTCGTCTATCAGTAGAAGAATCAGATCGATATCTACCAGAGTCAGTAAAAATCACGTATGATCTAAGCTGGTTGTGAAGTCAGAGTCAACTAATCTTCTTATGTGAGAGACAGAGCAGCATGGAGTGTGGCAAGACGCCAGCAGCTTGACTCATGAAATATTAATGACTTTAAACTGGATCGAATGACAGCGCGACTAACAAAGACTCGATCAATTATTGTGTCATATCACACACTCGGAAATAAGTCTGATCTGATTTTTTATGAGATGAAAAGAAATTAGAATTAAGATTATCACCACTTGTGAGCACATTTTTCACTACCCTCTAAGACCATCCAAAAATGTTATAAGACATGACATAGTTGATTGGAATATAGGGAGATGAGGTTTGATATGAAATAAAAATCTTGCATCTTGGTAGATTAAATAATTTATCTAAAAGCACAACGCTTATTCATTATCTCAGTAGCGAATAACTTGAAATTTTAGAGTTTCACCATACTTTTTTTTTGGATAATGTATCACTTATGCAAAAAATAGTGATAGAATATGCGTGTTAGCAGTTTGACCTATAAAGTATAGTTGCGTTAATTTGACGAGGATAGGTTAGAGAACTTGCATGAATTAAGATTGTCACAATGTAAAAGGCTAAGTTTCATTAAGTCTAACTAATTCGAGTGTGATATTGAATGAACTTCCCCGATACTTTTGTGCGATAGTGATTTTCAATCGAATATAATTACTCATAAATTTCTTGCACAACTAACGAGTCTGAGCTGCATAAATATTAAGAAGCGGAAGTCATAAATGGGTTGCTAAATCTTAAAAGATGATTGATATAAAGAAGAAGGAGATTATGAAAGGAATCAATGGTGGAGTCACGGCTATATAGAGAAAATTAATCTAAAAGGAGCAATCTACACACAACCTAACAATAAGAAATAGGATCTTACTATAAATCTTGAGGAAAAAGTAATAGATTTCTGAATCGTTATAATTCTACGTAGCTTGAAGAATGTTCCGCCTTCATATTCGATTCCCTTCGAAGGCGCTGCTCCTTTCTCCATCCCATACTTCACATATTTCACTACCAAATGTTCACTTTCGGGCTGTTCAAATTGCCCCAAAATTACATGCACAAAACCAGCAAACCAGCCATCAAATAAGAAAAGCAGTTATACACGAAAAACGAGTAACGAATGAGTTTGAAAAAGGCTAACGGAAAGAGAGGAAGGGAAGTGCGATGGGAAAGGGAAGGGAAAAGCTGCAGCAGGACACAAGGGTAGGGCAGGAAAGGAGGGAGGGGGAAGGGAAGGTGAGGGCAGAACTACGCCAGGACGCGAAGCACGAAGGACGGGAAGCAATTGAATAAATGGACGAGAGAAACTCGAACAAACGGCACATTGCACAAGCACATTGACGGAAAAGGTGTTGCTCGAGGAGAGAGGAGAAGTGATGACGTTTATTCGCTATTTGGACTTTAGAGCATAACTGTTGTACTGGAATATGAAGATTTGTTGAATGCAGGCTTCCTTAAGATTTACCCGCCCCCGTCCAAAGCGTGAAAAAATGAACCCCTTTCCATCAAACTTTTAAATACTCACTCATCTCCGTCCCATCTTCAAAAAATTAAACCAGCGCCCCTTCGTCCCCGTCCCAGAAAAACTAAATTCTAAGGAAGCCTGGCTGAATGCCGACGATTTTCAGATTTCATCGATACGGTAGATTTTCTGTGCAGGTGCAAACCTGAAATGCGCGACGTTATGACGAAAATCTAGCAATAAATCAACGTACCATCCTTCGTAGCTGACAGTCTCCGGAGAGACATCGTAGTGATAATGGCCTCCGTCACCCTGATTCTGGCTCGAATAGCAGTGAGTATGTTCAAGGCGTAGCCTGCAGAAGATGAAACCTGATTTTGCACCATTCTCCAAAGCAACTAACTTGTGGCCTGGATCGTAGGAATGGATGACAGAGACATTGACAAGAGGACCAGGCATCTCGAAGAAACGCAACCATTCGTTTACCTGCAGCAAGATTTCATTAATTTCACAAGGGAGCCCTTTCAGGTTCCGTGGAATTTCAGGGCAAAAGTAGGCGCATTTGAACATGTAAAAAAATGCTTAGTGGATTGATACAACTTTTTCAACAAAAATGAATGCCTGAAGCAGGTGGCTGATCTTCAGTAACCTTCTCAATACAAAACAGATTGCAGAAATTAGCATGCATGCAATTTTCAGTACAAAGAAAGTGGTTTTCAAATCCAGCCACCCACTGCAGATATTCTTTTTGTTGAAAATTTTGCATCAACCCGATCAGAATTTATTGTAGTTTTGATCGCCTTATCAAATTTTTTCACCTCCTTTTCATGTCCCCAAGCACAACTCGGGAAGTCGGGCATGACGTGGATTTTCGCCTTTCCATTGTCGAGAATGAAGACCCCGGCCATGGACACGGGCGTGTTGCCGAATTTGGTTGCCAGTCCTTGTCGAATCGTCTCTGGTAGATTCTTCTTTCCAGTTCGAACAGAGCATTTGAAGTGAACTTGAAAGGAATGCTCTTTGAATTCGTTTTCAGTTTTGCTCTATCATACCAACATCGCTCGATCTATCGTTCGGTTTGCTGATCGCGAGATTCGCCAGCAGATTGAATGTCGGCTCGCTCGTTCTGCTCAGTTCGTATCTCTTCTCCGTCAATTCTTCAATTTTGATGACTCGTGTTTCGAACTGCAATAGTCAAGTCATGCGTTGAAATTGAATGAGCACTTATGAAGACCAGATTAAAATCGGTATAGTTCGAACATGCTAAAAACCGAGCTTTTATACCGGATGTTTCAAGTTTATTGTAGCAACTTTGAAATGGCATAAGACTCGTATTTTCTACACAAAGCGGATGGATTTTTTTCGGCAATCCGAAAATCGCATAACTTCATGGAATGGGAGATAGTGTATGGTTAGGAGAAGTATTGAGTGGTAGATTTTCTTGTCCCATACTATTTAACATGTCATGAGGTCATGAGTGCTATTCGATTTGCAGGTTGCCGAAAAAATCTGCGCCCCTTTTGCGTGGAAAATGCGAATTTTATGTCATTTCAAAGTTGTTACGATAAACTTGAAACACCCGGAATATCCTCGAAGTTAGATGGGCAGTTGCAAAATGGTGGCGCGATTTTCTATAGATGAATGACGTTATTTGATAAAAATCGTGCCACCATATTGTATAAAAAAAAAAACGCGTGCAGTCCATGCTGTTCTGCCGTCATATTGCTGTTGCCATCAGATGTCTCATCATCGCTTTCATCGTAATAACCTAACCTTATTCGCTGCACAGTTTGCATCAGCAACCATCTCGCAATTCACCCCAATAATTGGCCAAGGCCCTGCTCCAGGTCCCATGACATGTCCATCTGGCAACTGACACACTTCAGCAATTTTCTGATGATGTACAACAATTTTATCAATCATTCAACTAAGATCTGTATTACTTTGAAGCTGAATTGGTTTTCCTTTCTGACAACCGGGTAGATATTCCCAGGCCCTCCAACCTCGGCAATTCTCATGTCTTTTCCGAAACCAGTCGAAGTCATTTCGAAAGGAGGCTCACTTGTATCTGAAGCATGCGTACAAATTTGTGCGTTTTCTCATGGGAAATAATTCATTACCAGGGCATTTGACGATGTCTACTTGAACATATTGGAAATTTTCTCGCAGAGAAGTCTCAAAAACCTGAAAATATTTAGTTTTTTGTTCTGAACATGAATTTTAGATGCGTAATCATATTCAAGACTGTTTAGCCTTTTAAAATTGAAAATTAGGAACAGAATTAGCTATTTTTGCATCAGATGTATTTTCATGGCGAGAAATCACAATAGCTATTCCGAATCTAAACACTCTGATTAGGAACTGGGAAGGGTTTGAACTAAAAAAATCAGAAACAAAAGCGAAGACAATGATTCAATTTTTCTAAACACCAAAGTCAACGTCGAACAAGAACCTTGAAACCCTCAAATACAAAGACAAAACTTTGGCGGCTTCTCTCCCTGATGATGTTGTACCTGTTTGAGTTCATCCAGAGAAGGAGTATGACATTCGATGACTGCAGACAGAGCTGAAGAGCAGTCCGGCATTGGAGTGGAAATGAGAGACTAATAAGGAATGAAATGGGAATTGAAATGGAGAATGAATGAGTGAATGAATGGTCAGTGGAATGAAGAGAAAAGATCGATAACTGTCCAGTTGATATGGCAGAAATATTGAAATAGAGATGCAGAGAATAAGAGGCGTGAAGAAATTGACCGATTGGCTGGCAGCAAATAAGCAAATATTGAAATTTATCATTGAGCGTTCAAATAGTGGGAAAAGTTAGTTCATTTAGTTAGAAACTGATAATTTTCAACTTTAGATGTACGGTTTAACTAGTGTAAAATTCAATCAGATCAAACCCTGAAGCGAATGATCAGGCATTTCACCATCACAATATTTCATAGTAGAAAACTAGAATCTTGTAATAAAAATTATAAATTTATTTAATTTCAATTCATCAGTTGGTATCTAAATTAAATGAAAAAGTTGATAAAAATCTAATTTTTTTTTCTAAAAATGATATTTTTAATTATGCCCAGGGATATTGGTGGGTCAAAATTTTAAGACCCGACCCCATTCGACCCGAAATTTTCGGGTCGGATCCAGATTAACAACCCTGGTTATGTCTAGTTAGATGTTGCCCGCTTGTTGAATATTCTGCCGGAAACTTGAATTTTAAATTGCGAATGGATTGTTTTATTTTGATCGTAAGGTGCATCGAAAGTAAACAAAAGAAACGACTATGAAAAATGGGGAAGCGCACAGGAAGACCTTATCACAGCTCGTATTCAGATCGATGCATTCGTCCCTGGCTCTACACCTATAATGCAGTCAATGCATTGCTCATTCTGGTCATTGCAAAATTATTCGCAAATCTTCGCTTGTCCACTTCACATTTCGACACATCTAATCCATCGACTTTGACCTTATTCGAATTGGCAAATTCACCCAGCTGATGTACTATTGCCTGTCTCATTCACTGTTAGGTGCGCAAGGATGACAGACAACCCAGCCTTCCATCATAATCAAGAGGATAAAGACGCTCCTCGCTCACCCAGTCCCATCACGGTTCAACCAACAGCTTCTCAAACTGGGTACAATAACTAGTTTTATCAGGATCAAGAATAATTTCTGAAGCTTTATCTTATCGTCTAAGACGAAAATCATTCAGAAGTTCTTTTAATTTGATTCCGCTGCTTTTAGCACAGACGGCATTTCGGACGTCGGAGGCGTGGTTATTAGCGAGAAGCCGCCCAAATGGTCCTGTTACGATAAAACGTGCGACATCTTCGGAAATCGACAGGGGGCTTTCATCGAAGCTTTGCGGCCTCTCAAAGTCGAACTCATTCAAGTAGGTTGTCTGGAAGCGTCGCAAAGGAAGGATATTTGTTCCAGACACAAGAAAGGCTAATGATTCTCTCACTCGAATTGGATAGGGAGCTGCACAAGAAGCATGTCAAGGAGACTGCCACAGTGGTGATAATTTCATTAAAATTTACATAGAAGGGAATTCGTATATTTTCTTTGAAGGTATGATTTGACCCATATTTCAGGTCAAAGAGGCAATACAAGGACTCAACAAATTGATGAGTGAGTTTATTAGACGGCGATGAGATTATATAAAATTCGACATGACTAAAATTCAAAGGGTGATCCTCGAAAATTATCGAGACAAAAATTACGACATATTCGTGGTTAAAATCTCCTTTTTGAATAAAACAAATATTGCAGTGCACGACCAGCTGAACATCTACCCGGAGGAAGCAGAGATGCTGCGGAACGTGGCTTATGATCTGGTTGCTTTGTGGAGGATTCTCTATGAATTGAAAGACAATTCCTCGCAGACAACTAGACTTCGATCCAACACCAAGAACAAGGATGTATGATTTCGAAAATTTCAGAGCAATGAAAAGTTGAAACTTTTGAAAGTTCAGAGTCATATCTTCATTTTTTATTTATTTAGCTTTCTAAATCGGTGTAGAAGTCCAAGTGATTTTGTCTCCGAAAGTGAAACAAAAATCAACGTTTTGAATATCATGAAGTCGAAACGCCACACAGTTATGATAGACGATCCTTTTATCATAGTAGAATTTTAGGAAACAGCTGCTCCTTCATCGAGCCGCAGTCAACAGCCACAACACCAAGTGATTCGTAGAGATGCCGCAGGGAAGGAGTTTGCAGATGCAAAGGTTGGAGTGTCGACTGTTGATGAGGTTGGATTGAGATGATGATAAGAGCATAAAACTCTAAAAGTAACGGCGAGAAATGATTGGATTGCAGCATTCGCTGAAAGAGAGAATCGGAAGAGTGAATGAGACGCTCGAGAAACTCATCAAGTTCATCGACACGAAGACGCAGCGCAGGTGGTGGCTCAGAGACGTCATCAGCTTCTTCAAGGTAGGACGATCGAATCACTACAACTAAAATCAACTATTCTTTCAGTTGGCAATCAAACTAGCCCTATTCATTTCTGCAGTTATCTCAGTTGTCTACCATTCCGAGCAAACATATCCTATCATCACTCTCGTCATCGCAATTGTTCAAGGTAATTAATTATGTTTGAAAAGAGTGTAGACACTTTTAAATGACATTTCTCGATATTTTTAACCGTGTTATGCATTTGAGGAGTGGTAGATATGCTGGACCAGTACTTCATCAAGCATCTGGCTCCAGACCAAATCAAACTGTCTGCAATTACGGGTAATATCGATTTTCGTCATGAACTTTCTTAGTTTTATCATTTTTGCAGCTCTGACAACGAACAAAGTCGGGAGCCTCTCGAAGTCAACGCTTGCTTGAAGATTTCGTCGATTACGTTATTCCCATACAACCTAATAATTATTCGTTAAAATTAAGTGTTTGAAATGAAAAGAATGTCAGAATAAAAGTTTTTAAAAATCTTAGCGAACTTTACAATGAGTTTGATAAAGAAAAGTGCTATAATATGCAATTATACTTCTAGTCTATATATAGTGGCGATCAAAAGCTTGGAACAATCGCAATTATAAATTAAGCCTATTACTTCTACAAATAGTAAACTTTTTTTTATCTTGTAGGAATTTACGATTAAATGAACCAAATGTGTACAAATTTATATCTAAATCAGATTACAATTTGAGGATATAGCAAACTTAATCGTAATCGTGATTGTTTCAAACTTCTCGCGACTATTGTATTTCAACAATTATTCAAGTTAAAACAAGGTCTTTATTTAGTTCCTATGTTTGGAAAATTCATCAGCATAAAGCTTTATCCCTCCCAACTTCATCCGAACTGTTCTACAGTCAGATTAAAATAAAGAGAATAAGAAAATGAAATGCAGAGGAACTTACTTGCTTGACTATTTAATTAGTTATTCAGCATTGGCTTAAAATTGCCAAATTTCCTATAAACGAATTGTATATTCTGTTGTTGAAATCCCTAATTCATCACCTAAATGTGTATGGAAACAATAACAAAGCGGGAATGGAAAAATGGAGCTGCGTGCTCAATTCCATCATTTCGTCATTTGGGTTTGTTTGTCCTGGCTGCAGTCCTCTTCGTCCGCTTCAATTGACAATGACCATCTCCCTCCCCTCTGCCAATTCCCTTGTTTCAGCGTCACTGACTGTATTTGGTCAGCTACTTGTCGATTACATAAAAGCCCCTTTCCATTTCCGCTGTCCATTGGCAATTGTGTTGCTTTGTTTCGATTATTCCGAAATTCATGTTGCTACTTGTTATCACTGCTACTTTCGGCATTTTTTCAACTTGTCGAGCAGGAAATCTTGTCGATGATTGGAATTGCACTAGGTTAGTTGTTAAAAGTTAAACTATTTAAAAGCGCAACGCAAATAGTAAATATGACAATCGGAAATAAATAGTTGCAAAAGTTGCGTATTTATTTGCAAGATAGGATAGGGTATGATAGAGAACAGATGTTTGCGAAGCTTTGATTTGAAAATTTTCGACGTCAAATTTATTCACAATCGAAGTTGTTTACCTTTGGTAGGGAAACGAATCTTTTCCCATACAAGTTTGTTCGCAACAACTTTTTCAAATTGCCGTAAAATTTATAATCTAACTACCATCAGCATTATGCAATCAATAATCGAGTTTTAGAATCGAAACACAAGGCGAAAATTCCGGATTGGTAATTTCTTACACTTTTAATGTTTTATTTTCATAAACTTGAATATTTTCAGATAGTATTCGATTACAATTCAATAGCCTGTGATAATATGTTGAGTGATGAAGCATGTGCTGCCTTATTCAAAGGAGCTGGAAATGACCCTCCAGTCGTTGCCAACATAAATATGCCGCGACCATTGAGTTGCTATGGATTGGTAAGTAGCTGAAGTTGCAGAAATGAATACGAGAGATATAAATTTTCAGGAGAGAGGAAGGGGAATCAGTCAAATTCAAAAGAACATGGCTATTCTAGCTTGTCCCCGATACTGTGGTTATTGCTGTCAAACGTAATAATCTTGCATTATAACAAAATAATTTTATTTTATTCACAAACTAAATTAAACCAGAGATGTTTTAGAGCTGCATACACCTGCAAAAATATAGTCAGTAAGTAAACTTATTCCAATATCTATCAAAATTCTCCATATTTAGCGATACAAATCGACTGTTCAAAGGTGACTCCAGACATGTGTCTCGACGTTGAACTTCGACAGAAAATCGCTGATTATTGTCCGGCGGTTCGATTTTTGAAAACTTTGTTTAAAGGACTGATAGTTTAGAAATGCGGAATGTGCTTGATGAATGGATGCATCGACGTTGAACCCTCTTGTCCATTAGATTCGAAGATCTGCAGTGACATAAGGATGCAAGATTTCGTCAATGTAAATTTATGAATTATTAGGAATGATTGGCATTCGAAAATTTAAGACGAATTGTCGTCGTACATGTAATAGATGCGATATTCAACCTCCGACTGATCCAGCTCCTAACGATGGAAATAACAACAATAACGGAGGAATTGTTCCTCCTCCTCCTCCCCCTCCTATCGGTGGTTGTACGTCATACAAGCCGGATACTTCACCTCACTGCGTTAAATGGAATCAGGTAAATTATTGATATGTCAAATGAATGCGTAACAAATTAATAATGATTATTCCGTTCTAGAACAATTTCTGTGCTAGCACATTCTACACTTCTGAACAAAAGAAGCAGTGCACAACTACCTGCAAAATCTGCTAAAATCTCTGAGGCAACAATCATATCCTACATTCCATACTTCGTTCAAATCTATATTTATTATTTAGTAACAATATGTAAAATATATGTACAAAATGCAATCTAACAATTATTAAATGAAAATAAAGATAATGGAATGCCAGAGAAAAATAACCCGTAAGACAGGAATTCAAAAACGAAATGAATTCACAAGCAGTTCTGACAAGGGAACCTTTTTAGGGTCCTGTGGAATTTCGGAACGAGAGTAGACTCATTTTAAAGAGCATAAAATTCTGAGTCGATTGATACAAATTTTTCACAAAAAAAATGAATATCCGCAGCAGGTGGCTAATTTATAAAGCCGACTTCTTTGTATAGAAAAATGTGATTTTTCTACGAAATGGAAAAAGCGAAGGTCGCAGTTCGCGATAGATAGATACAGAATACTTACTGACGTACTGATTTTATGTAGGTAATTAACCAAATATTCAAAAAATTGAATTGTAGTGCAATTGATAAATTTTAACGGTGATTTGATACGGCTCTAAAAACTTTCAGATACAAATTATATTGAAGTCTTTGACCTGAATATCGTATAAAAAGTAAGTCTTCAAAGCAACTTGCTAAGGTGTTCATTAAGTTTGTCATTCAGATAATTTATTTGATTTTGAAAATGCACATGAATTACACATTTCACAATGACAAATAAATGATGAATAATGGCACTTGCAAATAAGGAAAGTGTCGAATGAGATAATTTGAAATTAATCATTTTTAACAAATGCTGATCATTCATACATTAGAACTACCGGTTACTGAAATATGGTTGATGTTTCTTCTAGGAGCTACTTGATTCTTCTTTGCTTTCTGATTTTCCTTGTCTTGATTTTCGAGGCGCTAAATTTATCCATGTTTGTGATCATTTTTGATAAACTCGCCTTTAATGCCCTTTTGATTAGAAAATATAGAGTGATTGTTTGAAATATTGTTGCATACTGACTTGTACAGTTTAATATAACCTGAAACACGTGCCCATTTTTCTTCAATATATGAAGAACAAATTTATATTAATTACTATTGAGATTAATATAATTCGATTTTTTAGAATCGCTTCTTTCATCGAATTAATATCGAGTCCATATACAGCCATCGATATAAAATCAACAAAACTGGCGATATTATTTGTGAAAATTTCAAATATGACCTAAATATTTACATATAATTGAATCTTTTATGCATAATATTTCATAAACATAAATCTTATTATAAACCATCATACATGCGTTATTAGACGTCTATTCAGACCAGTCTCATCTTTTTGCCTTAGTTCAGTCATTTGACTGTAATGCTTCCGAACTTTGACTAATATGAATATTGCACTTGTCGAAATAATAATGGTAGTCATTCCATCTACAAAATAATTCGAATAATTCTCAATTTTATTCTATAATATTGCACAATTAATTACGTAGCAAAATACAGAATGAACTTACTGCTAATAATAACATTTTACAGAAAATACAGAATTCTTGATTACCTTGTGAATATTCGAAGTATATAAAATAATAGTGAATTGCATTGAATATTAAAAGAAAGCATGCTAAAGCGATATATGCAATAAAGATTATTTTAAATAGTTGTTTTATTAGGTTTAATATTTTGCCATTTGGTGAACTAAAACATTCTAATTATTTAATTGCAAATTCTGCATGTCTACTGAAGAAACCCTCAATTATAAACGAAAGAGGTATTGCTAGTGAGAGACCCCCATCTCGCTCCTTTTTGTTTCGCCGTCTTCGATTTCTCTCCCCACGCTGTCAATGAAAATCGAGTACACGGATGGCTAGACAAAAAAGAGGGAGGGGAGAGGGGTCGCTCGATAGCAGTACCTCTCTCGCTTATAATCGAGAGTATTAATACTTACTCAACCAAAGTAAACGATCGATGAAGAGTTAGAGCACATGAAATAAGTTGACTAATTTTGTTAAGCGCCATTCCTTCACCAATGAAAAACAATTCGAAAAACTAATAGTAAATACCATTAATAATGCCAAGATAAAAAATATTTTAATCAACTTTAAACTACTTACTTTGTCATATATTGATTGATCACAACATACAATCTTCAATACTTGATAGTCCATAGCAAACTTCTTAAATTAAGCGATACCGTAAATCCTCTAATTGAAGGTCCCCCTTAGATTTCCAGAACTACCCATTACCCTACTCAAATCATTTTGGGAAGAGTTTTAGAATTTTATTTAGAGTATTTGAAGCATATTTACTTATGATTTCAAGTCCCCACGATGTATAGATGAAAAGTTATAATGGTTTGAAAATTTGGAATTTTTCTATTTTTGGGGGTTACACAATAGAAGCCCGGGGTTTCTATTAGAGGATTTATGGTATTTAATTTTCTTATGGAAACATCGATTTATTTATATAATATAACCAAAATAGGTATCGCTTGCCCCGATCAAAGAGTGGGCGAGAGCGTAGAGAAAGAGTGCGAATAGGCAGTTTTCTGTCTTTCTCTCTCATTTCAATACAATATTTCTTCCTTGCTGGTCTAAAATAAATGACCGTGCGACGCATTGCACCCACTCTTATTTCGAGCCTCGCGATATCATCTCAATATGGTTAGTTAGTAAATCAGTTTACCTGTATCCAGAGATAAATTATTTCAAACATCTTGAAGGTTGTTTCTATCGATAGAAGCCTTTCAAATGTCGTTAATTTTCCACTGATTTTATTAAGGGCTCTTTTCATACGTATTATTAGTACCATTGGTATCATAGATAAGCAAAGAAGTATACTAAATGGATCCAATGGATTGAAATACGTTATGACTAAATAATCTGATTTTAATTGAATAACTGTCTTTATAAGATTTGAACTTGATAGAAATTTAATGTCAACATATTCAATATTAATACTTATTATTGGTGCTTATTTTAGTAAGATATAAACTATATTCACATACCAGTTTCAGAATAAGTTAATGTGTAGTAAAATGCCTGTAGGTGCCATGTGCTATTTTCAAGTTCTATTATTTTAAATAAGCTTAATTTTCGGCATTATTAATATAATTATCTTACTTTGGCAAAATGGGCGTTCATAATAGGGAGACTTCGTATTCCTTATGCATTCATACATATCAAATGAAACCCGAAGGCTGCGCTCGCGGCCGTTTCGTGGCTGCTCACTTGCTTTTGGCTGGGAACGTAGGCGTCGCTTCGGTGCCTGCGGTTAGAATATTATCATTTCTTATCACTAATGATAAAGTGGTAAAATTGAGTTGAAAATTATTCACAACACTTATTTTCATAATCCGGACCAAAAATAACTCAAAACTGAACTCTTACCACCTTTATCAATGATTATTAGTTGTTATCAGTGATAAGATCACTGCATATTCGTAATCAACGTAAAATTCTGAGTGGAATGAACCCCATTTTGGCTCAAAACAATGGACTTTGAAAAAATATCTTTTTGTGCAGGTAAGAAATTGGGTGTGTGGGTGGGGTTTAAGAAGACCTTAGTTGTAGTTCTCTACTAGTAACTCGCACTGCACGGAATATCACGAATCCTTGATTGACTAGCACTCGTTTAATACAGTAATACCAAGTACAAAGGTAGAGAACAGTAGGGTGTGGGTAAAACTGAATGAACAAATTAACGATGAAAGAGGAGTATTTATAGGCACGAGTTGCGCCTATGAAGTGACTCCGCCCTTTAAGACTCGGACAAACTAATTATAAGGTTGGTTCTAGAGATGGCTTTTCGGCAGAAATGGCAGTGACAATTATGGACTGTGAAGAAGTAGATATTGCACACTCTTTGCAGCTCGCTTTTGCACAAACCATGTCTCTTCTTCTCCCTTTTCTTTTCTACCTCTTCCGTCTCTTCAGGATGGATTCTATTTCGAGGGGGTTGAGTCTAGAAGGAGAGATGCAAAAGGTGTGCAATATCTACTTCCTCACAGCCCATAAGAGTATAATTCATCAAATGAAACAAGTCGGTGGCGACAAATTATACCGCATTTTGATGGTAAAGGAACTGCGAGTAGATTTTCTAGAACAGGAATAATGACAGTAATCATAGTGTCATTGAAGAGCGTTTTTAATCCAATGAATTTGAAAGAGCAGTATACTGATCCGAATGTCGAATTACATCAAAGATCATACAAATTTTGACATTTCGGTATACATATAATTGAAGTATCAACGAAACAGTTTTTATTTAAAATTAGAAATTTCACCTATGAAGTTTGCTCTCAGACATTGAAATTTATGAATAATTGTAATTATAAACAGTGCTTACGCACGAAAGAGGCGTAACTATGTAATTTAGAAATGTAATCTTGGGAATTTAGAAGAAATGAAGCACACTACTAAGCAAACATTGCGGTCAACTCTATTTCTAGATATTCACTAGTGTGGAGATAATCGACATAGACAAGAAGTTCAAATGCAAAAGTGACAGTCCCTTTCAAGAAGATGCTAAGGATAACAAGCACAGGAATGAATTGAATGAGTGCATTTGAGAAGAAGCTCCTTTCAATAACTTCTCGAGGAATTAATGGTCAAACAAAATTGAATATCGTTACTGATTTTATCAATTTAATGTTAGATTTGTAAAATAAAGTCCATGAATGTTACTTTCTAAAATCTGAAAATGGAATCATTGCTGTTTGTCACTACAATAATTCATGGCTATCTTCATTCGCATCTTTCCGTGTACCTCTAAAGTTTATTTCCTGATATTTTTAATTATAAAAAATCGTGTGTGATTTCATCCAAATTGAATGCCTAAATGCTTCAATTCTAACCATACCACAAATCTGAATTAAAATGGCTTCGTTTAATGGAATTCGATGTTTATCAACATAAGTATGTCAAATTTGATTAGATTTGCTCTTCATCTTAACTCTGATTTCATTAGGAACAATTTTGAGAGCATCGTTTGGAATCGTCAGATTTATAAACCAAATCTAATCTTGATTGAATTTATATTCAATTCGATAATATTCAATTTAGATATTATGAAAAATTCTCAACAGAAAGCAATTATTTCAAACTTATTTTATAATTTAGAAATTATGAAAAAGTCAACTTCCGAAAGCTACCAAAGCTAACAATATCCAGCCTCCTTTAATACGGCATCTCTGATTAGGACTGCAATGTCCTGCACAAAAGAGACCAGATGGACAAACTAGCTACTGAAAATTACTACATCACAATTCAAACTGTTGTGATGTGGTCCAAACAAGACGAAGGAAATGAGAATAAACTAAAATCTCTGTGACAACAATCATCTTTTACATTCCATACTTCATTCAGATTTAAATTTATTCTTTGATAACAATATATAAAATATATGTACAAAATGCAATCTAACAATTATTAAATGAAAATAAAGATAATGGAATGCCAGAGAAGAATAACCCGTAAGACAGGAATTCAAAAACGAAATGAATTCACAAGCAGTTCTGAGATAGTGGATTTTAAGATTTCTGATAAAAATAAATAAGCGAGTAAATTCATGGACTAACTTTTCAAAATAAAACAAACGTTGTTCGATATGATGACTCAGTAATATTGAAAGAAATTAGAAGAATTGTAAGTTTGTTGATACTATTTTCACACACAATAAAAACGATACAAAATGATAACAAATGAAGTCTACTTCTATTGAGACGCAGGAGGCTCGATGCAGACTAGATTGAATGCAATAGCCTTGATTGGCGTCTTGATCTCGATTCGTCTGGATCTCCAGTCGTCCTTCACATTCATCCAGCTTCCACAGCTCAGCAGCAACCGCATCAAGTGACCCTCGTTCTGCGCTTCTGGATGGATTCGTCCGAAATCGAAGTCTCCCTTTATAGTCGGAGGTAACACCTAAACATTTGCTTGTTATTTCACAATTTATGTCTATTTGAACCTGTAAGAATTCCAGGATTCCTTCTGTTGATATTTCAGTAGTGCAGTTGTACAGCTGCAGAGTGTGAACAAAATCGTTGGACTGTCGACTTGTCCAGTGATGAAGAAGTGAATCTGTCAGCAAAGGCAAATGGATCAGTCCTCGAGGTTGAATTCGAAGGGAGCGTAGAGAACTGAGCGGCAGAAGAGTCTGAAACAGATTGTTTTCAGATATAGCCAAATTCTCGTTTTGCTTGTGATTCTATTCTCATGCTTCGCCCTCACATAATCATTCTTGCTGAGCTAATGAGTTTCTAATTTTAAACAATTAGAATAAAAGTTGTTCGAATCTCGAATTTCGAAACCTTCGAAACTGAAACTTCATAGGAAAATTTCGAAATTCGAATCCAAAACTCACATTAGAGATTTGTCGAATCGTAAATTTAGATAATTTCAAATTGAACCATAAGCAATATCATTCTCAATCTCAACGCTTTTCTGCTAACAAAACGGTGTCATAGCTCGCTTCCAACTTAGCTCCTGCACTCTCCTTCACTCATCCTCCCATCCCCAGGCTGTCACGTAAGGGGAAGGGCGCAATGGGGGAATGGAGAATGGAAGGAATAGATGACAGCCGATGACAGCATCTGATAGGTTGGCAGGCAGCATGTCTAAGTGTCTTTGACTTAGACTTAGACTCGGGCCAGCAGCAAACATTCTCTTTCTGCTTACTCATTCCCTTAGCCTATCTGCTGTCTGTGTTCTTTTCCACTAACCTTATCCGAAATGAGTGAACTGTTGATTGTGCAGAAATCCAGGGAAAGTGATTCAATCGGCATCGAGCTCAGAAATTTCACCCATTCAGATTCTTCCAGGTCAATGCGACAAAGTGTTAGGGTGACTGATACAACAGATCTGAAATAAGAGTAATTATGAGCGTGATTGTAAATTAATGAGCAAAAATGATTTATATAAAAGGTAATTAATAGACCTTTATATCACTAATTATAACTCTTTGAAACTACTTTCGAAAAAGCTGGATTTAGCGTAATGATTAACGCAAACATAGTGAAATGGTTTTTTTTCTTTCGGGACTAACGAAATGCGGGAGAAAAAATGATGGAACGCAATAGTAATAATTGTAAAAAGTTGTGTGGAAACGAATAATTTCGTAATTTCCAGGCTTGTTGGCGGATCGGAAAATTTGCGATCCGATTCGACGAAATTTTTAACAAAAAAGCCTAATCCGATCCGATACGTCGGATCGAATCGGATACAACAAGCCTGGTGATTTCGACATTTTGCAATACGTCTTACACCAAATTCAATCTGTATCACTTTAAAATATGGATTTTCTTTCATTATTTATTTGTTCCACAGAAAAATATCTTTTTTAAAGTGATGAAATTTCTGAGACTTTTTAAGATCTAATAATTTGCGTATTGGTGTACAAAGTTTTTTTTCAAATGGAATACTCGTGGAGAATAAGCGCACGGGGCCTTGGCATTTCTTTTTTCTCTCCATTTCCTTCTCTCCCTCAATTCAACTACCCATCGACTATCGACTTGAGGCCTTCCCTCCCTGTCTGTGCGTCTTTGATTTCTCTAACCTTGTCTCATCTCTCTCCTCTTAGAGCTAGAACTACTCTCACCGACACGTCCTTTCCACAAGCGTTTCAAAATAAAAACATGGTATAAAAGTTAATAGTTCAAAAAAATAAACATATAGCTGATCTTCGTCATAAATATTCAGATTTTTTTTACTGTCGTTTTGAAATTCAGATTTTTTTTCGACATAATATTTCAAACTATTCTGGAAAACAGCTGGTATACCGCTCCTTATCAGTTTTATCGGCTTATTTATACGAGTTCTCCACTTTTATGGAATTTCATGCTCGACAAAATAGCTCTATTTAGGTGTTAGAAATGGAGAATGACATGTGCGAGCTGGAGGCAAGGAAAATGTCGTTCACAGAGAAAGAGAGATGATGAAATATCAGTAGAAATAAGCAGATAATGTAAAGAAGGAGAAGAAGCATGTGAACGTGAATGTGTCAATCTGCGCGCATGATGAGAAAAAGGAGATTAGGGCATTTGAAGGAGGCTCAGCTGATAGAATACAACTTGCATACAGAGTTTGAATGACGGCGCGTGGCTCGGTGATTCGAGCGAGCTGTCTGTAATGCAATTCCGGGAAGATGGCGCCACATTTGGCTGCATTTGGACTGTTTGGAACCCTGCCAAATGAATGTCAACCCAGAAAAAGAAAACAGAACGTAAACAGAAAAGTGCAAGCACTGATAAAGGAAATTGATGAAGCAAGAGAACAGCTGTCAAAATGAGAAGTAATGATAAGTGACGAACCGAAGACGATTTAGTTTGGACAGAAGACCTTGAACGAATTCGGAGTTAATGCAGATGCCGTCGAAAGAGAGCTTAGAAGTCGATTCAATCTGAAAAAGGATAAGTTTGTTTTTATTTACAAAATTTTCCTACTTTCTTGAGCTGATGGTCAATGGCTCGGCTAGGTCCTTGTTCATATTCAGTCTCCTCGACAATCTGCTTGACCTTCCCCTTCCGCTTCATGGTGACTACAACCCTTCTGCCGGATTCCTTTGCCGGCTTCATTTGTATTCTTCCGATCGGCGCAGCTCTCTTGCAACTCGTGCGCATTTCGACACTGCAATTTGCCGGTCAAATCTCCGTTTGGAATTTATTTTGTTCGTTTTCACTTTTCGTCAACAAGGAACCTCTTCTACGCATGACGGGCTTATCGCTTATCAGAATCTCTCGCTCAGTACTTTTTCTCTCTTCTTGCACAAACAGTTCCATGCTCAGCTTGTCAATGTAATCAGATCTGTCACTTTGCTGCCTGACTGATCGCTTTCTCGTGCGTGTTTGTGTGGTCGAAGGCTCAGAGTCAAATGTTCAAATGTCATTCGTTAAAATCAGAGGATTATCTGCTTTCCATAATTCTCGTCACTTGACTGCATAATTCAATCACATTGATTGATAGTTGTTGAAAATTTTATGGGTTGAATCGTAAATTTTATAGCAGAAGTATCGCATTAGAAAATATGAATAAAATTTAGAAATGATAATAAAGCGATTTTGTTTAACCTACTAGCTTTGGTAAAATAAAATTTGAGTAGCTAAGAAATATCGTGATCATCGTATCATTGTGGCCAAAATTTCAATACATTATTAATTAGGAAATATCGCTACATCCTTTTACTAATTTTGAATTCGTTATTTATATTCAGAACACTATTTCAAAATGGTGACAACAATCTTTTATTCATGCTACGATATTTCTTAGTTACCTTTGACTTCAACCTATTTCTAAATTGATAATGCTCAATATCTAATACGCAAAGACAAATCACGAATTGAAATGGAACTATACCTGAATTCATCGACACTGGGCCTGCCCAGATTGTACTGTTCGACAACTCGATGTAGTCGTTTGTTGGCTTGTTTGACGGCGAGTACGTCGCCGGTCGATGCCTTCGAGAAGACGTTGATGAGGACGTCGTTGGGCAGGTCGCACAGATGCAGACTGGGCTGAGTGGTTTGAGATGAAGACATGGCAGATCTGAAATAATTCAAATAAGAGCTGTGAATAAAGAAGTGAATGGTTGAATAAACTCGAACGAATTGAATGGATGATTGAAACAAAGAAATTCCAAACTCGATGAAGTGAGAAGCGAGGGATTTGATGAGCAATCATCGGATGAAGGGGATTGCGATGGACAGACAGATTGAGCAGAGTAGGCAGGCAATTGGGCAACAGTGCACCCAACAACAAAGGACTCTCCACACTCCCGCAGAGTATTACTTATATAGGCAGGAGGGCTTGATTTGAACATTCGAACGTATTTACGAGTCAGCATAAAGAATGGAAGATGATGAATTGTGAATGGTTCTCAAGCGGGCGAAGGCAGAGGCTGACTTGATGAGAATTGACAGTTTGGCGGAGAGAGACAAGACCGAAGACGAAGACATTCGACAGTCCGACAGTTGTAGATGAAATGGAGGGAGGAGAGATGTTATTGTGCAGCCAAGTGTGAAATGGATGAACAGAACGAGACGACGGCTTGCGAGAAGAAGGAGAAGCGGGATCGATACAAATCAAGATGAATAGCTACCAGATGAATTAGAATAGAATTTGATGGGATTGGATTTGGAGTGAAGATAGAGAGGAGGGATATGAGTGAGGAAAGGGGAGGGAGGGAGGAGAGGATCAGAAGATAGGCCAGGCCTGAGTTTGACAGATATGATTGACTAAGAAGGGAGAGCAACCTGGAACTGGAAATGACACGAGGGTGATGAGCCGAATGCCAACAAAGGAAGGGGGGAAGGGAGGAGGGAGGATAAGGGAATTGCAAGTAAAGATGCATTCAGGCATCAGACGGACAGACGGACACAAATGCAGCCATGCAGCCAGGTTGTCAATTCTTGCAAACTTCTAATATGTCAAAAGAGAGAAAATTCAAACTGAAAGGCAAAAGGCGAGGGGAGAGGAGTGGAAAAAGAGAGCTGTCGGTTGGGATAAAGCAGCGAAAATGGAAGGGGAAAGGGAAAGAGAATGAGAAGGGGGAATGGTGGATTGCCAGTGACAGTTCGGAAAAGACAAGGGGGACTCTCGATGTCTTGTCAAATCAGAATCAGTCACCATTCACTGCAGTCGAAGTCAAATCAGTCATCGGTAATTAGAGGGAAGAAGAGAGGGATTGCTGCCTTGATGCCTCGACTGGGAGGGCAGGCAGGAGCAGTCAAGTGGAAGCTGATTGACCCTAAGCAATGCAGGCGTCTAATTAGCAACACACACCGCGACTGATAAATAGGTCGTCTACAGATTCTCTTACTAAAGTGACAGGCATCTATCGCTGAGTTTTCTGATATTTATTTTAGCCAACCATGAATTGAAAGTTTTAGCTCGTAAAAATATTCAGTTTGTGAAGTGTGCTTGTCACTAAACAAACCAAATGACGTTCATGATTTCGCGCACGACTTCAAAGATAACCTTTGAATACAAGGTTTATGAAATGTCAAATTTGTATTGTTAAGTAAATTTAGAAAAAAAAAACTTATTTCCAATTCAGATGAAAAGTGCATGATTCAAAACTATACGCTAAAGAAAACCACGATATCACTTGAGATTAATGAACCAAAATTTGACGAAAGGAACACTTGATTCTGATCGAATTTGTATTGAAATGAAATGCGGGACGAATCTTCGCGTGATTGGAGTGAAGTGAAACGTGATGCTAACATATTTTGACCAGCCACGGAAATGAAGCATTTTTGACGTTCTCTTGGGGGAAAGTAAGAAGAAACGAAATGAGAAAGATGGAGACTTTAGACGACTCACAGCCCTATGGTAATTAGGAAAATGAAACGAGGAGAATGGGGAATGGAATATGAATGTGGTATAATGCATGGATCTGGAGAAATACGCAATAACAATTCGTAAGAAATAATGTAGCAGTGATATTATTGATAAAGAGTTTTGAAAATTTGAAGAGAAATGATTTCTAACGATTCAATTCAAAATAACACGAATCGTTATTCATTCTAAATTAGAAAAATCAAATCAGTCGATCTCGAGAAATAACAAAATGAATGAAACTCAGATGAAAGGCGATGAAGCTGGCAGGGAAGGAATAGAAGTGTCAAGAGCATGAATAGGAAAGGCACGAGATGGTGGCCTTATAAGGAAATGGAGAAGATGGAGGGAAGAAACTGTTTGTGAATTGATATGATAGAGGAGAGAGAGAGAGAGTGATTATGCAAACTGACAAGAGGAAGAGGAGTGCAGTGTCAGCAGAAAGTGACAGCTCTCCGAATAAAACAGGCATATCGTACACAAAAACAGATCGGAACAAAGTCAAAAGAATGGAAAATTGACAATCCAAAAGCATTAGTCAGAGTACTTTACGAAAAAGATCAAATAAGCCGAAATCAGTTTAATGAATTTGTAAACAATGCTATAAAGCTGATGATAAATTTTGCATAAAATTGCAAAAGTAGAGAAACAAATCGCATGGTTACAAATTATAAAAATGGATGCATAAGGAGCGAAATAAATTAGAGAGGAACAGACATGACGCAATCAGTCGATGGAACGGAGAGAGAAGAGCCGAACAGAGATTGAACATGGATAAAGGGATGAAGGCAGATAAAGAACATCTGCGAGACTGAGAGAGCATGGAAGGAGAGATGGAGTGAGACATCAGACAGGTGATAGAATTTGACGGACATAACGACAGGCACACGACAAATAATGCAAATCGCAACTGCTACTATTTTTGAATGACAATCAAGGATATTCGCAAGAAAATGAAGGATGTAGTCATCAATGGCAAGTTTGGTTAAGAATGAAGAAATTAGCTATCCCAGAGAGACTGATAGAAAATCAATAAGTGAAATTTGTATGAATAAATTACCCACGTTTGTCTAGATTAATTTTTAAACTAAATAAACCATCAATATTTTTTAGAAAATTTAGCAGAAAGAATGATAAGATTTGTTAAACTATTCCTCACCCGTAAAAATAAGAAGAAAAAACTTTCGAAGTTATCACTGATACCAAAAGCATAAATAGAAACGTACACGTCTATGTCCGTGCTTGCACATCGAGCACACTATGAGAGTCTTTTGATCTGACCCCCTGGGTTTTTCTTTGGCTCCTCCCACTTGTCGCAGAGGAAGGAAGAAAAGAAAGGAGAAAAGAAGAAGGCGGAAAAGTGGAAGGTGACTCGAATGACAGTTCTGCCAAAGTGTCAATGAAGTGAATGAATGCAGATGACTTTTTCTCCCCCTTTCCTGTCGATCTCCCCTTTCTTCTTTCTTTCAGCTAACTGACAGCCTAAACTATATTATTCATAAAGTATCGTTGCATAGAAATCTATCGATTATTTAGCGTATTCAAAAAAGTGTTGCTAAAATCAAATAAATGTCAAATATCATGTCGATTACACAGTAACACCTATATTTATGGAATGTGTGAATTTGGAGATGACACCTCCAGACACTGCGCTCCTTCGGCTATTCATTATTCCGTTATTCTCCTATAAGTGTGAATGAAAAAATGCTCATCAATACAACCAATCCATCTGAACCCATTACTCTTGTCTTCTTTATACATCATTCTTACGACCTCTCCAAATCCATTTGCATTTTCCTTCCTGAAAAGTCCGTCTGCAATAAACCATTCCCCGTTCCCATAATCAGGAGCGGCATCTTTTTCCTTGTTCCTGTTTCCTCCTGATTACTCTTTGTCCTTCCAACTTCGAGGAGTTTGATTGAAACGAGGAAAATGGGCGCCAAGGCAAAAAGTTGAGATTGAGAAAACAATTTGCACAGAAATGATTGGATTGGAATGATGAAACGGAGGAAGGAGGAAAGAGGGTAAGGTCAAAGGAAGGAGGAATAAGAAGGATTGGTAGTTCCCACACATGTGGATAGATGGGCCATTATAAATACTTATTGACGAATGCGGCAAGCTTTATATTTGGATAGGAGAACGAAGAATGGAGATGAGTGGTCATTCGGAGGGAGTGGTTGCGTAGATCGGTCTGACATAATCGGGATAATGCAGGGATTTATGTAAATCGTATAAAATGAAATACCGTGGATTTTTCGAGAAATGGATAATCGCCTTTGCATCGAATTTAGGTCCCTTATGACTATGAGATGGATTAATTTTATGAGATAGGGAGTAATTTCATTGCTTTGAATTTCATACTGAATTTTCACATCTCAAAAACTGAATCGACAAATAATTATTCGAGTTCAGATAGGAATACATATGCTCTATAGTTATGCCCTCCACATTCCATCGGATCCTGTAATTTCATAGCTTCTGTTCCTTCCCTTCGATTTGGTGTGATCTCTTTTTGCTTCCCGCATCTGCTCGTCCTTTACACATTCAAAGACGAGTCCGCAAATGCGAAGATGCAAAAAGAGCAGGAAGAGACAAGAAGTGCTGATTGAATGTGACTGTCCAGCTGCAGCTCTCAATAAAACAAAGAGCTTACAACAGGGGTGAAATGAAGTTCCGAGAATTCGACTCCAGAAAAAAACTTCGAATTTTGCGACTTTGGGTTAATTCTAATTTCGAAAATTCTTCGAGGACGACTTGGAAATTGTTTGAGAAAACGCCGTGTCTTCTCGATTTATTCAAGCTGTTTTAAATCATCAAAGTAGGATCTTCTATTTACCAAATGAGTAGAAAATGCATATGTTAAAAATGTTTTATCTTAGCTATTTATTATTTTGGAGCGAATTTATAAACTTGGGAACGGTTTGGAGGCCAACCCCGAACCAACTTCGATAGCTATTGCAATTCCGGGAGTTTGGAATAAATTCAGCCTCCGAAAATTTGTGAAGATCAACTCATATTTCGATTCAGAAAAAACTTGAGTACCAATTCCGACTGATTTCAAATTTGAATGTCATTTCATCCCTGGTTCATCAAATTTTGAACGTTTTTAACAGGGCTATACAAAATTTACAAGTTTCGATTTTGAAAAATTCGAAGTCGAAATCGGAATCGAATTTTCAAGCATCTCGGAGTCGGAGTCGGAATTCCGAACAGCGCCGATTTTCGAAATAGAAGTACATGTATCAATAAGCACAATGCACGTATATTACTTCAAGCCGATTATTTATTTCAACGAAAATGTGTACAAAAGTAATAAATTAGCTGATACAAATACCCGTGTTTTACACGCTGCGATAAACTGAATCATGAATGAACGACTGCAATTTGACATAAATAATGAGTAACAACAATGATTGCAAATATTCGGAGGGGAAAATTCAAAATCAATTTTTGTTGAGGAAGACTTTTCGTCTCGCCTTTTTCGACTTTCTCGATTTGCCGAAAATCTCGGGAGCATTTGAGCATAGTGGGGCGAATAGATAGCAATTGACGGACCCAGCACTTGCTAAGCAGTATTCATCTGTGTGCGCTGAAAATTAACACATTTTAAAGACCGATGATGAAACTTCTTCGTTGAGATATTAGAAAACAATAATACGATGAGAAAACTTCGTAAACTTTCTAGCCATGAAAAAGCTCAAGTGTATGCTAACCCTACAACCCTTCATAACTTGTTTGAAAATGCGCGACCGTTTTATCTCAAAAAGTGACCAGTAGCAAACACAATGAGCTGAACCTTTAGAGGAAAAGATATACAGAATTATTTTACTCTTAAAATGTGCTAGTTTTTGCATGAAAAATTAATACACTTGTCAACAATTGTTCCAAAAAATCGATATAAATGTTGATACTCACCAATGTAGGAGAAAAATCCAGTCCCACAAATACAATCGAAATATAGCCCCGTCTCTGCTTCAGCAGCTTCTTGTACAGCTCGTTTAGAGCTTTCGGCATCATTAGGAATTATATTCTAAAGTTAGTCAAGTTCTTGTTTTAGGCGAAAAAAATTACATTTTGAATGATCGTTCTCAATCGCATACTGTTGCATTTCTCGTCCGAGATGACATTCTCTATACAATTTGGATTCCTCATGCACTGAATTCATATTATTGGTTGATATATGAGATAAGAAGTCAAATGAATTTACTCCGTCGTCATTATTTTCTTGAAGATCCGAATCTTCAACGTTAGAAGGTGAAGGGGGAAGAGATGGGGGATGCTCTGTCCAAACAGGAGATGGTAATGTTGGTGGAGGGGTGAATATATTCATCGGAGGCTAAAGATAAATTTCAGGAAACTACTCAAAAATTTCATAGATTTAATTCGCTTTAGCAACAAAATAGGCAGAGTGGTTGATAAAAGTTTGAAACAATGAGATATGTTTGGTTGTTTCTATAGACTATTTACTGAATCGATATAGATGAAAGTTGAAAATCGGATTGAATATCGGGCCGAAGATTTGCGGTTCGGCTGACTTTTTTCAAATTTTTGGGCCCGCCCGGCCTTTGCAGTTACGACCATGATTTCAAATTATTTATCGATGCATCCTTCAAAAGCTACAAGCTGCATCCATATCGATTCAGATAAAAGCGGATAGACGAGGCAGATTGAATATCACGCAATGTTTCGAATTATTGGGAGCTATTTCACTGCATTTTTAGAGTTAACGAAACGATTTAATTTTATGAAACTAAAAGTTGCAAGAATTTTAGTAAAGCTAAGAAAAGCTAAAATTAGCATCTGCAGATTTTCGAAAAGCAGAATCTTATTGAAGGCAACGATCATAGCTTACTATTTTCTGACCGATGTTGACTTTAACCAACTACAAAAATAATTAGTCTTTTGCTAAATCGATGAAATTTAGCATGATGAACTTACTGCGATCGTAGGAGGAGTTGGCAATGTTTGATGTTGAGGGGGCGGGGTCGGGCCAAGATTCTGAGAAGGAGCATAATTCGGAGCTGCATAGCTTCCAGCGGATTGTTGAATATAAGGAGGTTGAGGGGCTGAAGGATAAGAAGGGAAGGAATGGAATGGTAGAGCTGCAAATCATAATAATAGGAAAAAATGACTTGCTAATAGACAACCTCTAGCTGCACCGTATTCCTGCATTGGGTTGAATGGAAATTGGGTGTATGAAGATGGAGTAACGAGAGGAGGCAAAGTAGGAATGTAAGATGGAGGAGAGGGAGGGTGAGCAGTTGCCTGAAAAAAAATCATAATTTTGGCAAAAGATTGTGATATCAATTCAAACCAGATACAAATGCCTTACGCAAATTTGTTCAAATGTCGATTCCGAATATTTCGAAACCTAGTTTCCGCAGAAAGTTAGTTAGATTCAATTATGACTATGAATACAGCCAGGTAGTCCGAATTATCGTGAACCGATTTGAATTAAATTTGGCAAGAACTCACAGTTCAGTGTGGCGAATATGTCTAGAGGGCGCAAATGGAGTCAAATTTTTGAAGCGAACTTTATGAAGAGATTTTGCGTCATCTAGGTTCATCTCGAAAATAAATCACTTTCAAGAGGGAATTTCTTTTCAAAAATGCAACCGGCTAATGAGTGAACAACTTTTCATTCTTGCCTTAACTCGAATTCTATTGACGAAAAACGCTAGCAGAAATGGGAACTCAGAAGACGGCTTCTCGACATGATAACTTTCGATGGGATTATCTATTTCGAAAACAGTAAAGAGCGTCAGTATCAGTAAAAATCGGGCTTTCAATAGCCCCTCTTTCATTAATTAGACTTCACATTTCAAAACTCAATTGTGCCCTCTAAATATCTATACAAGATTCATTCAATTTGATCAATGACAATTTGGTCCACTTGGTTGCATTCCGAATAATAGTTGGTTCAACTTTTGACCGCCACTATAATCCCTGAAAAATCAAACATCTTACTGTAACGAGGAACGCTGTTGCAGGAGGTAGAGATGGGTAGGTTTTATAAATTGGTTGATTTTGATTTGAAGGTGAATCGTATGGATTTTCATCTTGATTTGAAGCTGGACTTGGTACAAACACAACAGGCTGCTGATCGGATGTTCTGTATGGAGTTCTGTGGGCTTGTGGAGGATAGGGTCTGAAAATGTGTTTGCGTGTTTCTCCCCTTTCAATTTCAATTTCAATTTCAGACTCGATGGGTTGTTGCACGGCGTCAGTCTCGTAATTGTATCCACTGCGCTCCGTGCCGACCAACGGGACTATCTGCAATTCACACGTGCTCTGTCATGTTTGCACTAGGGCTGTCTCGCTGTCCTTACATTTCCGTTTCGATCTCTGCCGAATGTCTTGATCCTCTTGGCCGCGAGCATCGATTGCCAGCTCTGTTCCTTTCTGCTCCGGTGACTGCCGCCTTGCATCATCTCTTCGTCTGCTCCATCCATTATTCCATTGCCTGAATCGGTTCACTTTGTAATTCAATCTCCACTTCTCTTTTTGAACTTTTTCTTCATGAAAAACAACACGTTTACGTTTCGCGGTGGATAGTAAGAGGTGTTAGATTTCCTATAAAAAAGCCCTCTTGAAACCATAAAATATTGAAAAAGTGAGTAAAATGAATTCATCCCTGGTCCGATTTATCATATCGCATTACTTTGATTTGAATCCTCGAAAAGCTTAATCGCAACGTCAAAAAGGAGAAACGCACGGTTCAGCTGTGAGGTAGTTAACGATTTCTGGGCCAAACAAACAAAACTGCGAAACTCGTTGAGATGCGGTGAGACAAGGGCTGGAAGAGGAGAGAAAGGAGGGAAACAAGGCAAACTCGAATGAGAATTGAGACAGAGACTGCCCTCCAAACATTAGCCAGGCAGCAAGAACTGACCACAAGGATAAAGGCTTCTTCTCGATTCAATTACTAAATATAGCACAGTTAGATAGATGCGCACTGGAAGAAAAAAGAGGGAGGAAAGGAAACAAACAATACTGTTCTGCGATCCTCTCACATAGCGGAAAATGAATTTTTCGACCAATGCCAACAAACTTCCGAAAATTTCGCGTTTTTGAAAAATTTTGACAAATGTTAAAAGTGAAATTTGGCAAATATACAACAAAATAAGTCGTTTTATAATGCGCAATGTAATCTTTCGAAGATATTCTATTCAACAAGTCTGACAACAAATATTGAAAACTAAGACCAGAATTTTTAGACTAGATTGTAGCAGAATTTGCGTCGACAGAATAGAAGCAATGAACATTTAGGAATAAACTGATCCTAGAATCTACTTAGATTGAATTATTCTGAACTAATTCGACTAATTTCTGAAAACAGCAGGGGATAAAAGCATTTCAAATAGTTTGAATCAATATAAGTAACTCATTATTGAAAGGTGACTTCAAAAATCATGTTTGTACACAGACTTTTGGTTGCTACTATAGATTGTGAAATAAACTAAACTTGAGGTCGAGAAAGATGAAAATTACGACTGTTCGGAATGAGATTTTTGGAATATGGGACGGAACTTTAGTTATAAATTTTCGGAACACCGAATGCGAGGCGAAACGAAATGAAAAATCATCAAAAATTGTCAGGAACGAAATTTTTCGTAACAGAACAAAAGTCCGTACAGCCTTGATGAAGATATAGTTTTTTTTAGATGAAATTATGTCATTAGTATTTCAACTGTCTAAGATTTGATTGAGCATCCCAGGAATATCGAAGTGCTGATAGGCGCACAACTTATCGCAGAATAAAATTGGATCAAAATTAGAATTCATTTAGTTAGAATACGAGTTCCATTAAGCAGAGATTGAGATTTGCAACTCATAGTTTATGAAGTTCACACCAAACCATATCAAAATATTTGTACAGAAGAAGAAGTTAAATAAATACACATAAACGTACCGTCTGGAATAGGCTTAGTTTCGATTGGACTGCCATCCCCAATGAACCGAATGATTGTGGAAGGCTTGTTGCTAGCTTGAGAGTGGGAATGAGAATTCGATTTGAAAGCCCTGTACAGTCGCTTTCTCCATTCTCTGATACTTCGCAGCTCATCGGCATCTGTTATTCGACTTTCAATTCTGAAGCGACTTTTCATATTTCACTAAACAAAATCTAGAAAATGACCGTCTTTGAGTTGCTGATAGAATAGGAGCTGGACTTGTGAGTAAGGTTGGAAAGGGGTTTTCTTCCTGCTGGATGCTGTTTGCCTGCCATCCTGATTGATCATCCGCACGACCGTTTTGCGAATCCTGCTGTGCTGGCGCGTGGAAAATTTCCAACCGATCATTTTGCGACGTGTCGAAGTAGTTGTTCAAATTGTCAAGTAGTTTCGTCTTCAGCAGTACAGCCTTGTTGGAAGTTCCATACATTTCGGGAAGGAAAGGATCATCTCGAAGGCGAGGGAAACTGAGATTGTGCCTTGGATGAGTGAGAATTCGGAGTGGGGCAGAAGTTGTCGAAAGGAAGAGAGAGGCCAAAGGCACAACGAGATTACTGATTAGAGCAAATGGCAGAAGGAGTGACATGGAGCTCTGCCTGTGCAGTTGAGGAGTGCTGTGTTGTTTGTGCCTGAGGCAGACAGATTCCATGGAGGTGGGCGTGTCCTTGCCTGCCTGCTTCTGCTTACAGCCCCTCTTCCTTTCCTCTCTCTCCTCCCTTTTTTCCATAGCTTCAGCTTCTTTATTGCGAAACTATCCAATGGCGGTTGTCAGAGTTCATTGCTTATTCCATTCGATTCCATCCTCTTTTTATTCCGAAACAGCCACAAACAACAGATCCCGTCCAAATTCTCGCACTGCACTGCGAAATGTTGTTGTGTTTGCGTACAAATTGACAAAATGTCACACACCATAAAACGAGAAAGGCGCGAAAAGAAACGACGAATGGCACTGGCGAAATAGGCCGAAAGTCAAGAAATAGGCGAGAAATACAGCAGCAAGGCAAGGGACACGAGTTTATTTACTTATCGCGTCCTAATCATTCGACCATTTCGGTACATTCCTACAAGTTTTCCCTTCACAGTCGCAAACAATCTTTGATAATCGTCCTCTCCACCCACATCCCTTCCCATCAATCTGTCTTTCAATAGGTAGAATGATGCAGCCCTGCAGCCGTGACCGAGAATAGCATCATCATTGATATGAATTCCTCTGCCCCTGCCTTTTCAACCTATCTTCTGCTGCTTTTTGCCCCTCTCTTCATCACACAATCTTCATAGAATCTTCAGTTTGTCTTCTTCTTCTTCTTCATATCCAATTCCCAATCACCTCCTTCATTTCACGATGCAGTTGCAGCTTGCAGTTCTTCTGCTTACTCTTCTACTTCATCAGACAGAAGCACAACATCGATTTCGGTCAATTCTAATCGAGGTTTGAGCATATTGTTTTGGTCTAATGAACCTGAAGCTCCTTCGTTAAAACACTCAAGGGTTGAAATGCTCATGTGAACTAATGGAAGTTTATCGAAGTTAGACCGTTTAGAATAGTCATAAAATTTATATCTTTCTTTATTTCAAGCTTTTCCGATGAAAGAAATTTGGGTTTGTTAGACCAAGACAATACGATAGACAGATTGGCAACATTTGATTGATAGAGAGCCTGTCAAAGAAGGAAGTCGCTCGATTTCTGCAACGAGAACGAAGAACCGAAAGTCGAACCGATTCCCGAACTCATCATTCCACCTGCCATCAACCAATCACAAACGACAACACCCACATTCACGAAAGGCGATCCTCGCCGTTCGTTTTTGATAAAATTATTTCTCAGATTTTAGCTGCTACCACAACAACTAGTCCGGGTGAAGAGGTTGAATTCGGTCGTGCAGATTCGGATAAAGAAGTAGCGGGAAGTTTGGTCAAGTTACCAAAGCCAAGTGTCAATCAAACAGAATCCGTCAGTATTTTGAAGAGTTCAATAAAATGCCCTCCCCCATCATTCAGTCATTTTAGCAACCTATCGCTACGAACGAGCATGAAACAAATGAAACCAAAGCCATAGAAGACGAGGTGAGTTTAGACGAGGGATGCACACGATTTCGACCTCGAAAGTTTCCAAACTAAAACTTTGTGCATCTCTGGTTTAGAAATGGAAACATCAAACCTTGTTCATGCCTATTTCAGAAAGGTGTTCTTGTGTTTGTCAGCGAATATTGTGTTCTGGAAAGAGAGCATTTTGTGCGGAGATGCCATGGGAATGTCGAAAAAGATGAGGTTCGCCGAATGATATAATGTCGATGGACTTTTCTTATCAGGTTGACTTCTGCAAGGCTTATCCAGCAGCTTGCACTTCGACTTCCGGCGTCCTTCCAGTTCTATCATATTGCCAGCGATACTACAAGCACTATCCGAGATATTGTACGAAGGACCCCATCCCGAAGACAGTCATTCAGTTTTGCTATGCATTCGAAAGCTTCTGTTTACCGGAATTAGTACCCGCCAAGGTTCGAGTGTATCCCATCTTCGACATTTCCAATACCATCTAATTTAGCCAGCCTCAACTGCACAACCTGCCCTGCGACGTTGTGAAGAGGTCCTACCAGAAGCTAGAAAGGTGTGAGCAAAAAATTGGAGAAATTTTTCAATGATCCTTGCAGATTTGCAATCCATTTCCAAGTCCGAAGGACCTATTTAACGTCGTTCGATGCACTAACTTCTTAGTGAATTGCAAGAAATATGTCGACTGGAGTTGAACATCTCAAAATGCGTGCAAATTTGACGTGAAATGAAATAAATCATTTTCAAAGTTCAGTCTTGTCTGTGATAAAACAAAAACGTGAATACTTACGAAAAGTCTAGCGGTATCAATGAATTCGCTTGATTGAAAACAAGGACGCTCACAGGAAAGTATTTGACAGGCAAGGTACATATCCGTAAAGTCACACCTTATCGTACAAGGAAAACTATTAATGTGGTACTTGCAGAATCGATCCATATTTTCATGGAAAAATCATTTAGGATATGCTAATCACGAATAAAGGATAGAAAATGCTGAGCGTGCACCCTAATTCTAGGATTCGGTCCCGAATTTCTATCTGATGTAGCCTTGTTGCTACAGCGAATAATGACAGAATCAAAACTCGTTTTGTGATTTCACATCAATGGCATTGTTTGTAAAAAGTGCTAAAAGCTTCACAAAATTTTATAATCCCGAAAAGCGATGAAATTTGAATAAAGACCCGTTTGAAGAGTTGGATGGCAATTGAAGGGGAAAGAATAATTTTGATGGTTGCCATTATCAAACTGACTAACCATCTGATAGGCCGGGTCGAATAATCTCCTCTGGCACTATCAAACTCGGTATGACGAAACGACGAAGAGAAGGACCGAACTTCACAAGGATGAATGAATGCATGTTGCAGGTTTACTGACTCTCGAACAGCAAATGGGTAACAAAATCGAGAAGCCGAAAGGGATTGTGAGGAGAGACAAGCCTGAACATATGCCCAATCGAATCGCCTTCCGAAACATCAGCGATATCGATGCCACAAAACTGCCTACCGGTTCGTGTAACTGTTGGAATGAATGCGCAACCGTGCGCAATAAAAATCGAAAGATGATCATGGTTGTTAGGAAAACACATCCATTTACAGTTCTTCCAAAGAGACAATGCTTTCTGCGAGTGCTGAGACTGGATCGAACAAAAGACTATCTGCAAATGGAGGAGGAATTCATCGCCAGACAGGTGACCAGAGCTTAAAATTTTGGACGTGGATACTGATTTCAGTGTCCAGCGTCCGTGTCCAATGCTTTAGGCCTTGCAGATGACGAGAAAAGGAACCACGACCAGGAAGAGGGAGGAGAAACGAGTCGTCGAGAATCTGCGTGGAAAGGCCATGACTTTGGCTAGAATCATGGAACTATTTGAAGACGAGAAGGTAAGCACAAGTCAGGGAACGAGGGTTTATAAATGGGAACAAATGATTATTCAGTACCAGGATCTACTAACAATTGACCAGAGTTTATGAGAGGTTCACAACTTAGGCTTTTCCAGCTACTTGTAGATTCGGACGATGCTCCAAATTCGAAATGAAAGTTTCCTGTTACCTATGAGTTATAAAATGGAGAAGGACTAGTGCCATCTATTTACAGCATGCCGTCGTCACGGTCGAAGGACTCAAAATGGAGTGGTACATCCCAATCCTGTCGATTGTTGATAAGGTAAACAACGAATTAACAAAGTTATTTTATGGAAAAACACAAGATTCAGGATCTCCTGTGCGTGAATGCCCTCGTGCTCGTTCGCATCGATCGCAGCAGAGTCCTGCCTGCAGCTGTGGTCGGCGTTCTGGACGATACCAAAATGAACACTGTCGCGCTCAGCTACAAAGTCGAAAAGGCACCCAAGAACACTTTTGAAGTGAGGAAAATTGCTATTGAGCTAGACAAAATACTGCTCTTTAATGGTTCTATTCGTAGTTTTTTTGGACTACTTTCAGACGTGAGTGAAAATTTAGTAGGACTTGACTGGTTCTCTAATAAACAGGGCTGCACCTTTTACACATCGATGATACACATACACGGAAAATCCGTGTCGTGTCCGTGTGCGAAAGTTACAGTCCTGCTAGCAAGTATCTGTAAGGACACTTTATAGAAAATCTATAGATAAAAGTGTCGAAGTATCGAGAAAGAAATCGATTCAATCCAATAATCAGATTGTGAAAATTGTTGTTTCAGGACATTGGTGGATACGAGGCACAGATCCAAGAATTGAAGGAAAGTGTGGAGCTTCCTCTGACGCATCCGGAATACTACGAGGAAATGGGCATTTCTGCACCCAAAGGCGTCATTCTCTATGGCGAGCCAGGTATTATCATCAAGTGACTTTTGAAGAAAGAACATTTCTCGACCAGACTTGACTCCGATTTCGGAAAAATAAACTTCGACTCCTCCAATCCAAACTAGGAAAATCCCTATTCAACTTCGATTTTGATTCCGACACTCTCAAAACTCGACCCCCCTATCGGGCATTTATCAGAACAATCATTTTAGGAACTGGCAAAACTCTGCTCGCCAAGGCAATCGCCAATTCGACAAAGGCCAGATTCATTCGTGCAACTGGGGCTGATTTTGTGAAGAAAGAACCTGGAGAAGGCGCAAAACTGGTCAGGTGGGTAAAATGTCGATAGCGAAGAAGAATTTTAAAAGATGAGAAGACTTACAGAAATTTGAAATGCATTTTGAGAGTCAAATGAATAAAATGGTGCCTATAGAAGCCTGTTCAAATTGGCCAGGGAATCGGCTCCTTGCATCGTGTTTCTGGACGAAATCGACGCCGTTGGAACAAAGAGATTCGACTCCACTTCAAGAGGTCAAACTAAAATGATAGATGAGGCTGGAATGTCACGAATGTTTGAGGCGAGCGTGAAATCCAGAGGACAATGCTTGAGCTACTCAATCAGTTGGATGGTTTCGATGCTCGCGGAGATGTCAAGGTAGAGGTCAAAATTTGTGCAATTCGTAATATTTTTTTATTTTAACTCGGAAAGATAAAACTTGCATAAAAATTGAGTAGGAATAGTTTGGATCAAATCTTGAGATTTGCTTTTATCCTCAATTTATATATTTCATGTGATTCTTGCGACGAACAGAATCGACTCCCTGGATCCGGCCCTGATCAGATCTGGCAGAATCGACAGAAAGATCGAGTTCACCAAACCGGATGATAAAACCAAGCAGAAGATCTACTCGGTTGGTTTGAAAAAGAAAATTGAAAAATTATGAAATCTATAGATCTCGTGTGATATTCACTTTTGTCTTTCAATCTAATCAAGCACAACTATTGATTTTGGGCCAAAGTTCACTAGTATTTGATAAGTGATCGAATAAATCGGAGGTCATCTATCCGATTTTGATTTCTCGAATTCCATTACATTCAACTTCGTCCAGATTCACACTTCGGCGATGAGCATTGCAAAGGATGTGACCTACGAGAACACGCTCGGCAAGCAGAAGACACTCAGTGGGGCTGAAATCAAGGCAGGGTGTTTGGAAAAAAAGGGCTGAATGAGAAGAAGATATTGCAGGCAATCTGCTCAGAGGCTGGAATGCTGGCGCTGCGACAACAGAGGAAAATCGTCATGAAGGTTGGCGTGGAAAAAAACTGGCAATGGCGATTGATTGGCAAAATTACAGGAAGACTTCGTGAAGGCCATCGAGAAGGTGCTGCTCAAGACGAAGGGGGAAGGGCCAGAAGAACTGTATCAGTGAATAGAGGAAGGAAGGAAGAAGCATCGATACTCAACACAGGAAGGAAGAGTGAGAACAGCCAGAAACGGAATAACTCATAACTCGAAAACATAATAAAGTAATAAAGCATTCGAAAGGATTATTTTGTGTTCTCAAATAATGAAATTAAGATCATTAAGAGTCATTCCACGAATAACTGTAACACGGGTCCGGACAATTGCACAAGTATCCCTCATCACTTTTGGATGCATTCAAATTATATGTATCATGTGCATTGAAATTAAATTATTATTTAACATTTTATTGAATAAAATTGCGTGATAGAAAATTGTCATCGCCAAAGTATCTGGACAATTGATATTTATACTATTGATTGAAGAGAACGTCGATATCCAAAAATTGCGCTATTCGTCTCGTTTCTCTTCTACACGACTCACTATTTCACTAAAAATTCGTATTCTAATTGCTGAATGGATTTGGACTTTCTCTCCAATAAACATACTAACAAGGGAACCTTTCTAGGGTCCCGCGGAATTTCGGAACGAGAGTAGGCTCATCTGAAAGAACATAACAAATTCTAAGTCGATTTATGTACCTTTTTCAACAAAAATGAGAAATTGCAAAAAAGTCTATTTTCTAACAAGCTCTGTAGTACAAGGGATATTGTAGAAATTGGCAAACGTGCATTTTTCTATATAAATAAATCGGTTTTGTAAACTAGCCATCTGCTGTGGATATTCATTTTTGTTGAAAAGCTACTGAATCGACTCAGAATTTGATGCTCTTTCAAACGAGTCTACTTTCGTTCTGAAATTCCACAGGACCCTAAAAAAGTTTCCTTGTAAGATCGATTATTAGCACGCAACGTGTAATGACAATAAAAAAAACGTACTGATTTAATCTAGAAAATCGATTAGGTCTGGAACGACTCGAATTCATTAGTTTAGTGTTTGCCAATGATTACATTAACACCTTTACTGCTAGAAGATTTTCAAATATAAATCCATTAACATCGGTATCTCGATGTTAGAATGATATTTTATCATTTTCTAACCTTTTTTAATCATTTTAATCAAAGTTTGGGAATTATTTATAGTCAAATTTAGTGGGGCACAATTGAAGTTCCATAACTCTTTCTAAAGTTACGAGTAAACTCTAAAAGATCTAAAGATTATTACATACCTATTTTAGTATAAATCATTTCTATGTATTCCATTCAGATATGGTATTTCATTGGATATCTTCATTATTGATACTTCTCACAGTACTAAATCTAGCATTTACCCAGTAAGTTTTTTCGTACGACTTTTTATTTTTATTCTGTGTAGATCAGAGGAAGAGCCAGAATCAACAGCCTTGCCTAATAACACTGAGGGTACAAAAGCATTCTCCACAACCCCTCGTTATGACAATTCTAATGTCACTAAATCACGGGAGATAGAAGTTCCATCCATCGATGATATTACTAATGGTTAGTTTCTTTTTCCATCCAATTTATAATTTTGAATACCATTTTAGAGTTGTTATTGACAATGCCAAATCAAGTAAAGCTTTCTGACGATCAAGTAAAGTTTTCTGGCGATCAGTTTCAGATAGAAAAGGTAAAATTGCTATTGAAAATGGCCCATGGAAAAAGACACTGGCTTTTTTCTTTTCTTCTCTTATTTCTTCATACTATTTCTCAGAAAAACCGGTGTCTTTTTTCATGAGCTGGCGTTTATAAAGGACAACGATGAGTTTGTTGAAAAATTGACCGAAAAGAATGCATCGCATGTGGTAATTTTTACTCAAATATAAAAAATCGAGTTTTATTTGAAATTCACTTTTTGTATTTTATGACGATCTCTTTTATTCCACGCCCACTTTTTTTCTTTTTCCCTCTTTCCTTCTGGAACAGGGCTGGACAAAGCTTTATCTTTGTCTTTGACTTTGAGCTTTTACAATTTTAATCTTTGACCAACTGATGTGGAATACAAAGGGCCTTTTATGATTTAGTCTATGCAATTATAATGCCCAAAGAAAGTGAATAAATTTTCAGGTGAAAGAATTGGATGATAAAATTCGAAGCCAGATAATCGAAGCCTCTGCGAAAGGGACGCTTCAAGCACTTATTATAAACAAATTTAAGGAACTATTTGACAGCTATTCCCAAGAAATCATTGATTCTTGGTACCGGACTCACAAGTACATTTCCGATCATAGCAAGGTTAGGATAAAAATTAGCATTTTGACGACAATTAACAACTATTTTCAGATTATTACAACACGCACAACGTATTTTTATGGTCAGTGTGAAGAATAATATCATAAATTCTTACTGATTATTGATTTGAATTTCTTAAGCAGAATATTATCTATTTTCAGATTATGTTGGAAATCATGTGTGCGCACTTGACATGGTCGATCTAAATCACAAGGTTACTGCCGTTGGCTCTTTTGACGACTCAAGATATTATCAAGTGGTCAGTAATAGAAAAAACAAGGTAAGACTCTGATCGTTTGTTAAAATAACTGATACAATATTTTTTACGAAATAATTTCAGTTCTATGCAATGTATAAAACGAGCGATCGGCAAAAAGTCGCTAGAATACAATTATATGACACACTTACCAAGGAGGAGAAAACACTTGGTTATTATTAAATTAAATTGACAACTTTTAGCCTTTACTAGTTTTATACATTTCAGATCATTTGCCTCAAAATGTTGTATCCGCAAGGGACACATTAGTGGGATTTGGAGATGAATTGTGGTATATTAACTCGAACACCACGAGTTATCAGGCACGTTTAAAACACGCATGTTAAATTCATTTAAGTCGACTAAGAAATTTAGGTAAACGGTACAGGCGAATGGAAACCTGGTCCAAGTTTCCCAGAGAGCTGTAAAATGGGTTTTGCTAACTTTATTGAATGCCAGAATAGAATATTCGGTAAATTTTATTATTTAGAATAATATGCTTTCAGTCATTTGCATAATTCGCCAGTTCATCAAGACCATCATTTACAAAATTCACCAGTTATTATTGCCAATGACCGATAACTTGAGACAAAATAAAAGGAACGAAAATTTGATGTATAGAAATTAGTGTGCTGTTTGTAAACTAATAGACAGCATTTTATCGATTCGAAGAACGACTTTAACGACATTTGATATTACGTAATGCACACTTCGCAGATTCGAATTTGCGCATCGTTTATTTTTTCTCAAGTTGTCGGTCATTGGCAATATATGATGATATTTTTAGATATTTAAAATTACAGCTGCCGATGTTACCAATGAGTGCGGTCTTAAAATATTCGAATATGATAGAAAGCCTGGAAGTACATGGAAAGAAATCGGCCGAATGGACGGCAACAGGACCTATGCTGGCTACGCCTGTGTTAGGAACAAGGCGTTCATCTGCGGAGGTATCACTGCTGAAGGAAAGGTTTTGAAGTAAGTGATAATGATCTTAAGGATTCTTATTTAACAGAGATAAGGAAAAGATCTCCTGTATCTGTCACCGCCTGACCATTGTCGTCGAATGTGCTTGGTCACCGAATTTTATCGACAATTTTCCCCTTTTCCCTAATTCCTAAACCCGATAATAAGTACAATTGATGACGGTGATCAAACAACGCCAATTACAGGAAGCCGAAAAACGTTAGTAGTTATTTAGAACATGTAAAGCGTTCTGGACTAAAAATGGAAGAGCTGTATTTTCTAAAAAGATAGCTGATATGCCCATAGAGCGTCAATATACCTGGATGGCGGACGCTAATGGCAAAATGTATGTTATCGGTGGATGGGAAACTGCGGGACGAAGCAAAAATGTGTGGCCCATTGAAGAATACGATCCATCCTTGAACAAATGGAATACATTCAGTATGTTGGAGGAATTTCACCAATCCATCAATGATAATATTACCTCTACTATATAAGAATGTATACATTTTTCAAATTTTAATTTTAAGACCAGATTCTCAGGTAAACTACCCAAATCGACTATGGAGATTTAAAAAAAATGTTTTAGAAAGTTTTGACTTCAAAAGATAATCGAAATTAGCATTCAAATTATACTTTGAAAATTTTCAATCATTTTTTTTTCAACCCATCTGGCCAAGTCTAATTGATAATCATGGAAAAGTGTTTTTGTATGCCATATTATGGATTTTTGCTCAAACTTTTTAGTTGCAAATTTCTCCCAAAACCCACAAAATCGCGATTTGTGAATATATCGGGATCGCATTATCTCGAAAATTAAGGATCTTCCAAAAATCTCCATATCAGACTCTGAAAGTACGATATCTATTTGCCTACTACATGTTTCACTTTCTATTTTATCAATCATTAGCATACGTTAGCACAAATCATTTGAAAAAAATTTCCTCAGATTAAAAATTTGAAAAAAAAAATCTAAGCTAGGAAGAGGTGTAACAGTCCACTATGAGTCGAAGTTGAGCAATGAAATCTTTGAGTGAAATTGCACAAAAACTGATCAATTCGAGCAGAATAAAATTCAAATGTTGTATCATTGTCAAGAAACAATTAACATGACCGACCGAATAAAATGAGAAGCAGCTGCAGAAAAAATGCATCGCACAAAAATGTACATAACTTTTAATCCACTGAACTATTTTCGGAGGTCTAAAGAACATTCGGCTCCGGTAAATACCACCAATAACCCTGGTATAAAATTATTCCATGATTATCAATTTCAAAAATTCATTTGGCCCCTCTAAACATAGACGAGTAAATTGACTGTTTTAATGATTCTGAAGATAGTTTTGTGATCTGACTATTTTGTTATAAACGATTTTACAAATGAAGTAAATAAGAGATTTCGTATTGAAAAATTAGTTCATGCGAACTTATTCCAATCAATCTTCATTCTCATTTCAATTTCCAAATTTAACCTGAAATTTTGAATAATCTCTACAGCGCTTTTTAAAAGTAATGATATCAAGATAAATGGTTCATTGTAATCGACAAATAATATCGAATTTAGTTTATTTGTGATAAAAATATTTAGTAGAGGTAATTCAAATTCTAACAGTCAGTCGAAGGCTGGCACTAGAACGACGAGCGAGGAAGTTCTAATTCCCTTATTTATTTGGCCTTGTTTTTCTATATATCTAGAAAATTTTAAGGTTTCTAGATTTGGGATCTTAAATGATCTTCTCTGGGTATCCTTCGTCGTATGATGAGAGATTTAAGATATCCCAGACAGCTTTCCTCGGATATCCTCTATTATGTAACGAGGCTTTCATTTTCTTATCTTCTCTTTTGAAATTTTATTTCGTTGTATAGAATTTCGAAATCGTTAATTACTCATTGCTGAAAAGTCCATTCCATGTAAAATTACGATCGTTTGATGCGGTCTGCATTTGTTTCTCGTTTGCTAATAAACTCACCGTTGAGCTGACTCTTTCTCGCTTGCAAAAGACAGGAAAAGAGCGTCTTACTTGATATTACTTTTTTGTTGATAATTTCTAATTTTTTCAAAGGTTTTTATTACTTTTCTGCTTTGAATAAAGAACCTGTGGATGAAAATGATAATCTGTGACAGTTGGATTATTAATGGAACGCGTTTGTAGGCTTCAGCACTAACTAAAAAAGACTAGTTACTTCTGTAGGTTATCTTATGAATACATTTTCAACGAACTAAATATCGAAAAAAAAAACCTCAAATTTCAATAGCTCATTGTCAGTTGTTATCAGACTATGTACCATCAATGCGAATGAACGTTATGAACAATCTCCTATCTTCCAAATAACTCATTTTGAAATTCAACAGGTTTTCGGCAGCAATAGAAATGATATTATAACGTTAGTAATCATGGAAAATACTTGGTGATACAAAATGTCATTTGTGTCGTTTATAACCGATAAATAGATACACAGATAGTTTTTATTTCAGCATGCATCTTCAAGTTTCAGGACTCTTAAATGATAAACCATGTTTAGGAAACGATTTTAGTCTGATAAAAATCGTGAAGCATCAATTTAGTAGTTGCATTCTCCTTCTCCTTTCTTCGATGACCAATTTCAAACTCACCAATTCCAGATTTTCTCATTCAATCAATACTCTTTTTACTATCTCCATTTCTAAATAATACTATGGTGATTGTTTAGGCCTTTTAACAAAGATGTTGGTCAATTTACCAGTCGAAATTATATTGTTGATTTGCCAATATCCCGAATTCAAAGATCTGGGACAATTGGCCTGGACTAACAAGCGAATGATGCAGATAATCAAGAAACATCTGCCGATAGCGCTCGAGAGGAAAATTTTATTCTGTCGTAGGAAAATATTTCTTGTATGAGCGAAAATTAATTCTAGTATTTAGTATTTTGTTATGATAACAGAAACGATGACGAGAGAAGAATTTGTCTGTTTGATTCGCATACTAATTCTGTTAAGCAGATTTCGGAATTTACTGGATACTATAAGCCATTTAGTATAGCAACTAAACAGAATAAATTAAATTCTTATGCTCATCATTTCGAATAATTTTTTGATTTCCGATTTTTGCAATTAACAACGGATATAAGTCATCTGCAATATATGACTTAAATACTCGACAAATTTCAAGAGGTCTGCTCAACAAATCCATAAATGATCGATTAAAATAATTTTACAGGCCCAGAACCTCCTGAACGGCATTGTGATGCATCTGTGGCTTATTTCAAAGACAAATTGTATTATTTGGGTGGAGAAAGCACGAATCGAGTTGATGTAAGAAGATCGAATGAAAGTCCATGAAATAATTTATTCAGGTTTTAATAGATGGAAAATGGCAAACGGGACCTGCTTTTCCTCGTCCAATTGAATCTGCTCAAACAATAACATGCGATGGAATTTTATACGGTCACATTATAGCATATTCATTATTGTAATTATGCATATTCAGTTATTGATGGAACTAATAACGGAAAGATATACCGATTATCAGACGATGAACGGGAATGGATTAAAATTGGAAAGATTGGAGAAGAACGAGATCAATTCGGAGTTGCATCGCTAAATAGAAAAATTTACATAACTGGAGGATGGATGTCGTTAATTCTGTATGATAAATAATGTATCATTATATATTTAGTTATGATGATGATTGTGATGAGGTATCAGTATCCTGTCTGTGTTTCGACCCCTCAGCTCCAGTTGACAGTCGAATTTCTCGAATCGCTGATATGAATCATTCAAGATATAATTATTCGCTCATTGCCGCTAACGAGAAGTTGTATGCAATCGGAGGGTGAGTTGAGCGTTTGCATATCTTTATACGAAATATTTTTAACTTAGATATCAAAATACTAAGGATAGTAGTAATTGTTTTTGGCCAAAAAACTTCTGTAATGCTATTGAAGAATACGATCCACAAGCGAATAAATGGAGTGAAGTTGGAACATTTAATATCTGAAATCTTCAATTTCAACACATTTAAGTTTTCGCAATTTTCATGGTTTTAATAAAAATATCTTTATTTAATTTCGTGCATTCTAATCCGATGCACATGATACAGACAACTCTCGAAGACATCCAATAAAGACACTGAAACATTGCAAACTGAAATAAATATTCATTTTAATCAGGGTTGTACGAACTGAACTGAACTCCAAAATGTCTTGAAGTTCAGTTCAATTTCGATTTTTCGAATTTCCGACAGCCCTGATCCTGTCATTTACCTTCCACTATTTGCGACAATGTCATTATCAGAAAATTGAATTTTTTGTTTTAAATGCGGTCGAATAAATTCAAGAAAAACAATAAATAATGATAGCATATCGAAAGTTGGTCAACTTATGCCAACACTCCTTGAAAATATTTGCTCTGAAGTGAGCTATTCCGGAAAGTACGATAATTAGTGATCATTTTCGAAACACATATCTCAAACTTGTAGATTAAAAATTAGAATAACGATTCTAACGAAGAAATCCTCCAATCTCGGCGTTATTTCTCATCGAGAAATTTCGAGCATCGTCGAAAATTGCAAAAAATGATCCGTCCATCGCGTCAGATGACGCCTGGCGAAATGATCGGCGTCGTTGGCATCATTCTAGGATTCGTCGTCTTCATTTATATTGGATTGGTGCAGGCATGAATGATTCACAAAATGATGGAAAGAACGAGGAAAATTGCAGAGCTCGAAGAATGATAATGAGCCAAGACGCAGCAGAAAGTCGAATTGGCACAACAACCACAGCACTCGGATGGATTTGAAGGGGAAGGACGGCGCACAGAGGAGCAAATCCAAGAACAGGAACAGAAACACCAGGATGGAGTTGGGTCTGGACAGGCCGAAGAGAATCGGATCGACTGATTAATCGCGGGTTGGTGATGATTACAATTGGAACAGAAAAGTAGGTGGTAATTCAGGAGAATCAGCTCAACTTGAACAGCAATCATCAACTTCTCTTCTAACACACAAAGCAGTGATATTCATCTGTCTATTAGAATAAACGAATACCTCGAGATTCGAATAAAGCTGTACGCGGATATTTTACGGTACTTATTGATGAAAACGTGCGATAATAATGATAACGAAGAACAATTTTAAACTATATTTTCCTTCGATGTTTTCTATTTTTAGTTAGAACTATTTATTCTTCTATTGAACAGGACTATTACATACAGAAATTAGATTTTTATGCAATAGACCCGTATGATACCTTCGAAAGTTTAAGTCCAAATACAGAATTGTTGTACAGAATATTGGAGATCTCATCTGATAACCCGTTTTTTTTAAGATTTTGGTTTTAGTAATTTCAGTAAGGTTAAGATAAAATTATTTAGAAATTCAATAGGAAATGCACAAATACAGATATTGTGAAAGTTAAGAGCGAAAATAACCGACTAGGTGAATTATTACACAAAAAACCTTCGCAAGTGTAAACGTAGCCTATAGTTTCTGACGTCTCTGTATTTTCTGCTAGTCGGATCTGAAATCCTTTCCTTTGATTACTGCCTATTTATTATTTTCGTCGAATTACTGTAAATGCTATTGATTTTCAAGAAATCACTTCATCAGTAAGCGATTTTGCCTTATAAAATATGCAATCTGGTAATGAGAAGTAAAATGATGTTAATGACAAGAGAACTAGAGAAAATTCATGATTCTGGTTAATTTGTTTTTCTAATATTTATAAACTATGAACAACATTTACTTACCATGTTATGTTTCGAATAGGGAACTTTAGGTGCATTTGGTAGCATCACGCGTGACCAACAGTCTCGCACGATTGCAGCGCCTTCCACTGAACAATAGATTTTAAATTATGATATTGGGAATCTTTCTTTTAGTTGAAAACTAGAGAACTTTGGGCCCCCTGTAAAGTTCACAGACTTTGAAGCTAGGGAGTGTGTAAGCAATGAGTGAACTAAGAAAAGCGAGTGAATTTTGCAAATGATAGTCATAGTAAATTGGTTAATTATGGAGGGGACTAAGATTTTGAAATGCCATGTGACTGAATAATTGAGATTTTCACATTTGTTGAGAGAATTGACATTAGAATACACTATTTTACCATGTTTCTCTATTCCCAGCAAAATCCTAGATGTTTAACATTTAGGAATCGATTCAGGGCCTCATCTTTTGTTGAATTTCCCATTCTGATGAAACGAATGAGAGCTGGAGGATAAAGGAAGAAAATAGAAGTAAGAGATGCAACGGAACGAACATCGATAATGCATGTATGGAGATGATGATGATGCAATTGTAATGAAATGAGAATTAGAAGTCCATCAGAATAAAAAATAGTGAAATTTGAACAGGAACACTTACAGCAGACTTCTCGCTTCACAGGAGCATCTTTGATAACAGCTTTGATGCAAACGCTATCGGGGCAATCCACTACTGGTAACAAGTCACGAACCTAAAACTCGTCAATCATTTTGCTAAAACTAATCGACAAATAAAATTTTGAGAAAATGACTTCTTTGTGAAATTCGAATAAATTACCTGATCACACGTTTCATTGGAGAAGTAGGGAAAGATTTGAAGATATTGAAGTTCGTTCGTCTCTTCATCTTTCGGCTAAAATTTAAATAATATTAAGGCATTCATCACTAAATGTCTTACCCATTTCATGTAAATCTGAGGCGATGAACAGCTGTAGCATTTATCTAAAAATACCAGGAATTTATTTTTTTTTTTAAATAAGTGTTTTAGGATGGATTGTTCTAGTTTAACTTCAGCCTTGAACCTAAATTCCTCGTGATTTTCAATTTGCAATAATTTACGAGATTTGTTTATCGAGCGCAGTGAAGTAGCCATTACGATTTTAGCAACAGGTGATATGGAATTGATATTTAAAATGGTGAAACCGGAATCGGAATTCCATCTCGTCTCTGTTTAGCACCCTCGTGCAACTCTTATTTCAATCTTATGCAGGTGAAGTAGCGTCGCTCCATATGAAGAATCAATATTCTTATTCTCAGCAAACTCATTCGAAATACCTAATTTAGCAGATACCTTCTCCAATACGCCATACCATTTGTCATTTTACCTATTTACACATTATTCTTGGTTTTTGGCTATAAAATCCTGATTGATTATGTATGAATTGCGGAGATCAATGGCACTGGGCGTGAATTGTAAATTTAAAATTTATCAGTAGGATAAAATGCAACTTACCAGACACCACTTTGAGAATAAAATTTAGAAATGCAAATAGAGCTATTGAGTGGGTCATCGAAGAAATGTCGCAGACAGAAACGGGAACGATGCAAAAACACCTTGAAATTGGAAAATCGATAGGACGAGGGAATTTGAAACTCACGGAAAACGAAGCCGAAGCTGCAAAATGAGAGGATAAAAAAGTAGAAACGAGAGTTGGAGATGGATGGAGAAGAGAAAGAAGAGGAGGGAAGGCAGAAGAGAAGGAGGATTGACAGAGGGAAATTCGCACGCGTCGACGTGAAGAGAACGGGAGCAGAGAAGCAGAAGGAGTTATCGGATGCTTTCCACTTGGTTTGGAAAAAGGCTGAAAGTGTGAACGAAACTGAGAATATGGAAGTTGGAGCTTGAAAAGGGAGGGAAGGAGTAAGGCAGAGGAGGGGAAAAGAGAAAGCTGAAAAGGAGGGGGCATAATTGTGTTGAAGAATGCTCGATGGAGCAGCAGAGTGGCAGACAAGCAGAGCAGAGACTCCTTCTTATGCCTCTTACGCTCTCTCTCACTCTTCTCCCCATGCTGCTCTAAGATTTTGTTCGCCCAGCTATAAACAGATTTCGTTGAAGATTATGTGCTCCGTGTTACCAAATTCAGACATTTTGTATTTTTTGAATTACAAACAAAATTTAAAAAATGAACATAACTTTATTCTAAAGATCTAATTTAGTCCGGCCATTACCCTGATGAATATAACAAAGAAATAAATTAAAACAAAAAAACATCCCTATACTAAACACTACTAATCCTCTATGATATTCGATAGTGAAAACTTGAGCTTTTTATCGACCGTTTTCACGTTCTTGGCGAATTTTTCCTTCTGTTTTGTCCAATTATAATCATCTCTATGAGAGCAGATCAAAAGCTGAATTAGATATTCGTGGAATTAGAAAAAGGTTAAAAATATCGCTTATCTTAGAGAGCTGACTAAAAATTCTCCAGAATCGAAAAATTAGCATATCTCATTTTTTCGTTTCTTGTTACCTCACAAATACGACAGATAGAAGGTTTTTTTATGATTGAATGAAAGAATTTGAGAATGAATTATCGGATTTTGGACGATTTTTTATGTTGTCAGTTCGCTAAAGATAAAATTATAAAGCAAAAATTGCAACCTTCTTGTCCTCTTTCGGTCCTATCGATACCCTTTGTTGGTACGATAAGAGGAAGCAGCTGGCAAAGTGGTTTTCGAATTGGCGCAAAATTTCTTCATAGCCACTACTTTCTCGAGTTAGAATATTAACAGTTAGCAGACCTAAAGACTAGTTTACAAGGATACCTTGAGAAGTGCAACTCGAATTTCTTGACGAAAATTGAGTTACACTTCGCGAAGCTCCTTTATTAGGTGAATTTGGAAACTTGGATTTGTCGCAGAGTTAAAAGTCACGACATTGGACTAAACATGCACTGTGGAAAAATAAGGCTCTACGCATTGTCTCCTCTGCCTATAACGCGACATGTTTCTCCACGTTACTACTTCGTTATAAATCCATATCGTCATAATAGTCAAGAATTGAATTATTCACCGTCATCTGAGAGAATAGCAGACATATCCCGAATGGTTTCTTGTTCGCGGAAGACTTCGGCTGGACAAGGAATTGATTGAGAATAGTCTTCGCAAGCGTCGAGAATTATTGTATCATATGTTCGACATGAAAATAATAAACGATCAAGACCAGTCTTATTTGTTCATTTTCTACCTTCACTTCTTGCAGTTTTAGCGAAATTTGCTCCATCATCAATGACAACTTTGACCCGATCACTTTCTTCATGACCGAAATACTTCTCCCCGACCTCTGCCATGAGTCTGTCGAATTCAACCACGGTGACTTGTAGGTTGAAATCTTTGGCATATTCTCCATAAAATGATGACATTGAGCCTCCTGCCATTCCTGAAAATTGTACAATTCAAAATTAGGCTCGTAGCTAATTCTTTATTCCGGACTATTTTGATCATTTTCTGTTGTTTTTTAAACTATGATATTAAAAATCTCCATTTCTTGACAAAACCCCAGGAAGAGCAAAGTTACTTACCGATAAGTAGTGCCGTCTGTTGACGTTTAGGTTTGAAAGACAATGACTCCATCACAAACGGTAATCCCAAGTGAAGTTGAATATAGGCAAAGTCGATGGATTTCTTGTTGAAGAACCATAGTGCCGAATTTCTGGTGTTTTCGTCGAATTCTGTCATTTTCAATATTGGCTTAACTGAACGACTAATAATCTGATTCAATACCTTTGGGCGGCTGCAAAATACGATTGTGCATACTCTTTGCCGCGAAAATTTCATTCGTTTGCAATAAATCACATATTTTTAAATCGTAATTGAACGGTAAAGATTTCGTTGATAAAATTTTTGCAGCGAAGTTATACACACACCCTTAGAGTGACACTCGATAGAACGAGACCCGGATACTTTTCGGCTTTTAGAATTCGATGAGTTATAAACCTTAAAAATATAATTGCTAACAGATTAATAATGCATCAACATTCTCACTTTCCGTCAGTATCTCGTCGATATCGGTCCATAACAACGTAGCATTCCTTATTTAGTGGCTTGCAAATTCTTGCAATGTCTTTGAAGAACTGAAATTCACCAGTAAAAGTCGAAAATAATCTTAACAGGGAAATTTCAAAATTCGTCTCCGATTTGAATGATCGTTTCACTATAAGGATATGCCAATTTGTAAATGCTGATATTTCTGAAGGCTTCTTTGTAGAGTAACTTACACTATCCATTAGCAATTTAACGTGAGGGTTATTCATGTCGACATTATATTCCTCTTGTTCTTCTAGTTGCGCTTTCTTTTCCTGTTTCACGATTTTTTCTTCCTTGACAGTCTTTTGTGCTTGTTGCTGCGGTTTTCTTTGATCCGTTGCCTGCTTTGAATATGAGATGTAAACTGCGATAATGACTGCCTAAAATTAACCATTTCAACAAGTTAGGAATAATTCAAACTAACAATTATGGCAATTGCGAGTGGCAGGACGAATTGTGACGATCTGCTGGCGTTTCCATTCTTCTCCTCATTCTTCACAAACTCTGAAGCCCTTCTCCTCTGCCTCTGACTCCTCTTCAACTGTTCCATTTCCTTCTCGTCATCTTCATTTTCCCAATGCTTCACGCTGTTTCTACGATCCTTTGTCATATCTGAAGAACTTTATGACACGTAAGGCTTAGATTTTTAACAAAATCCATACCCTCAAATAGACCAAATAAATCGTGAATAATGATGACAAGGGCTAACCAGGACTTAAAAAATAAAGAGATAGGGAGGGATTGTATTTGTTCATATGGAGAGGACCGAATGATGAGGAGTATCGATGCAATGGATCTTTCTCTTCTCGCAGTCAAAAACTAACAAATGCAAAATTGATCAAATTCTCAAATAAAGCAATGATCCAGTGCTAGCACAAGATGATTCAATGCAATGATAAAGATGCATGCATGGTTTCCTAAATCACTCTTCACATTGCAATCTCTGATAACACATCTTGAACGCTATTTTTATTTCATGAATTTCGTTCGCGATAAAAATATGAAGTTGTCATGCTCTATATACTAAACGTTAAATAGTTGCAGTTACATCCAGAAAAAGTAGATTTGGAAAAGAAAAACTGTATATTACTTTTTATTTATTTACCTTCATAGTAATTACCGTACGTCTCACAAAGCTTTTTGATGTCATTTGAAAGCAACAAAATGAGTACCTAAAATTTGGCATTGTATGATACAAGAGTAACCAATATGACAAACTCGAATTACAGTTCTTGTTTATTCGACACTAGTTAGAAATTTTCAATAAGACTTCTAAGAGCATACAAACCTTCTAAATCCACACATATTTATCAGGAGTGTGAGGAACTTGATTTTGAAAAAATTGGAGTCGCAATTGAAATTTGTCGTGGCTTCTGTTGAATCGAAATTAAATTTTTCATCTTCCGGAATCGAATCGGAACTGATTTTAGTATGACCCGGAATCGAAGTTAAAGTTTTACTAAGATCAGAATCGAAATTCAAAGCTCCAACACCTGGAATCGTTTTTTAAAGAGAATAGGAGTTCCACACGCCTCTTGATATTTATCAAACATACATTTTCAATATTAAAATCTAGAAAAGAACATTTTACCATTTTATGAAAATATATTATAAAGTTATTGAACACACTATAGTTTAAATTGAATTCGTATAGCTTATCATAACATCATAGACGATGATATGATGTTATTCATTAGTTTTACACTTGGGATTTCGAGTCTCTCAGCTGATTCTTCCATGAACCCAAAATGTGTTAAATTTGAAAATTTCATCCAAGAAATTATTCTACTCGAGAAATCGTTATATCTTATACATAATTTTCTCACTTTAAAGTCTCGCCATTAACAGGATTTTTTCTGAACTGAATTTTGGTCATCTGCAGATTTCAGATTCTCATTTACACACGCTCATATGATTCTGGCAGATAAATTTATTTACTCGTAAAATATTTCCTCTGGCGAAAACTGATTGAAATATTTGAGATATATGAAGGACATGGCTGCAATTTTCATTAATTACTTCTCATATTTAATAGCGAAAATGAGTTTAGACGAAATCTGATTTGAAAGAATATCCTAAGTTTATCTAGAGAAAATGGATGATTCATATCCATACTTCTTTGCAAATTATGAACTTTGAACAATTTTAATCATAACTTTTTTACTTGTTTGTTTTTGTTTCCAATTTTGAATCCAGCAACACTTGGCAGTGGCAAAACGTTCGAATGAAGAATGTGTCTCTGGAGGATAGATTGTCACACTGGTCTGTCGCTAAGTGAGAATGAATTCACAAGCTTGGAAATCAAAGATAATGCATGAAAATAGCTGCCACAGAGGTAATTCATTACATTTCAATGCAGAAATGCGGTCGAATGTGATAGCCTAGAAATCTAGATCAGCAGTTGAATTGAAAGAATCGTGAAAAAGTTTATTCCATTAGGTAAAAACCATTCATAGTTCGATGCTTTCTTCATCTTGCGTTCTCCATAATCCATCTAATTGTTGGCAGAGATTCTGGGACCTTCGCCTCCCTGCAGGTGTGTGTTTAGCAGCTTTTCCTCTCGTCTCACCCACCTCTCAGGCCTCCCATTCATTCTTCTTACCCTTTGCCACACTTCTCCATCCTCCATTTCTTCACTCCAACTTCCCTCCTCTCACTTTTTCACACTTTTATTTTGGCTTCTTCATTTTTCATGGACCCCACTCGGATTGTTCTTCCACTTTACTGTAACAATTCAGAGTAATACTACTTCTATATTTCCACGATGGAGGTTTTCCTTACCCATTTTAACGCATTCATTGCTATTTTTTTTATAATCTTGACAATTGTTTTATCTTCTGTCATTTTTGACTCCTTTCATTCCTGACTCTCTTCACACACACAAAATATAAACATGTCTTGGCATTTGTCCAATCAAATCAATGATAGATATCAGTTTATCATTTCTGTTGTAAGATGAATTATTTTTGCTTTCGGTTTATTTTTGGGATTTCGAAATGTGTTGCTCTTTCTAACATTTGTTTGTGAGGATAGGAATAGCCACTCGTTGTGAAAATGGTACTTGTGAGGTGAGAATGAAGCAGATGAAGCTGGGAAACAGCGGGCGAAATGGAGCCGGCAGAAGACGAGGAGAGTCTGGAGATGCACTTGTAGTTGATAGATTCGATGTAATGAAGTCGATACGAGTCATCATCTGAATTGTGAGAATTGTCTTTATTTTTGTTTCTTTCAGTATCTATGGATGAATAAGCTCTGAATTATCATAGCCTGTCTCTGTAAAGTATAGCTTATCAGTGTGCTGAGAAGTGTCGTTCTAACTTTATCTCTCTTGTACGAACTACTCGAGTTGTAGGCATTTCAAAGTATAGGTGTCGAATGACGGAGAGACGCAAATGAACACGACAACTGCAGTAGGGAAACAGCATTCGAAATAAAAACAAACAGGAAAAATAGATGGGAGAAGGTTTGAAATGTAGTGACAGGAGAGTGGAGATGAAGAGCTGCCAGAGGCAAGGCAATTGAACGTCAATAGCCCTGTTTCATACGCCCGGTTTCTGTTCACTCGTTTGTTCATTTTTGCCGTATTTTCTTAATTTTCTCTATCACTCATCCTCATTCGCTCCATTTTCTGCACCTTCCTCTCCCCGTTTCTGATTAATTGTCTGTTCATCTCTTCACGTTTCCCGTTTATTTACCTCAACTTCATTCACTTTTCCTCCTTATTTTTGCCTAATTTTACCAGCTATCTTCAAATTATTCCAATGGTTTGTTTTCAGACGACTCAACAAACGAAAATCCCTTAATTCTGTATCCCAGACGACCTCTTTTCGATGTTTCGCATCTTCAGTCGGCTCAAATGGGTCTATCAGAAGTTCAAAGTTAGGTAGGTCCATTCTTTCGCTGTTTGTTCTTTTCTGCATCATCATTATCATTTAGCACGTGGCTTCCATTCATCATTCTCCTTTCATATACTCTCCTTGGAGCTACAATTTTTCGAGCCTTCGAATCAGAAAACGACAAGGAATCGAGACATAAATATGAGCAGCTCGTCAACGACTCCATGGACCAGGTCTGTTTTGCACTTCCCATTCCTCGCTTTTCTAGTCTGTTGTTCATGTGATGGATGCTCGAAATGATGAACTCGTCAATATTATCAAAATCGCGTTCGAGTGGCAAAAAGATGAACAAAACAGCTGATAGATTGAGAATGAGGTGAAGAAGCGGATGAAGGATGAGAGGGAAGAGGAATGCCAGGGCAGGCAGAGGCAGAGGCGGCCGTTAAGATGCCCGTCCGTCTGGTTTCATGATCGATGAATTGGCCTGCAGATCGGCCCGATTGGCCTGATTGCCGATGTTTGTGATGAGTTGTGAGAGCAAACGAGAGGCAAAGTGTGAAAAGCCATGAAACTACTGCGGACAAGGAGGTGGGGAAGGGAAAACAGAACAGACTGGGCTGGAAGAAATAACTAATTGGTTGCGAAGGGCAGCATCGAGAAGAAAGTGCGAAAATGAGACCATCAAATGCAGACTGCAAGAATGGCTGCAGACCACTCGGGTCATTCGCTTCGTACTATACGAATATGAACAGAAGATTGAACACTTTTGAGTCATAGGGAGAAGTTGAAAGAAAAATCCAATTTTATGTGAAATTAAATTAATATGATTTTATAAAACTCCAATGCTCCATGCTTCATTTAAAAATCATAGGTGGCTGAACGTATGCTAGAAGTCAGATGCGACGATATAATTTTGAAAACTGATAGACAGAAACAGGTAATTGAAAAATGATTGACTCATAAATAGATCCTTGGAGATGTTAGGTCCAACATGCTCGTGAGGCATTGGTATATTTTCTGGAAGAGACTAACTTGCAGGAGGTGATTAGGGAAAGGACAAAAGAATCGCCATGGAGCTGGTTAGGTAATATTTGTAGCGATTATGAGATATATACCTTGAAAATGACAGCTCGGAATATTTCTTTCTGAGACGATTTCTAGTTCCATAAACTAAACTTTATTTAAACTTGACAAATATGTCATAATATATTTCCTTTGTAAAATTAGATTATTTTGAATGCATGATTTCCCATCGAAATTTTGTGATGATTTGCACCCTATCTCAGGTGCCATGTTCTACGCTGGTCAGCTTTACACAACAATAGGTATTTTTAACTGAAGCATCTTTGAATAAATTGAAAAAATGTGATTTTATGATATGGTGTGCCTATCACCCAAACTGTTGGAGGCCGTGTTGCTTCGATCTTCTACATTCTGTTCGGCATTCCAATATTTCTATTAATACTCAAGGTACGTCATTTTGATTATACATTGCTCCGCTTCATGCAATTTTTTGCAGGACATGGGACGACTGCTTTCGCGTGGATTGAGGAAACTCTACAAAAGATTGCGAACGTCGAGACGAAAAATCGCTGAGACAGCTCCAATTAAAAAGCTATCCATGCCTTTTCAAGTAATTCTATTTTGATGCATAATTGACTCATGAATCAGTGGGGTTCGTTATTTTAAATTCCAATTATGAAAATCTGAAGATCAGTGTTTTGCCAGACAAATTTATGAAACTTCTGAACTTGACCAATCAATTATGAAACTAATGTCATGGTTACTTCTGACCCATTAATAATGGGAAAAAGATTAGATGTAAAGAAAAAATCAAAACAGGAAAATTTTATGTGTTTTTTTTACTTTTCCTCACGTTACACAAGAAACAAGTACCAATCATTCTAGGGATTTATCAAGACTGATAGTCAAAAAGCTGAGCTGGCTGCTGAAGTAAACTTGAACGAAAACGAGGATGCAATGAAACAGGTCTGAAGATTTGATAGAAAATGGGATTAATGATGAAGGAATTGCAGAATCGTATGAATGCAAATCTGGAAAATGCATTTCCCATTTCAATAGCACTGACTATTCTATCCCTATGGATCTTGTTCTCGTCGCTTCTCTTTTGTATCTGGGAGCAGGAATGGGGTTTGTTTTTCTGAGCATAACTATTTGATGAAGAGCATTCGATCAACTCCAGCAGAATAATAATGTAAATAATTCAGGTTTTCTAACTGCAATATATTTTTACTTTGTCAGTATTTCGACCGTCGGTTTGGGCGATGTTGTTTTCCACAATGTCGACTATATGATTTTGAATTTCATTTTGATTCTGGTTGGTTTGGCTCTCCTCTCCATGTGCTTCAACCTTATTCAGGTAGTTTATTGTAAAGTTTATAATCTGAAAAAATCAACCTCATTATTTTAAAAGTGCTACAAATTTTTTCCTTGCAGTAATAACCTTCTCTGATCTCTTTTCAAATACTCATTACTCTTTCCTCTTTTCGCGTGTTGCATCATTTGCTTCATCATTATTTCATCCACAGCTCATTAAATCACCCAGTTAATGGGAAAATTGGCCCTGGGATATCTAATCTAAATCACTGCAAACAGGTGACCTGTGACAGGTCCTCTTTTGCGAAAAGATCTGGATGAATGGCAGGAAACTTGCAAGAATGCAATTTAAAAAAAAGCTAAAAATAATTGGTTTTTAATTGAGAAAACAAATTGACGCTTTCTGTATTTTTTGTCTAGATTGATCGCAATCTGTTTGAAAAAATGAAGGGAACAAATGTATTCACTTTGTTCTAAAATAAGCCTGTTCGAAGTTTCAATTCTAAAAATTCTCAGAATCGGAATCGGAGTTAAGATTTTTTACGACTCGGAGTCGAAATCGGAATTATGAAGCCAAAAATCCATTGGAGTCGAAATTCCGATCAGCCTCATGCCCAAATATAAACTAATTTAGACAATTATATAGATATAATTATTTTTCAGAATTTGGAATAAGAGTTACAATTTCGAAATAGTTCAATTTTATCTTACCCCCTATTCAATATTACACCCTATGGAATGACCGATTTTCTTTGTTACAGTAAATGACTTTCGATAGATTCGATTTAAAATACGCTATTCTGTCCAAACTTTTGAAGAATTTTACGAATATAGATGATCTTTTACTTAAAATATCATATTTTTACAGCTGATTTGGCAATATTTCAATGATTTAGTAGTAATTCTTCCACTAAATTCAATATTAAGAAATGCATACTTTTTCACATCTTTAATTTTGTTTTACACTTATATTCTAATAGTTTCTCGGACGATAATCATTAAATTTCTCATAGTTCATTCTGGGTTTTGTTCTTATCATACTTTAAGAGTATTTTATTCCCAATTTGATGAGCAAATAGCAACTATTTAGGCTGCTTTGGAACGGTTGCTTGATCGTCTATTAGACGAGTACATCGAGGAGATAGAAAAAATGGCTGAAATTGTCGCGAATGATGAGTTTTTAGATGAGGAGGCAATGCCTCTTGAATTCAAAATGTCGGGTCTGTATCTTATTCGAAAGTAAAAATTATCAGTATAAAACGCTTCTAGGCAATCTTCTGACTTTGCCTATGAAGAAGGTGACAACAGAAAGTGGACTATTTGCTGAAGCAAAAGACTGGTTCGCTGAAAGGTATTTTAAAGAATTTTGAAAGAAACAAGTCTATTCATGAAATAAAAATGCAGAATCGCGAATAATTTGCTGGCCTCTCGTTTGGGAAAAGTGGAAGAAAGCGATGAAGAAGAAGAAGAAGAAGAGCCAGAAGAGGCTATAGAAACGATTGTGGAGGAAGGGGAAGCAGGCAGATTGCAGAGGGCCAGAGCGTCCGAAGTGACTGTTCATGAGAGACAAATCCCTGCGCCAGTTTCCATGGCACATAGACAGACCAGCATTGTCAGTAAGCAAAGTAGTCTCGGTGAGTTATTTTATGTTTGAAAAAATCGTAATCTAGATAATTTCTTCCATTTCTTTTTATTTTTCAAATCGAGCTAACACGGCGTTGATTAGTAATGCAATCGAGGGGCTTTTCACTGTAATCAACCGAATGGCTTCAATCGTCAACTCTCCCATAGAACTTTTCTCTGATACAAATGTGTTCAAGAGCTAAAAACCGAAAGCAATCGCTAAACAATCAGAGAGCGCTTCGTTTTCGGGAGTAAGAAGAGACAAGCTAAGTTCCATCGACTGAATATTCCCTGTTTTACTTGAAAGCACATTTTATCAGAGGAAAGTTTACGAAGCGTTGACAATAACACCCTAGGATATTTCTGACGATCAAAAAGTCTTTCTTTATTCATTTTTAATTTGAAGGATCCCGCCGTGATTCAAAGAAAGTCCTTCCTCACAGTCGATATCATTTCCAACATAACAAGCCACTCTTCAAAACGATTCAAACGCTCGAGAAAATCAAACCACAGGCAAATGATTTACGGTAGTGACCTCTTCCTATTTTTATCCACAATCATGAGGAATTCGATGTTAAAGATCGATGATCTTCTCGAAATTCCTGCACAGTGAACGACTCGGTAAAATCATCGATGAAACTGCAGCGCCGCAGAGGAAATTCGCAACCGGTTAGAATAGAGAGTGTGATATTGGTATATTTTAGTTTCAGTGAGTTGTCAGACTGATATGGAAGGAATTATTGAACCGAAGCTGAGAAAACTAAGCTCGTACCGAAGGCGGTGCGTGCGAATTGGTAAATTTCATCGTTTTTATCTTATTACCCAATTTAAATATAGACTCGACATCATCATTTTCTACCGTAAACACGTCGAATTCTGTCGTCGTGGATGACGATTCACTCATGTCCAATGCATACTGCGATCTTAGGGTTTGGTTCAGGTAATTGTAAGAATCTCGATGGAACTATTTAGTTCGACTATTCTGATCCTTCAACTCCTTCAACAAACCGACTTTCCACTTGTTCGATGATGAGAGTATGAAACGTTTTTCGTCAAAATTTCAGTATAAATTTCATATTAGATGGATGAAGACGAATTGATTCTGCCCCCGAAATTTTCCTTGATCGTCTCCACTCCGATTCCTCCAACTCCTCGAAAAAGTCCCACTCTGGTTTGTAGATTTGATTTCGCCAAAGTGAATCAAGAACGACCGATATCGGGTGAAAACGCGCTTGTTAAAAATGGACCATAAAATCGAATGGTTAACTGGTTGGTAAAGTTCTCAAACCCCGCCCTTTTGCAATAATGCGCCTTTATAATAACGGTAGTTTGAAATTACAAATTTTGGAAGGAATTACTCTTCGAGCTCAAATGTTAAAAAAAAAATTTAATCTAGATTGACGATAAATCTGGCGAAATTGGTGTATGCCAAGAGAAACCGAACAAAATGTACCCTAATAACGGACATGCAGTTTTAAGTTGTCCAGAATGCGCTCTTTTTAGGCGATGATTGTTTTTTTCGTTTTTTCGAAAACTTTGTAATTTAATTTTTTTACAAGTCTTTTTTCAAGCCTAATGGATGACACTTCTGCATAAAAAATTGCCCGAAACACCATTCCGATATATCGACTAGGAGATCCTAGCTAATCAGTCGATAATTGTCGTTCCACGATTTATTTTTCCTCGTTGTTCCTTTATTTTCATCTATCGCTTCAGCTTCGTATCCAAACCCAGCTTCCCTCCCTGGCCGAACAAATCACTCCTTCCCCTAGTCTCGTCGTTTCAAAACACTGTTCTTCAGATTCAGAACTAGCGTACTGTCCTTTTTATTCAATGACTATTTTAATGGTGCAAATTTAGTAGCTCAGTAGAGCATAGCCGTCATAGTGGGGCAGATTCAGATAGTAAGAGCAACGAGCGACTGGCAAGGCTGTGTGGTCTAATGCCTACTGACTTCGATACTTCAACCATCTCTAGCAGGTAAATAATTTACTGTGAACTGAACAATTATGCCACGTTAAATTAAACTTCGGTATTAGACTTGTACTTGTCGGAGTGAGCATCCATACAGTGATCATTCAAAATTTAAAGACACTCCAATTTTAACATGAAACGCGAACTGACTTTCCATGAATGATTCACGGTGAAGTTTGACGCATCTATAAGAGACCAACTCTTACAAATCTGCAAAGTTTCATAAATATTCGCAAGCTATGAACGAATTTTATATTTCATTTTAAAATTAAAATTTAGCTCCAAACTTTGTTAGTCACTATAAACAATAGGAATTACACAACTTTTTTTTATTTTTGAAAAATAAATACGAAAGTGTGTTTCCTTTTGATAGGAGAATTTGAATAAGCCCAGACAAATTTTCGGAATCAAATCAGTGAATACTGTCAGAATGTTGTTGATGATGATGATAAAAAAAGAAATATCAAGATTTTACAAAATTCTCCATTGATTATGCAACCAACATGTGTTTCAACAAATTCAGATCTACATCTATGCACGATTCTGGCTATGAACCAAGTTTAAGCCGTAAAGATAGATCAGCTGGCAAAAAGAAGCGAGTATCGAAAACTGACGAATCGATTCTTGAGGAGCCAAATACGAATGCGGACGACATCGTATAACTTATTTAGTTTTCTAGAATTTTATTTTCATCTAATCACATTTTCCATTTCATTGCTATCAAATCAATCTTTTGCTTTCACCATAGTTTTATCATTCTTTCAGTTTCTCTTATAAAACTTCTACGAGTACTTCAAATTCGGGTTGCGTTTCTAGGAATTCGATAATAAATTTTTCAAATTGAACTCAACAATTTAACACACTCGTTTATTTATTAACATCGGTCGTGAAAACATTCACCGGTCTTGTAATGCATCATCGGCTATTGTTTCAGATCACACGTTTGGGAGAGCAAGGAAAGGATATGGAAGGCTCTCAAATTTGCACAGCTAGAAATATGCAATTAGTTAGTATGGATGGACACTGCAAAATTATCAGCGTAAATAGATGAACAAAGATATGGAATTAAAGCACTGCAAGCGAGGCTACATAACAGTCGATATCATAATGCAGAAATGTCGCTGAAAACGCGATTACACCATAATCAGGGGAATAGCATAGGAGAACGAGAATAGGAACGGGGGTACGGTAACTCCGTAGTTAAAGCAAAACAGCCGATGCGGCTCGAGAGATCGAAGGAACGACAATGAGATCAGAGATGGTATGGGGATGGAGAAGAGCTCATTGATTGCTGCCGAGAGACCAGACTGAGCCGTATCCTGTGGACAGCAGAGACACATAGGAATAACGACGGTCAGGTCGATGGACGGACAGCATGGATGAGGAGGCCGACAGCGAGGGCAGAGTGTCGAGAGCATCGCACGAGCCACGGCGCAGATCTTCCTCGTCCTCGATGCCTTCATCGGCATCGTACAGGTTGATGTCCAGAGAGATTGGCAGATCGTTCCACGCCATTTCGTAGTGCCACCAGCTGCAAATATGGATTGAATTTTGCAGTTCGGCGGAGACGCTTCTTCTATGCTTACTTGAGAGCAACGGTGCCAGCGAGTCTGGTTCTGAAGACATCGTCCATTTTGTCGCTCTGCTCGCGAGTGAAATGATTCTTCCAATCTCTGCTGCCTCCCTTGCGGATGAATTCGCTCTTTCTCCTGTAATTAGCATTTGGTTATCATTAGTGCTTTCGTTGTGGTACATGCTGTCCTTCTCTTCTCTCGAACTCTCTGTCCCTTTCGCAGTCCTACTTATCTTCATCTAAGAGACCAATGACCACCCCCTCTTACTGTCTCTAGGTTCGAGTAATTGAAGGGATTGAAGGGCATTTGCGCGAATCGACTGGAGGTCTCTTCCTCTTTGGCTAATCACTTATTTACCCTTTACTCTCGCCGAAACGTATATTCCACTTCCTTATGATTTCTAAGAATGCCATTTTTTCATGCGTTTATTTTCACCCCGAAATTTAGCTAGATATCTATTTACAATTTTGCGCCTTAACATCGCAATTAGCGATTATTTGTACGTGAGAGTAAGAAATAATTTGATCAAGTTCTATTCAACTATGCAAAAATGCGTCGTTTTATTTTGTCAAAGATAGTAAGCCAATTAATCTTCGGAAGACTAATGCGGTTAAATTATCCATGCAACGTGCGAACTGTCGCGTTTGTCAAATCGTTAAGTCGTCGTTCCCCTGTTGTTTTTTTCCATTCCTGCTTCAGCCACACCCTCGAATTTTCCCATTCTCTCGCATGACAGAGGTCTTTTCGTCATTTAATGTTTCTTAGCCTCGGTCTCTCATAAACATGCGCTTTTTCATAGTTATCGTAGCCCCCTACATGCAGGTAGAGACGTAGAACATGCAGTTTTTGCAGAGATAAGTATCGATTTCGTATAGAAAATTTTGCAAGGAGAGGGATGTTTTCCATTACATTCTCTCTCTCTTTCTACTGCATGCCTTCTATGAGCTACAAAACTTACAATACGTTCTCTGGGAACCATCTTTTTTGGTCCTTCTTCATCGCATCGATCGAGCTGTTGGCGACGACGGTGGCCAATCGCTCGGGATTCTCGACTAGGTTCTGAGCCTCGCCACCAAGGAATTGACCGATCTGCACTCTTCGATATTTCCGAGTCCAGAAGTTACTTCAATACCTTGTAGATGTGACTTTCCAAGTCGGCGTACATTTCCTCGTACTTGACGAAGAGGACATTCCCGTCGTTGAGGTGGGACAGCCACGTGAGCAGATGGTCGAAGTAGTCGCCGAATGCGAGCTGGCCGTTGATGAACAGGTCGAAGAAGACCTTCAATTTGAAGATACTAGATTAAACTTGTCATCTGTTTTTATTCAACCTGCCAGTCTCCATCACCCCAGTTGTAGATCTTGAAGTTCCTATTGTGGTGGAAGTAGCTAAAGATTTGAAGTTATTCAAACTTATTTTTCAGCTATTTCTGCCTACCTAGTTAGGCAATCCTTCGGGTTTCTGATGCAGTAGATGTATTTTGCTTTGGTGTTCTTCGGACAATTCATGTGGTTAAAGTGGGTCTAAAACTAGGAAATAGTCGATGTCATTAGCTTTACTTTCGTACCTTGAGAATTCTTGGATGATTGAGTGTGGTAGTGAATTGTCCTCCCATTCTCTCGATCATAGGGCTCTGCATGCAAAGTTCGTTTCCCCTTCCTGCCTGGTAGTTCTCTCCCTTGATGAGTTGGGAGCAGATGTGCTGCAGCCAAGTCGTGCCACATTTCGGATATGTCGCAATGAACACGTCAGTGTCTTCTACTCTCATCATTTTCGCGCTTCTGCAAGTTTTACTTCCTCTTTAAAAGCGTTGAACTCATTGTGTGAATCATTCATGTCTAATGACTCCTTTTCTTTTGTTACAGTAGCCTTTACGTGGGTAGAGACATTGTGTAACTTGTAATTATGTCAAATTATACACCTTTATCCTAATGCCGCAACTTTTTCATATATATTACTGATAAAACTGCTTGTAGCTTGACGATAGAGAAACTTGTAATTCATCTTCGCTAATAAGACATTTTTCTTACCTGACATTTTTGGGCTTAAAAATTGGTGGCCAAATTTCCCCATCTATGACGGCCTGCTTTGGATGACCATGAGGCTGATAGACGACAGAACGATCTGGGCCTAAAACGATCGCCATAGTTTGGAACTTGCAAACAAAATTATGACGCAACTCACTTTGAACAATAATTCAATTAGAAGAAAGAAGGACTTCGTACTTTGACGAATTGATTAGAGGCCAAAATTGGAAACAGAAAAACATGTAGAAAGAGCGAGAAAAAGAACTGCACATAATAAATGACAGTTCAAACGTGGAGAGAGTACCTTTGCGGAAACAGAAAGTAGTCGCTTTGAGTTCGAATGGAGAACTGGGAGTGGCCGGGGTTTTCGGAGTCTTCGGGCAGGGAGTAGCGGGTGGAGACAGGGTCTGAAAGGAAGGACAAAATTCCTTAAGATTAATGATCCACGAAATAAAATACCGCTTTCGGAGTGCATGGCGGAGTTCGCTCGCAATTGGGCAGATCCGCAGTGTCCAATTTGAGATGCTTGAGAAATTGCACGACTTTGACCATTTTGGTAGACGGGATGGAGAGGTTGAATGAAGCTGCTTGTGCACAATGGGCTCGGCGCTTCAAACTGATAGTGAAGCTGCAATCACAAAACGTCCTTCTTATAGCCATTCAAATGGGCGGGGCAATCCCTCCCCTTGCGCCCCAATCTCTCCAAGTCTCTGTCTCACAAACACCTCTCATCCCTGCATAATTACAGACTGTAACTATGCTGGATACATTTGATACATGGAACTATATGGAAACTTGGAGAAAGGTTACTGTAGAAACGAAATGAAAACTGAAGTATTGAAATTGAAGGAGAAAGAGGAAGAAGAAATTGGAGAATGAAGCAGAAAGGAAGAGAATCTGAATGTGAGAGTGAGGAGTGAGAATGACAGATGGACAAAATGACAGTAGACCGGCTGACATTACAGCCCTTTGCTAGACAATCTTTATAAATCGAGTTTCTCAAATTCATCTCTCTTCTCATTTTCTCTCGTTGAGTCTCTCTCGTCGTTTCTTCTTCTTTTCCCTAATTATCTTTCATCTACTACTTGACAGTCTCTTATCAAAATGATACATAATCTAGACTAAAATGCGCAAATGATGCGCTGAAATCAGTTGAGATCATTGACAGAATGCACTAAAAATAGGAAAATGAATGCTATTGAAACAAATCAACGTAAAGAAAGCTGTAAGTTGAGTTGTTTTCTAAGAAATCGTTTGCGAAGAATTGTGAAAAACAAGTTTAGTAAGATTCAACATTTCTTCCTGGTTTGTCGCTTTTTATGACCGTAATATTCGTTCGCTGTGCTGTCGGATTATTCGAAGCCTTTTCAGAGATTCCCTTGTTTGCTTCACTGATAATTTATCAATTCTTCAGTTTCTATTTTGCTGCAGCCGCGCAAATGCATTTCTTCGTCCTTCTTCTTCATTTGTCCCCATCCAACCTCCTCCAATCGCGTTACAGCTTCAGCCAAGCATTCTTTGGACTATTTGCATTCATCAGCTTATAAGCTCATTCAGAAACAGACAAATGTCGAGAAAGGTCACAAGTCATCGAATCTCATTGAATCTGCAGGCTTCAACGATGCCCCTTCCCTTTCTCATTGTAATCGCTTTTCAATCGAAGCTAATAATTCCCTTTCCTACTGTAGATTCATCGTCAAGCGATAGCGAATTTCACGAAAAAAAATCTTTCCTTCAGAATTACGACAAAATATTATCAAATCAAATTTGCCTTCACACTAATTCTTTTACATTCAATATCGATTGCACGAACCTATATTTCGAGTTAAAGCTCTCCAAAACTTTTGGCAAAGGACAGTGCAGTTGAAATGGCACTTTTAGCCTCTTCGAACAACTTTGTCAATTAGCAAATTTGATATTTTGACACTTCAACATAGTTCACTCACATCGATAAAATTGCTATGATATGATAGTTCAGGTGCATTGTTTTTCAAAAATGTACGAAAGTCTAGACGACGCTCTCTTCATAGCTTTAAAATGTGTCGTTGCTATTCAATAATACAGGCGTTCTTTCTTATCACAATTCTGTCACAGATATGCAACCTATTTTAATGCCCCAAAATAGCCAAACTTCCTTCTTTCCATTTCTATTATGAAATTGGAGCCTTCTTATGGCAAAGATCGAGAAGACACTTCTAAAAATGGTCTGTATGTTTTCGAGAAAATGCACATTTTTCTAGACTCGTCTCCCCTTCCCTGCTTCAATGCAGAAGTCAGTTGCTATCTAAAGCCTCTAAACGAAATGAGAAGCCTGTAATTTGTCTAATTGTGGTGCTTTATATCGCCTGACAGGCATTTTCTCGACATTTCATATTTTCAAATATCGGAATCATAATCAGTTATAGAAATGCGCGAGACACTAATTGCAGAGGAGACTGAAATGCAGACTAATCAGAGGAAAATCTGAAGGACTGGGTGATAAGGCTGAAGCCGGACTGTGACGAAATGAGACTAGAAGCAAATCAGGCTGAAATGGAATTGGGAAGTGAGTTGAGTAGAAGCAGGAAGGACTAGGACAATATGGTTACATTTTGATCTTGAATAATTGCTAGGATCAGCAAGGTCAGGAACGTAATCGTATCAAGATATTTTGATGGTAAATGAGTTTTATTACATCTCTTGTGGGTGACTCGAAAATTAGAGCAGCATCTGTAGCATCGGAGTTGATCATTGGATTTTCAATAACGGACTAATATAAGATGATTTTGGCGGAAACCTAATAAGTAAATTTGAATCAGTTTAAACAGGCTCGGAAAAGCTTTCAAGAGAATTACATAACTCATTTTTTGCAATGTTCATCCACACTTTTCAACTATTCTCCAAAAATAGAAAAATGACTGATCGAATTATATTGAAAGGCTGCTCATTTGGGAGCGACAGTGAAAATGTCAAGTTCGTACGTGACAAATTGTTCATCGATTATTTCTTTACATAGCCAATTCCTTTCGAACAAGTGTATGCACTATCTAACTCACTCAGCTGTCGTCACAAGTACATTGTCGACATCAGACTAATAATAACTTTAGGTGGTAATCAGTTTTTCATCACAAAATAAAGGACATTAGAAATTTATAATTCGAGGAATTGAAGAAAAATTCTTCATTAATATATTAACCTACACAAAAGATAGGTGAAATAAAAATCTATAATACCAAGATTTTTAGATTCATTTTGCTTCGAATTTTTTTTTATAACTTATGACTAAATTACTAATACCATTAATTAGAAATTATCTTTGAAAAGCATCAGTTTGTTGATAAAAAAATAATTACGAAATTATTGACTGATACCATATCCAACAAATTAATGGAATTTTGCATTTATTTTGCCATCTAGCATACTTTCTAGGACGAGTATTTTTATTTTGAAAAAGGTAGATCCAGAATCCTGACTTCGATTTCGAATATTCCTACAATTTTGGTATTCAAAATCACTATTTCGCGTTGCAGTGATTTCCAGAATAAGCTCACAACGGAAATTCCCACATAGGAACTCGCGGATCTGGGTGAAACTCCTCAAATAGGGGGTTTTTGATGACTCTGATCACGATTCTGAAGTCAAAAAGTGCCTAATGACACTTTGAAGCATGAAATTTCGATTTTTGCATGATTTCCTCACTTGAATTTACGAATTTGCAAAGTTAGCTTAAATAGTTGCAAACGAATTTGCTCATTTTCCATTCAAAATACGAATGGAAAAAATCGAAGGTTTCAGAATGCGAGTAGGCATTGTTGACTTCAGAATCGTGATCAGCGTCATTGAAAGCCCCTATTTGGGAGGCTTCATCAAGATCTATGAGATGTCTTTCGCGAGCAATTTTGGTTGTGATTCTGAAAGAAGTTTTTGAAATTACTAATTCATATTCTAAACTTTCAAAATTTAATCTTTTTGACTATACTCTTATCGATATTTATTAATTCATTGAAATTGGCTTATAAATAGCTAGAATTCAATTCTAATGATAGCCTGCATACATAGAAGAGTAAACATAACTCCGACTGATCTATGCATTATTGAGACTTTCAAAACAGAAAAACTAAAAATTTCATAAACAAAATAATTACTCTGAAGCATGTTTATGTTGCAAATTGCCACATTCGCCTACATATTTCCGAAACTCCATAAGTTTGCAAACCCACTTAGAATTTTGCGCAGTAATTTCTACATTTAGCGCATACAAAATTAGAAAAAATGTGGGTTTGCAGAAGGTAAAGCACAGATTGAAAATAGATTAGTGGCGACTTTCTGATTAAAGCGTGCAATTGATGCGGCAGTACGTGGGCTGCGAAGTTACAATTCAACCTATAGCTTTTCCAAATCAGCAATTAGACACAAATGAAGTTTCTTATGACAGAGATCTCGGTAATTGTCCATCAGATTTCTGCAAATTGCAGCATCTCTTCCCTCCTCGCTACAGTATCCCCCTTCTGGTTTCATTTATAGCCCAATTCTGTGTCTCTTTTCTGCCTTCATTTCAGCAATATCTGAATGTCGCACGACAGTTCACTTCTTTTTCTACATAAAACCTATAATTTTCATAAAGTTCCAACTCAATGTAAATTTTTTTGTTGAACCCAGTAATCACGCCGAAGACTTGACGTTCTTGTAATATTGGAAGTGAAGAAATTTTGAGAAATTATTTCGAAATCTCGAAAGGGAAAATTCAAATAATTTATTGAAAACATCTTTTTTCTATTCGAAAGCAAGTAATAATGTATAAATATTAGGACACTTGATTAATTTAGATCACAAGTCTAAAATTAACCGTATGAAATACACTGAATGCACCCGTATCGATAAAGTTTTTTTGGTTTTAATTAATTGAACAAAAGTTAAGAAGGACTAGAAATATTAATGGCGATAGATTTGAAATAAAACATAGACAATTGAGCGATGAATTATTTGAATTATTGCTCTGTCCTGGGCAGAGGCGGTAGTTTTCTATGCATACTCGGCTGTATCGGTATTGAAGGAATTCCATGAATACCTGAAATAATTGCGCAAAATTGGTTTGATTATTATGAATTTGTTCTTGTGATATTTTTCCCATACCACATTCCGTGAGAACGAATAATATATTTTTGTAAACATAAGCAGGGATTTGGCAGCGCAAAAGAAATTTGCTGCATGGTCTGCAGAGCTCTTCGCACTGCACTGCAAAAATTCCCGTAAATGGATTAATTTCGAAAATGTATGCTTCAAAACCGCTATATAAATTTACAAGTATGTAAATATTATCAATCCGCTGTAAGCGAGGGTAAAAAATTTTTAAAACAATTTTCATGAAAGAAAATGGAAAATCGCCAAAAGTGGTCTGGAACGAAATATTCCGTACATCCTGATAAGAAATTGGTTTTTATCTGCAGATAATGTCAAATTTTCAATTTCAAAAATTAGCTTTCAAGACAAAACTAATAACTAAGATATCCATATTTTGTACTAGCGGAGTTTTCAACTTTGAAAATTCTGATTTGAAATCGACTTAAAATTTTCAACGAGCACGAGTGGGTTGAGATTTTTCGAAAATCAAATTTGATGTTTATGACCAAAAGTCGATTTTCAGGTTGTCTTCAAAATAGACATTTCGAGCGTTTCTGTCCCACATAATGAGATTTTTTTTACTTTTATTTACGAATTGCTCGACTATCGGTTAATTTTTATCTAAAAATAGTAGTAGATCTCAAAAAGTAGAAAATTTACTTTGTATTTCCCTACCATCAATATGTATCGCCAAGTTCTTCTCGTCTACCGTGTAGGTTTTATGATTACTATGACTGTTGTTATTGTTTAAGGTGGCGTTATTGTTGTTGCTGTTATTGCTATTTATACTAGCCTGCACCAGAGTGTTGTGTTTATTATCTGAAAATAATCATTAGACTCATTATTTTATGTATTGCATAACATACCATATTCGATCGGAGGTAATTTCGTTCTTTTGTAAGCCTCCAAATTGCTTTCCGAGTTTAGTCTTCCTCTTCCTTCCCTCCTTTCTCTTTCCTTTGCTGATTCTGGACAGCAGCAGCAGCAGCAGCAGCAGAAACATCTGAAATGTGTATCGTAACAATGTGTTATACGATATTGATCCATAAGTTCGGATAAATTTCTGAATTTTGGACACAGGACTAATTTTAGTAAAAGTTTTAAAAAATTATTATAGAATTGAATATCGAAAATCATTTTATCAAAATAAGTTCGAGCGCCATACATTTCATCCTTTTTCTCCAAGAAATGGTGGTCAATTATCAATTTCAAATTTATGTAATAACGCGAAAAGTATAGTGACGTAACAACCTACGAAATATTCTTCGAAAATGTGTTTCTTTCAAATCATAAGATAATTGTTATTTTTAGATACTCGGAACTTTTTATTTTCACATTACCTTCTCCATGAAAATCGCTCTTCGTATGTCGAGGTTAGAATTGGATCTTCGTTTTCCCGAATTACTCTTCTAAAAAGTTCAGTTTTTTTCGGATAAATTTGATATTCGTTTTGACTTGAATCATAATTTCTTTCCAATATTTAGTTTATGCACAAGTATTCCCTAAATAACCTCTGAAATGAGTTAATAATTGAGCGAAAATCAGCTGCCATCATATCATGATTTTCATAGCAGTCTATCTTTTCTGATATTTACTTGAGAATCTATCTACATAATGTCTGAAGTATCAGAACGAAATTATGACTCAATTGAAGCAAAACACCAACAAATATTCGTACTTTTTATGTTTGACGATGAATACAATAATGGCGATTATGATTGCCAGAACAATGATAATTCCAGCCCCAATCAAAACGAAAATAAGCCAGTCGTGTTCATCTACAAAAGATTCATCATTTTTATGAAGGGAAAATCACTTGTTCATCTTTAAAAATTAGTTTTCAATTAGTAATTTGTGACTTAAGCATTTTTGTGTCGATTAATTTTTCATCTCTTACCGAGGAACCGGAACACTTTTTGAACGTTAAAACGGTCGTCCAAATTAGTTTCGTTCGTATAATCGAAGCCGGTGAAATTCAATTCTGGCGGGTAGATAAAATCATCGATACTATCTGAAAAATCATGAATTTAATTGGAATTATTGTGTTGGCTAATATACCATTTTCTGAAGCTGATTGTGAAATGGGAAATAGTGTGTTTGGTGAGGGGAAATCTGTCGTGTAAGGCCAACTCTGATTCGAGTAGTTCTGATGAGCGTCCTCTGCGTGCAGTAGATCCTCGATCAGAGTCTGATTATCACTCGAAGTTGACATCTGAAAGTGTGAATGCACTCATTCGAGTTGAATAATTCATTGGGAAAATTGATGCATAATTGAATATCGTGGACGATGATTGAGAATGTCACGAAATGTGTTCTTGCACAATTATGAAAATCAATAAGTCATAAATTGTCAAAAAGAGAACAAATTCATTAATAAATCTGAATTTCTACTATTGCCGATGTAAGTTCGTTTAGCAGTTATTTGAAGAGTATTAGCTTGCAATTTGAAATGAAGGAACCGAAGAAGAAGAAAAAAGCGAAGAAGAAAAGGTAGACGGAGGGATTAGACAGGCAACTCGGGAGGAAAAAACCAAAACATAATGGTTAGAAAGAGGATCAATAGAATGTGAGAGTTCGAAAATAGAAGAATCGCAGACACAAGTGAAAATATGAAGTCGATGAAAGAGATGCAAAAACTGCCATTTCGGGGTCAAATGTCTCGAATTGGCTGGGGAAATCGACGGGATCAGAAAGGGATTTTGACAGACAAAAAGAGGCTCGAGGAAGTCAAAAGAAGGCTGATTTGCATAGGCAAAAGGGCCGAAGCAGAAAGAGTTGACAGCTGAAACGGGTCGAAGTAACGAGAAGGAATGTTGCCAAGCGACAGAACAAGGGAGTAGGAGAAATCGAGAGGAACAAAGAAATACAAATTAGAAATAAATATATTGCCGCACATATGAAATTGAAATATTCATACATTCGAGATACAACTATACAAAAGTACAATTGTGTATAAATGTCGCTACGGGAGTTAATTGTATTTTTATTCGCGTTATTGATTTGGAATTTCAGGAAAGAGTAATAACATAAAAAGTGGTTAGTAATAAGATGTTAAATAAATTATTGTTTAGAAGAAAAGATGTGAGTTTCTAAGTTAAAAATAACTTTGGATAAAACTTGGTATGCATTAAAGATATCGACAAATCCAACAATGAATATTCTGCGAAATATTGGACTCGCGAACGCCCTAATCGCAATGAAATATGGGAATTTGTGGCGAGGAAAATCAAATTCTCGAGGTGTAAAACGAGGAATAACGAGAGAAAATGATGAAAGACGGGAAGAAACGAGTGGATGACTGAGAGTTGCAAAAAAGCAGCTGCGAAATGCAGAATGAGAAATGTGGACAAATGAAAAAGTCGAAAATGAGGAGATAAGTGGAAAACCGCGGACAGAACTATGAATTGCTGAACAGCTGGAAGAAGGAAGGGGAAAGGGGACAGCGGAATGGCTCTTGGCAAAGGACAGAGGGATAGAGCGAAAGAGCGACAGAGCAGACAACTGTTCACGTATCATTTGCTCATTTGCATCTCTGATCGTGTAGAACATGTCAAATGACAACATATTCCAGATGGAGTTGGATTACTCATCCGATAAAAAAGTCAAATTTATCTCCATATTTCTTTGAGACGCGGATTAAATTATGGGGGCTTACGCGAGAAAAATATTCCGATAAAGTAATAACGGATAAACAAGATTTTCTGTTTAGACTTTTCGTTGATATTGAATAGAATTTCTAAGGCTCGATTAAAGATGATTTTCAGTTTTTTTGTGAAATTCATCCAATCACAGAACTAGAATAGGTTAGGTTACGGCAGGATAGTTTGAAATGTCCAAGAATTCTGTTCAATGAGCTTATCGCTTTGAAACGACAATGGCCTCTGAACCTTACCCCCGACCCTAATACTTAAAACCTTTATGACGTAATCATAGATGAAATTTACAAATGGATGAAGTGGATGGTTTGCAAAAGGCCGATCCTCATATCAGAACGCTAAAATTTTAGTCCTAGCATCAAAGTAAAATTCGAATATTTGAAAAAGCGTACCACTCTAATTTGCGTCAAGACGTGAAATGAGTCGATGAAGGAATGAAGGCACATAAAGCAGAACAGCGTTTTATGTGGCTTTGTGGATTGTACATATTAGAGAGGAACAAAGCTGTTCTGGATTGAAGCAGCTCTTTCTGCGTAAATCTCTCGAATCTGTCTTCCTGCTGCATTTGTAGCATCCACTTGTCGCCTTCCTTGACTCTTCCCTTTCCTTCTTCCACTTTTGAGTTGACAAATCCCGAAGGACCACGTCAAAAAGTCAATCCAAAATCTAAAGAGGCCCTATCAAAACAACTAAAACAACAACCTGGAGTGGGACCCAAATGCGTTTTACTATAGTAAAACTTAACAAAATACGATAGTAAAACTTCTAACTATGGTAGTTAAACTTATTTGAGTCCCACCCAACTTGATCTTTCTCTCTCTCTCTCTCTCTCTTGTTGCATTGTCCTGCGTTTACGCAATACAAACTCAACATTCGTTTCATTTTCCATTTCGAATTTTCTCGATTTTACTTTATTTTCGCGTTATTTTCCATTTATTTTAAACTATAATAATATCAGTAAGATTGAGTTGGCTGTGCATGAAAATACGTAATAGCTCCTAAACGAAAGTACGAAGAATGGGGCGCAGATCAGGCGTCGATATTTAATGTAATTTTTTCCTTTTCTTTTCGAAGATAACTTTGTTATTTACTCTGTGTACTTTCGTTTACACAGTTTTGCGTATTCTCATCCACGCTTTACGCGATTAGACTAGCACAATATTTTCAGATAGGAGAATGTCCCACGCAGATGCAGGCAGACTGATTCATTTGTCAAAGAAGCGGGAGCGCGAGAAGGAAGACATCGAGCAGCGCAAAAAGCAGGTTGAGGATGAGGCCAAGAAACGTGAGGGGATAATTTTTACTTTCTCAAAAATAATTGAACTTTCAGAAGCCAATATCGGCTCAAAATTCACAGCGAATTACGATGCCGTTGAGGAGCATCTGAAATCGGCCACGGTCGGATTGGTGACTCTGGATGACATGAGGGAATTGCAGAAGGACGTCATCGTTGATCGGTGGGATATTTATAGAATTTTGTAAAAGTATCTTCGAGTGGTTTTCTTCAAAATGTAGATCTGAAAATTGAAAGAATACAAATTTCTATCCTGTGATAGTCTTTATTTGGAAATTTGACAATCTAAATTGTTCGCGATAGAAGCAGATAACTCATGTCGAAAATGCTGAGCAAGAAGTAATCCACAGCTTATTTCTGAATGTAGTTCAGTTATGAGCAATTTTTCCCTTAATATTTTCATTATTTTATATTCAGAGAGAAGAAATTGGCTCGAGGAGAAGACGAATCGAAGAAAGCAGAGTCGTCGAAACCGAAGGACACTGCCGAAAAGTATACACAGGTAGAATTTTGCAGACAAAATTATGACGAATTTCCTCCCTAATTTACCTCGATCAGCAAAAAAAGATTATTGTGCTCAGACTTTTCAAACTGCTACTTGAGATTATTTTCTTCCTCGTTTTGTATTGACTACTTCGAGATGAATGATTTTCCTGAAACTCCTTCATAATATTTATTCAAGAAGCCATTTCAGAAACGGATGCTCTCGTTCGTTGGCAATGATGAGGAGGAAGAGGAAGAAGTCGTGATTGTCTCCAAGAAGCGAGTTGGAATGGATCCAACGGTATTCTTTTTAATTTTTATTTCACAGTTTAGCTCAATAATTTTGAGTGGAACATATTGCGTACATTATTACAATGTTCATGAGAAAATTCAAAAGTTACGAATTATATTTTTCTTTCAAAATTTCTTATGTAAGCATTTCTGAAAATTTCAGTTAGTTTTGTACTTTCAATTTTAGGTCGACACGAGTTTTCTTCCTGACAAAGAGCGACAAGAGCAATTGGCAAAGAGGAAGGAAGAATTGGCTGCGGAGTGGAAGGCTCAGCAAGAGAAGGAGAAGAACGATGAGATCACGATTGCCTATGTCTATTGGGACGGATCGAGTCACAGGAAGAATACGAGAATGAAGAAAGGGGCCACCATCGCGCAATTCCTCGCTAAGGCTATTGAGGTTGAATTTTCTCTTGATTTTTTTCTATCTTTGACTTTCAGGCGTTAAAGAAGGAGTTTACCGAGCTGAAGTCGTGCATTCCCGAAAATCTGATGTTCATCAAGGAAGACCTCATCATTCCTCACTTCTACACGTAAGTTCGCTTGAATTCCTAAGATATCCGGATATTTTGAAGATTCGAGAAATTTGAATTTGCTCCTCTTTGAAAGAACTAGAACTTGAATAAAGTTTATAACTAATGAGCCTCGGTCGCGCGCTCCCCCGATTCGGCCTTTGCTTCGCAAAGACTTCAAAACAAACCAACATCAAGCCATTTTCAAAACAATCACAAACAGTAAACAACAACTTCCTCATTCAACCTTTTTCGGCAATGACCAGTTGATTTGCAAAAATGTTCTTTTTTTAATGAATTTTCAATTAAAAACTAATTCGCTAATTTTTATCCAAAATTAGCATTTTTTATTAGAAAGAAACCAGTTTTTGCCACAAATTAACATATTATCAATGCAAAACCAATCAAATTTTTCTGCGTTGCACACCTACAAAAAATAACCTTCCAACCATGCATAACATATGGGAGTCAGACAAACCTATCATAGAGATCTAAACTTGGATAAACACGAACTCGATAAAAATATAATTATTTATTTACAAGTAATGTTTTGAAATCCCAGAAAATATGGTTATTTCTGTTTCAGTTTCCAAGATTTCATAGCGACGAAGGCAATGGGGAAGACAGGCCCTCTTTACGAATTCGATGCGATCGGGGAGATCAGACTCAGACAGGATGCCGCTCTCGACATCGGGGAATCACATCCTGCTAAGGTTATTCAGTTGACTGCTATTTTTTATTCTTTATTGAAATTACTAAACGAGTCAAATATATTATATAATAGGTGATTGTTCTTCCCGTAAAAGTTATGCGAAAAAATTATCCAATTAATGATTATTTTCCAGAAAAGACTCTTCTTAATATTTCTGAAGTGAAGAAAAGGTGCTGACATTTCGACGAATGTCATCATTTGAATTAAATTATACGACTGAAAAATCAATAATCTCGTAAAAATCATCTTAATCTGATAACATTAGGTGGTGCTTCGAAGTTGGTATGAGCGAAATAAGCACATCTACCCTGCTTCTCGGTATGTAAATTGTTAGATCGACAGTATCTGCAAAACCGTATAAAGTTTAGGTGGGAGCCATTTGTACCTAACAAAAAGTACAAGAATTCGGAACTTGACGATCTCAAAAATATTTGACCATATCTATCTTTAGTATTTATTCCAATTTATTGCGAAGTTTATGTAAACGGGTGTGCTGGCGATATATCCTAAATTTCAAATAAAAATATTCATTTTGAAATAAATGAGGATAAGTGGCTTATGAAGACTTAGTCGATATCTAGGACTATCAAAATTCATCTATTGCTAATGACTGCCTATTTGAGACAAGATAAAAGGAGCATCTTTCTTTCTCCCCTTCCTGTGAGCCTCAGATACGCGAGAAGCGAGCATTTCTTCATTAGGCGATTATTTATTTTCTTTTCGTTTTTTTCGCATTTTTAGGAGCAATTATCGATAGTAGCCGATTAATTTTTATCAATATCGATAGAGGAAAATAATTAGCAAGTACCCGTTGGAAAATCACGTCAATTTCAATGAAAAAACAAAGAAAATAAAAACTCGTCAAATGAACGAATGTCGCCAACGCACGCATTTCGAGAATAAAAAATGATTAGTATCTAGTTCACATAATTCCATGCTAATGACTAAATAACTGCATAATTGTCCATTATTTATTGAGTAACGCAATAACACACAAACTTTCAAAATAGTTTATTATTTCTCTTTAATTTTGAACAGCACAAACCCGAATTTTGTAGGAACAAACATAAATTTTCTAAGCTTTCAAACTCGAATCATCAGAAAATTGTCACATTCCTGTAGCAGGAACGCAAGAACTGAATGACATTCGATAATTTTCGAAAAGTGATTAGATTTGACTAGCATCAAATCAAACACAGTGAGAAGAGTCGGTTAGGAAGTTAGGAAAATGAGTTTTTTTCCCAAAATATAATCAGGAAGGGGATGAAATCCGATTGTTTTTAGCTTCGAAGATTATCGATCCAGAGGGGCGAGGCGACTTTCGATATTTTGAATATCGCTTTCAATTCTGATTTTTGCAAGAACTCCTATTTCGATCTTTATTTCCTTATCACTCTTGTTTTCATTCATCAAATTTGGTTTTACTTGTGTTTTTTTTAATAAGTTTCAAGTTACGCCTCGTCCCTGGCATGATTACTCTTGCTCAATTACAATTTGAAAAAGAAGATGTGAATTACACATGAAAAGAGTAGATAAAAGTTTAAAGCTAAAGCATAAAAACACCCGTTTGACGAGAGAAGAAAGAGAGCTGACAATGAATTAGTGAAAGGCTAATGTCTATGGTATTTAAAGCATTTCCTTGCTATTGCACCAGTCGATTTCATTAGAATGTGCTTGTATTAGTAGCGGACGCGTCACTGCAGTTGTGTTTGCGCCGCCAATTCCAGTGGACACCTCGCTCTCCCTCTCCATGTTGACTCTTTTTCGAGCTCTGAACAGTTCTATTTTTAGTTAAAGTTGAAAAATTTCAGAGACTTGTTAAGCGTATGATCTGAATTATTTATATGACTGATCTAATCTAAGACGATATTTAGGGGATATGAAGAGCTTCTCGGAAAGTTCGCCCATTTTATTGTTATTAGCATCATTTCGCCTAAAGATTGGTTGAACTTTCCAAATAGCACTATCAAAACGTTCATTTTTAAAACTTTTACTCTAACAAACTATGATAAATTCTATGGCATTACAGGGATAAAGTCGAATAATTATGATAGGATAGTGACTAAAATAATTACTTGTCGAATTTACTGCTCCTGCGCGTAGATAGTCGTCGAACACTGTCGCCGATTCTATTAGCGAACGATGCAACCATCTAAGAATTGACACACTAATTGATAGGAATTTAGGGATTGCATTCAAGAATTCACAGAAATCATCTAATTACTATGGATTCCATAATTTTATGGGTTAGTAACTAAAGTTTCTATCCTCTAAATACTCTTGCATGATAAACTGACTAGGATATTCATCATTCGACGATGCCCTTGAAGTTATTCTATTGGGGAAAAGTTGAAATGAAATTGCAAAACGACAATAGGGACTGCGTTTCATTTATGATTTCGGTTTAAAGTATTGATCTATAAGAGAAAGCTACTTGTTTGCATGATCTATTTTTAACGAAGCTAATAAGTTTTCATGCCATGTAAAGTGCATAACGACTAACCTCGGACGTGTTGATTATTTTGCTGAATCTCATTCTCTTCTGTTTCCTCGTCAACCAGAAGAAAAGCAGAGGATTCCACACGACAAGTGACATGGCAATGAGATGAGCGATGAGAGGCCAGAGGAAAGGCTGAGCGCGCAGCCAGTCCGGCTCTTGTTCTGAATTCATGAGATTATTGATAGCATGAAGAATAATAAACTAACTGTAGTCTTTGACTAAATTGACCAGAGTCAGCGGTAGCCAGCACAGAATGAATGTGAGCACCATAGCGATGAGAATATAGTTCACCTGAAATAATTATTGATTTCCCACTAAATTATTGAAGGTCTGCATGATTTTCTTTTTGGACTAAATTGTGGTTTATTTGGATAAAGTTTTGCACGTGCAACTTCGATAAAATTTTTGAAACCTGGTGGTTTACTTATGGTTCCTATCCAGAATTATCGGTAGTCGAATCGCAATTATTATTCATGAAATTCGAAGTGTCTTATTGATAAGTGTCAATAAGTTTACCAATCTTCAGATAAATCAGGCCAGGACTCGTGATTTGTTGTATTGCAAAATATTGTGCTTGTTTTCAAGATTTTTGCTAACGTGTCTTGAAGCTTAACATGTTCTGTGCAATAGTGATTTTCGGAAATGACTTGAAATTTTCGGAAATGGAAGTGAAACGGAAATGGTCATTTGCAATTTTTGCGGAAATGAAAATAGAACAAAATCAGGAAAAATGGGCAGAAACGAAAATTTCCGAACGCTCCTGGTGTAAAATTAACTCTGCCTATTTTTCAATAATTCTGGTGGTCAAATCTTATTATTTTACAACTTTAGGCAAAATTCTATCCATGAAATTGGATAATTTGATTGAAAACTAGTCTTACTTTCTTTTTCCTCGAAGCAGCATCGATCCGTTGCCGCTGTGTCAGTGATTGTGAAAACTGTGCATTTTGGATGATCATGTCTTTGGAGACTTTGTTGAGAATTCTCGTGTAGCAGAACGTAATAATCGCCTGCAATCCGTGAGTAATTTGAAGGCTTGAAAGGTCTGACATTTTCTTATCTTCAATATCATCTAATCATTCTCCATAGATAAGCTATGATCCCCATTCACGGCTTCCTATACTGATAGCCGCCTGATGACCGCAACCGACTGCACTAGTAACCGGATTTTAGGGTGAGAGTGCAGGCAAAGGAAAGGAATAAGAGCCGGTTATTGCACAAATGGTTCCTAATTCCAAGCGGCTACTAATACAGGAAGCCTTTTTTCACGGCATAGCCTGTTTAAAGTCTTTTCGTAAAACTATTATTTTGATAAGCTCGTGGCTCCCTTCGCCTCCCCTCAGATATGTTTGGCACTACCCCTTCTAAGTTCTCTTTATAAGCTCATCCTAAGGACCAGGGCTGTGCGAAGCCAAAATTTGTAATATTTCGAAGTCGAAGTCCAAGCTTCGCACAGCCCTGCTGAGGACTAACGAGAAGACCGGGCACAGGGAGAGGAGGCAGACTAGCCCCAGCACTCTTTCACCTCTCACTTATATTTTCCTCTTCTCAATCATCCATGTTATGGGTGCCTATTATTGAGCCAGATAATAAACTTTCTTTATCACCTTTTCCACTGAATAATCCAGAACAACGAAAATTATAAAGCTATTTACTGTACCATCGGAATGATGAACTGCAGGAGCATGACCATAGTCCCGTAAATCTTCTTGGAATTCTCGCTCTGCCAGTTCGTCTCGTCACAGAAATGACCGCAATATGGAGTGGCATTCTTTGGAACATAATAGGACCTGAAAATATGCATTCAAAGGAGTAGGAAAATTGATTGATCTACCCGTCAACCATCTGAAAGCTCATTAAATACGGCACATTGATCAGGGTGGAAATTGCCCAAATTAGCACTGTTATAGTCGCTGCTTGTCGTTTCTAAAAAGATAATTACAAGTAGAGAGAAAGAGAGAGCAAGTGGTTTTTCAAATTTGAAGTTGGTAGGATTTAGAGTATGCAGGCATATTGCAGGACTCTTCAATACGTTAATCAAAAAGAATTTTTCAATTCGGATCAATTTAGACTCCCCAATTAACTCGATAATTGCCCTTCCGAATGTTTGACTTTCCGTCAATAGAAATTGCCATTTTGGTTCAATACTTGCCAAAAATAGCATTCATTCATTCGTTTCTCTTTTTTCGCTGCCAAAGCAAACCAATTCCTTATTGGCCGAAGGTTTGAAAATGAACGAAACTCGAGCGAATAAATGACAAAATGACTGTTTTGCGTATTTGTCTTGTTGACTTTCGCAATTTTAACATAAAATAATGAAATTTAGAATCTTCGTCGGATTGTGTCGAATCACCGTTGGAACTTGAAATTTTCAGGATATGATCTACATGCTGATAGAAATATTCTATCAGATGTAGAACATCGTAGGTCAAACGGATCGGATTTTGATTATTTTCCGCATTCTTTAAGCCCCAAAATAAGCATTTTCATTGATTTTCGAGGGTCGGCCTAACGATGGCTTTTGAAAAGCTCGAATTTTACACGAAGCCTGTTTTGAAATTGCATCAAAATTTCACGTTTTTGTGGGAAGCCGGTTCAAAAATTCGTTGACGGGAAAATTTCGAATTATCGCATATTCAAATTTGAGCATTTGCCCTCTCTGATTACAAGGTTGTAAATTTTGAGCAGCAACTTACAGATACAGGAGCTTTTGTTGGATCATTTATGTGAATATATTTGTCAATGGCTATAGCAGTTAGTGACCAACTGTAAGATAAAGATTAGAGTTATTTGAAGATGTTGGAGAGCTTACCTTGATACAAAAACTGAGCATGAATTAGTGATGGGCACGAGATGACACATGATTGTGCCGAACTGCCAGTCTTTGGTAAATGCATGCCAAGGGGTGATAGGGATGGCTGTAAGCACGAGTAATATGTCGACCACGATTAAATTCAGCAGGAATATATGTCGTGCTGATCGAAGTCGCCTGTAAGTGGTGAATTATTTATTTGTCATTAGCAAATTTGGGGCATTTCTCAAATTCATAATCCCGATGTTTAATCATCGGTTAGCTTAAAAACTAATTTATAAATTTAGCTATTTTTGATTTCCACTTGCATAATATTGATCAGGGATTAATGTGTTTCCGGATCTTGCGTTTTTTGATGCATAATTTTGAATCTTCAAAACATGAGGTCTCTATATTAACGAGATAAGGACTGATCCATACTTGCTATGTGCCACGGCCCAGAGCACCGATCCGTTTCCGATTAGGCCATGAATGAACAGAGCAGAATAGCAGGTGATGAAAATCACTCGTATGTAGAAATCTGTAAATGGATTGATTGTCTGTCAGCTGTCAGAGTCGTGCATGTTCTTTGCTGCTTTCCCCTGGTTTCCCCTGCGATTTCCGATGTCGTTTCGTAGTTTTTGCGAGTCGAAATAAACGGGTGCAATAAATCAGCACCAATTGGCTTGCTTGCCTCGCTGTGCTGTCTTGTTGCGTCCTTGCTTCCCTGCTCAATTCTTCTAGCAATTAGACTTAGCCCTGACTTCTTCGATGTTTCATCGCAAATTAAAGAGCACGTTGTCCCCCAACAGGCTCACTGATTCACTGATTTGCAGCTTCGATCGATTCTCTGCGCATTTGTTGTGTGTTGCATTGCTAATTCACCGATGAAAGCACATGCACGCTATCTGACGCGTCTTGCAAAATGAAAGTAGTTCCGGGATGAAAGCGAAAATGTCGAATGGCTGATTAGAATGATAGTCTGGCTATGCAGAAGATAAATTGTTAAAGAGAATGAGTGATAATTCGCACCATTCAAGTGTTTAGCCGGAAACTAAAAACTAACATTCGAGAATTCTCGAGATTAGGCAAATTTCAAGTTTACCTAATGGTTAACTTATTTACTTTCTTCATGCAACCAGATCCCTCTCTTATCATCTTTCACTTATTGTTAGCCTAACAACTTTCGAACTGATCGATTTGTCGGTTGTCGGAATGAAATAAGTCGAATCCACGAGAAGTTCAAATGGCTGCTGCCTGTTGACAGCTGCTGGTGAACTCGAGCAGAGCAGTCAAAACGAATGAAGCAGTCAGGGCAAAAACAGAAAGAAGAAAGGAAAAATACACAACATAAAGAAAAAGAGTATTGATATGATTAGAAGAGCAGGTAGAGATGATAAGAAGTCGATTGATGAAGGAACGGAACGAGGAAGAAGGAACGAAGGAACGGAAGTGGAAATGAGATAAAGGTTGAGGCAGATTATTCCAGGTACATCTGTAATCACATCACAATCTCCCTATGCAGAGAAATACGAACGTGCAACTTGCAATTTCAGTGATTTACGCAGTTCCGAAATTTCATCGAGATAAATTGATAAGTGATTCGATAAAACTGAATTTTGAAGAATAACTGAGGTCAAATTAGAAATCACGATTTTTCAAATGTTGCTGATTCATATTAATATTCTAGGCCAAGTCTATAAGCCGAATAAATCAATAATAATCCGAAAGAGCTCACGCATTCTGAATCATAATTTGAATCTGAATTCTACACAATTCAAGATAGATTCAAGACTATAATTTCCGAATTTTTGAGGTTGGTCTTCGTCTATAAATTACCAGATACTATTATTTTTCGAGGATAAAACCGAACTTTCATATGCTCTATCCATTACAGCACTTGGATATTGCCAGAGACCGAGTAATTGGTACAAAATAAATAATTGACATGTGCTGAGTTTCAATATGCGCTGTGTAGTTTTAAAATGTGCACCAACATCATTTTATGAAGAATATATGATGAAACGCTAGAAAGCTGACTGCAAATAATGCTAATTTCTGTGCATAAAGTTTGCGCATTTTTATTTCGCCTCAATTCGCCAGCTTTCGACAATAAAACCCCAGCATCGCCAGTCGGTGATTATTGATGTGATTCAATATTGAAAATTACCTTCTGTGATGTCGTTAATGCCTTGTGCCTTGATTGCATCACTGATGTGCAAGCAGGTCTCTTCGTCGACTGTATTAGAAAAAGAAGACGATGGAGTTTGCCCGCTTCCGTCAAAGGCCACTTCTTGTGGGTCAGAGGAGTTACCGGAATACATCCATGCGCGCAGACCCACTAGTCGCACTGAAATGGAACACCAATTAGTGGGTGGGAATGTTGCAGCATTTGGAATGAATGGACTGTTCGTTCGAGATGGTTGCATAATGAATTCGATTGGGGAAGTACTCGTACGAATGCGTAAATTAGACGAGCAAACGAGAATGAGGTAGGTAATTGGATCATCCATTGTCGGAGCAATGCATTATAAAGGAAATGGACACAAACCTGGAGGACGAGTGAGGGGAAGGGCCAAAGGTAAATGGTCAATTCGGGAAGATATAGAGGGTGCAGGCGGGCCTGAGGGTAGCATGGCTGATGGATGCACGGGGTAGAGGGAAAACTGATGGAAGGGAAGGAAGGGGAGGGAAGGGAGAGAGGACTTAGAGATAGAAATCATTTATCGGAAGAGAGGATTGAGGTAAAAGCGAGGGGTGGGCCAGGTCTGGATAATCACTTTTGAGAGCTGAAGAAACACGAAGATGGCATGCGGATGTAGGGCTAAGGCGCGCAAGGAAGGGAAGGAATGGAAAAGATGGGGAGCTTATGAAGGAAGGCAAATTGAGGGTGGCACACAAAACAGAGGGGATATTACGAGATGCTCGAGGATGCAGGGAATTGCGTGCGACTCGATCGGTCATTTAGAGAATCATCACGAAAATGGGAATTTTCGTATCTCGTGCTAAATATGAACAGATGATGCACATGATAGTGATTTCATTAAATTTTTGAATTTCGCAAAAGGAGTACTAAATTGTACTCTCAAGCGTCAGGTTACTACGAAATGGACAATACTAAAACAAACTACGATCTTGGTAGAGACACTTATAATGTTAAAGATGAGGAGATGCTTCTAATTTTGGAAAGCGAATAATCCAAAATCTTAAATGTTTGAGCAATCGTCGTCATTATATATTTTAGATTCGCATGAAATTTTCAAGTCTTCTTCTCCTAAATTTGTATTTGAACCATTACCACATTTTTCTAATGAAACGAGGATAATTATAAATTCAAGGATCTGTGTGGTCGATGGAAATTAATGACCTAAACACGCTCGAATACAAACTGAATATGCGGATAGGTGAGTTAGAGAAGCTGGAGAGAGTGGATGAGGCAGAAAAATGAACAAATGGCTGAAGGATTAATATGAATAAATAGCTGAAGTGATGAATTGATGTAAAGAATTAGAGAAAAAGCAGGAGGAACAAAAATTAGGGATGTTTACGTGGGGCTGTGAAGATGTGGAGATGAAGTTGGAAGCATGTATGCAGAGGAGGATGAAGGAATGCAAATGGTGCCTGGGAAAGTAGCACAGCTTGTAGAGGAAGCCCTTCCTGATGTATGCAGATTTAGTTGGGGCCTGTCCCCATTCCAGAGTCCCACCAGTTCCCCCATTTCTGTCTCTTGGCTTCTGCCAGGTTCTGGCCCTTCATTTTCATCTTTTCCTTGCCTTCTTTTCCCGATGTGTCTCTATTCTTCATCCGAATTTATTCAGTGACTTTCCCCCTTCCCGTCTCCTCGGTCATCTCCTAATATATTCATCTTTTCGCACTCTGCTTCTTCCCTATCTTTTCATTTTTTATTGCTATTAGGGCAGAAGCTGGGAATCAATTTTTAGAGGAACGGAAATCGACGAAAAAATGACTTGCTTACCAACTTTTTATGCACTATGCATATTTGACGCGTCAACTAACGAGTCTTAGAGTGAATGAATGTGTTTATAGTTGTGGATGTGTGTGGATGGCTGAGTGCTGAGTGCAGATGCATCGTTTCGAGATGATAAGAGGAAACCGACTGCGTGCGTGAGAATGGAAGCTATTGAATGAAGACGGAAAGTAGAAAAGCACCTGAATAGCCGAATAACGAGCAGATTTAGGAGAATGAACCAATAGCGCAGACGAAGAAGACTGAAGAATGAATGCTGAAACGAAGCAGAAGGTCATAACAAATCACAAGGCTGATTATAAAGTCGTCTAGTTTCTGACTTTTTCTTGTAACTTTCTCAGGCATTTTTACATCGTCAGATATAAACTTGCAAATAAAATGCCCTAAGCGCTTATGGGATCGTAGTACAGGTTAAGGGTACGAGATTGGACCGAACATTGTTTGTTGAAATTTGTTGACTTGTAACTTTTCGTTCATTGGTAAAAGTTGTACGAAATAAGCGAAATAAAAATAGTAAAAACTGAAATAATACGATATTTTATAAAAGTACCTTCGAATAATATGGGAAAAGTGAAATATTTAAGGCCAGACAGATACAGAATATGTTTTGCTAGGAAATGATTGATATCGGTGTTGATCAATAACAGGGTCGGTGCGAAAATCAGAGTTTGAAAAATTCGAAACCGAAACCGGAACTTCCGCCTACCCGATCAGTGAGGTAAATTCCTAACTATTTTATAAAACCTTTAAATTTCCCTTCACTAATATTGAAGCGGTAAGCAAAGGTTGTGCGAAATTTCGATCGAAGATTTCAGAATAGATTTTGTTCGTTCAATAAAATTATTAAAAATATCTCCTTTGGTTAAAATTTATAGAAATTAGGAATCGAAAAATGGTACTTTCATGAATAAAAAATCATGATAAGAAGCGAGTCTTTTTATTTTTAACGTTTCGAATGCATTCTAAAGCATGAATTTTGCATTACTTTAATCCTAGGCACATTTGTATTAATGTTCTCTAATGATTCTAATGCTTAACATTGAAAACAATGACTTTGATTTCGGAAATATCGATTGGTTTTAGGCAAATTAGAAATTTCGCTTTCGCAAATTTAAAAGTTTGGATTTCGTAGACTACTGTAATCTATCAGCTTTCATTATTATTTCTAATGGCTCTATTTATTGGAGTATATTTCCGTACCATATTAATTAACCAAATTTTGCTGCCTAAATTGCAAAACCAAGTGTAGCAACAGCCAAAAATAGCTGTGGAAGATAAGAGATTAGCCGAATTGGCACTCGTAATTCTCACGCGGATCACTGCGACCACAGAGCTGGTGGCTGCAGGAGAAGGAGACGCAGAAGGAGAGGAAGAAAGAAAAATGTCACTGCTCAAAATATGGGTCATCATGATAGAGGGAAATGAACAAATTGGCAAACCCTGTTAAAGTGTGAGACGAATGGAGCAAGGGGATAAACGAAGAACGAAGGGCCAAGAAGCTGAAGGCACGAAAACCAAAATGCTGGGCCACGGCAAAAACAAGGAGGGAGTTTGGGAATGCGACTGGCAAAACTGAGCGAATTTTGACGAATTATGTGACAAAGGGACTGACGTCGAAAGTGATCGCTGAGGATCTAAACGAGCAGAGAAGATGAAGAAATGAAGGGAATGACAGGAGGCAGGCAGGGCAGGGCAGGACAGACAATGAGGAAGGGAAGGGAGGCCATTGTGACTGCCTAAATAGTTGTGAGGTGGTTGAGCAGATGCAATAGAAGCAGTAAAGATGCAGCAGCAAACAACTGCACAACAGCACATGCGCATTTGAACTCGAGAGCAGAAGGGGAAAAGGACGAAGAGGACACGGCAACATGAATGCGCAGGGCTAAAGAAGGAATCGTGAGAAGTGGCGAGTGGAGATAGACGCGATGAAGGAGAATATTGGAAAGGGAGGATGAAGACACAGATTGGCAGACTCATAAGTGACAAGTTGATGAACTGCACCAGGGGGAATGATTACATCTGGGCTGGGCATGCCGGATGATTAGTGAAAGGGGGAGGAGGAAAAGTTGCTGATGCAGGTTTGGGAGAAAATCTATCTTCCAGCTCACTTTTTGGGAAATCCCCGAATATCCAAAAGTAAGGATGTCGAAATTGGCACAGCTGAAGGTTAGACTCCAATTTACAAGCAACTATTAAAAGGAGCTTTACCGTATCGGTCAAATGAAGTGAAATTTCGTGTGTTAAAAAGCGTCTTGAGAAAAATGCGCGTATATTGCGCGTCACGACTACGCGCAAAAAGGAAGACTAGAATGCAGAAAAGAGTCGGCAAGAGACAATGCAAAGGGAGTGATACGCAATTTCCTGCGTCGTTCGCCTTTTCTCGCTATTTTCAACACGATCTGCCACTTCGTTTGACCAAAACAGCACCATTTCAACTTCAAGTATATGGCTATGAAGTTGATTCTAAAACTAAATGAAGTTCCACCCATCTTTGATTCAAAAAACACTGAAGGACTGACTTCGCATAATCCTAAACTTGCAGATTGCAGGTGAATTGACCGAATAAAGGACAAGCAGCCATGACGAGGAGACAGAAGATTCGGTTAGCTGGAAGTGCGCTGCATGGATGGAGCAGACAGAGGAAAGACAATGAACGAGTTACTTGCAGGAAAAGGACCTCGAGGAGCTTCTCTATATAAGAGGAGAAGTTTTGAGACCTAAGACAGGCTTTCGATAAGCCACCGCACAGCGCGTTCTAACCAGAACAGGCAGAACAAATCTAGTCATAATTTGTAGCAATAAGCAATAATTCTGACAAAGCACTGCGAATCGAATGCTCGACTGAATGGGAAGCAGCAGAAGGAGAGGAGAAGAGAGAAGAGCCAAACAGAAGAAGAAATGACAATCGCCAAGGGAGCTGTTGGAATAGGGATGGAGGGAAGAAGTTGCTGATCGAAGACAAAGCAAGGCAGGGGATTGTAAGTGAGAGGAAATGAGCCAAGTCAAGCCAACAGAGCAGATAAAGAGGACACTGGGGAGACTTGTTGACTACAGAATAAACCAAGTTCTGGAACAGGAGTCCTGCCTTTGCCTGTGGCTGTTGCATTGCCGCTTCCTCGCCTCTCTCAGAGCCTATCACATTTCCATCAGCCCGTCTGTCTTCACTTTTCCCCTCCCACTGCTGCTGCTGCTGCTTCTCTGTTCCACTATCATTCGACATATCACTTCGAAATTCTCGCATTCCCCGTCAAACCTATCGAATTATCAATTCACATCACGCATTTACGTATTTCGCTCCGTCACAGCCACACCTTTCTTTTCTAAATTCGCACGGCTTCATCTGCTAACTGCACTGCAATGGATGCAAGGGTTTTTTTTTTGCGTATACACGTTTAAGAACTATAAAGTTATGAAGATGGATGAGAAGCGCGTGAAATTTGACTGCTAACGAACACTCTGCAGAGATATTCTAGCGTGTCTGAATCGAAATTCCAGATTTAAAAGAAGAGAAAAAAGGTTTAGAGACTACTAAATGGGACAAACAAAGTATCAATAAAAGAGCGGAGTTTGGTTGATTAACTTCTAAATGACTACGCAGAAAGAGGAGCGAGCATTTCTCGAACTGCCACAGCGGAAAAACTGGGGGCTCGAAGAAATGAGGCAAATCGCTGCAAAGGACTGAAGGCAGAAGAGGAGAGGCCAGGCAAATTAGCCATTTGGAGGGTTCGCCTGTCCCTATCTTAATGCTTAAATCATAGACTCACACAGGGGAGGGAATTAACCTACGACTAAAGGATATAACGAATATCGCAAACTTGAAAATAAAAGTGGAGAAAATAGAAAACTCCGAGAAGGCAGTAGAGGAGCAACGAAATGAGACAAAAGAGATTGGGATGAAATTGAATGAGTGCAAGCAGAGCGGGCAGTGCAGACGAGGAGTCTGATAGTAAATTGGGGAATTCAAGGGTGAAATAGCGGCTGAAGAGGCAAAACAAACTAATGTACACCGCAACAAAATTTAGAGATTTTCGATTTCCACCTACATTAGTCGTTTTCTGGAATCAGCTTCAATCGCACGCCATCCCTTTGCTATGCTTTGGCAGCGAGGCAATGACTCACTGGATTAGAAATTAGCGATTCTCGTAGGTTTCTCCGCTGCAAGCAGATCGAATCCTCATCGTGCATTTTCGCATAAATTTTCGCGAATTCGAAAATAGCCGAACAATGAGCGGGGAGCTCTGATTCCCCTGGCCCTATGACTTTCGTCATTTCGTCATTCCTCGAATTATTGATGTTTATTTTCGCCGAATTCAGCTTCGAACTTGAACTAAAAGCGGATATTTTAGTTCCAAAAATGTAATATCTAGCTCTATTTATAAACTGAGCGTGTCAACGCGTCAATGCTACTTCCAGATTCGAAAGCCTTCACAACTCTTGTGCATTTCGTCTACGCAGAACTATTGAATCGAGCTGAACGGCTTTTGAAGTTCTAATAAAGGTAAATTATCTTCCTGGATAAGGATTTACACAAATTTAGAACATTTCATAATTTTAAAGCTTGGGTTGGAACGAGACTATGAAGATGATTAGAAGCGGAATATGAATTTAGATTTATTATAAGTGATGATTAGTGTAATTTATCGAATACTTTTAGGGACCAATCATATTTTAAATATGGTATTATTTGTGCTTGGTGGTGCTCCTAGAATCTATTTGAAATTAGAAAAGTCCACTCTAGTAAATTTATGAACTACCATTAGAGTTCAGACTTATGAATGAAGCATTTAAATCAGGCTCAGAAAATATATTGGGATAATCATACCATATAAATTTTAGTTATGACGTCATCAGAATTGAATATTTCGTCAATTACAAATTCAAGATAAATGATTGAAGAAAATACTATGGGGCTAATTAGTGCGAATATCCTAACTTAGGCCAGCCTAGTTCTGACCAAGTTAAATCATTTGTTCCGAGCCCACGTGTGATGCTTCGATACTCAAAAATCTTACTGTGCGTAATATTCGTATTTTTGAGCAATCCTTAGATTGAGCATGCGATAAATTTAGAATGAAGAATTTATTATTTCTAAAGGTGAACTTCAAAGTTTAAGATGACATTTAACGAAGAGAAACTGCAAATAAAACATGCAATTTTAGGTAAATATTAGACGAAAAAATTCATAAAGCAATTTATGAAATGAGTGGAAAGACGAATTATTCGATTTAAAAATGAAGCCCGATTGTGTGACATTTAGGATCAATCCACACAGTATTATGACACAAAGAAGCGGAATAATTTCAATGCGTTTTTTATTATTTTTTTTTCTGTTCAGGTAAGATACCCATGACTACTAAGTACTTTTGATAGAAAACTTTGAGATGACTTTGAATTTAATGGAAATAGGGGATTTTGGCTGGAGACTGGAGATTTCATTGAAGGCTTGGTATCCACGCTCTTAAAAAAATTCTCATCCGTCGATGTTTCCTTCTTCTGCATGAATATTTGATAATCCTCCCGACTCTAAATAGTTATTCATATATTTCCCACTAGAAATATTTATCGTTTATTTACCATTTTGAACCGCTTGAAATTGTGCATCTTATTAGTCTTACTGGATCCAACACATATGGAATTATTAGAATCATTCGTGTCAAATATTTCATCGATGCAACTACTACAATAAAATTTTATCTGAAATTATTCGGAATTTTAAATGAATTCTTCTGAAATGCTTACATTTCTGCAAATATGAAATTTATCCCGTAATACGTTTTTCTTCAGTTTGTAGAACAATTTCCTGTCATCATTAGGATCAATAGGCTCAAATAAATCAGCAGTTTTCGGACAGCTTATGCAAACTCGCGTATTGTCTGCGAACTGACTGCATAATGAGCATGGAAGCTAAAGCGGGCATATTTTATCTTCAAATACTAAATTTCTCTAGTATGATTACCTGTCTTTTGGATTCTCGTTGTTTCAAAAGTTCTGAAAATAAATTGCCATTTGCGTTTGAACTTTAAGAATTTTGACTTACCAAGTAGTGTAATATTTATTTTCTCAATGGCAAAGGCTTCTTTCTCTCGGCAAAACGGACACGTGGAGTTGCTGAAAATGGTTAGTTTAGTTTGGAACAAATATGCAGCGAAAATTACTCCATGGTCCTTTTGCAGGAAACACAAACACTGTGACCACAAGTTCCGAAAACTGGATTTCGATTGTATTCACAAATGCCTGGAATTATTTAAATTTAGGAATAAATGTATTGAAGATGAGCTTACTGTAAGGGAGAAGACAGATTTCGCATGTAATTTCTGTCATTCACTGAAAATTAGTAATCGAGTAATGGGCCGATGAGATCAACGAAAGATCTAAAAGACAAAATTTTATAATAACTCGAAAATGGGTAAATATGAAGAATCTCTAGCAAAAATGAAAATACGTTTGAGCGAAGCAAAGCGAAACAGAATGCCGATTTCTTTTCGTACGTCTTTATACTATTGCATACCTCTGATGATTTCAAATGCTGACAAATGTTTCACGTTGTTTTTTCGTATATCTTTTTCTTTCGATTGCAAATAAGCTGCACGCGGTACTCGCTAATATTAGTCAGCAATATCTATTTTATGTTTTTGTTGTTTTCTAGAATCATTTAGATCAATCTTAATTCGTAATTATTTATGGCTGAAATCGCAAAACTTTCAACAACGAGAATTGTTTATTGATTGACCACTTTATTGATTGAAAGGTGAGGGCGAGTGCAGGGAAACTGATGAGTAAGAGACGAAACTTGGCATGAAATCGAGTATGAATGACAAATAAAAATGATGAACGATGAATGATTGCATCATCAATTATCAATTACATTTCGATAATTCCACTCATAAGCAATCATCAATTGATTGCCCAATTTTCTGATTTATACAACATACAGGAGAAGTCGAATAAATATTCTATTGATAAAACTATTAAATCATTTGAAATCGGGTGTTTCTAAATAATGCCACAAGTTTTGTGATGATCGTTTTCGATAATAGGCGGGCGTATCGTAGAAACTGTCCAGATAAAGTGGCCTGTGTCCACTATAAAACGCCCTTCCGCCGCCTCGTCGCTCCAATCTAAACAATTTTCTATTGAACTTTATTAACAAATAATAATTTTAATATCGTCGGTTTGAAAAAACAATTCCTCATGGTGATTTACGTCAAAAAAAACATTTACAGATCTAAATTACTAGGTAACCTTTTATGGTTTCTATTTAGCTATTTTAACAGATAGATTTACCTTCAAATATTGACTAACTTTTGCTAAGTTCGTATCTTGAAAAAGTATTCAATTATTGCTAATAATTTGTGAGTATGCATTTTTATGAGTAACCTTTGAAGAGCCATATTTATTTAGTTTTTCTTTTATTATTGCTAAGGAATCGTCATACCGCCCGAGATCGGAAAACCCGTTCCAAGCTTGCGAAGCCTGTGGCAAAAACGCTCGAGCGCCGCCTCGTTTTTCATAGAAAAAATATGGACGAATATCTGAATTTGTAATGTTTGTGATTCTGGAGCACATATTCGTTTTTATCGTTAATTCCTTATGCAATCCTTTTTTCCGTTGAGATGCATCAAAACATGGGTGCATAACTAGGGACCGCAAATTTCGCCCCTTTGCATGTTTCACTTTTGTTCAAGCTGGTCATTGGAAACGGCAAAAATAGAAGCAAGTCCTCTTCAAAGTGGGTGTTCACGAAAGATCACTATCAGAATCGATGAACCGCCCATAGAAACGGTTGTTCATTAGAAAATCTTGTTAGAAAATGCGCGTCCGTAGACGCCCGCGGAATTTTCTATCATAAAATCGTATTCATTTTCCTGATTGATTTTGCTGGCATCTTTAAACTAACAATGATTTTTGCAATTTTATTTCTTCTTCATGAATGTCTTAGATGTATCGTATCTGATTATTTAGAGTAGGAAATTTTCGAAAATTGTAACAGTGCAAAACCATTTGCGGCCCCTATGTATAACCGCGTTGGATAATTCATTATGTCTCTGCAGGCTATTATTAGGGAAGAATTCAAGATGCCTGACATATTTTGAATGATTTCCAGCAATGCAACGTGGATGTGGCTATTTCTGAGCAATTCTATGAAAGGGATGGGGGATGTAAATTTGGCAAGTCTTATAAATGTCACTAGAATGCGTGATCTTTGGAGTGTGAAAATGGTGCTACTCAAGACACAGACGAATGAAGTTTTATGAGGTGATAAATGAAATTTTATTATGAAATAGACTAGACAAAAAGTTTTGTCTGATAGAAGCTGATAAAGGTCTATTGTTAAAGATATTGAGCGATTGTATGATAGTGCACACATTTCAGAAAGTCTGAAGAGCGCAATTTTATAAAGCTGAAAGATCAAAAGATCATTTTCTCTTTTTTCAAAAATGAAAGCATCGATATTTTTGATGGCTAAATGTTGAACACGTGCAAAAGTTATTTTGCATGAAAGATCAGATCGTAAAAAGAATAAACTTATTTTCGATTAAAATTTTTCACGCTACGAGAGTTCAGAAATGATTTAATATCAATGTTTTCTCCGTATAATTAATATTCGATTAATTTCTTCGTTTATTTAAAATTGCTAATTTGTGGTGTTCGTACCGCTTATCCTCTTAGTTTCTGGTGAATCGAAATATCCATAGAACCTCCTCGCTCCTCCTCTCTTGTCGAGCCTAAACACGATCATCATTAGTAATCTTATCCTATTGATCTTATTTGTAAGACGTACTTATCGTCTGCCGGCTGTGTTTGCACGTTTACACTGGAAATGACAGACGCCGCTGAAAGAGAAAAACAGTCATCCGTAAAAATCGCTTTGATAGCTAATTTATTACAATTTTAGTCATAAAATCGATGAGAATGAACAATTTAATAATTTCCAAAGTTCTACATTCGAAATTATATCCCTAGAAGCGACATTCAAATGATAAATTTTGTCATAGTGTGCAATTGTTGCAAGAAATAATTCCTTCACAATGTGTCGGAATCTCATTACATAGTAAGTAGCAAATTCTGATAAGGATTTTTTTGTAAAGTAACTCGTGATCTGACTCATTTTACAGCATTTCACTTCTCTTTTGCCATTTTATTTTTATGATCGCATTCGTGTCAAATGATATTTTGTTGGTTACGTCAAATCCGGTTGAAAGAATCTGATCTCCCTCATGTGCAGAGGACCACTGATTTAGGCCATTGTGTGGATAGCGCAGATGAAGAAGGCGAATGGGAGGAGGAGGGGGAGAAGCTGAGTGAATGTTGCAGATATGGAAATGAGCAGAACCGCAGAGATGCAAAAGAGGGCAAAGAATGCCCACGTTCGGACTTATTTATAGATCGATTGTGGGAGGATAATGAATTGATAGATATTAAAGAAGATATATATATATATATATGTATTTAAAATGATGCAATGTTTTATAATTAAACAATAAGATAGATTTTATGTTAGCAATTTGAAGTTCATATGTTATTTTTTGATTTTGATTGAATCATAATCTCAGCGAAGATCCATAACTTCTCTATTCATTTAAATACGGAATTATTTAATTCTACTCAAATACAAGATGTGCTACAATAATAGCGGCACCAATTCAACATTTTCAACATTCTTGTTCGTGAAAGTTTTGGACATTTGCGTACAAGAATAACAGATATCCGAACCTCTATATCCATTTTCTTAAAGCATGAAGAAAATCTTATGAAACTTCGATTATCCGACTCAAATTCAGCCCATACAAAATAAATAGATGCCGCTATAATTATGGTCCACTCTATATTTTTAATCTTACTAAAATATAAAGTTCCAAACCTGAGAGGAAAACGAGTAGCGTCGCCCAACACGATACTCGCCTCATCGCGTCATCCATCTGATTGTTACCTTAAAGGTTGACTTTAGCAGGAGAAGAGTATTACGAAAGTAGGGTGTGAGGGATCGAAACGAGTAGAACAAAGGAAGATATCCAATACAAGATATACAGATATTTCTAGATATACGGAAAGAAAAGCAGAAGAAAGATGCACGAGTCTATTCGCCCATTGGCACCGCTTCAAAATCGCACCCAAGGGAGTCGACAGAAGGGAGAAAGCGCGGAGCAAAACCAAGTCAAACGAAAAATAGCGCCACAAAACGGGCAAAAATGGCATCATTATGTCAGAAAACGAAACACAGATTATTCTCGAAACACTTGGAAGAAATGGAGCAAAAATCAAAAATATGATGACGAAAGAGCATAATACTGTAAAGAGTTGATGGTGAAGTCGATGATCTCCATTGGCAATTTCCAAATTATCTTCTCGATGATCCAGGCTCAGATTCAATCTAGAAACAATTAGCATATCTTGGGAGAAACATTGAGTGAACAAATTGGAGACCGAAACAAAAAAACGGGAAATAGTAATTGCAGGTGAGCAGAGATGACGACAAAGGATTGCAGCGCCAGGTAGTAGAGCTATGCCAGGATATCCCACACGATTTCCGAATGGGGATTTCTTGATTCAACCACTTCCTGAGGGAAACTGCAGCAAATCTGAGCTCATGCAAAACGATCGTAGATTTGCCGGTTTCAAAAGCCTTTTGCATTGGAGGAAAAGATGATGCAATTTGTAAAGATAAGCTGAAGAGTTTAAAGAATCAGGAGGTTAATTTGGCAGAGCTGTCAGCAGTTAGAAAGAAAAAGCAAAGGCAAAACTATACAGACTGAAGGTGAACGAGTGAAATCGGATTAGAAATGGAAGCCGATTGAAATATTGCATTCTGATTGACTGGAACATGGAATGGCCGTCCTTTCGAAATAGAGCTGGAGTGTTCATCTTTTTGTTCTGACGACGGAGTAAGCATCACTGCATCACTGCACGAATGCAATTGCACAGAGGAAGGCTAAATCGGGAAGATAGGGAAAGAAGGCTGATGATCAGATATGCTAAAGCTAAGCTGAAGGCAGAGGAGTAGAACTAGAGGAAAAGGGGGGATGCGAAGGCGAGCGGCTCGGCACGAAGACGGGAAATTTCGACGATAAATTGTGTCAACTGACGCAGAGAATTGTGACGACACATTAAAATGCAGAAGCAGAAGCAGAGCAGAACAAGTGAAGGATGAAGGAGACGAAGAGAGGAGAGAAGTTGAATGAAGAGGATGAATGGGGATGCAGGACTGATCATAATCATATTCGACGAAGGTTGCAGGGCACATTCGAGGGATGACAAGGCGTGTTGCAAGACAAGCTGAATGGAATGAGAAGCACTGATAAATTACAATATCACATTCCATCTGAAATGGGTATTTTCAATTTCCGAAGATGAAAGAATATAAACGGTCTTCGAAAATTTGGAAAGCATAAAACGGATACAAATTGACAGAATCGGAAAAATACAGATACGAGAAACAGAATTTCTGCACGCGATAATTTCATATGCCATCATTATCAAATGTCAAGGCGAAGCTAGCGATCAATTTCATTGTTATTGCCCTCGTTCGAAAGAATAGGGGGACACTCATGAATTATTCAAATCGGACGAACTGAGTGAATGAATTTCCGACTCCCACCTCGAATCTGAATCTGAGTCTGAGACTGCGAAATTCGAGAAACAATTCTGAATCTAAAAGTGGAAACCATGAAGGAACTCTGCTAGATGCCACATAAAACAATCAGGAATTGGCAGGGAGGGGATAAAAATAGGAGAGATGTTCGCTGGGAGGAACCAACGGACATCGTTAGAAAGGCGATGGTTTTCGGTGCCAAAAAATGCAAACACATAATCGAATCAAAAGAGGAGGAGAGGGAAGAGGAGAGAAATGACGAAGCAGAAGCACTGGTGCGGTTGTCCAGTTGCCTGCTCGACTTCCCAACTTCCTAACGATTCCCCCTCCTACACGTAGACGGAGACAGATATATGGAGGATGGAGGAATAAGAATGAAAGTGGGAAGATAGGGGGTGGAGTCCACAATCCCTGAGGGAGAAGAAGTCGAACAACCAAATTCTAATCCCTACGAAAAATAACCCGGGCAGTTCATTTTCCACTCGTTTAGCGGATACTCATTTTTCAATTTTTCAAATATGACGTCTTCGAGTTTTCCCACATAAAAATAGGCTTGTTGCAATTTTTAGAGGAATCAAGTTTATTCAATTTTTCAAAATATGCACCTAAGATAATTTTACAAAAATATAATTCACACTGAAAAAATGACTCGTCACAGATCTATGGTAGATGATTAGATTTCGGTTATGACATTTCTAAATCAACTAAATCAAATCTACACAAATGTCGTCAAATAATCAAATCTCCTTCGGAGAACTCCACTTTCATTCATATATTTCGAGGAAAGGACATTTTGACAGAGGAGAGGAAGATCAACAGAATCAACTCGAGAGCACGCAAATCCCTGACTGACAACAAAGGATAGCCTATGTAAAAATGACTATATTACTATGACAACTTGTCGAAGTTGATCGGAAAACCCGGCTGCCTTTAAAAGCAGACATAGTCGATATGATTAAAGGTCGGTATGAAATCATATCGACCCTTAGAAAAGTTAACTAATTAACTAAATATCAATATGAATTTTTTATCTGAAATTAAGTTTGGTTTTTGATATTATCCCCTTAATTCCTAATCCCTAAACTCGTATTTTATTTTTAATCCTAAATCTTGATATCTTCTAGTAAGTTAAAAACGACGAATAATGCAAAACACAAGTTATATCGACCATATCGACTTTTAACATTAGCCGAAAATCATCCAAAAATAGCATTACGTTGAAAGCAAATGCAATTTCCAGAACGATAAGGTCATGTAAATGTAAAACGCATAGTATTAATTACTCCTATGTAATCGTTTCATTTCTATCGCCAAGTGAGTCGTCCAAATATGAAATCAGCAATGTCCTCTGCAAATCTGGCGATGCCCTTGGGTGGCATTTCGCAGGGCAGAGGCCTGAATCGGAGCGATCTGCCCGAAGCCTCGAATCGCACTGCGTCCTCGATTCCGATCGAGTTATCCTTCTTCATCACGAGGAAGTGCTCCTCATCTAGCAAATATGAATTGGTCAATCATTTCTTTCGCTCTTCAATCAATTCAAAATTATCATTTCAATTTGAACGACCAATAACAAGCTGTTTTCTCGTTACCCTACTGATTGAGTAGCTTCCTATCTATCATCAAGTCATAGATATTCATCAATTTCTTATCTTCTTAGAGATAAATAGACGAAATTTTATCACAAGGTTGGAAAGAAATTATTAACCAATCCAATAATTCAATATTGCCGATAATTCCAATAACTAGATTCATCTATTGAACACATAAATGATGCTTTCTAATACTAAACTACAGAGAGATCCATAATTACCTATGACAGCTTTCAAGTGTCAATGATTCGTGCTTAATGAATTATTAACATTTTAAAGTTGTCATAGGTAATTATGAGTCACCCTATAATTACAAAATTCAATAAAGGTTTCTGGAGATTAAGTTTCTCATAATCAGAAAAAAATCGTGAAATGTCATGAGAATATTGCGTTTTTTTCGATGATTTTATGGTTTCTTATGATGCTGTAAAGCTAAAGTTTTCCCTTCGGAATTTCGAGCTCAACAGACAAATAGGAAATGACTTCAGTAACATAACTAAACCCGTTTATTAATTGAAGTTCTGCAAGCTATATCTTAAATTCATCTTAAAATCTACATCTTTTCTGTAAGAATAAAAGTCATAGAAGAATTGAGCAAATGGTTGCATAATCTTTGAAATTTGCACCTATAAATGAATGGAAAGTCATGAAACAGAGGCTAAATAAAGTTTGATTGGAAAGATGACTAGAAGGAATTGGACAAAATGAAATGCCTTTGCTGTGAAATATGAATAACAGCAATTTTTAAGGAAAATTTTGCACAAGTTTCTCTGAAACCTAGATTTCTAATAAGCTACGGTGGCATTTTGAAGAAAAACTAATTGATAACTGATTACTTGCGCATTTTATCATTTTACTACCCAGAATTGTGTTACTTTTCGTCGCTTTTGCATAGCATAATCAGAACTAGCTTTACTCTAGGTTATCATAAAGAAGTAGAATTAAATAACGACCCTGTAAGCGACTTTTTACAGCTACAAGACGACACTACATTAGTCATCGACAACAAACTCACCACTCAGAACGATGCGGGCTGCTGCATCCAAGGGCAGAGAGGACACTCGGTCAAACTGGGGTCGTTTAGAGGGAACAGGTTGGACAGGGGAAGGAGGGGCAGATTGAGTGAGGACTGGAGCTGATGTCGATGCAGGTAGGGGCTGTTGCATGGATGGAGGTGCAGGTTCGGATTGGGATGGAGAGATTGGCTGGGGAGAGGACGACTCAGAAGAGGGCGGACTGACAGAGGCAGGAGAAGTGGCAGTGGCAGTAGCAGTTTGAGTGGTAGAGATTGTCTGTGACGAGGAATTGCTGCCACTGCTGAAGGAACCCAGCGAGAAAATCGATTTCTGAAATGGTAACATCTAATTTTCTATCGAATTTTCATCCTGCTTACTTTGTTGATCTTTTCCTCCAAGATGGTGACTCGTTTCATCAACTCGTCATAGGCCTGAAGCATGAATATTTCATTTAGCATTTCATGAATAGAAATGCAAAGAAATTTCTCGTAAAGATTTTATAAAAGCAGTAAGGGTGAAATGATTTTTTTTGTGAATTTGACCATGACGAATTTTGAAACATCCATATACATATTATTGATAAAAAATATTCTTATATAACCTGAATAGATGTTCTAAAATGTTTACAAAAAGAATTGGCGAATATTTGAAATATCTTGATCTAACTCGAAGTGAAATCCACTCTACGATTGATAGGGATGTAAAGGCGTGTAATAACAAGTGTTTTGATAAATAGATTATGATGTTTCTTTCATCAAATAATTAACGAAAAATTGCAGCAAAAATAATAATAAATAGGCGTACCTTCTGCTGCTCTGCCTTGTATAGCTCGAATTCTTCCGTTTTGAGCGTCTTTGGAGCAGTGAGTGCCGTGTAGTAATAGACACCCGAGAACAGACCGACTGAATACGCGAACAGCACGGACTGCTGGACGAGTTCGGAAGCCTGAAAATATATAAAATAGCTAGACAAGAATAAATAACTTCTAAACCTGCTCAAGAGCCTGTGTCTCGGAAATGTGCTGAGCAGTTGTCGGTTCTCCCAAGCCCAGTCTCTTCATCCGCATTCGAGTTGTTAGTCGGACGATTGCTGAAAATGAAACGAGAATGAAAATAGCAGAAATTTGAATAATATTATCATGATTCGGCTAAGTAAAGTCAAACAACATTTTTGCTCATAATTCGATAAATAATCAACCTTTTCCAATAGGAATGAGAAATTTCGTCCTGAACCCTGGATGACTTTTGCCATATCGCATCACTGCATCTGCTATCGGCTTCGATATCTAAAGAGTTTTTAATTTTTCAGAAAAGAAATGGTTTAGAAAAAATTAATCTTCAAATAGAAATCTGTAAATGGCGTAATGACTGAATTGCGATGCGCGATATGATGATATGCTTCTGGATTTTACGTAATGAAAAGTGGCGGAACGCAATAGTAATTGAGATGAGTTGCATTGGAAACGGAGGCATTACGTCGTTGTATGTTTATTGGTTTATTCAAACAAATACGAAAGGCACTTCGTCACTTTAGTTACTCAATACATCAATACGCCATTTACACATCGCCTCTTGAAATCAAGTCCTTCAGTTTTTACACAGCATTTTCATGAAATATAAAATTTCTACCTGCCGAGCAAAGATCATAGCGACTTGTATCATGGGCAAACCCATTTTGGCTATTTGTCCACTCGCCGAACGAGTTCACTTCCAATATTCCAAAAATGAGTTGAGAAATCTGAACAAAAATAATCAACTAGAAGGAAAGAATAAATTTCATAAAGATAATCTTTCGAGTCGAGTCTCAACGACAAAATGATCAGATATAATTAGAATTTTCCAAAATTAAACTTTATCTAAAAGCCAACAACACACATTAACGAATAACCAACAATAAACAAAACAAGTAACAAAGAAAACCGGTGAAAATGATAGACGGATCTACTGCTGGAGCTCCTTGATTTTGGCAGCCAGGGATTTGCACTTCTCTTGCATCACCTGAAAAACATCTTTTCCTCGAAAATCTCCAAAATTATTCCCATACCTTGCAGGCCTCGATGACGAGTTCGCTCGATTTCAGGGCACCGGTCGATTCGACACTGACTGAAATGGCATTTTATTTTATCAGAAAAAGGGATCACTACTTGGGAAATACAAAAAAAAAACTTGATATCATGCATGTGAAATTGCGCAGAGTAGATTAAAAAACCCTTCTTATTCTTTCTCAATGTTTATCAAATGATACTTAGATATTCAAAACATCAAGCTTACAAATGAAATGATCCTTGACTTTTCCCAACTCAACGAGAGGGGCCAAGTCCTCGTGCCTCAGCACATTCCGGCTGCACGTGTCGCGGCGAGCGTCCTTAACAACTGCATAGTCTTCGCCTGAATTATTGAATTCATCAAAATACAGCAATTCAATTCATACCATTTTTGTGTTTGATCTCAATGACACCCTTGCTGAATGTGTTCTTCAGTCGGTGCGCCTTTTCTCCAGCCACTTCTTTCAGAAGAGTTATCACAGGAAGAAGTCTGAATGCACATGATTTCTTGCGAATAAACATTTAAAAAATTATATCCATTTTGAAAGAAAAATGAAAGAACGAGTAAGAATATCGGATAATCAGAAAGCTGTTCCCTTTCATTGGATTAATTTGTCCAGATCATCATTTAGTTGCTACTTTCTTAGGAAGAAAATAATTTCAGAAGATTCACATAAACGAAAACGTTTCATATGATAGATGTATCAAAATAATGCAAAAATGGATTTATCCTAAATTAGTGCCTAAGTAGAGGGAGCAGAACTTTTCTTTCAGATGTAAGGACAAAATTCGAAACGAATTTTTAAAGAATAAATACGTTGCTAAATCTACCTGTAAGAAGCAGTAGCGACAGGCGAGAACTTGGCGTGATCCCTGCCAATTCCTTTGACCGCGTGGCAGCTGGCCTCGATCTGCTGCCCTGGACGCAGCTTTGCAACCAAAATGTCGTCATTCACCATGCACGGTTTCTCGTCGCCATACAATTCCGCCTGCAAATTTTACATGATTGAAAATTCTAGAGTCTAAAAATCAGAATAAAATAAAAATAGGTTCCTTGTATTTGTCAGCGGTTGACCAACATCAACGGCTATTTCTTATTTCTCTGCATTTTCTACACCCCTTTAATCTCCCTACCCATTGACAAGTACAGGAAGCTAATATAATTGGGAAAAAGATAATAAAGGTAAATAAACTTTTGATTATTCTTTCAAAAATTTACCTGTCCCTTGGCTGGTTGCCAAACAAAGTGTTTAGTGTAGACATGTGCATTGTTGTAGAGTTCAGTAGGTTCAGTGGCAGTCGAGGGAGTGTGTTTGTTCTTCGTGCAGGTCACATCCAGCTTGAAGACGATGTGTTTCTGCGGATCAGGCTCGGGCTCTTCCTCGCAATCCACTCCGTGTTCGTTGATTCCAATCACCTTCTCAGTCGGCATCACAAAGGGACGCGCGTCCACTTTGAGAGGCAGAAGACCCAGGCGGTGACACAGAACCTCGTCCTGCAAGTAATTGTTAGGATTCTGAAAAAGAAAAGTGACCTACAAAGGGAACTGTGTTATTTTTCATATAGCTAGAGGCCACAAATAATGTACACGAATTTTTTTTGCTAACTTTGAATTTGATTCCAAGAAACGTTAGCGACCGACCTGAATGACGCTGGTGTTCTGATAGAGATAGATCTTTTCAAAAGCCATAGTGGGCACTTCTGCAATGAGCACTCTGCGCAGGGCATTGGCGATAGGCGCGCGCACATGCAGCAGGTCGAATTCCAGAGTCATCCCGTCCTCACTCTCGTTCACTATCTCGATCTGAAATTTTGACGATGAATTTGAAAGTCAACTCTACAAAATGGAATATTAATTCAGAAACTTGATCATAAGTTTTCTTTAGAAAAAATACAGCTTTACTCTTCTAATCGAATTTTTCAATAAAAATGTTTGCCTGAATATTGTTGCGATACTCGTCCAGATCAATCGGTCCAGTTGCAGACCCTAGGTCAGATGGCTCATCGTATGTCTGAATAGCAATTCTCAGATTTGATAGAGCAAGAAAATCCTCACATTCAAGACGGTTTCTTCCCTGAGAATGAGTAGATTCGACCTGTCTTCCTTTTCTTTTCCTCCCTCCCCGCCCGACTCACTGCCTTGGGACTTTTGTCGACCACGAGCCATTTTTTCTGTAAATAGGAAAATTAGAGAAACAAAATGTCTCAATGAAGAAAGGTATGAAAATTGGCTCAGAACCAACTCTGTCAAAGAATAAAAATAGATTTTTTGTTCAATAAAAGCGATTTTCATAAATAAAAAAACAAGTGAACAACTTCAACAATCCATTTTAATGTAAGGCACCCAGAATGAAAATTCTAGCAGAATTCTTTAACTGTACATTTAGATGAAATCGTACGCGGAAAATATCACAGAAAATTCGGCATAACTTTGCATATCGTTTGGAGTTAGATATTCGGAAAGTGTTTTGCCTAATTACAAAAAAAATTGCAGCTACTCCATTTTGAAAAGAAAACAAAATATTTCACATAAAGCAGGAGAATATTTTGAGAAAATGGATTAAAAGTTTCCCCAGAACTACACATTTCGACTAGTAAAAGCGAGCAAATGATGCTAAAATAAGCCGATACCTGAATAAAATTGTCATCTAATCCCTCGTATAAAATGTAAAGAATGATGTTAAATGTTTCTTAATGCGAACTGGAGTATCCTTCATTCGAGAGGTTTATCTTTCCAAATGCCAGACAGATATCTGAACCAAAGCAGGACGAGATCCCTGCCCATTTCGAGCCACGACCAGAACGGGGTCACTTTCGAACCATCGATTTCTGTCCATTCCACGCACACCTGCAAATGGGTTGATTTGAATGAAAACGAATTATTCGAATTATTTCCAACCTCAGCAATGGGCATGTCCCACTTCTCGCACAGATACAGCAGCTCGACATCGAAGGCCCATCGCTCGATATGGATCACTGGGAACAACTGAAATGAAATATAAGTTTGAAAGGAAAATAGCATCAATCATTAACAGACTTCTCCAAACTGTGGGGTCGCTATTCTATCTGCAGAAAATAGCGTCTTTTCGAAAGAAGGGAGATATGATCTTTTCTCTCTCAGTGCAACATGTTATTATTTTATTGGAGCGGGTTGAGATTCAAAATTTGGAGAGTGATCAAGAAAAATCTTAAAACTATCCAATTACAAATCATGAAAAATAAGGATAAAATATGCATTCCATATAAGCTCTGCAATACCTTAGCAGCAGAAGCTCGTGTGAACAGCTTGAACCCGCACTGAGTGTCTCTGCAAGTGCGGACAGCGAAAATCCACACCAGAAAATGGAAGCCGTGCATCAGAATCGTTCGGAAAAAAGACCGTTTCGCACGAGATTCTGCCTCCAAATGAGCTCTGAAATGGGTTTCAAATTACTTCTATTACAGGTTTTGAGTTCTCTGTGTGTTATCGACGGATCATCGTCATTGGTGACATCTATCATTGGATTTATGGGCTAGGAAGTGATGGAAAAACAAAAGAATCGCTGACAAATACAAGATATGAGTTTAAGAATTTTACAAAAGCTATATTTCATTACATGATTAGAAACGGATGTAAGATGATTTGTACAAGAGTGAGACGTTCTGTGACAAAATTAAATAAGAAAATTGCGTTACAGAACGTCTCATTCCGGTACAAATCGTCCTACACCCATTAGAAACAGCAGAATTTATTCCAATTCTAGTCAATTCTCTGCAAGAATTCTTCTGGTAAAGAACTTTCAGCTTCAGAAGTAAGGTTTGGACTTTTGGAAACTGAAAGCTAGTTAAAAATAGGTTCAGTCCTACCTCGACCCAATCGCCACTCCAGGGAATGTTGAGTCGATATCGTCACCAGCAGCCACGTTTCCCCCGGTCAGTCGAATCAAAGCCTCTTCCAGCTTCTTGTATTCCGAGAATTTGGTGGCCCCATCTGCGTCCGCAAACAGAATCAATTCGCCTCTGGCATGCAGAACACCCATTCGGACTGCACCACCTGCAAACTCTCTCGATAATCTTGATATTGAGATCAAAACTGAATTTAGAATTGAGTATTCTTTAATGCCTTCAGAGAAATTAATCGAGTCTGTAAGATGGTATGGAATAGCTGAGAGGGAAAAAGCGAAATAAGGGGAAATAGCGAGTGATTAGAGGCATTACTACAATAGGAAAGCTATGAATTGTGGCGTTTTCTGTAAAACGCATAAGAAAGCTCACATTTATCATGGCAAGGATAGGGTTTTCATTTTTGATTTGTTCGTATTTTCGAAACCTCCGATCTTTATCAATCACAACATACCTTTGCCGATATTCTCGTCCAACTTCATGACCCTCACATTATCCTTTGCATAGCTGGCTGCCAAATCTGCAGTGCTGTCTGTGCTGCCATCGTCAACGACAACCACCTGAATTTTGAGAGATAAATCAAAATTAGTGAATTTTCTTACTTCATAAGTGAATGGCTTGCTTTTAGCAGCCTTCGCCTTCCTCTGCTTGCAATATTCGAGACATTCTTCGAGCATGGTGGGCAGTCTCTTCTCCTCGTTCATGGCAGGAATTACCACTGTCAAACTCAGCTCAGCAGGCGTGTAGCGAGGTCGCAGCGAGGCGCTGCTCTTGTCCTCGGACATCAGCAAATTGGAGAATCTGAAAACCAAAACGTGGAAAAATTGATTTCGCTTGAATGATGCAAATTCTTACGCTTCATTGCTAGGAGATTTGTAGACGTGATAAGTCTTGATGAAATCCGATCTGCGACGAATTGCCCAGGGAGTCCAAATGTGGGCACTGGAAAATAAAATAAATAATAAAGAATAAAAAAAATAAGGCTTTATCATAATAACACTAGGGACACCAGAGCACGACAACATTAGATCATAATGACGCTAGAAAACGTTGAAGATGAGTGGTAAGCTAATTGTATGCTCGTAATTCCCACCATAACGAGAGGACCACTTTCGTACCAAACATGGCATGGTTAGAATGGTATGAATAAAAATGCAAATTTGTGATATCATGATAACTTTGGTACGAAAATGGTCCTCTCGTTATGGTGGGAATTATGAGCATACAATTAGCCTATCAACCTCCATCCCTAACCCAACCACTCATCTTCGAAGCTTCCTAGTATCCCTAGTGCCCTAATGTCATTATGATAAAGCCAAAAACAAAGCTTACGCATAAATGATCGAAAGAGCGAGCGAAATGAGACTGAATGCTGCGATGCCCACATTTCCTAGTGTCAGGTACTCGGTAATCACGTCCAAATCCATCTGAAAGTCAGTAAAATAAAAGAAAAAAGTTTAAATGAAAGAAACCCGATCAATAATCGAAAAATTAGTGCCGTTGCTCCGTTTGCAAACACTTGCAATGCAAACGCGTAAATCGCGCTCAATTTTGATTTCGGCTATTTTCTCTATTTCTATTTTTTCTTAAAAATTATTTTTATTAGATCATGGGCCTCTCAAATCTAACAGTAATATTCATACTTGTTACCCTGGGCATTTTGGCTTCGTTCGCGAAAGACAAAAAGTACCGATCGGAAAAGATCAATTTCGTTCATCTCAAGGCTCAACAGTACATTACCGATAAACAGAAGATGGCTAAACTGGAGGTTAGTTGGTTTTTTTATTCTTGAAAATTGGTGGCTTCAGAAAGAACTCGAAACATACGATTCAATTTACATGGACGTGAAAAGTTCGTACGAACATGGAAAAATGAGTGATTTGAACAAAGAACTCGGAAAGGTGGACTACAAACTGATGACCCTGCTGCAGAAATACGACCTGCATTATGCTGTCTTGGCATTCAAGGAGGTTATTCTTAGCCTCAAATAATTTCCATTTTAACTGTTGCAATGTTGCAGAAGATGAAGCATCGCAACGAATTTCAAATGACCGAAGATAATCTGCCACTTCCTTCGGAGAAATTCAAGGACGAAAGACTGCAGAAGTTGTGGAATGCTGCTCAGAACCAACAATTCACTGACAGCGAATTGAGAGGTAAGAATTTATTTAGAAATTAGATGCCGAAGGAGTTCAATTATGATTTACCTAGGATCCTCAAGTAGACATACCAAATCGCGTTTCTGAGTTAAATTTTTGAAAAAAGGTGCTCTGGGCTGTAAATGAGGCTTCTGTGAAGAAAAATTAAAGATTTCCTGATCGAAAAAATCCGTTGCTCAAAATGAACACATTTTGGCAAACTTAAAATGGCCTGCACAGTTGTACGGGCACATTTTATGCTGATTTTTGGCACACATTCATTTTATCAGGCTTTATCATCGATGTAGACTTGGTTTTTCGAGACATTTTGTGTTTGAAGGGTACTTCCTTCTCAAATGTTTGGTTTCAAACTACCACGTTTCTACCAAAAATGCGTTTTTTTTTCCAAGGGGTGGAGCTTAAGGATCCTAGATTTACCTCGCGTTTCGTTTTGTTTATTTGGTGAAAGAAAACCTCACGTTTTGAATATTAGTGTTCTTTGCCTGTCTTGAAGATATCGATCATATTTGAGAGTAGAAAAAATACCTTCGAGAACAGCCAAATTAAAAATAATAGAATATTTTACCTACTAAAGTGCATTTTATCGAGGTGTAAAATATTCACTTCACTCGTTACATTCTTACCTTTTCGAATTTCAATTGTTCTTGATCAAATCTAATGCTACGCAATGTTATGGGATAATTTTAATCATTATTTTATTCCAAAACGTTCATTTTATTCTACAGAACTACATGCTGAACTCAAAGAAGCTGAGAGGAAAACTGACCATTACAACGATTTAATGGATGAACTAAAGAAGGTATTCCGAACAGTTTATTTCATTTTCTACTTCATATTATTATTAGGTGCCTCATGAGAACCATGTTGATCACGATCCAGAAGCTATTGATGCACTGGTATATTTAAAAGAAAATTGTATCTTCTCTAGTCATATTTTGTAGAACAAGCGAGCAAAAGCTGCGAATCGAGAGATGAATGACCATTTGGATGAATTACACAGCACAGTTCATAGTACCGACAAAAGTCCCTTCAAGAGTGACAAAGTTAAGAAGCTGTGGAAATTGGTATCGTCGGTTTACTCGACCTTCATATTTTTTTTCATTTTAGGCTCAGGCAAATGAGAAATTTACTGCCAAGGATTTGGAAATACTCAAAGAGGAATTGATGAATTTTGATAAGCAATTAGGGAAAGCTGAGTTCCATAAGGTAAACGCTCAATTTTTGTTGGAATTTAAAGAAGACAAAATTTAAGAAGGAACTCGATAGATTTCGAGAACAAAAAGAAGCTGGTGGGAAGAATATTGTGGAAGATAGTGAGCACATTAGTGATTTCGAGGAACGTCATGAGAAACTGGACAAGAAAGTGCGAAAAATGGAAAAGTACCTCCAACATAAAGTCAAACACACCGAACTCTAAGCGACTGATTGCTTGGTACAATTACATTGGTCATACAGGTTGCGTTCTCAAGTATACGGCTCAATTGGTGCTTCTCTGTTGGTTTTGTTACATTTTCATAATTCATCTGCATCCAGTTATTGCCATTCTGGAATTGTGCGCTTTTATATCTCCTCGATTGCTCAATTATCTGCTCGGCTAGCCACAGGTCGTTTGCATATCTCTTCTTATCTGTCCTTGCTTATCATTCGTCCTCTTTTTCCTCTCATTCTCACATGTGCCTCATCAGCATTCGTGATTTTTCCAGTACTGTGATTTGTCTTTATCACTTATTTGTGTGTCCTAACATCAGTAAGTACAAGTTGTTATTCATTTCCTTGAGTGGTTTTCGTTTCTTTTGCAGATAGTCTCCATGTAGTTTTTGAACTTTTCATACGGTTTTACATACTTTTCAATCCTTAAACCGCGTGCTCTTTTTATCATCCATTGAGTTTCATATCATTTCAATAACAAAGAGCATTCATCAATGCACATTTTTGGGTACTAATGTCAAACTACTTTTTCATTATTTCTTTGTCTCTAAATTTCTTTGTTATTTGCTTTTCGAAATTCATTGATAAGTTTAACTTCTCATGATTTGCATCAGGGCATAGCGTTATACCGACGCTTCTCACGTTACTTATTTCGACATATTTTATCTGTCTATCGACTTATTTATAGGTATTTTCATTTTCGTAGTGAACGTATAAAACTTTGTTATCTAATCTAGCACGATTAATTTCTAATTGAAGGTGACGCGAAGTGACCTTGTCTATATTTGGATCGATTTTATATTTATTTTCTAGATATTTTTCTAATTTTTATCTTTTTTAGAATGTTAAAATCACAGCGGAAACGATTTGCTACCGAAATGGCCAATAATGGTGCAATTGGAATGGTGGAACAGAAAGAGAATGAAGCGATAGCAACAGTTTCTGCAGGTATGTGATTTTTCGAACCCCTTTTTCATGGTTGACATTCAGAGAAGCGCAATCGCTCGGCCTCGAATCAGCAGGTCTGTCTGAAGTGTCTTGCAGGCGAAAGAAGCCATATTCTTCACGTCCTCACCCAAATCTAGCAGCTTTAATCCTTATTCCTAGCCTTAATCTCTCCCAACCCAACCACCGGTGTCATCTTCAGATACAATCAACAGAGTCTTTCTATTATTCATGACGTAATTAGTATTATTTGTTGTTATTGTTTTTCACTGTATTTTTGTACATACAAGAATTTATACTTAGAGATGTTGTAATAATGAAAATGGAATAAATGGGTAAATCATTGGTTGCTTAACTGAGGTAGTAAGACAGCATGTGGCTGAGAGAACAGGTCTGACTTCTCTCTTCATCCCTATCCTTCCCTACTTCCCTCTACCAACCACAGATAGATAGTCTAATCGTTCTCTCGCTGTCTTCAGTCTTCTGCCTGTCTGTCGTCATTCATCCTTTTCGTCAGTCATCATCGATCGGGCTTCATTCCCACCCTTCCCCTCCTCTTATGTGCGAGGCATTTGACCATGCCATTCACTCCGTTTTCTTCCGAATCGGCCTCATTATCCATAAGGTTTTGAAATTATTTCCAGTTTAAAATCTCAATATTCTTCTCGAGTTTAGTTTCGATTAGCCTTCTTCGTCGCGTCGACTTTGTTCACGATCGTATCAGGTCTCGGTCTTCTGTGGATCAATGAACAGACCACTCGAGATCCGCAATTCGTTTTCTCGCCGAAAAATGCCCCGTGGAGATATGAAAGAGCGGTAGAAATTTATAGTGAAAAGATATAAAGTTTTTTCCCCGATTTCTCTAGGTTTTGGCACAGCATTGGCCGTTGGATGAGCAAAAATTCTGGCCTGGGAAAAGTTATGACCTGAATGGATACATCGATGTCATAGGTTTGTTGAAACCATCGTTTTGAATATTTGTTTTAACTACTTCTATGCAGTTGCTGGGAGGCAGCATCCTGATTATGGACGACCTAATATTCTCAGTCAGCAGTATCTGGAAGAGGTTGAACGTCTCTGACGAACATTTTTTATCTCCTTCTTCAGGTTATGAGAATCAACGACTTCATCGTGCATAATTTGACAGTTCCAGTCGATTTACACGGAAAACACTACGAGGTCTGTAGATTTATAAATTATAATACTGAAAATGTGTTATTTGTGATTTCTGCAGATAGCCTACACTGATCTGTGTATGACGAATCAATGGGCTTGCTATCTGAATGACCATCTGTTCATGCTGATGCCCAAGTCGAAGTGGGGGAATTTCAGTGGACCAATCGCGGAAATTGCTGCCGAAATTATCAATACTCAGGCAAGGATTTTCGGATATTCGATTGTTCAGAATGCAAGTATAGGTAAATGTGACATATCCTATTGGCTGGCGAGGCTCAGAGCCGATTTATTTCGGCTCAATCGTTGGAGCTCCTCATTTAACAGATGAGGAAGGGCATTTCGATTTTGCAACCGCAATTCGACTGACTTACAACACAAGAGAAGAAAAGGTAATTCTTGTGAGATCTGAAGAGAAACAATGTTGATATTTTCGGTGGGAAATATTAGTCGCGTTTGGCGACGTAAGTTGACAGACTATCTGACGAATCAATCACATCCTCCATCTGGTTTGTTAGAATTTCAAAAACAGTGAAAAGTAAGATTTATTCCTGAAGATCTGCTCGATTTTGGAGTGACGCACAACGAATCTCTGCCAGAAGGACTGCAGGATGTTGCTGATGCACTATCACCTAAATTCGCTGGTTGGTCGATTTGAATGTGGACAATTTCTGACTGTTTACATTCTAGGCACGTGCACAATTTTGTTCACATTCTGCATCGCAGTTTCTGTCGTACTCATGAACCATGGCCATGGCTTCATTGCTATCGACTGGGTCCGAAGCAAACCCCTCGTTGCCTGTGCAGGTTTTCATTGGTTACTCACTCTTCACCTTGTCGAACGAGATTTCAGGAATTCTCTGTCCTTTGTTTGCAATAGTCACATCATTCGGACTAATTCTGTGGACAGGCGAATATTATAATGCGATAGTCAACGTTTCTCCGTTCCTGGTCATTTGTGAGTTTGTCAAGCATATTTCTCCTAAGCAGAAGGGATATTAAGTAGAGTTAAAGATCAGTTTTACTAGATTTTGGTCTTAAAATTTAAAGTCAACTTCTAATTTTCTCGACAGAAATCGATTTGTTTTCACAGCGAAATTTTGTAGGCATTGGAATCGATGATCTATTTGTCATGAGTGCAGAATGGCACCGAACGAATCCAGAATGCTCACCTGCACAAAGGGTTGCAGCTACCCTCAGTCACGCTGCCGTTGCTATCACAGTAACTTCCATAACTGATATTGTAGGTAGTTTTGAGAATTTCGACTTCACAATAATTCACTCTCAGGTCACATTCGCCATAGGATGTTTCACAACTTTGCCAGGCGTTCGCATGTTTTGTCTCTATACCTGTGTTCAATGCGTGTTCACTTATGTTTATCAGGTAGAAGAGACGAAATTAGAAACAATTTATGAAGAAGCTCTCTTCCAGATTACTTTATTCTCCCCAGTTCTAGCTTGGGCAGCAGAAATGGAAGCAAAAGGCATTCATTCCATGCTATTCATCAAGGCTACAGAATCTAACGACACAGGTTAGTCTTCAGAGTGTTTGCAGTGATGCATAACAGTTTTAATCGTTGCATGAACTTGCTTGACTTCGATCTTCGATCGTTTGATTCATCCTTATTGATCTTCTCAAAATTCCGTTTCTATCTAGGTAAACTTGAGCGCAATCATTTCTATATCTGATTCCTATCGGTTCACTGCAAATGTGATTTCATCGGTCGTTTTGCAAATCATGCATTGTTTCAACTTTCTACACCCGCTATGTATGAAAATCAAAAAGTTTAGTTTCGAAGTTAAAATTGTTCTTCCTTGGTGGATCTGTGTCTCGGAAGGCAGCTTGCCATATGAAACCTATCGAAGTAGCCGAAGCTGAGACTGATGAAAATAACGCGGAAAAATCGACCAAAGGTTGGAAGCAGAAGCTGAGCCGAGCTGTCAGAAAGTTGGAAACAAAACTTGAACACGGAGAGAAAGAAAAAGTTTGGTAGTCTTCCAGATTCAGAATAATTTATGCTATTTCAGCACAAAGATGAACTGGACCACGAAGAAACGTTAGTAAACAAATTATTCCGAGAGATTATCGGACCATTTATTCTCGATAAGACTACTCAGGTACTGAACTTGAAATATGTATATATATTTTAAACTTGTTGTTTAGTTATGTGCATTGCTACTGTACATAATTTTTATGGCATTATCTGTAATTGGAGTTCTCTCAATCAAAGAAGGTCTCGATCCAAAATTACTCGTACGAGAGTCATTTTATCTGTCAAAATTCTACGCACTGATCGATGAAACTTTCTGGCAGGAAGGTGGGAATTTCTTTCAAAATCTACGAAGCCACTTTGAATGCTATTCAGGATTGCAGCTGCAGATTGTTGTCAATAATCCGCCTGATTTCTTTAATCCGAAAATAAGGGAAACTTTCGAACAGATGTTAGATGGTAAGCTCACTATTAATCAAAACGTTTCACATGAGTATTGCTAGACTTTCAAAACACGAAATACACGATGAATGGAAATGCAACGATGCTGTGGTTGCAGCCGTTCGAGAGGTATTTGGAGAAGGAGAAACGAGAGCTCAACATAGAAATGCCCAAAAAGTGTGAATTGACCGATTTTGCAAAGATAAACGTCCGAACCTAGCTCGTCAGAATGGGATCACCGATGCAGAGATTGGCTGTTGATTGCTGATGGAAGGAGATTGTGGGAAATGGACATGAAATGGGGAGAAACACAGAAAGTCAGATTAAGTTTCATGAAACTTCAACAAACATGATTTAGGACTATTATGAGCTGAAGGCGTTTCGATTCCAGATAGGTCTGAGGAATTATCGCACTCCGACAGATCACACGAATAGTTGCAAGCTGATACGAGAGATCTGCGACAAGTATAAGCAGTTTAATGTGACTTCCTTCCATGAATATTATCCATTCGCGGATCAGGTAAAATTATTCCTTTTCACAGTCATAGACTCTGTTCAGTATCTGGAGCTGAAGCCTTCTCTCTACCAGAACTTCGTATTAGGCGTCTTCTCGATGTTAGCCGTAACAATGGTGATGATTCCTGACTGGAGATGTGCCTGTTCTGTTGTTCTCTCCATAGTTAGCATCAATATCGGTAGAAATTTATTATATCAGATCCAATGGGTGCATTCAAAATTTGAAATTTAGAAAATTTAGAATCGGAATTAACTTATTTTCGACGATCGATAAACTGAAAAAGAATAAATGAAACGCGTTTTTGACGAGTGAGAATTAGCGTGTCGTTCTCAGCAGACCTTACACGACACTTCATAAGTTTAACAAATTATTTTGACGATAATTTGAAATTATGCAATGCATACCTTTAGATATTCGAACTTGCGCATCGCTTATTTCGTCTCAATTACTCCGTTATTTTGACAATACAATTTTATTTGTCTCCAGATAGAAATTAGCATTTTCATTACCTAGAATCGAAGTTGAAATCTTTCTAAGTTCGAAATCAAAACTTCGAGCACCCTTGAATCCAACCAATCATCAACCACTTTATTTTAGGAGTGCTTGGATTCATGGCATATTGGGGTGTCAATCTGGACAGCGTTTCTATGATAACAGTAATCATGTGCATCGGGTTCGCCGTAGATCTGTCAGCTCACATCGCCTATGCATTTTCGCAGGCCTATGGGAGTGCCCATCACAGAGCTGTGGAGGCACTGGAAACACTCGGCTGGCCCATGTTCTTGGTTAGATTATTTGTACATTTGTACCGTGAATTCTTTCGAAAGAATACCAACACGGTAAATGAAAATTTGGACTGAGAAGCAATGAGATAAGCAAAATAAGGATGATCACGCTCTCAAAATAACAAACATAGCGATTTATTTAGTTCGAAACAGAATAATCCAAACTGCTCTATCCGTTTTTTTCTGAATGACTCTTGTTTGTGTTCGTTTTAAAATTTCCTCAATGACTGTCTTATTTGACACACTTTCATTACGATTTTATCCAACTTTTTCAGAGTGCTTCATCGACAATTCTGGGAATTCTAGTGCTGACATTAGTAGATGCATATATCGTGCAGATCTTCTTCAAAACAGTCTTCCTCGTGATCGCCTTCTCAATGCTCCATGGCCTTCTATTTCTGCCCATCTTCCTCATATGGATTATGCCTCGACAACGGGTGACTTAAAAATCTCAAAATATGGAATGTGTTTTAATTTTCAGGTAAAACCAACAGAAAAGGGTGCTCAGCCAATGTGTCCCCTCGACAACAATAATTCTTTCGCTCAACGCAGAAGCAGTAATTAGAAATAGGGAATAGAAACATAGTTCGTAATAATAATTTATTAATCACATGTACATGTACATATTGTAATAATAAATGCATGAAATGAGAAGAAGAGAATCTAAAAGGGAGAAGAGGAACACCAGAAATGGAGAAGGGAGAATGATGAGCGAGGGGAATGAGGGCCCGTCGATTCGAGAACATCACAGGAAGGGGTCTACAAAACGAACAATGAATTGAATGGAATTGATACTTGCCAGGTGTGATTTGCACTGGAAGGGTTAGATAAGGAAGGACTAAGGCTAAGGGAAACGAATCAAATCGAATTAGCTGGAGGGTTGTGATGCAATTACTACATACATGAAGCATATGGAATTTGGATAAGAATAAAGCTACTGCAGTGCAGAAAGGGAATCTAGACAGGGACATGAGGGCAAGGAGTGGCATGTCTCGTGCAGGACTGAGTTGGATTGAAGCTGTCACAAATTAGTTGTCAAACTTACGACGAGGAGAATAATCGAGACTGTTATGAAGAGAGTACAAACGCAAAGACCGCAAATACTCATCCTGAAAGTTGAAATTGTAAGAAAAATCTCAATTACAGAAGCAAACCTTTTCCGAAATCTTTTCATAGTTGCGCTTTTCCTAAGTGTTGGAGGCGGTGTACCTGGATCTGGCTCTTCATCCGAAATCCTTAATGTTTTAAATACTTTCGTTAGTATTTTGTGAATTATTTTTGATTTCAGGCCTAATGATGAAATATGAAAATTTATTTTAAAGAATCGTTGCAAATGAGTGAGTAGGTAATCGAATTTAAATGGACTTGAAAGTTAAAAAAAAAAAAAACGAATTTACCAAATGGGGTTTTCAACGCTAACATTGAGAATATATAAATTTACTAAAAATTGCCATTCAATTATAACAAATAGAAATATTTATATCGGAATCTAAATGAAAATAGTCCTACCCGCTGGTTACTGTAATGTCGAAATCGAGTGAACTATCCGAAGAACGGGAAGGTGAAGGTTCCATCAGGATAAAGGGGGCTGAGTATGCTCTATCACATGAACGAATCTGGAAATGAAGAGACACCGCTCGATTTGAGTAAAGAGGAAAGAGAGAGACATAAATGGGAAGAGAAAGAGGAAAGGGGGCAAAAGTTGGAAGCAGAAAGGGGAGGGAAAAGCTGCTATTTGAAAAGTCAAAATGGAAGACGAAGAGGGAAGGAGGGGAGAAGGGCCTTGGGGGATTTGATGATTGTGCAGAGACACAGAGACATAGAGGGATTGTGCATCTGTGCATGTTTGCATGTTCGAGCTCCAGCCGAGCACGGACTTTTCATCTCCCTTCCCTCCACTCCTTCACACATCCCTCATACCCAATCCGCTAATCCACATGGTTTTATTGTTCGATTCAATGAAATGAAATTGCCAATTTCCACTCAGCATACCAAATACCAATTGGCTCATGCGCGGATAAGGGCGAATGACACAAAATGATCGTGAGAACTTACAATCAGCCTGGATTAAGTCTACGATGTAAATGTGCGCAAAAATCTGATTTTTGATGAGTAACCAGATCTCGGACCGAAATATTATTCTGTAACCATGGGCACGCTAATTTAATTCCGAAATTAAACCAATACTTCATCCATGAAACAAGTTTAAAATTAGTAGTCAATTTAGTTATTGGTAAAGATTGAATAATTCAGACAAAATAATTTCCCCACAAATTTGAAAATTCCGAGTGTGTATTGAGCATTTTCAGATAGTTGTTAGGCTCATTCCTTGAATCTCTGAATCATCACCAATTCGGTTGTGCAGGGTGCGGCAAAATTATGGCTACATTCAGAATTAGAATTTAAATTGGAAAGAAATTCTAAAAAAATCTTTTGGATTATTGAACCTCAGTATAAAGGCGACATAATTACTGAAAAATTTGAAAAACAATTTATTCGATAGGCCTCTCTGAAGTCAATTATTTATCGATGCCAAATGTAAAAATCAATTTTCGTTTTAGGCAAATATGATAGGGCTAGAGCAACAATGTGAGACCCAAAAGAGTTCTTCTTCAATTAAAGAATAATAAAAGTCATGTGGCTCACGATTCAAACTTTTTATTTTAAATTTTAATTGAAATAGTTATTTCGGTGATTATTAGTTTCATTTTATTCAGAACTTTAGTCTACATTGTTTTCATCAGTTAGAATTTCATTTTTCTTTATTTACTGTCACACTAATGATTGATACTCATGGTATATCTAATCGGTGCGAAAGTGTTCAATTTTAGTAAAAAACGACTAAGTTTTTGGGAAGAAGTGAGGACTTTGAAATTGAATCAACCTCCATCGTTTTTACGCGGTGAAATGCAGGCCACAGTTTCGCTTGTGTCTTTTCATTTTTCCATTCTTCACTATAGTAGTTCTCAATCAGAATCACCAAAACTTGCATTTGCGGCCTGTTTTTCACCGCCTTTTGGCCTCTTTTCCCTTATTTCAACAAAGTCGAATTCAATGATTCTGCCACTTTGTCTCTGCCTTCTTTCCATCGGTCAGTTCATTATTTTACCGATAGTTTTCTAGTTATTTGTCGGCATTTCAGGCACCGTTTATGGTGAGCGATGCGACCTCAAAGGCAGGGACAAAATTTATGTAATCACCGTTGTTTTGTGGTTGATGATTCTCTACTATTATTGTTGTTTAGTTTTACTACGATGAACGAGCTCACACCTGTTTCGCCTACCCAATCGAATGTGATGCTTCCTTGCAAGTCTTTCAGGTCCTGTACGAAACTGAAGAAGAATGCACTTTATCCAATATGGGTGAGATTTATTTTCGACTTTTCAAGAAGATCACGCAGACAAACCTACAATTCGTGCTGAACTAGATAAATATTTAGTTCACGTGCCTAATGTGATTATCTGATTAGGGAACAAAAGAATTTCACAATCGAGTTCGATCATTTGTTGTTTTGTCAGGAAGACGATGGAAGACGTACAAATTGAAATGTCCAGGAGCGCAGAGAATGGCTGTCTACAGCAGGCAAAACGTATTCATGAAAAATTATAAGCAATATGACCGTATTTAATTTGAGGGAGATCTAGTCCCATACATATTTGATTCTCGTTTATGTCCATCAGGGAGCAGATCCGATATTTGTAATTCCGACGAATCTTGCTACACTACGGATAACTTTGGATGGTGCTGCAGCAATATTGCATTCGAAGGAGACGGAGCTGGTCAGACGCAATTTCAACGAAAAATCATCCAATTGCTTACAGAGACGGGCAAATTTAACTATACTGGAATTGGCGGAGAAGGGATCCACACTTATGAGAAGGCGTCGACCGACATGCCCCTGATAGCTCCTGTTGACTGTAATGAGGATGGAATGAGATCGGGGGTTGAAGTAAGCAACATTTTATGATCGACCATAAACAGTTATAGTAAATATCACTCGTATCAAGCTACATTTAAAATCAAAATAACTACTTTCATTGATTGTAAATCACTCCATTACGACGGTATTGGGACAACCCGTATATCAAATTCCCAATAATGAAGAAGAAATCGTTTCTCATGAGTAGTTTTCTGACGTTTGGAATAAAATAGATATTCATTAATATAAAGATGATAATTGCATTAATTCAGTGGTACCCTGAGCGGAAACTAGGAATGGGCTGCGTATCTCGTCGGTCATTCTGCTCGTCACCTGCTTATCCCCGCCCTAACCTGTCGAAATTTTACACAAACCTACAAACTTGTCTCGATGAAAATTTTCGTAAGTTTTTATCAGCTTCTAACATACAATATTATCTTCCATCGATAAACTCTTAATCAAACTAAATTGAGTAATAGGTTGCATAAAAACTATAGCTAATTTTTACTTATAAATTTGTCGTTCAATCAGGCCTTATAATGAAGCCAATTGCATTCTTTTGAAAGATGATAAATATAAAGAATGGAAAATGGGTTGTAAAAAATTGTAAAGTTTTGTACACGTTGACAGAATAGCGAAATTTTAGTATATTAAATTGATCAAAATTTTTAAATATTGGCATAAAGATAGGCATTTCCATTACATAATAAAATTGAACAAATTTACGCGATTTTAACACGTACAGAAGTGACAAGCGTGCATTGCATATTTTTGCATTTCTTTACGACGAAACTTGCAATGAAAACAATAGACATATTTCGTGATGCAAAACGTAATTGTGTAATATACACTAACTTTCGATTGTATAAAAATCATATTATTTCGAATTTTCATCTAGTAATCGTACTTCGACAACATTATGTATTGAATTTTATTTATCAGATATTATCAGTAGACTACTTTGCAATTATTAAGCGATTATATTTACTTTTGCAGCTGACCAATCATTCGTCTTCAAATTTTCATGCCCCGATGGTTTTACTCCAGCTTCGGACGGAAAAGTTCCACTAGTTTTTCAGTAAGTTTTTGAAAAAAAAGAAAAATTTGACTAAAACGAATTTATTATTTCTGATGGTTTATTTCTTTAAAAATCAATGCAAAATTTGGCCAAGAAGATGAGGGAGAAGAGCAAGGAGAGAATAAGTATTGGATATGATAGAGAAACGAGAGTTGGAAATGCCAAACTGAAGAGAATTGAATCACTCGTCGTATTCCTCCTCGATGGCAGCTTCGGCTTCGGCCTCAGCCTCTGCGTCCAACTCGTATTGCAGCTTCTTGATCACCTTTTCGTAGATGGTGGGTGGGGGAGGAAGGCCAGGGAAAACGGGGTGAGCGGTTCTCTGGAACATAGCCCTGTTCGAGGAAATTCGATTGTGTTTGCCCTTACATTCTCGTACATGGCACGGCGCTCCTTGAAGTTCCTACGATCAATCTGTCTGTCATATTTGGAGACGACTTGCACTTTCGGCTAAACTCCACCCTATTCACATCATCAATTCTAAATGCAAACCGGGTGTCTGCCGCCAGTGTCGTCGACCGTATTGCCCCCCTTCTTCTGGGCATTGCTCCTTGCGACTTGTCTCTGTCGTTCATTCAACTCTTTCAACTGCAACTCATCCATCGTCTATCATATCACCTAATTCCTTCCTTACATCGTATTCCTGTCTTTCGTGTCTCTTCTCCGAGTCGTATTTCTGTGCCTCGAGTTTGCAAATTTTCTGATGCAATTCCTTGATCTTGGCCTTCATGTCGTTCGGCAGAATGTCAGACGATTCAGGGATGCTAGCGCGAATTCCTCGAAGGAAGTTCTGTAAATTATCGTCTTTCCTTGATTTCATAAGAAAGCTATCTATACCTCTTTGGCCTCTTCCTGCTGCTCCTTGGTCATTCCCATTTCCTGTTTGGCCTGCACAATGTTTCCGAACTTGTCATTCATGTTGCCGCCTTCCTTCTTCTCAATAACGAAATTGCTATAAATTGATTAGATTGTTCTAATCTTATATGAATTGAAAAACTAGAATGGAAAGTGTTGAATGGTTTTAATCTACAATACTATTTTCTTAGATGCTTTGAAATAAAACTATCAGTGATAATTTCCTATTCATATTCTGGAACACATACCGTCCTCCAGTGGTAGAAGCGAGTCCGCTGAGCTGAGCTTGCTTCTTCAATTTCTCCTCTTCCTTTCGCTTCTTCTCCTGGAATTAAAAATTGCAAAAAACGATTCTAGCAATTATGTTTACTGCTTCCATTCTCTCCCTTCTGGCTTCCTCCTCCTGCCTTCTTCTCTCCTCGTCCTGTCGTTTCCTCTCAGCCATTTCTCGTTCCTCCTGCTCTCTTTCCTGGCGACGTTTTTCCTGCTTCTCCTTCAGCTTGCGGAGCTCCTAAATTCGGCATAATTCGTTATAGAAAATAATTGTCAAATCAAAGAACCTCTTCCTCCTTCTCTCTTTCGAGCTTTCTTCTCTCTTCATAGTCCATCAGCTTGGCAACGGCTTCGTCTTCATGACGTCTCTTTGCTGCCTAAATTCATGTTCATTAGTTACAGTTCACTTTCAAATCTATTATGATTTGCATCGGAAACCAGATATAAGACAGATTGAGCTATCATCACTTTATTTTTCTCATCTAAATCTAGATTCTAAATAACTTATGAGCTACAAGATCTTTCCAAATAGCACGAGAGAGTGGATTTTCATGTAAGTGATCGTGACTAGACCAGTGATAAATAGAGCGAATCGGGCATTTCGACTAACCAGCATCGCCTTTTCGGCTTCATTCAGATCGCCTTCACCTTCGCCTCCTTTGCGAGCAGGGCTAAATTCAATTTAATCATTATTTTGAAAGAAACTTTGAATTGCTTCATCGCTTCAATCATAGTCATGAGTTTTAAAAAATCGGTTTAAAAATGCTATTCTGCCTATGAGCTTTTAAGAATTAAATAATTCAGAAAGAATACATCGTTTGTTACTTTAGAAAATTGATCCATTCTAAAAAAGAAAAAAAAAACTAAATCATCATATAACCCAGTGGCTTGTAACACCTATGATTATGAATTCAGCTTGATAGGCCCAATTATCATTGACCAATATGAATGAAATTTTGCAAGCGCACATTCCGTTCACACCGAATTGGCAATTCATGCCGAGTTTCATTCCAATTAGTTCACGATGACTTGGTATATCGGGCTGTATTCACAATCGTAATTGTTTCAAACTTTTGAATACCACTATCATTTTCGTAACATAACTTTATGAAGCGATGAAAAAATGGAAAAATGAAAATGAAAGATGGAAATGATGATGGATGTTGTGTTCAGTATTTGAATCGATTGGTTTGCATTGCATAGCATTGATGTAGTTTTGGTCTTGTTTAAAATGTGATGATATCCTTGTGGGTTGACAGCTTATCTTCCTGTCCTGCCAGTAATTTGTGCAGATGCTCAGTTCGTGTCTCCATGCAGTTTGTTGGCAGATTTGAAGAGATAAGAGAGGAAAAGAAAAGAGATAAAGAAGGATTTGAGAAAGAAGAGATCGGACTTGAAGAAGAAGAAGAAGAAGCACTCACCGTGGAGCTGCGCCGGCACTGTAATGCAAACATTGTTGACTAGCATTTTCCCTTCCCCTCCCCTATTCTCATCCCATTTGCCCTACTTTTTTCAATTTTTTTTCTAAACTTCCTATGCACACTAATTCTATTGAACAAAAAATCACAGTAACTCAATAAGCTTAATCAAAAAGTGAAATATTTTAGTAAGTTCTCGATCTTTGCGTAACTGGTGTTTTCGTTTGAAAAAATCTTTCAGAAACTCCAAAGCAAAGCTTTAGCAGTCTTATTCTTCTTAAACCAATTTACGCAAAAATGCTATGTATGCTATCTCTAAGTGAACATAAAGGTGTATGTGCTCACTCTTCCGAGTCGTATCGGCCGTGCTCGATGTGGATCTCAGGCAATTCATCCTGATCACGCTTGTGCACTGGTGAATGCCTCAAATTGTGCAGTGCTTTTCATTTATCTACTCTAACTTATTCCAGTGATTAATTAGTTTACCCTAAGTGCAATTAGCAATCAACCCAAGTCACGAACCTGTCTTCGACTTCCTCTGGCTCTTCCTCGACTTCCTCCTCAATTTCTTCCTCTTCTTCGCTAAATTTAAAAATTGGTAAATAATGAGAACGCACACTTCATACTAAATTTCCTCGTCGTCAGACATGATGGTTCCCTGAAAATCACAAACTTTAAAAACTTCGAATAACTTTACAAAATAAATCAATAAATATAAAATCCCAGGGATAAATGCGAGTGGAAACGGATTGTGCCAACTGTAGAACAAGAGATTGTGAAGAAGTTGGAGAGAAGAAAAAGAAAACAGAAGAGTAGGAGGAGGAGGGAAACTTGGCTGAAATGCCTCTGCTTCTGTCTCAACATGAACAGAGCATGGTAAATATTATCCCTTCTTCTTCTTTTTCCCTCACCTTCATGTCTCTATACAGATTCTCCTGTCTTCAACTCTGTCAACTTATTTCCTGTATCTTTCATATCTCTGCTCTGCAGTGTTATGTTAGGGCTGTGGGCGGATTATAAGATATATCATAGAATTGGGAGAGTCTAAAGAAAAACAGAAAATGAGATCATACATACAGAAACTGAAGAGTATGAGAATATTTCAAAATTGATAAATGCAGACCTTGCATTAAATATAATTTTAGCAAAAATAATCAAATTCAGTAATACTTTGGAAAAAACTGGATTATATTGAATTTTGAAAAATGAGCTGTAGAAAATTTCTCATGAAGCAAAAATAAAAATTTCAAATTTACTCAAGTTTCTAGCTACAGAAATTTCAATATTTCAAATTATATCCTTCCTAGCCCTGCATCAGTTAAATATTCATACATTTTCAATTTAGCAAGCAACTATGTGGTTCACCTCATCATTCGGATTTCTGTAATAGGGATGAATTCTGCGCTTTCAATGAAAAATCCAATTTTGCATTTTGTTGTGCCCATACAAAATTGGACAACAGTTAAATATTCTTCACGATTTATCTAACTAATCTTTGTATTCAGAATCGGTTCATTATGAAGCAACGGGTAGACCCAAGGAAGGTCGACTAATTCGTAGAAGGAAATATCGATCTATTAATGTTACTGTATAAACTGTTCTTTTATACCCATCTGCTGTAAATAAAATAAATTAATTCTATATTAAAAATGATATTTGAATCTAAATATAGTAAATTAACAATTAAAAATGATAAATGATAAATTCATCAAGTATCAAATGTAATTCCTGGACATAATGTCTGGGAACAACGAATATGACACCAATGGCCGAGTGCTGTCCCTCAACAACATCTTCCCCGATGCTTCGATGCGATCAACAATTCGGCTATCAGCTGAGACTACTTATTTGCCTACGGCTCCGTACTCTAGGAGCGCTCTGTGGATGTAAGAAAACCATTAATAATCGCTAATTCCTTCAATGATGCTGGCCACATTTAAAATTCTTCCGAATCTAAGAATTTTAAAATATCAGCAGACAAAGCTAGATTTCTCTTCTCACGCATTTATTTGACAATCAATATGCAATTGGTTTCAGTCGCCGTCTGAGACTAACTGCGGTGCCAAGGCAGGGGAAATTCTGACGTCGATCCACGACGAGGAAATGCTCGAGATTGTCGTCGTTCAGAACGATGTCAATTAGAAGTTCCGAAAAATCGATTATGAAAACCTAAAATTTTCAGAGCTGTCCGAATTTGAGTGATGATTTCGTGAGGGTCGGCAAAATTAGCAAAATTCCAAACTTCTTCCCCGACTCGCATCGGCCGCAATACTCCTATTACCCGTTTGAGGATTGTCTCGAGCTGTATTCAGTACTAGGGAGTTACCCTGAAAATTGTGACGTAGTGATTTGAAGACTTCTGGAAAAATACCCATAAGTTTCACTTGTTCAATTCAATAAGCTATTCGGCGATCATAACCATCGAATCTTTAATGGTCGAGTTTGAATTTTATTGAACGAGAAAGAAGAAATGTTTGCCAACATAGAATTTTTCATGTTAGGCTAGATCAACATAATACGTCCTGCTTTTGCATATCGAATTCACGCGATAGCGCCTAGTTTTTGGTCGAATTTTCTACAGACGCAATAATTGATCATGATACTTACTCGAGTCGTTTTTATTTCTGAATTCTTCTCCCATTTAATTTCATCGTCTTGTCGTTAATTCGATGAAGAAACCCGTTTGCAGTGTTGTGGTGGAGAGTGCAATTGCAATAGAACAATCATCGAGTTGATTGTAATTTCCTTGGTTGATAGTAGCAGAAGAAGAAGAAGACTGTCCAAATATCGAGTTCTTCTCTTTGTTGGTTCATTCACTACGTACTTGAGATTGCTCGAATTCATCCCATGCAACTGGAACCATCCTCATTTATTTGTTAATCATCTTTCAATTTAGGTAATGTTCTTCCCGACTTCTTGACTTGTCAATTCTTAATTGTCTATCTGACTCTCCCGTTCTACATTCAATGTATCGACTGTTGTTGACTTGAGCGGCATGTCTGTTTCTATATTTCTGTACAGATTCCACCTTCTGTATGTTCCTCCCCTCTCTTCCCTTCCATTCCCTTCCCGTCTTCCTCTCCTCTTCCTTTCTTGTCATTCAGTCATTCTGACCTTGTGCGCAATTTTCGCCATTTCGATCGACTTCTAATTTGTCTCGATTCCATCATCCTGCAGCAATCTCGTAATATCCCAGCTCTGTTTCTGTTTCAGCATCCTCTCATCCTCATTCGCTCGACAGGATGACCATTTCATACGCTGAAGAGTTCAGCAGCTTGATGCTCAGGTATAGACGACGATTCGAAGACTAATATTTTGCTTGAAAACTTGAATGCTCGAAGAATAAAAGTGATTAATTCTTGATTTTTTCTAGAGTGCTATCTTTGAATAGATTGAAAATCTATGGTGTATTCAAAGATGCCTTCTCAATTGCAGAAAAATCTGTTTCTCGATATTTCACAGAAACAAACTATAGCGATATCAATTGCATTTTTCATCATTGTTTTCCCGAAAAATTTATCTAGAATTTGTATGGTTATTTCGTCAAAATAGTTAGAAATAGTCACTAAGTTTGGAGCAAAGAAAATACAATTTTAAGCGAAAAGTAATGCAAAATAGCGTTAGAAAAGATATCTCAAAGTGAGTAAAATTTTTATAGATCATTTCTTGTGAATTCATTCAATAGCTTGTGTCAATATTTTCTAAGCCGATAGATATCTAAAAAGTTGTCAATCAATTATTTTCAGATGGAGGGGAAGTTTGTGGAAAGCAGTGCTGAAGGATCTCATAGCTTATTATATCGCCTATTACGTGGTCCTTGCTTTCCAGGTGCAGTTTTTCTGTATAGAAATCCAGCAATCAATGCATTTCTGGGTTTGCATCGTTCATTTTTCTCCCCTCTCAACGTCGTCAAATTTGCCTTCTTTCGCTCCTAGCAGCGCTCAAACCAGTATTGGTCGATCACATTAACAAATGCAGAAAATAGCGAATAGGCAATCACCGTATCTTCGACTATTGATTGCGCGAAATTAAATACCTCAGGAGGCAAATTTATGTCAACAAAAATGAATGGTGTACATTGATCAGAGATCAAATATTATTCTTAGAAGATCGAAAGATTAATTTCAGTGGTACTTGTTGGACGAAAAGCAGAAGGAGTACTTTACGGGTTGGATCAACTGGTACACATCAACTAATCAGTGCGATTTGTAACTATCAACTTTCCTAGGTGCGAAATTGGTGCACAGTACATCCCACTCTCGTTCCTGCTGGGTTTCTTCGTCTCAGTAATTGTCGCCCGTTGGTGGGAGCAATTCAATGTAAGATTTCTAAGCGATGATCTTAACAGTTCACATGTATATTTAGTGGATTTCATGGCCAGACAAAATGATGGTGATGGTCAGTACGATGTTTCCTGGACGAGAAAACCTCGAAATCAGACAGGCCATCGGACGATGGTCAAGTCTTCAGGTTATTTTAGTCGTCATTTAATTTTTTTTATAGAGTTAAGCATAGTTATAATATCCTCACTATCATCATGAATTTATTTAAACTGCATTGAATAATCGTTGTTTTATATAGATCTCTTTCTGATTCAAATAGAACCGACCTGGAACTTTTTATTCATGCAGATTTTTATCCAAAACTATTGCGAAAATGTATAAATATTCTACATGCTCCAATCAGAGAGATTCGAATTATGGACTACTCCGACTGAATAGTTGAAATTTTAAATCAGACTAATTAAGGCATTCGTCTAACTTGCATAATGCCTTTGAAAATGAAAATCGGCTGGTTTAAAGATTCAACGATGAACATTCTTTCACCGACCAACTTATTTTCAGGCAGCAATTGCCTGGTCTGGCATTTCTGTCAGAACCTTGAAACGATTCCCAACTGAGCGACATTTAGTCGAGGCAAAGCTTATGACAGAGGAAGAATACGATCTGTACATGAGTTTGGACGCCCCGCATGGAAAATGGTTAGATTCTTATGTGAATTTTTTTTTTAAATTTACGCTGATTAATTTCAGGTTCATGCCAATGATCTGGATTGTTAATTTGATCAAGAAACAATATCACGATAAGAAGATCGACTCTATTCAGTTAGAGTTATTACTGAAACAAGTAAGTGTGGAATAAAAATGATTGCTGTCAAATCTAAAATGGAAGTTCATCCTTCAAATTGCCATATCAAAACATTAATCAACTAAAATAACCTTGGAAATTGATTCATAATATCCTAGTGTAGATCGTATTTACATTATATTCTAAATTTTTATATTCATTAGACGATTCGAAGAGTGATGATTTTCCAAAATTAGGAAATCGAAAATTGAAGTCCATGAACCTTACTATAGATTTAAGATAATTTTACTATTTAGGTATATTCATGGCGTGATGGCTTCGCGATGTTATACGTCTATGATTGGTTCGTTCTTACGTTTTTACTTGAATTGGTTCGATCAGAAGGCTCTTTCCACACTTGATTACATATTTTTTTGTGAATTTTCAAGTATCTGTAAGACTTCAATCAAGTGATGATGATTATCGCTGTTACCTAATATAGTACCCATTCTGAGTGAATGATATTAATTCTTTAGGTAGCACGACTTGAAAAAGTTAAAGCATTTTAATAAATCAGATTCTGACTAAATCTCTCTAATCAATCCAATAACATTAACATTTTAGGATTAAGATCCCTCTAGTTTACACCCAAGTCGTCGGTATGTAATTTTGAAAAAAAAACCTGATAATGAATTTGACGTTTAGCTATTGCAACTTACGGGTAAGCAATTAATTTATATACCCTAAAATATTGTACTTTTAGCTCCTTATATTTGTTCCTCTAAATTCTAAGACTTTGTATTTGAAAGATATCCAAAGAATTTCGTTGTTTTCTATAAATTTGACTTAATGTTAAGATCATATGGTGTTATGGTTAAAACTATTTTAGGTATTTTGTAATTTGTCTGATTGGTCGACAGCCTAAGTTGGATCAGAAGAGCATGCAAGGTAAGCCAGTTATCATTCACCTTGACCACTTCAGAGTAAATGTCAGCAAAAACCAAAGTCTTAGCAAAGGAGGTGTTTCCATGGGTCCTCAGATTTGGCTGATTTTCACATATATTGTTCAGTTTTTCACGCTAATCATTATAGTATGGTTTATTTTTGATAAAAGTTATCGTATACAGGGTTACGGTAGCTTGAAGTTTTGACAGATCCGACCTCAGGAAAAAATTCATAACTTTCTTATTTCTGAACCAAATCGAATGGGGTTTTCAGCGTTGGATAGCCCATGAAAAACTCTACAAATAATGTAACTACGACCACCTGGTACGATCAACAACTTTCCGCCAAAAAATTAATTTCCGAAAAAGTGACCCTGACCGGTGACGGTTTTTTGATTTTTTACCCAAATTAGAGTTTCGACCCCAAGCTGGAAATTGGCTTATTTTGTAGAGAATTCAATTCTGCACCTGAATATGCAAAAATTTTCAAAAATGAGGATGGTCGAAACTACGAAAAATGCGTAAAACCAGTGCATTCATATATAGGATGTCAAACTTTGACCCCCCATAACTTTCTTATTTGTGGACAAAATCGAATACGATTTTCAGCATTAGATAGCCCATGAAAAACTCTACAAATAATATAACTTCGACCATTTTCGAAAATCGATAGTTTGGTGGGAAAATTAAAAGATGAGAAAAAAGACACGAAAATGTGACCCGACTTCGCCGCAGTTTTTCGATTTTTTACCTAAATTAGAGTTTCGACCCCAAGCTGGAAATTGGCTTATTTTGTAGAGAATTCAATTCTACATCTGAATATGTAAAAATTTTCAAAAATGAGGATGGTCGAAACCACGAAAAATGCGTCCGAACACGTAAAACCAGGGTGATTATTGCATAGTGTCAACTTTGACCCCTCATAACTTCCTTATTTCTGGACCAAATCAAATGATTCTTTTTTTATTGGACAGCATTTAGTCTCTAGATTATCAGACAATAAAATAAGAATTTTTGAATATTGGTTTCTGCAGAAATGCGCACTTTTCGCGTCTTGATTGCGTACTTTTCGACCCATACTGACTTTACGCGTAAATGACGTTGGAAAAATTTTTCCTTCCAGTATGTTGTGTAGATGGACATGGTGAACAACTTTCGTTTCAGGACTAACCTCGGATTCACATTCGTATGAGCTCCAGAATTTTTTGAAGTTCAATGACTAATTATTGCAAAGTGCCTTTAGGACAGTAAATTTAAAAAAATCATATTTCCCTGTGTGTGCACATTCTAGAATAAGTTCTGGAACAAAAGTTGTTCAACTTGAAGAGCTCTACAAGATTTCATCAAAAATGCCCAGGTTAACTCACATTACACTTGTAAACACAGTACGGGTATATAGGGTAATTTAAGCTAATTTTTTCTCGCCAAAATTAATTTCTAAAAGTTTTCTTTATATTTTTACTTTATTCTCCTACACAGTATCTACGAAATAAAAAAAGAATCATTTGATTTGGTCCAGAAATAAGGAAGTTATGAGGGGTCAAAGTTGACACTATGCAATAATCACTCTAGTTTTACGCGTTCGGACACATTTTTCGTGGTTTCGACCATCCTCATTTTTGAAAATTTTTACATATTCAGATGTAGAATTGAATTCTCTACAAAATAAGCCAATTTCCAGCTTGGGGTCGAAACTCTAATTTGGATAAAAAATCAAAAAACCGTCACCGGTCAGGGTCACTTTTTCGGAAATTAATTTTTTGGCGGAAAGTTGTTGATCGTACCAGGTGGTCGTAGTTACATTATTTGTAGAGTTTTTCATGGGCTATCCAACGCTGAAAACCCCATTCGATTTGGTTCAGAAATAAGAAAGTTATGAATTTTTTTCCGAGGTCGGATCTGTCAAAACTTTAAGCTACCGTAATCCTGCATACGATAATTTCTATGGGAAACGGATAGCACCATGAGAATCAGCGTAAAAAACTGAACAATATATGTGAAAATCAGCCAAATCGACGGACCCCTGGAAACACCGACTTTGGTCCTTACTGACATTCACTCTTCAGTCATTCAATCAATAATCTCTTCTATTTCAGGGGTAAGTTCAAATCAGTCGATTTTAAAAGGAATCTCTACTTCGCTCATAAATTAATCTCCAAAAGTGTGACCGTTGCATTGTTGTCTAGCGTGGAAAATACCTGGTTTAACTAATGAGACAAAGGAAAGATTTGGAGTGGAAAACCTAAATATTCGATTTGAATGAAATCATCTAAATCGTCACATTATTATTGGAATAAAACATTTAGACTCAGTTCATAAATTAAGGAGATTACGATTCTGTTTCCCATTTTCACAACATTCCAAATGTTATTCTATTTGGGATGGCTGAAAGTCGGGCAGGTATGTTCCAAGGATTTATCAAAGATGAACGATTTTCAATATTTATGTTTAGTTCTTGATGAATCCATTCGGTGAGGATGACGTGAGTTTCTTTTCAAAAATATAGTGGGTATTATTGCTGTGATTATTTTCAGGACGACTTTGAAGTGAGTGAAATAACAGTCTAATTATTCGATTGGTATGGGTATATTAAGAGCCGTATAGTTTTGGATATAATTTGAATATGATGCTAATTTGTTTAAGATTACTTTTAAAAATTATTCACTTTTATGCGTAATTATTTCAGCTAAACTATATTCTGGACAGAAACAATTGCATCGCCTATCAAATGGCTACCGAAATGGCCGATCAGTTGCCCAACATTCACGGAGTCCGAATGCTCAAATTCATTCCACACACGAGAGCCTCATTTAAAATACAGGTCACTTTACTGGGTTTTCATTCAATTTTCAAATTAAGTCGATACCTAAATTTAAGTCATAATATCGCCAAGTATTGCGAAATGGAGTCATGGTCGCCTGAAATTATTTTTATTTGAAATCGGAGTTGAAAAAATTTCAAAATCATCTTTGAAGTAGAAATCAATGTAACTTCGTCGCTAGAGAAGCAAACTCCCTAAATTTGGAGTCTTACGAAGTAGAAACTTCGCACCCAGATTTTTTCGGGGTAAAAAGTCCAATTTCAAATTTATCTTTTCAAACAAATCTTACCCTCAACTGTACTCATTAAAGAATTAAACTTCAATTTAGCTTCAACCGTAAATTGCAGTTGAGTTAATTTGAAGTTAGAAAACCCGAGTTCGGTTGTTCCTGAGTAGAATCATAAAATTACGGTAACTCCTGAATTAATCATCATAGCCATTCGACATTAGTCTGATTCTAGTCTTATGAACAGCTCTGCACTGATACATAAGTTTCATTAACCCCATTCAAGTCTATTCTTTAGGATGTCATTCCAAAATCCCATTTGGCTTCGTTCCGATTGCCCGAAAATGAAATGAAGCTTATCAAGCCGGAGGATCTTGAAAAATACGAGCATCAGATGGAAGAAACGCGGAAATCGCAGAGAAGGAGACAGGGAACAATTGACCATACTGTATGAAGATTGGCTTGATTATGAACATGATAATTATAGATGCAGTGAGCAAAAATGGAGCATTGCTAGAAGAAGAGGGCCGATAGTCAATCACGAAAATTATTAGAATTGAAAGAAACGTTAAAGGGTAAAGTTGTTTCGTATTTTTCCATATTTTATTTGTTCTGGAATATTTTCCGTAAAATAAACTATTGGTTTTAATCGAATATATAAGGATAATTAATGCGTAAAAATATTATGCTAATTACTATCATTTCTGAAAATGTTTTTTCTTCGTATGGTGCACAAGAGAGACTTCATAATATTGTTTACCAATGGCTGTCTTCATTTAGAAGTTAGAAAACATCAACATTAGTGCCAAATCTTCGAAATATGTATAATTCCTGATACTGAAATAAGATAAAGGAGGTGGCTTAGCAAATGATCTATGTAAACGTCGATGACACAAATTAGCCAAAACAGTACCTTGATGTTGCATTAACACTCATGAATGCATAGCAGCGACGGACGAAGCTTTGTTTCGTTTTCGCTTAGAAAAGAATTTAATTTTCGTTTCCGTCATCCCTGATGCATAAATCATTTTTCGAACCTTTTATTTCTATACTATATTTTTATCAGTAATTTTCAGAAGAGTACATATGAATCGAGATCCAAATATATGCATGTTTCAACGGGGTAAACTTAATCGTAAAGAGAAGATACGGAATAGTAAGGCGATGACCGGGAGAAGATTGTCATTCAGAATCACATCTAACATGAGATTATGCAAGATCTAATTGATCTAGGAAGTAACAATAAAGGAAAATCACATTAACTATTGTCTTCGTGTATGTAATAACCCGAATGTGAAGTGTAAATAAAAGAAGTGTATCCCTAACTGTAATCGAAATATGGTGACTTTAGGATAGAAATGTATTTGAGCATATGATATTCTTCAAATGTCGAGATTATAAACAAGCCTTAACCTTTAGTCTCAATAATAATGACGGAGTTTCGAACGTATTTTTTATTTTCATTGCATCTGATATGGCTGATAGAAGTGTTCGTCTGCGAGTTGCAGGGATCTTTCTCGCGAGCGCAATCGGGGAGCTCTTCGGGGAGATTCCCGTTTGACTACTTCGACAACATCCTCCGAAAAGCCCCTGGACATCGGATATCTTCGGGCAGAAACGACCGCTGAACTCGGGGCTGAGGGAGCTTCGTTTGAATAGGCCGTGTGCACCTAAACATACAAAACATAACACAAATTGTATTTAGGCAAATGTTCTTGTTCATCAATCTAATGAAATAGCCACCTCTATTCATGTTTTCACATTGGCCGTGAAATATACATTCAATGAATAATTTAGCTCAATAAAAACTAATTAGCTTGTGTTGGGTTGAACTAAATATATTTTCAGAAAAAAATTACTTGATACAACGCCACAAGCCCGCAATTTCGAGTTCGAAGTCTTTCACAAATATCCAATGCCTGAATCGTGTTGGCTGGATGCAGAATCGAGCCATATTCGCATAGCAAAATATAGGCAAATGGCCGGTTTGCGCCATTTTTATAACTGAAATAGTCATCTCAGAAAATAACCTTTAACTTTCCTTACATGAATGGGTGCTTTAGCAACGAAATCTTTCGTAGATTCCAATTTCTGGGTGAATGCTTGTAAATTTCACGAGCCCCTGACCAATTCAACCAGGTCTTCTCGAGATTCTGCTGCTAAATTGATTACAATTCGCATAAATCACGCATATTCATTTGTTATTAACATCAAAGTTCGATTCTTGACATTCAGAGAGAATAACTAATTCATCAAATAAATATCGATGTGTCATATCCTATTTCTAGGAATTTGACATGATTATGCAAATATAGCCTACTTTATTTGCATCATCGAGCAGTTTGAACGCAATCACGATATACCCTGCATGTCTGTTCGTGGGCAGATTGGGTTCTCCAACAACAGCCGTCTTGCAGAGGCTACTGATTTCATCATACGAACCTGAACAGCACAATGCATAAACATTGCTTTGAAAAGACGTTACGTGCATTAACTTATTTTCTCTATAAGAAAGCCCCTCCATATTTCACTCGACATCCTTTTTGACAAGAGAAACGGTGGTTGTAAAATTAGGATTAGGCTGCTGTCGCTTTCTTGCGATAGTTTTATGTGTTTTTGTGTTTTCAAAATATGGGATGGGATTACGCCCTCTTTTTCAGGATGAAGTGCTTAGAACAAGGAAGTAGGACAAATAGCAGGAAGGAATGCGGGTGTAGTTTGGGCAATTGAAGCAATTTGGCAGTGAATCCGAAAGAAACGCAGGTGAATTGAACATGAGGGGGAGCAATTACCGTAGAAACTCCTCGGGTCAGGGCCGCATTCTCGAATTTTCTCGCCAATTTCATAGATCCTCTTGGTCTGATCTTGCCAATGAAATTGTGCCAGATGCAAATAGGGGAATAGGGCTGAAGACAATTGATGATGATTCAACGTCAAAATAACCAATTCCTTGTCCTACGTTTGTGATCAATGCATTTCAGCAGAACTCCTTGCGAGAAGAAAGCCGATTGCTTGATTATTTGACATTCATTGATCGCTTTCTCATAATCGGCGTCCGTTTGTAGGAATCTGAATTTCACAATGCTTGCAGTAAAACGCTATCACCAAATTTATGCAATTACCATATTTTTTTATCACTGGAGCCACTTATTGCGATTAGACCAATATGGAGAATTCAGAATGTATCGGTTCTAATTTGATACGCATTTTAAATACGTTTCATCCGATTGGGTTTGAAATTTTGAATTTTTAAAGAAAGAAATTCGTGACCAAATAATGCAAAATATTAAGGTAGGTGATGAAAAAAAAAAAAAAGTTAAAAATCATAGCCTCCTAGTTTCAGATTCATTTGGATTGAAACTTAGTTGAAATGTGTATCAGCTCTGAACTGATACAATCCTAAATTTGTCATTTTGGTGAAATCACGGCAAGTAGTTCCAGCTATCAAAAGAGCTGTCATTGTATAACTTCTGAACGACAGCAGACTTTCATATCATTTAAAAAAGTCCACTTTGATAAGTTCAGATAATTTACACGAAAGATGTAAAATCTCTACCGATAGCTAGGTGTCTGTGCAGAGAGGATGTCTGCTTCTGAGGACGAGACAAAGCCTATCAGCATGGAGCAATTACTCATTTCGGCAGAACATTCCACACAATCAACGATTTCTTCCGACTTCTGAAATAAACTTGATTGCGGCATTTCAAAGAATATAAACTGCAGAAGCCGCCCCTCTTTGAAAGACTCTACAAATAGACAATAGACTGCCAGCCCCGACTACAATCTAGGCACATATCTGACACTTATCATATCTGCAAAAACAGTCAAGACTCACGCTGATCATCTGAGGGGGGACTATCGGTGCCATCACTGCTCAACAATAGAAACCAGAGCCAGCCGAAATGACCAAAAATGGAGGTAGATTTTCGAAAATGAAAGGAACTGGGGAAGATCCTAAGAAAACACGAGAACCAATTCGGCCAATTTAATCTGAAGAGGATTTCTAAAAGTAGGCGCAAACAGCTCGAAAATGGAAAGTGGACAACGAGCTACGAGCCGTGAGGAATAGGAGAATGGATTCGATGACTGACGAGAAACTGGGTACAAATGGAATTCAGAGACTATACATAGAAATGCCAGAATGCCAAAATTAGAACTCGAAATTCATCACTACTCTTTTCCGACCCTCCTGACGCCGGGTTCCTAATTGCTAATTGTGGAAAACTTGTTCTCTATGATATACGCAACGAATTTTTGCTCTAACTTTACAGTTGGACACTCTATTCGAAACCTCGAAAATCGCGAAATTTCTATATCTCAAAATTTTAAAGCCTGCGCGCAAAATGCCCCCACCAGGTTCTGAAATTACGATATCGATTTGTCTACTCCCGTGTTTCTCTAAACGTTAGCACAAACGGACCAAAAAATTTTATCGGATTAGGAATGGGAGAAAAAATCAAAGTTATGATGCAGAGTACGACAGTCCACTGCCACGCGCAGTTGGATATTGAAATCTTGCAATGAAGCTGCGCAAAAACTGATAGCTTTGCGAGTGATCAAATTTTGTATCATCTATTAAATTAGCCAAACTGATTGGCGATATATTTTAGGAAGCAACTTCAGAAAAATGTTTCGCACCAAATTGATGATAACTTTGCTCCTACTGAATCGTTTTTGGAGAACTAAAAATCATTCTTCTCCGGTTAATCTCGCCGATCAGACGGATACCGAATTTTCTCATAATTGTTAATTTCAAAAGTTGGTTTGGCATCTCTAACTATACAACGTAAAATACACCTGAGGATATGCAAAGAAGGAGAAGTGTAAAGTGGAAGGAAATGGAAAGAGGCGAATCGGATTTGAGCTGGGATAGAACTTGAACGGGAAACACCCCGCCGAATAGGGCAGCAGCAAGGGAGCAACGGGATGAAAGATGGGAATGCAAAGATGTAAATGGATTAAATATAGGGTGGGCAAACAGGCGACCAACGAGCAGAGCGGAATCTCGGATGAAAGGTGAAATACGGCATTGGGCACTTGAAGAAGAGCACGCACAGGTTGCCGCGTGACAAAGGAAAGCAGGACAGACGAAAGTTGAAGACAAGTGAATAAACGATGCACATCAGGGGAAGCAGGAGGGAAGGAGGATCAGGGATCGAAAAGCGAGAATGTGAGGAATGCAGCGAGTAGCAGGCCATGACGCACCGCATCGACCCTGCTTGTTTGGACTCTGGCTTCTTCAAGTGTCCGCGTGAATATCGTGAATATTCGCGAGCCCAAAATAGACCGAGGGCTGTTTCGAGTAGATGAAATGCGATACGATTGAAGTGGGATTGGGGCGGAAAAAAACAAACGCAACGAGGCGAATGGCAAGTGAAAAATGATGCAAAACCTGGATTTCTTTCCGAGAAAACTCGATTTGATCCCCATCTTCTCGTATCGTCGTTGGTCTGTCATAGAACGAATAGTGTCGGGGAAGAGGTGAATCTGTGCTGGAGGGAATTTGCTCATAGCACGAGGCTGACGAACTGCGTAGCAATTCGAATGAATATGGCTGCCGGTTGAAACGATGCGGGAAGAGACGACGAAGCACCTGCATGTTTGTCAAAGGATTTGGAACGAGGACTGGAGACTAGGGCTGTTCGCTGACGAGCTGGAAACGGGGCAAGTGAGTATCACTTGTGATGCAGTCACTGCAGGCACTGCACAAATGTGCCATTGTTGCTCATCTCGCGAGTTGCAGAGGGCAAATCAGCGCAGAGGAAACGGAAACATGTGAAACTGAGGAAATTTGAACCAACGAAACAGCAGCGGGATTGACGGAGATGGAGGGAAAAGAACAAAGTAGTAGAAGGGAAGGGAGAGGGAAGGCTAAAGACACATACGCCAATAAGCGAATTGAGTAAAGCCCTGGGGAGATGCTGCTAGCAGATAGAGCACGAAAATGCAGGAGAGTTGGGGAAGAAAAGCACATGAAGAAGAGGAGGCATCCTTGCTTTGCCCTGCCATATTCGAGTCAACCACATTGCACCGTGTGAATTTCCATCGATAGGATATTTTCCCATTGTTGTTTATCATATGACTTGTGGCTTTTCAAGCCTGTTTTGAATAATTCCGACCTATTATGTCCCCTTTAGAGTGGTCATGAGATTATCCGGCTTTCAACCTCTTGTGAGTCTTCAGCTATGTGCTATTATTTCTGTGAATGCAGACAACCGACTCTCTACTAAATTATTCGTCGATCATAAATATTTACTTCGCCCAATAAAGATAAATGAACATGGTCGCCAAGGAAGAAAAAACCTATTGATGAGTCTTTTCTGAGCTCAGAGAGAAGTGAGAAATAGCATCGTAAATCGCTCTCCCTCACCTGTGAACGGAGTGCTCCTCGTAGGGGAGGTGCAAGTGTCGACAAACTGAGTCGAGGTCGCACATTCTGATTGTAGGACATCTGAATCTGAATAATATAATTTGAACCTGTTTGTTTTGCAAAATGAGTAATGTGACTTGTTGAATGGGATAAAAATCGTACAATTCGGGAATTGCAACGACAATAATGAGTCGAGTCGGAAATGTCACACAATCCAAAAATGGCAGCAGCAGCAACAACAGGATAACTGACTGACTGAGTGACTAGACAAATAGCACAGAGAAAAGGGAATTCATACGAAATGCAGGCAGAAGAGTGACTGCAGTTGCGCGGCAAATTGAAACAGATGAAAACGGAGAGCGAGAAGCAAAGAAGGAAGGGATGAATCACTAGAGCTGATAAATGCCAGCCAAATAAAGTAAGCCACAAAAATAGCTCGAATTGCAGGTTTCGAATCAGAAGAGTGAAATGGATACGTTTAATGGACTCATTTGAAAGTAGATCAGGAAATGGAATGGAAGGAGAAAAAAAGGAAAAGGAAAATGGAAATTGCGAGGAACTGCTGAATATATTACAAATTAACCACAATATACAAGAGACTTCACGGAATAAATCAATGAAAAGGCCTGACTGAAGCCGTCTTCAAGCATGTGAAAGTGGAAATGGAAATGCAAAATAGCAGTGAATGAGCAAAATACGGAGATAATAGTTACTACTGCTGCTGACTGCTTGGCTAGTATGAGGAAATGGCAATTGGTAGAACGACATGAGACTGGTGACGAAATGCAGTTTTTCTGAGCGCTAGACGGAAATTAGAGAATAGTCTTTGAATGTGGTTTGAAATGGTTAGATTGCGTGAAATTTGTTTGATTTGTTAATAATAATAATAATGTAGGTGCATCTTGATAATAATAAATTCGCTTGTATCGACACGGATTGATAATTTTTCCTTCAGTTATAAATATGCATAGGGAGCACTTTCGTTAGACGAAGAAAATATACGGGGGTAGGTCGCAAGAGAGAAATCATGTTATGATGCCAGGTCGCACTGACGAAAATGTTTATGAACTATAGGTCATAGGGGAGAAATTTGTTAAGACAATATGTTAGGGGTAGTTTGCAAAGGCTTTATGATGACCGCTCTCCATAGGTCCGAAAAATGCATATGGAACTACAGATTGAAAGCGTAGAAATATCAGTCAATGAATGTTATTTCATCCAAAAATTGACCTTTAACAGATTACTCGTTTTCAATTCCTTAGCATCGAAACGCATATCTATGAAGGAAAAGTTTGACAATCGTTGTCGATATGAATTTGCATGAAGTTCTCGAGAAGAAGGGATGAGAAGATAGGTAAAAGAGTAATGTTGAAATGAAATGAAATGAAAAGGCTGAAGATGAAAGAAGTAGATGCATTCACACAGAAGGAGAGCCAGCATTGGACTCGGGACACATAACCCAGCAGATAAGAGAAAACAAAGAGTGGATAATTGACAGCATGCGACTGAAAGTGGAAATATCCTCCTTTCCCTCCACTCTCTCTATCTTTCCATTCCATTCCTTCACTAACTCCCTCACTCCTTTTTCTCCTCCCTCATTTTCTCTTCGGCCTACGGCAATTCCTCCATTCTTCCATAAAAGTACATAATTCAATTATATGAGAAAAAGCTCAAATGAAAATCGACTGACTGGCTTATGAGAAAGGATAGTGGCAGAGAGTGCGTAAAGCAATACTTTGAGTCGCTGATTCAAGTATTCATGAAAAAGCTGAAAGCAGTTCATCGTAATGATTGAAGGGTAAGACGTCAAATTATTTGATTGAAAATAATAATACCTTCAGTTGTGCACTTTTTCGAAGTTATATGCGCGAATATTGTCAAAGATCGATCAGTTGAGATAAAATAAATGCAATGTAAATTTCAAAATACAAAGTGTAGATTGCGTAACATTAAAATTGCGTTAAATTCATTCTTCGAATCATTGAAATATGACCAGCTCGGTTGAAGCAGCACGATAATTTCCATGCATCAAATTTCAGTGGTTTTTGTTTTGTTTCAATTAGTAGGTATTCGAAAATAGTTATTAACCCGGTTCATCGAGTTTGGATAAATTAAAAAATTTTTAATTCAAACGTAAGTTTTGAATAATATAAAATTTAGAAGTTTCGGTAGAATGTTGCCTCAAATTAAAATAATAATCTTCGCTCAAATTTCGCAAATCCTTCCAACATATTCAAATTATAACTTTTATATCTATGAAATTAATCAAACATGTGATACTGATTTTCAAATGAGTAGCTGCAAATAAAAGATGTCTATTGAATCAGAGTTCGGGAATATTGTTCAAGAAAAAAGTAATAGATTTCGAATTTTTCTCATTTTGAAAATTTCAGGCAATTTCTGATAAATTGACAGAGTAAAATAGCTGTAATGTCCTTAAATCCGAATAATCAGAATTTTTAGCAAACCTACTGACTCATCATTATATGATGCTTCTAATTTATACACGAGCTAAAGATATGGATTTGAAGAATGGGGCTTCGGAAAAGAAGCCGAGTAGGCAAAGAATACAGCGTTGCCTAGCAGAAAAGCGCAAGAACAACGAAAAGAGTCGACGAATGTGAGCCGAAACGAGAAAAACCAGCAAATTATCCATATTCAAGCAGAGTTTGAAACGTTATACACAAATTTAGGAGTATTTTTGGATCTATTGTTGTATTCTTTTGTTCAAACATCTTCTGCAACTGCAGATGTCGGACTTTGCCCAGGCAAAATATCTCAGAAAACTCCGAAAATCCCATATGAGAAGATAGCTTTTTTCTTTCAAAATATCGAGCATTTCATATCGCAATATAAGAAGAAATTCGGCTTATTTATAAAAAAAAAAAGCTTCATAGATAATTTTAGGATACCGAATTGAACATAGTATTATGCACTATTTTTCTGTTATGAAAAGTTAGTTGGATTCTAAATTTAGGACAAGCAAAAATAAACGACTGAGTAAACCATAAATATCTGCACCTAATTAGTGCGGAAACATAAGAATATTTAGAACAGAGAGGTGAAGATAAGAAGAAGAACATGAGATTAAATTAATGAGACGAACAAAATAATGAGTTTCCGATTTGAACATTTTATTCATTTTGTTGCAAAAATACATTTGCCGGAAGCAGAGTGTATAAGTTAGAATATCATTGACTTCTTTGAAACCCACATGAAATTGCCATTATTGAAACAGAAGGATAGCAAGCAAGAGGTATTTGAAAGGACATTTCTATGACGCCGACAAAGAACAACGAAGGAAGCATGAGTTCGCCGGTCAATTTGTGAGCTTATGCAAAATCATGAAAGAAAAGGACTTCAAAACTCTAGGAAAAGAACCAAGAATTGTGATCACGTGATGAAATAGTCTAAATTTTGAGAAGAAATTATTTAGAAGCCAATTTAAATTCCGAATTTACACAATTTAAAATTATCTAATAATTCTTATCAGAAAAATCATATCAAGCATATATTTTTCTCAACAAATTTAACGGTAGATCTTGTAGACCTGGCGACGAATCGAATAAGCCGAACACCGATGGATCGATTGGAAAGAAGGAGAAAGAAGTGAGTTGCCTTCCGTGCAGATTATGAAAATATTGCAAAGAGAATGAACTGCAGACACTCAACGTGTTGCTGCCGGAGGACTCGAATGGAAGCGAGGAAAGAATTGGTGAAAACGATGCAACAGCGCTGAGAAGACATCTGGGAATGACTGACAAAAGGCAGACCAAATACAACCTGCAGTGCTTTGAATGCAAGGAGCCGGTCACCAGAGAAGAGGCTGTTCAGGTTGGAAAATTGTCGTGTATAAACCAAGCATGAAGACAGACCTAGGAAGGGTTTAAACCAAAATCTTCATTCGTACTACCTTTAAGCCACAACTTGCTGTTAAACTAATGTTGTGTATCCTCATGTATCAACTAGCTATAGATAATTTTGGTTTTGCATACCCCCGCCCCTATCATTTTTCGTTTTGCCGAAAACTTTCCTAGATATGCATGAAAATCAGGGTTGCGGGAAGGTTAGTGTTTGTGAGACCCTAAACTTCAGATTATTTTTCTTTTCACGAAACGAAGTCATTTCATAAGAGACAAAATGTTCAACTTCACTTGGACTTCGAATTGAGCAATTTTACGAAAGATACTTCGACATGGACTTTGAAATTTAAAAATTGCAATTGCATAACCCTTTTGAGAATGGCTAATTTTCAGAAGCGTCTGGTGATTCTCTTCGGCAATGTCTGGCACATCGACCACGCTAAATGCGCCGAATGCAAAGTGTCGCTTAGCGATGTGACCTTCTACAAGTGGAATTCTAATCAAACAACTTCACAGAAAGCATCGATGTTCCAGATCTCCAGTGGATTCTCGCCAGCCGTTGTGCGTCGACTGTCACATCAATCACATGAACATCGACTGCTTCGTCTGCAAGAAACCTGTCGGCGAATATTCAATTGAGGTGGGTAGCACGGTTCAAACTATTTCAAGGTTCTAGCTACGCATTTCAGGTCGGCGATCACATCTACCACATCGAGTGCTTCACTTGTACCAAGTGCAATCGACCAATTGCTCCGGTAATTAAACTCATTAGAAGGTTGATTTTCAACCATCCTCTTTTCAGCCTGCAACTTTCATCCGTGGAACCACCGACCAACAACCGTACCACAAAGGATGCCACCTGATGACCACCTTCTGCAAATAAACCAACTGCACATTTCAGCGTCCTGCTTTGAGATTTCTCTAGCTTCAAAAATCTCCCCAATCTATCTCGTCCATCTTGAAAATAGTAAAATTCTTAATTTTTACGAGGCCCTGCACCATGAATAAAGTAAAATTTTAGTACTTCCCGAGTTAAATGAGTCATAACAAATCGAGGCTCCATACGAAGACGAGTACACTATCAGCAGCTCATCTGATTCCGATTCCGACTCTGACTCTAAGTTCTCCTACACCACACAGGGCTCGGCATCCGCAACTTCAATCAGCTCGACCAGTGGAATTGTTATCGACAAAGGTTGGCAAATTTTAACGCAAGTGAATAAATGAATGAGTACTTTTCAGAAGTGATTCCATCCAACATTTTCAATGTTTAGGCGTCGTCAAATCTTCAGGTCTGCTTTCTGAGCGCCTCACAAAATGTCCATCTTTTCGAATTTTACTTGAAAACGTGATTTTACCCATTTCTCGACTTCATTTTCAACCATAAGTTTAAATGAATTTTTCGTATCATTGATTTGTCTTTTTATATTTATCAGTATATGTTATCGATTTTTGCTGACTATTATATTCATAGAAAAAACATTCCCTGTTCTGAATAATCGTAGTGAAAAACGTTGTCAAAATACACAAAAGTGATAAGATAAAATTGGGTGTTTTTGAGGAATGAAAAAAATCAAAACCGTAGCGAGATTTTAGAGCAATTGAATATTTCCTTCCAGATCTGGGTTCCCGAGTAGATATGCCAAATGACATTATCGGAAAAATTTTTACATGGAAAAATTACCTGGACTGAATAAGCACGAATAATAAACCTTACTCATTTTTGGGCATTCGAGTGCAGAGCCGCTTGGCGGACGCGCACGCGTCTCGCAATCGAGCAGATTTTGGAAATGGAGCGCGCTATTGCTCATTTTCGTCTATTCTTCTCCACACTCATTCATCTTCTTCTACTTTGCAATGCGCCATGTCGATTTTAGATTTTTCTTCGCGATTCCTGTAATTTTGAGAACTTTATGACTTCTTGGAGAATTCACTCACTTCGGCGGCCGCTCATTTGAAAAAATTCGTGCAGCTTTGAAGCGAAGTGGTCTTGATAGAGGAGAACTCCACGACCTTTCCAAATTGGCGGTGCAGAACTGAGCGAACCAGACTTGTAACTTTTTTTTATTTTGACACCGCACCCGACTTGTACCCGCATTTCTTTCAAATTTCGTGCTCGCATCCCCTCCCCTCAGCCTCAAAAATGATGCCCGACCTGCGGGTGCGGATTTTTATTTACAAGTCTGGAACGAACTTTTCAAGAAGTCCCTTCCGGCGAATTTCAGATTGGATGAAGCAGCCGAAAGACGAGAGCAAGGACAAGGGCAAGGGCAAAGATAGGGACAAAAAGAAGGATAAGAAGAAGGAGACCAAGGCCAAATTCAACTTCATCAGTCGGAAATCGGTCAAGAGAGCGCGCAATCCGGCAGCCGTCAGCTATGTCGCTGATCAAGAGGTTTGCTCACAGCCAATCAGTCGAACTGCCTCCATTCAATGAGCGGTGAAGTAATTACTCCACTTTCACGACGTAGCACATCATCCTAATTCATTTTTATCATGAAGATCATGCAGATGAGCTTGTACTACGTAGCGAAGTCGAGGAATAATCTACATTAGTGAAGAAGTTTCTCGAGCCTCATTCATTCGATGTTTCAGGATCGAATCTGGCTGGAGAAGACGAATGCAGCGATGGCTGACAATAAGACAGCAATTTCGCTCGAACTGCTTGAGAAAGTGATCGACGCAGCCGAGGAACTCACTTTTCCGAAGGTAAGTCGGATTAAGATTGATACAGACTTTACAGCGCTTCAGCTAAACGTTTGGACAAATTTTATCCATTTCCCTTCGGCCCAACCCTTTTTCATTTTGGCTGAAAGTCTGCCTCAATCTTTGAATAAATCAAGAGAATTCGTCGAATATTTCCTTTCATTTTGTGAAATTTCGAAACTAATTTCCGAACATCCTTGGCTTAATTTAAATCTACCATGAATGATTCAATCGAATTTGAGCTGCTGGAGAACTGGAAGAAGCAGCCTGTGGTGGAGAAGTCGTGCACCATCTGCGGAACTCGCGTCTCCTTGGACATCAACCAGAAGATCAGCTGCATAACTTGCGGAGTTCTCGTCCATCAGGTTAGCTAGTGGTTATCATGTGCATTGAAAATTCGTGTGTCAAACAAAGTATGCTTATGAGAAATGTGCGTACGAACTATTCTAATAGAGGAAGGCTCGAGTGTCACAAGCAGAATCTGCTGTGGAATGAGTCGGGAGCACGAAATTGACATTTCATTTACCTCTTTATTATTCTCATTCTTGCAGAGCTGCTACGGCGCAGTGTACAACCCCGAGCATCCATTTGAGTGTTCGGACTGTCGTACGACTGTACCCGACGAGCAGAAGAAGTGCCTACTCTGTTCCACCGGCGGGGGCAGCTTCAAACCCACGGCCAGTGGCAAATTCGTTCATGTCATGTGCGCGAGGTGGAACCCGGAGGTCATTCAATTCCAATAAAACTACAAATATTTTCTTCTGTTATTATTGGTTGAGAGAACGGTGTCGATATTCAACAAATTGCACGCTATTCATTTCGTTTCTCTTCTACGCGACTTACTATTTCGCTCCTCCAAATTCGATTTCTAATTGTTGCTGCATGAATATCGGACTTTGCTCTCCAATCAATGGCGATACTTCGAGGAAAATAGTGGCTGCGTAATCCTTCCTCCCAAAGGCAAGTAATAAAAGTAGTACCACAACAATTCAACGAATATGCATATTTTGAGCCAATTTAGAGAGTAATAGCTTACCTATAGAGTATAGGCTAGGGATTTGACAGTGAAATGGCGGAAATCAAACTTTTCAGCTAAGAAAATTAATGTGATGATTTTTTATCGATTTTTGTGGCACTACTTATAATATCAGTGCTACGGTACTACTTTTATTAATTACCCTCCCAAACACTTTCCCGCTGTTTCCTCTTCAATGCACTACTCGGCTTGTTTTCTTTTCCGTGCTTTGGGAAGAAAGATGACGCAGCCAAAAATAGTTTATTGCTAGGCAAAAATCTCATGCATTTATCAATTTTTCTAAATTATAAATTGCAGGTGAAGTTCTTGAATAAAAACTTTTCTGAATTCCCGTGCAATGTGGAGGAAGTCGTGAGGAAGAACCAATTGCGCCAGAAGAAATGTCTGCTGTGCAAGTTAGTGATGATAGACTGACTTTTAAAACTTTTTAAATGAATGTTGTCAGCTTCAGAGGCATTTATTTGAGCATAGAATGTACCCGTTTTTATTTGAAACTACTTTTAAAATATATGATCCCAAATGAAAAGTTCAGAATACAAAATATTTTGAATTACTCGTCACTATCAATGAGAAAGCCTCGCTCTCCCTAGCGGGAAAAGGGAAGGTGCCAAGCCTTTCCTCCCTGTCCTCCTACGTTCTCACTACACTCTCTTCACTTTCTACACTATTTTCATTCGTGTATTGCGTGCGGCTCTCACCATCGCCTCTGCTTTGAACAGTAGGCAACGGTTTTCTCGAAGATAATGGGAAGTAGGATAATTTTACTTCAAAAGCTTTCCAAAAATCCTCTATTAAACTTATAGAAGTCTGGTCGAAATTCGCCATTTTGTTCCTCTAAAAACATCCAAACCACTATAATCAGTGTCTGAATCCTTTTATGACTGGAAATGCTTCAATGTGTGAGCTTCTCTTCCAAATTTTGAATAAGGATTAGATTGAGAACGATCCCAGTCGTTTTGACTAATTCAAACACATTTCAATAAATAAATTTATTATCTTCACCAAAATATGACTACCTCATATCAGCCAACTTATTCCTGTTCAGTTCGTCATCTGGTGCTGTCGTGAAGTGCTCTCATTTCGCCTGTCGCAGTGTATTCCACGTGACTTGTGCAAGGGTTAATGGACTCGAATTGACTACTATTGTTCCTGCAGAGAAGAAGAAAAACGATGCAAACAAGAACGAGCAGTCCGAAGTGAAGGAGGTGAGTGGTTATCAAAACTACGCAGACGTAGGGAGCATTTGAGTCTGACTCAAAAATACGGGAGGTAGGGTACAGGAGCAAAATTTACGTTATAACTTCATTATGAAGGGAAGATTTTTGAAAATTCAAGGCTAGAGATACGAAACTGAAGGGAATATTATAGAGGGCAGACTTGGGACTTTTTTTTTTTGTTGAAATTCAGTCACCACACCACAGTTGCGGTGGAAAAGTCCCAAGGCTGATAGGGAGTAGATCGCACGACCATCCTAACTTAAGTCCTCCCTAGATCTGTAACTACAGGCAATTATAATCATGAATGCCGATGAAATTTGGCAAAAAACTGCAGTTCATTTATTTTTAAAAAATAATCTGCTTTTATTATTAGCTGTATGCAGAGAGAAATATCTTTTCCCTCGTTTTTATAAAGTTCCCACTTTTCTTAACATTTCTTCAATGAACAAGTCACCAGGATATAATCATCTATTTTTGACACGCATTCAAATCTTCAGCACCGCGGAGTGACTCGCAACGAGCCGACGCGCCCTTCGCTCTTCTGCTCCAAGCACATGGACAAGAAGTTGAGGCGAATCTGGAATGACCACGATATCAATTCAGCCACTTCGATGTAAGATTTTCTTGTTTATTGCGGTGGCCAAAGTCTCTTGATCAATCTTTATTATGGATACACAGGTAACAATCACTTACCGTGAACCAATTTTCTTCCAACTTGGCAGAATTTTAAATTGACCGGGCCAAGCAAATATAAAACATTTCCGTCTAATTGGTTCATTGTAAGCGTGTCTAATAAGTTTTATTTGGAGCCATGATTATTTCATGCTTTTAGTCTTCACTATTTACATGCGTCAAGCCAAGATTTTGTATGTCAATTTCGAAAAACAGATTTACAAACTGTGTCCGACTTGTGTTTACCAATTGAAAATTTCGTGGCGTAAAATAGTATGAGAAATGCTGCATACCTCATATTTTTATTTATTTATAATTCGAATCAGATAGAAATTGCAGTTATCCTGAGATGACGCCTGAAATAATGCAGAAGATCTACAAAATGACACCGAGTCAGAAGATGCAAGTTGACGAAATCGTTGCGTTTTGGCTGATGAAGAGAACCGCTCTCGATGGAATCCCACTGCTTCCTGCTCACAAAATAAAGGTATTGTCATTTGCAAAGAAAAAACATTTATTTTTATGTAGTACACTGAGTTGAAATTGTGGTTGTTGGTTTCTGGCGAATGAATATCACTTATTTGTAAAAACCACTAAATTTATGAGCGAAATAGCGTTGCTATAAAAAAAAAAGATATCCTTCATTAATGCGTCTTTCATAGGAAGCCAAAGATGCTCAATATTCTTGATCATGAAAACCTATCAGCTATGTTTCGACTCTTAGTGAAATGTATTTCCAAGCCTGAGTCTTGATTTCGATTCCTAGTTTTCTAGTTTAGTCAAAGTTGAAATGATTGAATTTTTGTACGGGCTATTCTAAAAATTAGCTTGTGAAAAGTGCTTCTTGCAGATAAATCAAGCACAGCACGGCAACCGCAAGCATAGACTGAACGTGTGGAGGAGTGCGGTGAGGAGGAGAAGGGACATCGAAAAGGCTCGACTGCTCATAGGCATGGTCGTCAGAAGAGAGAAACGCAAGAAGGAACTCGTATGTCTTTGCATCTAATTTTATGGAACAGCTATGAAATTTTAATTATCTGAAAGCATTGATGTGCAGTAATAATCGCACTTATTCGCGGAAAATGAAGATATGTTGAATGATTTGTGAAAACGTAACTATATTCGGTGCATAATTCCAGTCAGTTTTGGGATAATGATCACCCTTACCTCTATCCCTTATCCTGCCCTATCCTACCATAGCTATTCTTTCTTTTAGTTTCCCTCATTTCCCTTTTCTCTCTCCTTTCTTATTTTTTTTTTTTTTATAATTACTTTCATATTTTGAGGGATTTGTCGTACTTAGACTTATTCAATCAGGCTGAAATTTTATACGAAGTTTGGACACATAGGAACCTTTCATTTGACACCAAAATCAAGTCGATTGGATGACTGCGGGTGTACGGATCATCTTTATCCGGATTTACGGAATTTTACTATCTTTCGAAATTTTTCCTTCTATTTTAGGTGTCTACCATGACTAATCCTATTATATAAGCCAAAATTTAGCCAAAACTCTGAAAATTGGCGCAATCTTCCATAACAACTAATTGGCTCATAGAAAAAGACACCGGGTTTTTTCTTTTCCTATCTTGCCTCCCCATACTATTTCTTAGAAAACCCGGTCTTTTTCTAGGCGCCCAACTAATTATATCGATATAATTCACTTTGGGAAACTTACTCACTTCGAATTTTAGACAATGCAGGCATAAGGATAATGTAATAAGACAGGTAGTGTATCTATGGCATCAAAATGACCCGACAAGTGAACTAGTCATTCTATGACAAAACCTAGTGCTCTTTCCATATCTTGAATAATACCAACAAGATCCATGATTCGAAGTGGATCAACTTTCCGGAAAAAAAAACAATTTTAAATTGGAACTGTCATTGCATTCGATCTTTCAGACTCGCACAAATATGAGGATACTGGAAAATTTGATGCGATCTGACACTGCCAGACCCTCGGTTTCTGCTCAAAAAGACACCATCAAGGCACTCAAAAGTATGGTTAATTAGCCTTAGAAACTTTTCGTCAAGGGTTAGTTTATTCATTTTGTATTCGGTGTTTTTTTTCTACTTTTTAGTCATTTCTGTTATTAATAAATTACGTTTTTCATTATTTTTATTTATATCTTATATCTTCACATGCACGACTTTAACGCTCTTGATATGGAGGATTCCACTCGAAGGGACAGTAGTCGGGGTCATTGGGCGGCTCGGTTGCATGACCGCGCGCCAGCAATTTGCATCTGAATTCGTGCAGTCGAGGCCAGGCCATGTCTGGACTCGTTGTCTGCTTCGGGTCTGACCACAGCCGTTCAGCCACTGCAGAAGCGCGAGGCCTAAACAAGACCGAGTAGCTATTATTCGTGCAGAAGGATAAGTAATTTCTACCATAAACGGGGAATCAGATTGGTACCATCAACAAATTCTCCCCATATGGCTGCCTCTCCTCCCAATACACGGTCCTAAATATCGACGTTTTTTAATATATATTTTTAAAATTTCTTTTCTTTACTTTTTCTGCCTGCGTCCCAGTAAAATTCTGCGGATCACATTGATAATAGTAGCCTCGCGTGACCTTATTTGATTAATGTGAGAATTTTTCCGTTAAAAAAACATTTACAAATGCACAATCGCTTTAATGACGGACAAGTCCGCAGTGCATTTTCAAGAAACATTTCTGTACCATCGCGATTGTGCAGTTTTATTAAAGGAAAAATTCACAGCGTTACCTCCATCGACTCCTCCCCAATCGGCCCCATACTTAATGTAGTTCAAATACCTGAAAATTAATGAAAAGTTTCAGCAGGATAGAATACAAATTTAGTATCATTTCAAAAACAGTGAAAATGATTGAGAGATGTTTTGGGAAGGGACTGCAGAAAAATGGGCATAACTTTCGATCGGATACACCATTTTACTTCGTTTAATCGCTTCGATCATACTGATACTAAATTTTCCTATAATTATCAACTCCGCAAATTCATTTGGCATCTTTAATTATGATATATGACGTTTCGAAAGATTTTCTTCGAAGAAATCACTTATTCTTATCTTTCTTAAATTCACTAGAAACCTTACCAGCAACTCGATAGAATAGCATTGTGTCCAGCTTTTGTAACCGATGCCATTTCCTGCATCATTTCATCGACAGTGCCTCCCTTCCAAACATGGGCTATAGTTCCAGTGGCCGGAACATTCTGGTCTAGCACTTCTTGCCAGACGATCTTCTTCGTATTCGGACGTGCTTTGTCGATCATTTAGAACATTCTGAACATGCCAATGCTTATTTATAATCGTTAGCCAAAATGTTTCCTAGATTGCTACATTCATTTCTTCTAACAATTTACACATGCATTCTGTAAAATCGCATTGGAAAAGTCTTCCTATAATTTTTAAATATAAACCTTAAAAATTTCTATATGAAAATCAACCTAATCTATGAAAGAGCACTCTGGAATTAAAAAATTCAAAGCAAAACAATATAAAGTAGCTAAAATAGATGTGTCATTTTTCCTTGCTGGTGGTTGAGGTAAATTTTTATCGGCTTTTTATCTTCAACTAAATTAGCTCGCTTTTATAAGCAGCAACCCCTTTCGAGCTATGAATGCATTCTAACTTTTCTATCGGTTTTGCTTACTTATTCCAATAGTAGTTGAGCAGCTTCGAGGTGTCATCTCCAAATCCAAGTCCGCTCATTCTCTGTCTCACTTGAGCATTGTTATACCAGCAATTTTTCATATCGTAAATTACTTCATCTCCTAAATTCGAAATTTGATTTCTCTTTGTGCTGAATATCCTAACGATTTGATGACATACACAATGCTAATATTCTCAATCCATACCTCCAAAGTGCATGTAGTTGTCTTTGAACAGAGCCAGAGCTTCCTGAAAGCCAAAGTTATTTACTATAGAAGTAGCATAACTTAGATACTGTGAAGAAGTTGTTGAGAATGTCGTAGTTTGCTTCGAGCGACGCATCGATGATATTTGGCAACTGATTGATTTGCCCGTTTGTATTGTAGCATAGGCTGAAAATATATTAAATCGGTGTTTTCTCTCTGTGCATTATTGTGACTCACGAAAGTAAAGCTGGAAACGCATGGCTCCAAGATCCGGTATGGCCTGGGGTGTCAAATTCGGGAATTGTTCTAATTCCTCTCAGCCTCGCGTAGTCGATTACTTTCTTCATGTCGTCAATCGAATAAGTATGGGCAGGAGTGTAGGCGCCCAACAGAGACAGGTTTGGATATTTGGCAGAAGTGTACGGGAAGCTCTCGGAGTCAGTCAGATGCCAGTGGAAGACGTTCATCTTGTTGTGAGCCATCAGATCGAGATTCTCGAGAAGAACTCCGACTGGCAGGAAGTGACGAGATGAGTCGATCATAACTCCTCGATGCGGGAAACGCGGTCTGTCTGATACACTCGCTTCTCTGATCACGAACTAAAGTATGGAGGACGAGCGTTATTCATCAAAATCTTTGGTCAATAACGCTACGAACCCAAAAAATATCAGAAGTGTCTATTAAACATGAAAATATCGACTTTAGTTTTTACGGCTATGATCACCATTTTAGTTTTATTCCTATAGCGGTTTTTTCACGCTAAACTAGCAAATGAGTGTTTTCCTCATAACTGTATTTGAAGTTGAAGTTGTAACTTGAGAATAATGGTCAATTTTTTGTTGAAGTTACAATCTTGAGGCCTTTACACGAATCTTACTTTCATTGAATTCTCACGAACCTTGTTAAAAATTGGTTGGAAGACAAGCTGACTGAAAGTCTCGAGACCTCGCAGAGCTCCCCAAACTTGGTTGGCTTGCAGAGTGGCCAGTTGAGACGAGCTGCTGACTGTTATCGAGTATGCCTCATCCATTTCCAGCTGTGGGTAGCCATTATCACAGCCCCCATCAACGCTGATCACAAGACTAGTGATTTGTGGGGATCCAGAATCCTGATATGTATTCGGATCGAATCCTGCGAAGACGATTTTCTGATATCGGGCCATGGCTTTATCGATCACTTCGCACGTTCCAACTTTCGAGGTGAAAGTGAACGTGAGTGGACTGATTGTCAGATTACTGCTGCCATAGTTGATGGTCCAAGGAAGAGGCCAGACTCCACCATTAGTCATCAACCCTGGATCGGGTCTTAAATAAAGATGTTTTAAGTCTCGCAACCTCTCCAATCCAGCGCTGGACGAAAGTTTTATTTTTTTTTGCGAAAGTAGCGTTTTTCGTTTATAACTGTTTCGCTTTCGAGACGGTCAGGTTCCATTCCCCATCCCATATCCTAAAATCGAGCTCTGTCCGATGACACTAGTCGCTATAGTATAAATTCATTCCGGTCTCGCAAAAAACAACTTTCGATCTAAAAATGGATCAAAACCTTCTGTCTGTCAAAAACCAAAAGTCGATTTTTTGCGGAACTAGAGATGAAGTTATACCGTAGCGACTAGTACCATCGGATAGAGCTCGATTTTTAGGAAATGGAACTGAGAGAAACAAGATCTGACCATCTCGAAAACGAAGTTATTTGCGACTTCCTGCCACTCTTGCAAAAATACTTTGTCTAGCCCTGTCTCGAATATCGCAATTCGTTGAAATAAGGTGTAAGGTGAAGAGAAAAGGGTATAGGAATTCCCTCTCGCTTCCCCAATTTACCCCTTCAAGTTGCGAGATTTCTGAATTACCTTCCATAGTACCAGGCATAGGCCTGTTGACAGGCGAAAAATGCTAGCAGCAGGTGCCGGGGCTGCATGATACACTGCTCTTTGATGGCTCGCTATGCAGCAGAATAAGACGTTTTTGGAATTTTCTGATTCCCTTATCACTTGGTTCGAGAGAAGCAGCATGGCCATTGATAGAAAAGTAATAAATCAATTCCTGATTAGGATGTATTGTGTGCATACTTTTCGAAGATTATAAAATGAAAGCCAGACATTTTATTATTAATATTTTACGAAGTTCAAAGCTATACAGAGATCATTTTATGTTAGGAGCATGCGAAGATTGGAATTTCTAAAAATCCTCAGCTAATGGTGAAATTTTTAGAGCTCCAATAAAAAAAACTAGAACTTCCTCGCTTCGCGCCCGCTTGCTCGTCGTTCTATATATCTCGGAAAAATATTGCAGAGATAGCGCTGCGTTATTTCCATGCTGCGCGACAGTGGCGCAGCAAGGAAATAATCTCTGCACAACCGCTGCGCTACCTCTGCCAGAGGTAATGCAGCGATAGTGCAGCGGTAGTGCGCCGATTGTGCAGCGCAGCGGTTGCAGAGATTATTTCCTTGCTGCGCCACTGTTCCGCTGCAAGGAAACAACCTCTGCACAATCTCTGCAATATTTTCCAGAGTTAAGTAAGTCTGATGAACATTTAAACTGAAATCATTAGAGATTAGTAAACCAGATAAAATCTTCAATTTCTTACTAAATTTCCTACAAATTCAACCTATTCTGGTGCCTGTTTTGAAAAATTGAAATTAAAAATAGATTCCAAATGACATCTCTTATTTTTATGATTTGTTATACATTAGTTTGAAATAAAATTTTGGCACTCTAAGGTCATCGATCAACCGGATAAATTGGCTCATCACTCTCAAAGTTTGTAAACCAAATAATAAAATTATAATTCTAATTGAAATTGAATTAGAATCTTTTTCTTTTAGAAATTTCCAAGATAATCTGCAAATGTTCACTTCAAAGGCAATTCTGGCTCCCCGATACTAATTCAAAATGAAATTGAAATGAACTGATGTCTTATTTTATTTTGAAATTTTTCATCATTTCTATCCGAAATGAAAACCTGGCTCACCAATTCTAAATAAAAGTTTAGAACTAAAATGAAATGAATTGATGTCATTTTTATTTTGAAATTTTTCATCATTTCTATCCGAAATGAAGTTCTGGTTCGTCAAGGACCTCGCTGGTTCCTGAAATGAAAATTTGAACTAAATAAGTTTATTGTTTGTACTGATGATTTCTGAATTAAATTTGAAATTGTTTTCTCTATGATTATCAGTTGGCATCGGTGATAAGGTTATTATAACTAATAAAATATTGAATATTCGTTATCAGTTTAAAATTTTGGGTCAAATGAACTCCATCTTAACCAAGAAATATGGACCTTTGGAAAATCGATTTTATGCTAATTTCGACAATTTTTGAAACCAAAATTTTCTGAAACATTTTTTTAAATCTCCATAATCGATTTGTATAATTGGTATGAAAATTTAGAATGAATATTGAAATTAAAAAGGGTGGTTACTTAATTATATAGCAGAGGTAATTTTTTTTTGTATATTTTACATTTTCTTTTATCAATAAAGGCTTAACTACCCAAGTTTGAGAGATAAAACCCGAAAGCACTACTACAGTTTAATCAACAAGCCATCCACAAGACCTACACGCCTGGCTGTCACCAAGAACCGTTTATCTCGAGTCCCGCCCGGACCCAGACTTGAAAAATTCAGAAAAAAAGCCCGGAATCGTGATTTTCAAGTTGAATATAGTTAGTCAGCGCCAAAAAACTAAAAAAAACGGAACTTGTTCAATTGGTCACCCCTTGGTTGAACCCCCCAAAGACTCTTAATAACAGCTTTCCTTTAATGTAGGAGGGAATTTTTTCACATTTGAGCATTGCGATAGTTAGGAACTGACGAATTATTTTACATTTGATAAGAACCAGTGTCAACAAATTCATATCAGCAATCAGCGGCAGAGCAGTTATTTCCACATCGATTTAATCGATAACTTTCACTTATTACCTTATATATTTATCACTATTCTAAACTAAACTAGAAGCTACGAATATATTATGAAATTTTAGAAATTATATAGAAAAATTACTTGTGATCAATATACCTCCATGTGAATATATATTTTAATTGACTGGAAATGATAATTGACTATGAATTAGAAAATATCAATAATGAAGACAATAGTTGGGCAGAATTTGAAAATAGCCAATCGACACCTCATAGCAGCGAAAATAACGAAACTAGGAGCGATAAACCGTTGCTTAAAAGACAAGGAAAACAAGGTATGGGTATTCCGTTTATCTTTCTGCGAATCTATAGAATGATAATAAATCGGGAATATTTTAGATAGTTTTATCAGGTCATTTTTTATAACATTTCAGACGAATACAAGTAAAACAATCATGGTCCTTAAAAAGTTAGCGAAATGAGTGATGAAATTGCTTTCAGATGAGCGGAAGATAGGAATCTGCAGGGATCGCTGCAGACAATTCTTCTTGCTGCTTTGGAAGGATTGGGTACTCGTTCGCAGGAACAAATTATGGACTTTCTTCGAGATCGTCGTCCCTCTCCTCTTCGCTCTTCCACTCGTTCTCCTCGTTGTCAAGGTTTGTTTCTTCAAAGGATTGTCATATGAATATCAGGAATGAATGGACAATAGATCCTACATGGAATTGTCATTTCATTTTATTCACACATAACTTTTATTAGAAAATAATATTATGAAGATATAGCATATGCTCGTTAAACCAATCCATTCAAATGATTTTATGTTATCAAATCATCGATTTCAGTGTCAAATAGTGCAATTAAATCCAGGCGAACTGTTCAATGTGATCAACATAAAGGGAGGCTCTGAAGATCTGGAGATGTCTGAAGGGAAGCTCAAGACGGTCAAAGCCAAGTGGTGCAATAATAATAGCGTCAAAATTGCTTATTTGTGAGTCATTTCTACTATGATTGAAAATCTGTATTATGCTTCCAGTGGCTCTCAAGTGGACGATGCAGATTCTATCATTGAAGAGCTGCTGAGACGGTATCCGCTGGGCGAAACTGGGATTAAGGTTATTTTATATATAGAGCATGGCAAAAGTCATTGCGCCAAAATTAACTAACAGACTTCAGGTTTGAAGCTCTAAATTTTAAATTCTAGTTAAAATTAGGTAAAAATTGGCAGATATGAGGATCGAGATATGAGAAATTCAAAAATTTTCTTAGACATTTACATATTGTCTGATTATGAGTTCATCATTATGTCGCAAATACTTCTGCCATATTTCGTAATTGAAGAAAATTTCCCAAGTTTCCTTTTTCGATTACACCGGTGAAATTCGACGATGAGACAAAAATGATCAGTGAACTGAAGTCGAATTTGCCGAACGATACGAAAGGAGGGAGCATCTTCTGTTCAATTAAAGAGTAAGCGATTTCCTCATTTTATGACTTTTTTTATGAATTTAAAGTTTTTATGTTTAAATAATTATTCCAGTTCTCACTCAGTATTACATGACATTTTTTAGCTACGTGTTCGGCATTTCCCTTTATGAATTCGACACTTCTGCCCGTAACCTGAAGTATCGTTTCTTCGTTCCCGAGGACAGGACCGATGAATGGAAACTTGCGGACGAGAATGCCTGGGAGGACCCATTTGGAGTCACTCTCAACAGACAAGAGTCAGTTATTTCCTATTTACTGCCTAACAAACGTTATCCTTTGAATGCATTCTGCGTTCAAGCTTAGTTGTGCACAGAAAACAAATTTTCTCCTCTCGATTTCACACTATTCGCTTGCTCTTTGACATTTTCCAAAGGATGAGCTTGTAAGATCGTGTATTTCTTACATTCGTGCACTTACCTACTTTCAGAATCCCCTCTCAGCCTCCATATTTGGCCACTGCATTCATCACTTTCCAATATTCGCTCGAGTCCATTTTCATAAAGGTATTTTTTTACTTTTTTTAGTTCCACCTTTTTTTGTAAAATATTGGAACAATTTTATTATACTAGCGAATTTTCATGACATGATTCATATAGAATGCATCATTTGGTAAATATTTGCGAGTTACAAATATGAATTACGAATAAGATGACTGCAGCATTTTCATTTCTTCCTCTACTTCCTATATTTATAATTTAAATTCTTATGAATAGACTGCAAACTAGCAAAATGATAAGATAAGCCAACGTTAATTTAGGTTCGAAAGTTTTTAATATCGCTTTAAAGAATGCTTATGCAATTGGCCTTTCCTTTGAAGTTATAAAAAAAGCGATTAATTTTGTTTACCAATGTTGAACGAGTCATAAATTTTCTAGTGTAGCTAATGAGCATTTTGGTATGTAGTATTCCCAATGCTGAGCAATATTTAGCACGCATTAGTTCGATTTATGATAAGAAGTAGAGGTGTCTTCACAGCTGTTGATTCAAAACTATAAAATAGACAATAAAAATACAACAGAAAATACTTTTGCAGAAAGTGACTGGAAAGGAAGAGGCTGGAAATGAGACTCTGCATCTGCGTCGCTTCCCCGAGCCGCCAGAGAAGCAAAACAGCCTGGTCATCCTGATCGGGTTCATGCCCGTCCTCTGGGGAATGACTGTCTTCATGAATTTGCTCCACACTGGCAGGGAAATTGCCGCTGAGAAATACACCACAAAGGTAAACATAAATGCACAATTGAGCTGATCAGAGATTGTGCAGAAGCATAACAATAGATATGGCTATCAGACGTTTACACAAATGAACATGAGACGATATGCATATTACTGCTATCGTTGCATCTTTATGATAGCGGAACTAAAAAGTAGTGCAAAGAACAAACTTTATTTACCATGCAATATTCTGATAAGAAATTAAATAATCTTAGCTGATTTTGATAACTAGGAATGGATTTTGAAGTAATTTGTAGCTCAGCAGATGTAATAAAGGACATAAATTTCCAGGAAAAATATCTTTTCAGCCATTCCTATCTGCAATGGGCCTGAACGCCCGTCTGTTCTACTTGTCCCACATCGCGTTTGCCTTCCTAAAAGTCTTTCTCGTCATCAGCATCTGCTTCATTCCGATGACCAGAGCTATGGGAGTAAGATTTCTCAAATTGAGGCTAGAATAACTTGTATCATTCCAGAGTATCAGCTTCACTCTGTTCTTCGCCATCGTTATGTGCTATGGATTGGGTGCAGTCGTGTTCGCAGCATTGATTGCCTCGATGTTCAAGACGCCAAATTCCACTATCAAAGGTCGAGTTTTTTTTTTATTATGAATGATTAATAGAACTTTTATTGAAGTTTAATTATTTCTAAAGTTTTTTAAACTGAAAAATTCTCATCCTTGCAAAGTGACATTATTGCTCTTAAAACTGTTTTTCATTTTTCCTACAAAATAGTTCGTCTATAGTAAAACAGTTGGTGTAATTTTCTTCGTTTTTTTTTTCAAATACCTATGAATTTTCTATGAGTAGTTTATTCCGCTACAATCATGTCTGTACGGAATATTCCGTTCTAAAAAAACTCTGAATTCCAGTTATTTTTGAGATCATTCCGTACAGCCTTGGCCTCGATAATGAATATTTTGTTATTTCCATTCTTTCAGTGCTGATAATCTCGTGGATTGGCCTGATCATTCTCTCTATCAAATCCCCGCCCAGCCATTCCAAATGGCAAGCCTATGTATCCTCGCTCAACATCAACACTGCATTCCGATATGCGGCTGAGAGCATTGCTGAATTCATGAATCGAGGTTCTACTTTATTCCATACATTTTTGCAAGACATTTCAATTTCAGGCCGAGTTCTGGGTTGGTTGGACATTTTCGAAGATGCTTCCTACATATTCTCCTGTGGAGAAGTATCGGCTATTTTCTTAGCTTTACTGTTAATTCTTCATATTCAGGCCTTTCTGATGATCATCTTCGACATCTTCTGGATGTTGTGCATGACTTTCGTCTTCGATCGCGTCTTCGGTCAACCTGATTTCAGTCTTCGCGACGTCTTTAGCTGCTATTCTCCTGCTAATGTAAGAACGTGTCTTATTGACTCGAGTCTATTATCCGAAAAATTAAAAATAAAGTAATTGAATAGTATGATACCCATCAAAATTCAAATTTGATTTTACATTTTCCCAAAAAATCGAACTTGCCTATTCGTGTTTAATCATTTATCTTTTTCAGTGCGAATCAGACTCGATCGATGAAGTGTTAGCAGCAACCTCATCGACTCGGCGTCACGACAGGAATGAAATGCAGGTGCGACAAGGAAGGGGGAAGGTGTCTGCATTCAAAATGCAGATTGACTGACTCAATTGATTGCAGATGGTCTCCATCAATTCGGACGGCACGAGTCTCCTGCCCGATTCGACCGAGACTGACAACGGCAGAGCTCAGGCAAAGAAGAACATCGATGTCAAGGGTCTTGTAAAGGTGAATTGAAATATTAGTTTTAATAGAATCGACGAAAAATGTTCTCGTAAAATATTTACTTTGAACTAAACGTGAATTTATGTAATTTAGAAAATGAGTTTTTTCAGATCTATTCCGAAACAGGCGAAACAGCAGTTGCCGGCCTGACTTTGAATGCAGTGAAAGGAGAGGTTGCAGTGTTGCTGGGCCATAACGGAGCTGGAAAGAGTACGACATTCTCCGCCATTTCTGGAATCATCGCTCCCACTGCAGGTAAAAAGATTTTAGCAATTTACAGTACCAAGTTTTCTTTTATCTTGTTTTGCGCAATTCAAAAAGAGGAACAACACAGAATGAAAATAGTTGAAAAATTGTACAAGGATGTAAATACTGTAGAACGATCATTTATGATTGAAACCGAATGAATTATCATTTTTAGGAGAAATCCGCATTTGTGGTTACGATGTGCGAACTCAGCGAAACGAAGCAAGAAAAATGATCGGATTGTGTCCGCAGGTTTATCTTGAGAAATGATTTATTTCAAGATGAAGATTTCAGCACAATCCTCTGTATGAGAAATTGACAGTGAAGGAGCATTTGTGGCTTGTGCACGGACTCAAAGGGGCTGACAGAAGTGAATATGCCGATGAGGAGAAGTACCTGCTCCAGGAGACCAAACTCGATGAAAAGGGAAATGAGGTGGAAAATGATTTGAAAATGACGATGAAGATGAAACTTCAGAAAGCGATGAATTTGTCCGGAGGAATGAAGAGGAAGTTGTGTGTCTGCATGGCTCTGATCGGGAAATCTCCCGTTGTTCTGCTCGATGAACCCACTGCAGGTCTGTTCAATTAGACAATTCTTTCTGAAAAATGGAAGAAAATAGTCAGATAGTTCTTTGCTCATTTGAATGGAATTTTATCATCCAAAGTTTGAATATTTTGAAATAAAAACTCAAGCCAAACCAAATATTCGTTAAACTTCTCATGAAGGCGTTACTTTTCCTTTCAAATTTAAAAATTGCAGGAATGGATCCCTCAGCAAGGAAGAATGTGCAGAGTTTGTTGGAGAAGGAGAAGGAAAAGCGAGCCATCCTCCTGACGACACACTACATGGACGAGGCAGAGCGGCTTGGTGATTGGGTCTTCATCATGTCTCACGGACAGCTCGTGGCATCTGGCACTAATCAATATCTCAAGAAGAAGTAAAATTTATTCATTGGAAGTTTCGTAAATTTCGAAGAAAGCCTAGGTATACATTCTTATCCAATGTAGCTCATATCTCCAATCTTGAAAGGCTAAAATCACATTGAAATTTTATTCTTCTTTCTAATCCTGAATCAAAACTCCAAAAAATCCATATCTACATTTTTCCTTGTTTCACCATTCTCCATTTCAAGATTATCCACTAATAGCCATTAAATAATGTTGTAATATTCTGAACGAACGAATGAACTCCTTTGCAGATTCGGCAGTGGCTATTTGTTGACAGCTGTCCTGATGGAACAAGAATCTACACTGAGGGTTGACAATACATCTGGAAGTGGGAAGAAGGAAGCCAAGAAAATGGAAGAAAATGCGAATGAGTTGGTCAGCATCTGCAAGAAGTACTGTAAACAGGCACAGAGAGGGAAGATGCATGGAAAGCAGATCGAAATCATTCTTCTTGAAAAAACACAAGACAGGTTGGAGGTACCTTGATGAATCGATATGATTGAATGAAATTTGCAGCTTCCCTAGACTCTTCGAACATCTCGAATTGATTCAGGAAATCAGGTGTGATTTATTAGTTCTCTTGACTAGGTTAACTGAGCAGCTAGACGTGGCGATGACGGAATGACTAGACCTATAGTTTTCCCCACTTTCTCCCTACTTTATTTCCCTTCCCTTTCCCTAACTATAGGTATCGTCATTCCGTCATCTTGTCATTTCAAAAGTGTGCTAACTGAATTCCTCCAGTTTGTATGGAGTTCACAACGTGCCCAATCCCAATGGATTCTATGTTCCTGCCAGCTTGCGCATTAAGAGTTTTGGTCTTTCGTTGAATACACTAGAACAAGTATGTTGTTTTTCTATTCTAAAGATTATTTATGAAAACTCAACTCTTCGCTTAATGGAAAAATTCTCGTATTGCTATTCTGTCTAGAATTTCTCTTGGCAGTCAAATTATTTAATACATATTTAGGTGTTCATTCGAATCGGTGAAATGGTAGAAACAGCCCTAATTAAACAGAACAGTCAATCCGACTCAACTTCGTCCTCCTCTCAACTCAGTAATGACAGTTACGCCAAGCTCATCGAGGATCAAAAAAGTTAGGCCATGCATTTATTTCTTGAATTCAATCAGTTGATTTCAGAAATCCCAGATAAAAGATATGGTAACGTTCTCGCTCAGTTCCGAGCCATTTGGAGGAAGGTAGATATTTTTCATGTTTAACATTCCATTTTTTGATTTATAATATGTGAAAAGTTATCATAAGAGTTATCTAAATTTCCTGCGCCACTGCAAAACTTGCAGCGTTTCCTGTACATGCGTCGGAACTGGCCGCAGCTGGTCACGCAGGTCCTCGCCCCCCTGGCCATTCTCGGGTTCGTCAGCTTCGTCGCCAACATGAAAACTGCCAGCAGGACTGACCAAGGTTTAATATTTTTGAACCAATTCATTTTAATTCCTTTCAGAACGCACCTTCTCGCTGTCTGCATTCGGCCAAACCCGAGTCCCCATTCTGATGCAAAGCAAATCTCCACTTGCATATGAATACTACGAGCTGATGAAAGCTGCAGAGGGTGGCGCATATGTGAGTTAATCGATACACATAAATTCTATGAGAAATTTTCCTAACACCAATTTCAAGATAAAATAGTGGAAGATTGGGTTGATAAAATAGGTCCACTGTAGATAACACCCTCTTTTCTGAAAATAGTATGAAGAGGAGAAAAAGAGTGGTAATTACAAAGGGATGATAAAATAGGTGTAAACTCTTTATAAACAGTTAGAAATTAGAAAATGACGTCCTTGTAAATCAAGCAATTCTTCAGGTGCCTGTGTACAATAAGAGTTCTGACAGTTTGGAAACTATCGTCGCCCATCTGCCGAAGGAACTGCCTGCATACGGAATCGGGGCTGCTTTCTATCCTAGTCGCGGAGAAGCTCTCTTCAATGGAAGGTTTGATTTATCAGCTCATCTTTCACAAATTCTTGGTACTTTCCATTTTAGAGCTCATCATTCTATTCCGACAACTATCGCAGCGTGGAATACGGCTCGATTGAGAACACTTGCTGGAGGAGGTATGGTGAAAAATCATCTATCAAAAATGATTAATGATTCAATTAAAAAATTAAAGATAATTGTTTTATTTCGAAAAATGTCAAGAAATTCGAAAACATAGAATAAATAGAATAACACCTTATCTCTTCTTACTTTCATATTATCCCGCTTTGCCTGTTCAGGATCAGGTTCAATCGAGCCGCAAGTGATGGTGTATGCAAACCAAGCCGACAGCCAAACAGCCGTCCTGCCCTCCGAACTCATCAATTTCGTATGCATTCTTATATTCTTCCTGTTTACGAGTCAGTTTCCTTCCAGATCCTTGCCCCCTTGTTGATTCTTGCTTTGTCCCTCCTCACTTCCACTTTCGTCATGTTTTTGATCGAAGAACGAGCTACCAAATTTGCCCATCAGGTTTCGATCATTCATTTTTTACTTTTAATCTCACTATCTTTCAGCAATCCCTGTCAGGAATTTCCCCCCTCACGTTCTGGTCAGCCACTTTCCTCTACGACTTCATCTTCTATCTGATTATCATCGTCGTCTTCCTGATCATTTTCTGCGTCACAAAATGGATGCAGAACGTTATTGAATAGTGAGTTGTTTCTGAAATCACTGCTAGAATGTTAGCATGATTACTAGATAAAATCTAGCCCAAAATGATTAAAAGTTCATTTTCGCATTTATTTTCAGCGTGTTCTTGTTTTGGCTGCTCTACTTCTTCGCCTGCATGCCATTCATTTACTCCGTTTCCTTCCTCTTCAGTTCTCCATCCAAGGTGAGCATTTTGATCAGATCATTTCAACTCTTCAACGTTTCACTTCAGGCCAATGTCCTGTTGATTGTGTGGCAAATCCTTGCAGCCCTGTTCGCTCTGATCATCTTCAATCTGCTCAAATACCTCTACAAGGAATCTAACTTCTTGTCGGATGCATTCGATGTGAGTTCTTCCTCTTCCTTCAAACAATGAATTGTTTCCCTTTCAGGCTGCGTGTCTGTTCCTGCTTCCATCCTATGCAATGGCCACGGCTCTCGTCAAGCTAGCTATTCACGATCCTCTCTATGCAGAGTACAAGGATCTGATGGCAGTGAATCCGGAAGTCGCCGCGAAATTCAGAAGCAGTCTCCTTGCATGGGATAATATCGGTAAGTAAGCGCCTCTAAATTATTAAGCCATAAAAACACTTTTTTATTTATTTAAATTTTTTCATATAATATGCAGAAGCAACTTCTAAATGTTGCAACTTGACAGAAAGTTTCTTCTCCACTTTCTACCATCCTGTATCCTCTTCTTTGTCTTATTATTTAGTTTCTTCTCGATCATTCATTTATTTGCTTTCTATCTCAAACTATAAACTTCGCCATATTACACACAGTATTGGAGTTACCTAACACGATAAATTATTTGCTTGCAGGCAAATTGTGGGTGTGCATGCTGGCATTCGGCATTTTATCCTCAATCCTCTTCATGGCTCTGCAATTCAAATCCATCCGCAAGCAAATCAGTCAGATTTGGGACATCGGGACGACCAGAAAGGGGAAGGTCGACAATTCTAAGCTGATAAGAATTTTAGTCTTAGAAATGAGTTTTGCATCTTTGATTTGTCTACTTTTAATTGAGAAGATACAGTCTAGTAATCTTTCTTCTGAAAAATCTAGAGATGTGCAAAGTGGGTCAAATAGAAAATGAACATGGGTTATCTATTTAACGCATTTAAATTAAAACATTTAATATAGCAAAGCTCTCAGGTAACAGCAAGTGTTCAGGACATCATAATCGACGAACAGGCCCTGTTGAATGAAAAAAACACAGCGAACAAAGAAGTGCACTCGGACACTGACAAAAATGTCCTCGTTACTAATGTATGGCATCATTTTTCTTCAATCAGTCAAATATTCATTTTTCAGAATCTGGTGAAGAAGCACGGTTCTCTTACAGCTGTGGATAACCTGAATATGGCTGTGAAAGAGGGAGAATGTTTCGGTCTGCTGGGAGTGAATGGAGCTGGAAAGACTACCGCATTCAATATGCTCACAGGTAAGACAGTTTTGAGGGTTAAAAATCAGCTTCATTTTTCATGTTTCAGGTCAAACATTTGCTACGAGTGGAACCGCGAAAATCGATAAAAAAGATGTCACAAATCATATTGTATTCTTTTTAGATTAACTTTAGAAATCCAGCTATTTTACACGACAGGGTAATTTGTAAATGATAGAATGACGAAACAACGAATGGTATTTTTGCATTTAATAATGATTTTATTGTATTCGATGAAACGCAATAGAAATTGATAGCAACTTGGATTAGTAACACGCGCTCATGAGGAAAATAATATAGGGTAGGGTCTGGTAGGTTTTCTTTCCCATACTGATCCGTCAGATGACTACATGTTGTATCCGTTGCCATCAGTTTCTATTGCGTTTCGTCAAATACAAAAATATTATGTCTTTTCGCATTCGTCACATCCGTCATTCCTCCAAATACGAGTTACCCACGATAGTTATTATTTAATTTTCACACCAATTTCTCATATTTTGGTTTCAGCCACTCGGTTACTGCCCTCAATTCGACGCTCTTCTGATGGATTTGACTGGCAGAGAGACGCTCGAGGTATATCCTTTTCCTATATTCTGCACAAAAACGATTTGCATTTTCAGATCTTGGCCCAAATGCACGGCTACAGTCATTACAAAGATAAGGCGAAAGTGATTTTGGAAAGTGTTGGAATGAAGTCTCAGGCCGACAAACTCGTTCGATATTATAGGTGATTGCAGTTTTTGTTATGACTTTCTCGATATTAGACGAAATAATGCTATATGAAAGAACATGCAATAATCTTCTTTTATATTTTTAAAAGTCCTGTCAAAATCTGAATAATCAATTCTGTTTGAATAGTTTTATCCTCCTATTTTTCAGCGGTGGACAAAGACGCAGATTGAGTGTCGGCGTGGCTCTGCTGGCCCCCACGAAGATGATCATTTTGGATGAACCCACTGCAGGCATTGATCCTAGGGTTTGCTACTTATCAGCATTTAGCCTTCAATATCTTCTGATTCAGGCCCGTCGTGAAATCTGGGAGCTGCTTTTGGAAGTTCGGAAGCATTCGCGGTCGGCCATAATGTTGACCTCCCACTCGATGGACGAGTGCGAGGCCCTCTGCAGTCGAATCGCCATTCTTAACAAGGGAAAACTCATCGCCATCGGGGAGAGTCAGACACTCAAATCACTGTGAGTCACAATTTTCATCATTCTTTTCTACTCACCTCGAAAGAATGTCTTTTTTGATCATAGCAGAAAGGAGATTGTTTACGTAAAACCGTATGACTTCGTTTTCCTCTTTTCTCACACTATTTCAAAGTGAGAGATCTTGAACATTATTTTGGCGAAAATGAGAAGAAACGAATGCTTCAACCTGTTCGCATTAGTGAAAAGACTGACGCATTTGCTACTGGGCTAGAGGAGCATTGTGTGCTTCACGCAAGGATATACGTGTTTTCATTCTTACGGTTTATTTGTGATTCCCTGTCAGGGTTACTTTGAGTTGTTGGACTTCCTGCAGATGGTGGTAGATGGAGTAGGAAATGGCTGGTCGAGGGAGACGAAGATTGGCAATGAGATTTAAGAGTGGATGAGATCAATGTTGATTATAGGATTGGGTAATTGCTTGATGTAAACTAATTTGAGATAGAGGTTTATGTGTTCAACTTTGATTCAGGCTAATCACAAGACTCATATTCTGCATAATTTTTCTTGACTGAATTCTTCAATTTAGGTACGGAAATAATTACACGATGACGATGACAGTGCCGAGTGGGGATGAGAGTGTAAAGAGTGAGGTGAAGAAGGAAGTCGAGCAGACATTCACAGATTCAGTCATCAAAACCACCGAGGAGAGCAAGACACTCAATCTCAAGTGGCTGGTCAGTTATTCGTTGCATCCTTATCATTCATTCATTGGAATAACGATATAATGATTGCAGATCCCGAAGAGGCCGAACGATAAATGGTCGGAAAAATTCAGTCAGATGCAGCAGCTCGCGCAGAAATACGACATAAAAGTATTTTAGATGCATATATTGGCATTATTTCCTAAAATCTTGTTCTTCAATATAACAATAACTATTGCAAAATGGATAATGCTGTGATGCGAGAAATTACAATACTTTTTTATCAAACTTATCATAGAAGATTATGCAAAATCATCAGCAAATTAATTCAATACACTTTCAGGACTACTGCCTGGCGCAATCGAGTTTGGAAGATGCATTCCTGAGGCTGTCAGAGACGAATGACAACAATGATCCAGGCTTCGTGAAGAACAGTGCAGATGAGGGAGAGACAAATAAAAAGGTGGAAGCAAAGGCAAAAATAAGCGAGAAATTGCCTGGAAATAATATTATTGATAGTAAATCTCTGGTGCAATCGAGCTCGGAAGGTCCATTGTTGAGGCTGTCAGAGACGAATGACAACAATAATCCAGCTTTATGAAGGACAGTGCAGACAAGGGAGAGATAGGGAAATATACGAAAACAAAAATAACAAACGAGGAAGTGCCTAGAAGCAGTTCAAATTATAGCAATTCCTTTAAATTAATGGACGAAACCGCTCCAAGCCAGAAGTTAAATAATGAGCCTCCTTATCTTCCTTCAACGAAAGAATAATTTAATCAGCCCTTTTCCAGCAGTTTCAATAATGACTTTCTCTGTAAATAAATTTTTTGTCAAGTTTCTTCATTTCTTCCTGCCTGTCAACAGTTAGAATACGAATCGTATACGATAATCTCACTCTACCATAATTACATACTATCCTTAGACATCTCACCCTTGATCTTTATAAACTAGGCTCCCGGAGACCGCCTCCGTCAGACAAAAGTTTTGCTTAAATTTAATCGGGTCTTGATCAAATTTGATGGTTATTTTAGAAAACAAGAAAAACAAAAGATCACTCATTGAAATTGTCATAAATTTGATAATTGTATATCAAACTTCCAACGTTTTCATAGTAAATATACTTTCTTTTCATCAATTTGATTTGATGAAATGACTTTCAAAATAAAATTTAATTTTCAAACATTTATTGCCCAGATAATATTGAAATCGCATAGAAATTGCTTAACGATTCTGAAGTGAGACTATTCTATATTAAGAGTGAATGTCAGGACTATTCAAAGTGGCGCGGAACGGGGTCCATCGGTTTGACTGATTTTCACATATCTTATACAGTTTTTCACCCTGATCATCATGGTTTGGTTTATTTTTCGAAAACCTTTTATAGCAAAATTTTTCTTTGTACCTCCTGTTTTATAGTCAAATCGTCAAAACTGCCAACTTTGGCCTCCACCTAGCCCCACCCACTTTTGGGGGCGGAGCCTGATCTCTCCATTTTTGTGATCAATGATCAAGGGGCTATCCACCCATATGGGTCATATTCCGGTAGAAGAACTTTTTTTTTTCTAAATGCAGTCCCTTTCTATGGTTTATTTGAGTCTTAAAAAGAATTCGTCATAAAAACTCGATTCTTACGAATACGAGGTGTGTATTTTTATCGTTTATAATCTATAAATAAATGACGAATAGTGTTATTTCAACATGCATTTTTCACGTTTTAGGATTCCTAAATGAGAACCCATGTTTAGGAATCGATTTTTAGTTTGATAAAAATTGCGAAGCATCAATCTAGTAGTTTCGTTCTTCTTTCTTCAATGATCAATTTCAACTTCATTAATTGCAGACTTTCTCATTCAATCAATACTCTTTTACTATTTCCATTTTTATTGTTTAGGTCTCTCAACAAAAAGATGCTAGCCAGTTTACCAGTCGAAATTATATTGTTGATCTGCGAATATCCCGAATCCAAAGATCTGGGACAATTGGCCTGGACTAACAATCGAATGATGCAAATAATCAAGAAACATCTACCAACAGCACTCGAGAGGAAAATTTTATTCTATCGTAGGAAAATATTTCTCGTATGAGCGAAAGTTAACCTTAGTATTTAGTGCCTTATAAAAACGGCAAAATTTCCAAAGGGAGAATTTGTCTGTTTGATTCGCATAATATTTCTGTTGAGCAGATTGGGAGATTTACTAATTGTTTAGTATCATATGAAATAGCAACCGCAAAAGATAAGGTTGATTCTTTTATTTAGCATTGCCAATTTTATAATTTTAGAGTTTTGCAATTGAATCTTATAACAATTTGTTTGAAATTTTCGATCTGAATACTCGACAAATTTCAAGAGGTATTATCAACAAATCCATGAACGATCGATTTAAAGAATTTTACAGGCCCAGATCCTCCTGAATGGCGTGAAAATGCATTTGTGTCTCATTTCAAAGACATTGTATTATTTGGGTGGAAAGGTTCCTGAATCATTTCGGCCTTACTCGAATCGAGTTGATGTAAGAAGATCGAATGAAAATCTATGAAATAATTCATTCAGGTTTTAATAGACGGAAAATGGAAAAAAGGATCTGCTTTTCCTCTTCCAATTCGTTATGCTCGAACAATAAGATGCGGTGGAATTTTATACGGTCACATTGTAGCATATTCATTATCGTAATTATATAAATTCAGTTATTGGTGGATGGAATAGTAATGAGATATATCGATTATCAAACGATGAACGAGAATGGATTAAAATTGGAGAAATTCCAGAAAGACGAGGTTTATTCGGCGTTGCATCGTTAAATGAAAAAATTTACATAACTGGAGGATACTGGTTGTTAATTTTGCCTGATAAATAATGTATCATTATATATTTAGTTGGGATGGTGATTTCACATCCTGTCTGTGTTTCGACCCCTCAGCTCCGGTTGACAGTCGAGTTTTCCGAATCGCTGATATGAATTATGCAAGATATCATCATTCGCTTGTTGCTGCGAATGGGAAGTTGTATGCAATCGGAGGGTGAGCTGAGATTTCGCATGTCTTTATACGAAATATTTGTTAACTTAGATTTCAAAAAAATTCTATAGAAACTTGTTGTAATTTAATCGAGGAATACGATCCACAAACGAATAAATGGCGAATAGTGGGAAAGTTATCATAACATAAAACTTGATTATAATAATCTCAGATTTCGTATAGAAATTTTATCCAATGAAATGTGAAATAATAATTTAATTTCAATGCACATGATACAGACAACTCTCGAAGACATCCAATAAGGACACTGAAACATTGCAAACTGAAATAAATATTCATTTTAATCAGGACTATCCGAACTGTCTGGAAGTTCAGTTCAAGTTCGATTTTTGTTGAACTTCAGACAGTCCTGATCCTGTCATTTATTCTCCATTATTTGCGACAATGGCACTATCAGAAAATGTAATTTTTTGTTTTAAATTCGGTTGAATAAATTCAAGAAAAACAATAAATAATTGATAGTATATCGAAAATTGATCAGTTTATGTTAACACACCCCTCAAAAATATTCACACTGACCGGTTATTCCGGAAAAAGCCGAAAAATCTCTTCGGAATATAGCAATTGAAGGGCAATACTTCGTTTTTGTTTCCTAGAGTACCGTGCTACCATTTTACAATGTTACCATATGAGTCCATGGTATACCACCCATATGGGTTTGGTTCGGATTCAGGACACTTTTGCAATTGTCCGGACCCTTGTTACAGTCATTCATGGAATGGCTCTTAAGACTCGAGTTTTTACTGGCATTCACTCTTAAATTGAAACTGTCATTACGTTCGATCTTTCAGACTCGCACAAATATGAGGATACTGGAAAACTTGATGCGATCTGACACTGCCAGACCCTCGGTTTCTGCTCAAAAAGACACCATCAAAGCACTCAAAAGTATGGTTAATTAGCCTTAGAAACTTCTCGTCAAGGGTTAGTTTATTCATTTTGTATTCGGTGTTTTTTTCTACTTTTTAGTCATTTTTGTTATTAATAAATTACGTTTTTCATTATTTTTATTTATATCTTATATCTTCACATGCACGACTTTAACGCTCTTGATATGAAGGATTCCATTCGAAGGGACAGTAGTCGGGGTCATTGGGCGGCTCGGTTGCATGACCGCGTGCCAGCAATTTGCATCTGAATTCGTGCAGTCGAGGCCAGGCCATGTCTGGACTCGTTGTCTGCTTCGGGTCTGACCACAGCCGTTCAGCCACTGCAGAAGCGCGAGGCCTAAACAAGACCGAGTAGCTATTATTCGTGCAGAAGGATAAGTAATTTCTACCATAAGCGGGGAATCAGATTAGTACCATCAACAAATTCTCCCCATATGGCTGCCTCTCCTCCCAATACACGGTCCTAAATATCGACGTTTTTTTAAATATATTTTTAAAATTTCTTTTCTTTACTTTTTCTGCCTGCGTCCCAGTAAAATTCTGCGGATCACATTGGTAATAGTAGCCTCGCGTGACCTTATTTGATTAATGTGAGAATTTTTCCGTTAAAAAACATTTACAAATGCACAATCGCTTTAATGACAGGGACAAGTTCACAGGGCACTAAAAACATTCCTGTACCATCGCGATTGTGCAGTTTTATTAAGGGAAGAATTCTCACAGCGCTATTTCCATCGACTCCTCTCCAATCGGCCCCATACTTAATGTAGTTCAAATACCTGAAAATTAATGAAAAGTTTCAGCAGGATAAAATACAAATTTAGTATCATTTCAAAAACAGTGAAAATGATTGAGAGATGTTTTGGGAAGGGACTGCAGAAAAATGGGCATAACTTTCGATCGGATACACCATTTTACTTCGTTTAATCGCTTCGATCATACTGATACTAAATTTTCCTATAATTATCAACTCCGCAAATTCATTTGGCATCTTTAATTATGATATATGACGTTTCGAAAGATTTTCTTCGAAGAAATCACTTATTCTTATCTTTCTTAAATTCACTAGAAACCTTACCAGCAACTCGATAGAATAGCATTGTGTCCAGCTTTTGTAACCGATGCCATTTCCTGCATTATCGCATCGATAGTGTCCCCTTTCCAAACATGAGCTATAGTTCCTGTAGCCGGAACATTCTGGTCTAGCACTTCTTGCCAAACGATCTTCTTCGTATTCGGACGCGCTTTGTCGATCATTTGGAACATTCTGAACATACCGATTATCATTTATCATCGTTAGCCAAAATGTTTCCTAGATTGCTACATTCATTTCTTCTAACAATTTACACATGCGTTCTGTAAAATCTCATTGGAAAAGTCTTCCTATAATTTTAAAATATAAACCTTAAAAATTTCTATATGAAAATCAACCTAATCTATGAAAGAACATTCTGGAATTAAAAAAAATTAAAAATAAAACAACGTAAAGTAGCTAAAATAGATGTGTCATTTTTCCTTGCTGGTGGTTGAGGTAAATTTTTTTATCTTCAACTAAATTAGCTCGCTTTTATAAGCAACAATCCCTTTCGAGTTACGAATGCATTCTAACTTTTCTATCGGTTTTGCTTACTTATTCCAATAGTAGTTGAGCAGCTTCGAGGTGTCATCTCCAAATCCAAGTCCGCTCATTCTCTGTCTCACTTGAGCATTGTTATACCAGCAATTTTTCATATCGTAAATTACTTCATCTCCTAAATTCGAAATTTGATTTCTCTTTGTGCTGAATATCCTAACGATTTGATGACATACACAATGCTAATATTCTCAATCCATACCTCCAAAGTGCATGTAGTTGTCTTTGAACAGAGCCAGAGCTTCCTGAAAGCCAAAGTTATTTACTATAGAAGTAGCATAACTTAGATACTGTGAAGAAGTTGTTGAGAATGTCGTAGTTTGCTTCGAGCGACGCATCGATGATATTTGGCAACTGATTGATTTGCCCGTTTGTATTGTAGCATAGGCTGAAAATATATTAAATCGGTGTTTTCTCTCTGTGCATTATTGTGACTCACGAAAGTAAAGCTGGAAACGCATGGCTCCAAGATCCGGTATGGCCTGGGGTGTCAAATTCGGGAATTGTTCTAATTCCTCTCAGCCTCGCGTAGTCGATTACTTTCTTCATGTCGTCAATCGAATAAGTATGGGCAGGAGTGTAGGCGCCCAACAGAGACAGGTTTGGATATTTGGCAGAAGTGTACGGGAAGCTCTCGGAGTCAGTCAGATGCCAGTGGAAGACGTTCATCTTGTTGTGAGCCATCAGATCGAGATTCTCGAGAAGAACTCCGACTGGCAGGAAGTGACGAGATGAGTCGATCATAACTCCTCGATGCGGGAAACGCGGTCTGTCTGATACACTCGCTTCTCTGATCACGAACTAAAGTATGGAGGACGAGCGTTATTCATCAAAATCTTTGGTGAATAACGCTACAGACCCAAAAAATATCAGAAATGTCCATTAAACATGAAAATATCGTTTTTTTTTTCATTTTTATGGATATGATCACCATTTTAGTTTTATTCCTATAGCGGTTTTCACGCTAAACTAGCAAATAAGTTTATTTTTCCTCACAACTATTTGAAGTTGAAGTTGTAACGAATAATTGCAAATTTTTTGTTGAAGTTACAATCTTGAAGCCTTTACACGAATCTTACTTTCATTGAATTTTCACAAACCTTGTTAAAAGTTGGCTGGAAGACGAGCTGACTGAAGGTCTCGAGACCTCGCAGAGCTCCCCAAACTTGGTTGGCTTGCAGAGTGGCCAGTTGAGACGAGCTGCTGACTGATATCGAGTATGCCTCATCCATTTCCAGCTGTGGGTAGCCATTATCACAGCCCCCATCAACGCTGATCACAAGACTAGTGATTTGTGGGGATCCAGAATCCTGATATGTATTCGGGTCGAATCCTGCGAAGACGATTTTCTGATATCGGGCCATGGCTTTATCGATCACTTCGCACGTTCCAACTTTCGAGGTGAAAGTGAACGTGAGTGGACTGATTGTCAGATTATTGCTGCCATAGTTGATGGTCCAAGGAAGAGGCCAGACTCCACCATTAGTCATCAACCCTGGATCGGGTCTTAAACAAGCATGTTTTAAGTCTCGCAACCTCTCCAATCCAGCGCTGGACGAAAGTTTTATTTTTTTTGCGAAAGTAGCGTTTTTCACTTTCGAGACGGTCAGGTTCCATTCCCCATCCCATATCCTAAAATCGAGCTCTGTCCGATGATACTAGTCGTTACAGTATAATTTCATTCCGGTCTCGCAAAAAACAACTCTCGATCTAAAAATGGATCAAAACCTTCTGTCTGTCAAAAACCAAAAGTCGATTTTTTGCGGAAGTAGGGATGAAGTTATATCGTAGCGACTAGTACCATCGGATAGAGCTCGATTTTTAGGAAATGGAACTGAGAGAAACAAGATCTGACCATCCCGAAAACGAAGTTATTTGCGACTTCCTGCCACTCTTGCAAAAATACTTTGTCTAGCCCTGTCTCGAATATCGCAATTTGTTGAAATAAGGTGTAAGGTGAAGAGAAAAGGGTATAGGAACTCCCTCTCGCTTCCTCAATTTACCCCTTCAAGTTGCGAGATTTCTGAATTACCTTCCATAGTACCAGGCATAGGCCTGTTGACAGACGAAAAATGCTAGCAGCAGGTGCCGGGGCTGCATGATACACTGCTCTTTGATGGCTCGCTATGCAGCAGAATAAGACGTTTTTGGAATTTTCTGATTCCCTTATCACTTGGTTCGAGAGAAGCAGCATGGCCATTGATAGAAAAGTAATAAATCAATTCCTGATTAGGATGTATTGTGTGCATACTTTTCGAAGATTATAAAATGAAAGCCAGACATTTTATTATTCATATTTTACGAAGTTCAAAGCTATACAGAGATCATTTTATGTTAGAAGCATGCGAAGGTTGGAATTTCTAAAAATCCTCAGCTAATAGTGAAATTTAAAATTTTTAGAGCTTTATAAAAAATTTCGAAGCCAAAACTTCGCATGCCCTGATCATATACGATTCTAAGTTCTTCGTTAGATCAATTTATCAGCCTTCAGAAGCACACACGTTCTACAGCAAATGTCGAAGAAGTCGTTGTTCTTGCAGTAATGCTTCAGCTTCGCCTTCGAATACCTCGAGCATGTCTTTTCGTTGATGTCGTTGCAAAACAGCATCTTCTTTGGATTTTCGACACATGACATTTCTATGCACCACTGAATATATGATATGGGTTTATTGAAAGTCTATTCTAAAATAGGAGTTTTCGGAATTACAGTTCAGAAAAAGTTAGAACTCTTAATTTTTGAATCTCGAAATTGTGAATTTGATTCTGACTTTTGGAAAAACAGTTTGGATTACAAATTCAACTTTTTCGTGATTGAAATTCTGAGCCCTGCTTCGCACCTTATTCCTGGCGCACTCAGTTCCGTCAAACGCGGGAAAATACGACATCGTCTCGCAATTATCATTTATCGGTTTCGATCTGTCTTTGCACCAAACTCGACCACAGTTTGGCTGAGAGTAGTAGGCTTTGTGCTAAATGAAGGTATGAAGATCTATTGGTCTGTTGATCTTCGCAAATTTGAATTCCTCACCGGACAAACACCATAAGAAGGTCCTAATGCGACTTGACACTGTTGATGCTCCGTTATCAGTTCGCCTGGTTTTCTAGATACGTATGCAACTTATAGATAACTCTTCTTCGTAAAGTTAATCTGTTTGTTACCTATCAAATTTTTCCAAAATATCAGATTTCTTGTCATTATTTTCCGTTCTATCAACGAGCTTTAATTTCCGGATGCAATTTGTAGACGGTCTTCTAAAATATCTTAATTTATTTCGCTTGTAATGGCATAGTATTGAACGAAAGATAAATATATATATATATAAACATATCTATGATAGAATATAATTACGATTCAGATTTCGTAAATTCTTAAAGTAGTTTTTCACTGACTTTTCATCAGTTGAGTTAAATTACATTGCTGATCGTAGTATCGAAAGCCATGAAGTAGTATTACTGACTTCAAATTCTCAACGATTGCCTTCTTGCTGCACTCACTGAACTGTTTTGTATTCTTGATCTTGCTCGGTTCCGGCGACATTGAAGCAGCCATAAGGAAGTTGTCCAGAGATGAGCATCCTCCAGACTTGCTGATGAGGTCGTGAAAAGAGCCCAAGCTGAATCTTTTATGATTACAAGTTTCTAGATAAATCTCTAACCTGTGACCCAACTCATGCGCTGCAATAAATGCTGTGTTAGCCGCTCCGATGTCTTCCACAACACTGCTCGAGTCGCCTAGTGAACTGTAAAAAGAACAAAATTGCATCATCCCATTTCTCCTTTGATTATTCACTCACCAAATGTTGCCGACATAGGCCATTCCTTGAGTCGCAGACTCCCCATGCACCGATAGTAGGTCGAATCTGAATCCGTATCTTCTTTTACTATTTATTCTATCGGTTTACATCAAATTGAATTATGTAGGGTTGGATTCAAACTTTTCGACACCATGTCAATGTCAAGCAATTCTAGACGTAAATCTCTGACATCGATGTTTAGCTTATAAAAAAAATTTACACGTAAAGTCTCTCGGAATTGTCAAGTTATCAAGAAGTAAACTAAATTCAGACAAAACTTGACTACTAACTCATCGCAAATATTCTAAGTTCGATCACATTTTAATATACCAGTCAATTGACTATAATAAATTATAAACGAAAACTAGTACAATGCTTTCAGAATTTTCTCGACGTTAATAAAGTCTCAAACTAAAAATACGGAAATTTTGAATTCAAAATTGAAACAAAATAATCGTAAGCTCTACTGTAAAACAGACTTCCTTGCATCTATAGCGCGATTTTAACGATCCTGACAATATTCCATAATAGCTCACTTGGTAATGAATACTGCGTGGTCGTGTTTGGGTAGGAAATCTGCATGCTTCTTCACCCATGCTGTGACTCTATCGATAGCCAGATGAGCATTTAACGTGTACGACATTCTAAAACGTATGCACTCTTTTTATGGCGTTTCAGAATCTTACTCTGTGCTGTTTTCTGCCTGGAATGATAGCGTCGTATTATCGTCTTCATACGTGTAGTTTCCTCGTTCGATATCAAACTCCTTTTCAAACGAATTCATCATTGGGCAATCCTCTTCCCTATAAAAGTTTGCACATTTATGTTTGGCAAACAAGTTGTCATTTAGCTTTCAGTACCTTTTCGTGATAAATGTGCCAGCCAATGATAATCGAATATTTTGGCCATCCTCATAAATCTTTATGCCTTCATAGATAATACGCATCTAAAATAATTGTAATTTGTTGAGATTTATGCAAATATCAACAAGTTTAAAAAGCACATGATTTAGTTTTGCTATGCCTACTTTAGCTGATTCGGTAATTAAAATTCATGCTTTCATTAATTCAATGACTACATATGGTTCAATCGAATTCATATTCGCAAGGTTGTAATAGTTGGTGTAAAGATCATGAACGTTTCCAAACTTTATCCCTTCGCTATAACTTTTAGCAAGCCTGTTGAAATGTACCTGTTCGAAAATAGCGTTAAGGTATAGTGAAGTAAAATGCTCTCCGGCAACTTCGTCTCCTTTGAACATATCAACAGCTCCTAAAACTCACGCTATCAATCATTATCACACTTCCAATATCATGTTTACTTCACCTCTGTATAGTGAGAAATCAGCAACCATGAAAATATCGAGGGCTAGTTCAGTCGATAGAGCTTTATTCACCACTGGCAATGTTTCATTCGTGTATTTGTGAACCTACAGAAACATCTCCATTGGTTAAAAAAATATTTAAAGTGCCTTTGTGAACGCGACTCCTCCGTGTTTAATTTTCTTTCTGAGATGAATCTTGGCAGAATTTCCTGAAATTTTTACTTGCTATTTCGGACAAAGCTGCTTGCAAAGTCGTTATTCATCAAAACGAGCTCATTTTAACGACTCGGGTCCCCTCTCTCTTCTCCATAGTTCATATGCATTTGCCATTGCGCATCACTTTCGTCCCCGTTTCTTTGCCGACTTTGTCTTGCATTTTATGTCTCACCTAAATGCAGTGCTGTGAGTAGAATTGCCGCAATTTCGATCCGCATCTGTCTGAGTTCGCGTTGCTAATCGAATAGTTTGCAGAATCTGAAAGAATAAACATCGATTAGTGCGGAGTAAATGATAACGACGAATTCGAAGTGCACGAGGCGATAGACTGGACTCACAAACTCTAAGAAAATTACAGCACTAGACCATGATGAAATATGGGAAGTGATTGAAGCAAAGTGACTAATTGATTTATTAGCATTCGTTTTTTCATCGTAAGCATCTAAATGCCCCTTCCTATTGCTAAGATTGCTTACTACAATTCGATCAGGCCGTAGGAAGTAGTAAACGAGACGAGTAATATGATCTGTTGAGGGTCAAATGATAAGGAGAAAGTAAATGAACGCGAGTTTTGTGGAACTACAGGATGAGGATGAGCAGGTCTGTTGCTTTGGTCAGTTGCAAAAGTGAACGAGTGTTCGAGTGTCCAGTCGAATGTGAGTTCAATCATCCAGTCACCGACTCTCCCATTCATTGGCTCTCGAATTTCTCGCCTCCCTCTGGTCATTTGTGAGGAAGGAAGATCGAATGATCGCTTCTCTTTTGTCAGACCGATGTTGTGCCTCCCAATTATCAGCTTTCTTTCTCTTCTGTGTTATTACTGAGATTTCCCTTGTCTATCGTCCACATGTGCAGAGTTTAGCATTCAGCAGCAGTTCTGCATTCGAGCATTCCCCACTCTACCCAGCTTTCCTCTGTTTCGTTTCACTTCCTCTCAGTCAAATTGCCCCTGTTTCTCCTTCCCTTCATTGTTCACTTTGGCACCTGGCCTGTCGTTCAGCTTTTCCTCTCCTTCTTGCTTTCTCTTTACCCATTCTCCCCTCTTCCTTCTTTTTTTCTCTAACTCTCTCTCTATCCCCTTGCACACGCGATCTAGCCTCTGCTTGTGTGTGTGTGTGTGTGTGTGTGTGTGCAGTTCATTCTTCATTCGTCGTCGTTAAACTATAAAGATTCATTTTGATCATTTTTTAAACATTGCATGGTTCTCGAGGACACTTTTGTATTGAAACAATATAGGTTTTTTTTTTTTCAATTGAAACCAAATTTTTTAGAGCTTGAAATGGAGTGACGGATAAAGGATTTAGACCATTGCGTGACATTAGACTTTTTTAGTTTTATCAAGTTTCATTAGATCGGCGAAATTAGAAATTTTAAGTTAAACGAAAACAACGAAATGCAGAAATTATGAGATTTTCAAGCTAAGAAACTCATGCACAGAATGCGTAAGAAGTTAGAAAATATTTGCATATAACAGTTCTCATTGAATCATTAGGTAGAAATTCGTAATTTTATAAACGTCCTAAGCGATTACAATATTCTGAATCTCATAGATAATTCCGTTCAAACATTCAGCAAAACCTAAGTAGAGAATAATTCGATAAGTATGCTCTAAAATCGCGAACTGCTAGCGCATTCTTTTCGGTCAAATGCTCATATTATGGCAAAAATGAAGATCTTGCATAACACAAAATCTTTCTGTATCCCTCATCATCATTTCCAGATATTTCATATCTATTTCTAAAGTAATCGCCTACTAGTTCTGTAGAATATTTTAAACTTGGTTTTAAGAGAAGAGATAAGATTGAATTAGTGCGTTCTTATATCGGACTTTTTCATAATTTTCATTTAGTACTAGTTGAATAGGAGTCATATTTATGTGTTACTACGTTCTTCCAATAACCCCTAAAACACTTGTCATTTTAATAATGATGTTATTTGTGAAAATTTTCGAAGACTAGGCAACGAATCAGTCCTCTCATTTCACAATCTTATCAAAATTCGAATTATTCCTTTCTAAACAAAATTAAAAAAAAAAAAACAATTATTCTATTTCACACTACGAATAATAAATCCCATCTGGCATCCCTTTTGCCAGTTTATCATTTTTCGTCGTTGTTGATGTGCTCCATGCAGTCGATGTGTTGTTTCTTCTCTTCCGGTTGGCCTCGTTTCGTCGGTTCAGTTTCACTTGTCGCACCCCCTTCCTTCTCGTTTCACTTCAACTGCTCAACCCATCCCCTTCCCTTCCCTCCCACTCCCCTGCCCTCCTCTTCTTATTCCCAATGGTCGATGCTTCTGTCAGTCTTGAATTCAAAGCCTGCCCCTCCTCAATCCTTCTGCATAGCTGCATGCTTCTTTTAGCTTCCACATATCCCACAGTCATCCGAAATATGTCTGTGTATGTGTTTCTATTCTGTTCGTTGTGGTCGTTTTCTACTTTATTCACTTGTTAGTTTGTTAGTCTACGTAGTGTTGGGATGCTGAGAGAGGGGAGTCAGGCTCACGCTCCAGTTGTCTTTATGTCTGCCGCTGCAGTGCTGCAGTTGGCCCTCTGCCTCTTTCGCTTCTGCTTCTGCAGCTTTCCCCACAGCTTCTTCCACATATAATGCACTACTTCTTCTCCATATAAAGGGGTCTTTTGATATTCACTTACCTCGATCGAAACGATTATATTTTTAGTGAATATTTTCGTATTATTCCAGGCCAGCGTTTCGCATTTTCGTTTCGTTCATTTCACATTTATTCTCTTTCTCCTCTGTGTATCTTTCAAAATAATCTAATAAATTGGATATGCGCTAGGCTCTACTGCATAATTCAGTGTGCTTGTGTACATGGACATATGGGGTGCCTCTGAAGGTCTGCAGCAGGGCCACACATTCTTTCCTGCCTAACAGATTTCTATCCATTGGTTCACTTGGTCCCCTCATTCTATTTTGGTGAATATCGATCGATTCATTGAGTCACGTAATAGCTATATAGTATCTAGTGTGTGTTTTTCTTCCTCTCGTTAGAGGATTTAGCTGCCGGAATAGGGGTGAAGGTCAGAGGCGTAAACATTCGAGAAGTCGATTTGCTAAACTTGGCCTGGCTAGGGGAAGGAGACTAAAAAGGGGCAGCTCGTCTACAATGCACATCTAACAAGAGAGCAGTGGGAATGGAGGAATGGAGGAATGAAGGAATGGGAGGGGAGGGGAGCTTTGACTGGAGACTGGTGGTCAGCTAGGCGAAGCTTGATCGATCGCCGGAGGGGCTTGGAAGGGAAGAGGGAAGGAGAGAGATCCTACGAGGAGGGGGGAACTCCACAAACGATGCCTCTTTACTCTCGCTCTTCTCCTCGACTGCCATAAGTATTGTCCAGATTATTCGACCACATGACTCAATAATATCCATTTATCACCGTCCAACCATTTCATAAGGTTTCTGACTTTTTCATGGGTTTTGAAATTGTGTTCTTAAATGTTAGCGTTAAGAATATATGCATAATTCATGGATCTCTTGCTCAGATATTCAGCTCCGATTTGTCAATAATTTACCCAGCTCTTTTCCCCTCTCCCCCTCTACAGCCCTCTCCTGCAGCAGCAGCAGCAGCATCATCATCGTCCACTTCCGTTTTCTGCGGCTCGATTTTTCTTCGCTGCTTCTCCCAGCTTCTATTGATATTTCACGACCCATTCCCCCCTTTCGTTTCCATTTCTTTCGTTCTTTTCGAACTGCCAGCTATTCTCCACTCCCATATTTATTATAATAGCTCTGAAGCAAGATAGATGTTCATGTACCTAAATACGTGCATCGTGGCTAATGACTTCAAACCCATCCCTTCTCGCTGCTTCATTAGTTCGTTTGCTATTCGATTCATAGATGTATAATAATAATAATAATAATTTTTCCTATTTTATTTTCTTTCTGCAAAATTATATTGCTTCTTCCCAAGTAATTAGTCTTCCAACGGCAAGCGCCATGTGAAAAGAACGCGATATTCGTAATTAGCCTCTCCTCCTCAGGAAGTGTTTGAAAAAAGTAAGCCTGCTTATGAGAATGAGAATTGGAAGCGACTAAAGACGAAACAAAATAATCTACATTCCTGCTGGAAGGACCTCGCTGCGAGCTTGAGTCGTCTTTGAGCAGGAAGCGATTCTTTCTCCTTTGTGTGAACATTTCATTTGTTGCCAAACTTTGAAATAGGGAATTTCGTGGCGAGTTTGTGAGTGTTGTAATGGAGAAGTATGCATTTAGAGGAGCACTGCCTGGATGAGGCCTTTGCCAAGTGGCTCCTTCCAAGGGAAAAGTAAACCGAATTGTGGTCGTAGAAAGGGGCAAAGGGGGAGAAAAGACAAACGGAGTCGGGAAAGGAAGGAGGAATTGAAAGAAGAAGGAGAAGAGGCAGAAGCTTGACTGACTGACTGCTGCAGGCTGCTTGACTGGAGGAAGGGGAGGGTGCAAAGCGGCAAGTGAAATTGATGCTGCCTTCCTTGCTTGGCCATGGCCATCCACTCCCGATGCGTTGATGCGACCATTTCCCGTCCCCTTCTACTCTCATTTCCATATTGACCTTTCCAAGCTCGTAGAAAACGGATTTATTGCATCATTCCTTTTCCGCTCCAGCAACATGCAATAATAGAATCTTCATCTTTTCTGAGCATAGATACATTTTACATTTGCATTAGAAATGAGCGACGAGAGTCGTGTGTCAGCTATTTGGCGCAATAATCCATTCTTATTTCGAGCAAAGCATATTCTTCTTCCATTTCCAATTTGTTTCGTTTCGATTTCCTCATTCCATCCAATTCCCTCGATTTTTTGCTTGTCTTCCGACCCATTTTATTGATGTCAAGGGACCAGTCTCTTCCTTGTAAAATGTCCGTTTTTGTGCTTCTTCGAATGCATTGCCCTTTGCTGCATCCCTCCATCTATTCAAAGCCATATTATTCTTCCACGTTTCAAAGTTTCAATTTGCATTGCTTAGCTTCACTTATTTTATAATAAAAAAGAAGTGCTTTAGGGGAATGAAACGATTCTTCAGTCGGAAGAAGCTCAGGAAATCGAAATCCGACTGTTCCGATCGGGTGGAGCAAATACAGAAGGGGAAGACGGGCAACGGGACGACGCCTGTCGATATTCCACAATCCAAATCGATAACCATTACAAAGTGAGTATTATTCGCGGTCGTTAAAAATTAGGAGAATTTTTCAAGATAGGTTTCGAAAAGAAAAATACATTTTATCGCTATTCCTCTAGTAGTGTGCAGATAGTAACTGATATAGTAACGAAATTGAAAGTTCGAGCACCGACGTAATTTCTACAACAAGAATTTACTGAGTTGTTTATAATGAACAGTTTGATTCAGACTTTGTATATCTATAGAAGATATCATGCCACAATCGGCTGAAAAGCTTTACCTGAATGGGTTCATTCTAGCTCTATAAATTTACGATTCTAAAAGTCACATTTGCACCCAACTTTTGAGCACTACTTTAAATGTTGTGACACCGACATTTTGATCGTCATTTTTTATCAATATTAATGTCGTCAATTTTGTGCAATTTTGAGAGCTAAATTTTCATAGTACAGGAGAAACAAAGCATTTCCAGGGAAAAACGGACAAATTTGCGGAAAGAGTAGAAGAGATGATGAAGGTGGTAGAGGTGAAGTGATAGAATGATGGATGAGATTAAACACTCATAACACTGCTGCTCTTTGCCCCTGATAAATTAGTCGGAATTTTATTGCAATGGACCTAGTTTTATATTAGTTGAGAAAAAATCGTGAAAATAAATAGCATTTGTTTTCGGAGCTCATGCGCTAGGATCACAGTGAACACCCGCAGAAAAATAGACTAATTGTGAACTACTTAGTATCATCTCAGCATTATGCGTTGGTATAGATTTCATTTTATCGATCATCCGATAGCGTAGCTTCATTTTTAAATACGAAATCACATATCGTCAGCTTTTTCCTAAATAATATACGAATTGCAGCAATGTGAACAATTACGCTTGTGATTGGGATGCAGCATGTTCGACACAAACGGAAGAACGATCCTCGAAGAATTTTGACTCAGAACTCGATAAGCACATGATGCAAACCATCACTGATGTCAAGTATTTGCTAAATCGGAGTAAATATACGGCACTCAGTATGTGTTATGCTGCAACTATGTTGAAGTTAAAGGTATTTTTGCAGATGAAGTAAATTTTCAACGAGGATGCTTAGATGCTCATAATCAAATTAGGCAACGGTAGTTCTAATTTTTCAATATTTTACATTTCATTATTGTTATTAGATACGGAAGTCAATGTCTTTCATGGTCGTCAGAATTGGCTGATTTGGCCCATGCTTGGAGTGTTCGAATAGCTGAGCGAGGGCGGATACTCTATCCCGAACTACCAGGTGATTTTAATGGCATTATTAGAATGCGACAAAAATCATCTCATTTGTGTCTTGCAATTAGGCTTAAAAGTTTACATCAGTCTTTCCTAGAAATATGATATCCCTGAAATGTTATGCATTATTCACTAGAAACAGTAAAAATTGAATTTCGATTTCATTGAGTCCAGAGGAACAAATTCGTTCCGTTTCTCGAAATTTTGAAAGTCTTTGTAATTCTCGAAACTACCCGGATCAGAGATTCGAGATTGGTCTCAGATCCGGTTTTTTGATGGTTTCTGGCTATAAATCGACATGTATCAATACATTTTTCAAGCGGTTTTCAACATGTTGTTCAGCTTGAAAAGCACTTTCGAATGATGTATTGCATGATCAGGTCATCGACAATTTTTGAGAATTACAGACTCTTTTAAATCTCATCGATTTTAGCTTTTCTCAAATTTTATTCTATTTTTATCCTAATTAAAATCTTGCGATGTCTTCGATTTCCGATACTTTTCAATTCAATGCTCATCAAGAACCTTTTGTCTTCATTATTATCCCGCCTACATTGCGAATGTCGAATTTTTCCAATCTGAATCTTAGCTTCTCGTTAAATTAGAGTGAAGTTCATATTGAAAATTAAATTAAGAGAAAGAAACTTATACTGATTAGAAAAGCTACAATATTAGGAATTGGTGACAATATTCACTTGGTACAAGCGAATGCAGCTGAACATTTACCGACGGGAGTCGAAATTGTCGATGAATGGGAAAAAGAAGCTGCGTTCTTTGATTTTAGCAAGCCGAGGTGGCATCCTAGTAAGAACTATCTAGAATATCGAATATCATGAGTGAATTTTACAGAAAGCCAAAGATTCTCACAAATGGTGTGGCGAGATTCTCTCGAATTGGGTGCGGCTAGATATTGGAACACGGAGAACAATATGGTCGCTGTAGTCTGCTTTTATCGACCTGCAGGAAATTCCAATGCTCCTGGTATACAGCTCGCTTCATTTTTTAAACTTTCATTTAGCTTAACATATTTTGCAGGCGAATTTGCCACGAATGTGCCTTCTCGTCCTCACTCCCTATCGCCTGCCCGAACCCTCTCCACAAGTCTCAATCGCAAACTCACATTCGCTGATCAGAAGAAGTGACTTGCTTCAATCGATCATCTGGGTCCTTGTTATCTCTAGGATTTTTCCTTCCTTCACGACTTTCTAGTTTTCTATTCGATTTTCGCATTATCGACTGCCTATGATGTGTTTCATATTCATCTGCATTGTATATTACAAGATGAGCCACGCTGCCCGCGCACTTCGCATCCCGGTTGCTATTCTAGCTTCGTTCATTTTCAACGGTGTTCGTTTTAGAATCTTAGCAATTCTTCGAATATGAAAGCTAGCTATGTTTTTTCTTTTTTATTGGATAGACGAGAAGGTTCTTGTATGATATGAATAGAATTATGTCTAAATCTGAGATTTTCAATAATCTGAAAGCTTGGACATTGATACAGAAGATAATTATTAACTCATCACATACTGTACTTCCTCTAAAAAAGCTCCCACTAATAGTCAATTTTGAGGATCCTGAATTTCCTATTTTTGTTGGGATTACGCTTTGAAAAGTGGATATTCGAGATGTATGGACTCGAAATTTGATAATATTCATGATTTAGATCATTTCTGATATGATTTTTGGGTGATATAACCGGCTAAAGGTAAAAATCTAGTGGTAAGGCTTCTATTATAGAAAATACGGTATTTCAGCCTGGCAGTAATTCGTTGAAGCGAAGGTTCTGTTTCTGTATCTTTCAGAAAAAATCATGTTTAGCGAGAATTTTCTATCCTATCCAATATTTTGAAGAATTGACATTCACAAAAATATTCTGATCTCATTCTCATGCATCTCTAATGAATTCGGTTCTTATTTCAACTGGCAGCTTTACCTAATTTATACTATTTCACCAAATGAATTATCAAATCTTAATCTCGAATGGTCACATCTACATTTTATTTTCCTTTTCCGAATATGCATTGTCATTTCAAAGGGTGATTGCAATTCGATTCTGTTGCAGAGTCATTGCTACAATTTTCTGTAATCCATAATTTAACCTTTTACCATTAAATCAAGCATAATAATTACTGATTATGAATTTTCAAATAAATTTTGAAATTACTTACATTTGTAATTAATGCATTAAAGATTCGCTTTGCATTTTAAGAAATACACAAAACTAGGGTTAAAATTTATTCGTGTTCATATTCAAACACAAAGTCAATAAAATAGTCAAAAATAGATAATAATGCCTCCAAAATTAATACCTGTATCACACATGGCAATATGAATATCATTTACTTATCAATATCTCTGTGATTTGATGATAAATATCAAATCAGAACAAAATACGCTTTGAGCAATAATATCCTAGCTAATGATCAGAAGAAAGAATGATCTAGATTCATTTGTATTGCAAGCTCGCCATTGCTAATCAAAACTTGCCCGATGGCCCAAAATAACCAAATTTGGAACGTGTTTGAATGGTCGACAATTGAACTATGCAAAATAACCACATGTTTGAACGACTAACCCGTGTATGTGCGAATCAGCTAGAATATGAAAGGGGGATTCACGAGTGATCGTGATTATTGTGACTGCCTGCATTTCCATTCGAGATCGGAGTTAACAGTCGGCCACTGTCATCATTCAAAGTCGCTGTGGAGGAGTCCTTGTTCTCCACGGGCAGCGACTGTCTTTTGCTGTTGAACTCATTTCGATATGTCATATCGAACGATCCTCCCTGTAATAACGCCTTCTTCTTCCATATTCCTGATTTGTTGTCAACTTTGTCTGCAGGCGGAGAGAATTCAGGCGGTCGTGACAGGGACATCTTCGTGAAGTTCGTGTTTGTGTAGAGTGTTTCCGACTGTCGTCTCAACGAGAGATTCTGCTGCCTCTTCCTCAGACTGTCGCAAGGCAACCCAGATGGAATGAAGACTCGCGCAAACTCCTGAATTTGCGACTGAGCTTAAGGCATTGATTAGAATAACTTACATTTCTGAAATGACCACTCATGGAACAGTAGATGATGAAGCTGCTACAGGAGCCGAGAATCGACAGCAAATCCAGTAAATCACCGATTTTCATGTAGACCAATTCGTGGAATTGATCAAATATCCCTGAAATGAAAAATCTTCGTATTTTGGCAAGACTAGTTTATCGAAACTTCACTAATCTAATTGAAAAGTTATGATATGGTTAAAAGACAGCTAAGGAATCTTACGACTCGATGAAAAATTCAGGCATTCTTATTTTTATCTTGCATTTCCCACCAAATTTCCGCTACCCTCCAATTTTCTCGTTGTTCAGTTCTTTTTTTCCACACCCTCTCAAGTCTCTTTTCCCGAGACATCTAGCTAAAAACAAAATGTAGTGACAAGTAACTTTGGCAGTGGTAGTGCGTCGAGCATCATCATATCACTTAGCAAAGGTTTCAACTCTTTCCTTCGCAATAATTTTGCATATTTAGCATTGTTAAGTGAGAGAGATAGGCGAAACAATAAGGAGGCGAATAGGAAGCGAGAAATTTTGTGGAAAACACAGGGCACCAAATTTTTCTCCTAATATTTGTCTTTCGTGCCTAACTCAATTCTTCAAGTACAAGTTGAAATTGTTTACCGGAAAGGATTGCCGCGACTCCCTGTGGGATCTCGGTGATTAGCATCACGAATACGATTGCCAACAGCATGTAGGTCGTTCGATCTACTCGCTCTCCGCGACCTCTGAAAAATTAATGAATTTTATGATTTTGTAATTCAAATTGTATGCAGTATTTTTCTTCAAAATACATTATCCAAATCAAGAATAAATCCGAAAAACAATTTGAAAAGTGCAATTCTAATATCGTTTAATTATAGTTAAAAGCATTAACATAGTTTAGACGAATTTAAATTTGGAAAATATCAATAAAAATCTGGATTTAGAGACATAATTTCCCGAAATCAGAATTGTAATCGTCTCTTAGATGTCGATATCGGAATTATCTTGAGATCTTCGAAGCAATATCGAAATTAGTTATCGGAAGAAACAGCAGCATCATCTCGTCATGATATTCACGGATAATTGACAGTAATAAAATATTTATCCAATTCTCACCTAACACTTCCATTCCTCTGCAATTTATCGCCGTTGGTAGCCGACATGCTCATTGTTCGTTCATTTTTGGACTGTCCGACCGCATTCGTGTTGTGTCGCGAATGCTTCAGCAACCTTTGTCGATTAGCTTTCACCTAAATCAGTACGATTTTTAGAAAGTTTTACTCTATTTCATATTCTACTTCTTTCAGTATCCTGAGGAGTAGAATGACAAAAATGACCAATAATGCACACGGGATCACTTTGAAGACAATTCCTGAGACCCAGAAAGCTAAGCGGAATATCTGAAAAGGGTAATGAAAAATTATCAGTTCAAATAAACTATGAGACTCACTATGCAGTCATTTGCAATTGCTAGGTTTGATGTGGTTGGTTGATAAGCTGGTTTATCCAGAAATGATATGTGCTCAACTTGGCACTCGTCTTTCAAACTGAAATATTTTTGATACTCGAAAGTTGATTTTAAAATTTTCAGTCCTATAACGTTTGTTGAACAAATCAACATCAAGCACGTGCAAACGCTGATACACAAAGATTCGCAATGAATTAGAGGTCGAAGATAAAGAGTTTCAACTGCTAAGGATAATATAATTTCGATGCCGAAATAAAATTTTGCACGTTACTTATTGATATTTTCATTCTTTACTTTGCGTAACTTTAAAGTCCTAAAGTATCTTACTCTTTCTCTTTTATTTGATATAACAGGAAATTAGGCACGTTGAGCAGAACGACCGAGCTGATCACGCATCCAATGGCTATGTACGAGTGCCTCAGAGTTACCTAAACATCCAAAATTAGCACCTTTTCATTTTCCACTTTCCCACGCAATGATCATTTTGTTGCTAAATCTGTCGAGATATCATTTAAAATTGAAACCACTGCTTTTGTACGTACTGGCACTTCACTTCTTTGAGAAAAATACAATGATGTTGTTTCTTGAGACTATTTCGTAATTTATGTGGTGCGCCAGAAAGCTTAGTAACATTTTTGGATTTAGATGCTCGTTACTATGCTCATTCAAATGAACATCCTATTCGTTTAGGATCAATTTTATTAATCAGATCAAAAGGCTAAATTTATCTAATAAACGTAAAGAAATCTCCGTTTTTAACCAATTATCCTCATAGGGAATCAATTATGCAAATCTTTCAAAACTTTCGACGCATTATAAATTACGTCTGAAAACGATGTTTAAAATACAAAAAAATAGAAATATACCTGCATCCCACCCATATTTCCTCTGCTTCTCAAAGTCAAGTACCGGAAAAAGGCGAGCGTTACTGAAATATCATACATTTGACATTTTCAGTTATTTATTTGTAAATTCATGGTTATGCTGCAATTTTCGATGAATGTTGCTCACATTATCGATATTTTTCGCGCAAAGATATGCTATATCTCGAAAACCTTGTTACTTTCAAAAACAACTTTGAAAACTGATATGAGAACGAAGATGATCGTGATGATTTACCTGACAACCAGACACTTGACGTGTGAGCTGCAAGGGCCAAGTGAGCGTGAGTTATGAAGAACAGGGCCCATGAGTAGGACCAATTCTTGGGGTCGCATCGCTTGAACGCCACGAAATTGTATTGACTCGTGTAGACCAGGTTAGACGCTAGCACGATAGTGTCGCACACGGCCATGGCGCACAGAATGATGGTAACTGGTGTTCGCATATTTCGACTGAAATTATCATAGAACTATGTCAAAGTCAATGTTAATTTTCATTAGAGCAGACATATGTATCATTTTACATCACTTTGTTTGGGTTCATTATTTTGATGAAATTAAAAAAATACAAAATAGTGTTACTCCAATTTAGATTTCGGAAAATGTTAGTTCAAATATTTTCAACCTAATGTTATCAATGAGAGGAGTTTGCAAGTTAGCAAATTCGAAATTTTTATGTCAAAATATCTTAAAAATAAAAAAGTCGTTTAATTTAATAGATTTTATGTCTTTTTCGCAAAGTTCCAACATTTCTAAATACCCTACAATTAATTTTCCAACTTTTTATAAATTTAATTATTTCTTCAAAGCTTTTTCTCAATTTGTAATTTCACGAGATCGATACTCATTTCTGCAATTAATTTCACGGCTCAATTCACAATTTATAAATGTCATTTCTTTACACTGCAAACGATGCATTGTGTAAAATTACTCGAACCAAAGACTCAAGTGTATATTTTCGCCTTTCTTGGCTCAAAAGCGGCCTCAAATCCATTTATGCTTGCCGTTCACGTCATTGCCCCCTCCCGTGACTTTGTCACTTTCTGCTACTTTACGGATTATCCTTCTTTATGCGAATTGGTGAATTGCAGCATGTGTTAGAGTCAGACAGCAGCAGTTTTAGCGCTAATAAGACAGACATTTGTAGAGATGCGAATTGGAATGAGGATAGGGATGGAAATGTACGCGTGTCACTGAGTTCTATTTGCAAACGAAAAATCGAAGATGTAAAATCAACAAAAATGGCCACATTATATGACTGTTTCCCAATATGGGAAAAATTAATTGCAACTTACCGAGTCAAGATAACAATGTTGCAAAAGTTGGTGACCGTGCCAAATATGCAGAATAATATCGATAAATAGGCGTGAATTAGAGAATAAAATTCATAGATATTCCTGAATTAGCAAATCTATAACAAACGACATTTTCGTTTATTTCTTTATTCTATCTAGTAAACTGTAGTTTATTCGTCAGAAGCTAAATACTCCGCCTTGTATAATTTGAACGATGCAAATATTGCAAGGGAAGAAAAATAAATGGAAATATGCACGAGGTTATTTTAAAAAATTCAAGAGTAAAGATATTCATATTTCATATTCAGTTTTAATTAAACTTACGCGAGATAGACATAGATGATAGACTCCTTTGGCATGTGCAAGAGAATAGTCTTGCATTGCTGAGATTCCATCTCTGCTTACCGATGAATGACTGACTGACTGACCGACTGCCTACCCGAATAACATCCTTCAAGCTGAAAGTACGACGAACTCGTAAATAGTTGCATTGAAGTCGCAATAAAGCGGAAATTACTTTCAAAACGATTTCAAAGATGAAACACTTGAAGGAAAATGGGAGATGGGAGCAAGGATAAATATGATAAAGATCAGCAGATACATCCTTAAATGAGCATTCTCATTGCATAATCCAGTCGTCGACACAAACTTTTCGTCATCAGCACGGAGTAGCCTCGCAGGCAAAACAAATATCCTTTTCAGGTCTGTGCTTCTCCGTCCCCTCCCCATTCCCTCCACTCTCTCCTTCATTATCCACGAGCAGCGCAGCTTTAACCCCTAATAATAGTAGCGGAATTTCTACGCCTTATTCTCATTCTCTCTTTCCCTCTGCCTCTCTTCGTCTATCACTTTCTCATTTCCTACTCAAAACTCGCTTTGACGAAAATAAATATTTGTCTAAAAATAGGAAGATTCGAGAAAATTGATCTAATGCTTCATCAAAACGAAGGGAGGGAGGGCGAGTAGTGTGAGAATTCATCATTTTCGGTTAGTGAATGAATGAAATTGGATGGAATGTGGCTGGTACTGAGAAAGGAGACGGTCAATTGGCATCGTTATGCAGAGCAGAAAGAGGGAAGGGGTGCCGTTGCTAGTCAAAAATCTCCCCATTCTTCACTGCTTCACCTGGAAACGCGCGAAACGTCGAAAGGTTTTGTGGTGAAAATCGACTTTGCCAGGAAAGGAAAAGGCAAAGTTGCAATCTAAAAGCTGCGACAACTTCTCTCTGCTTTCATTCAGTCACTCGGTCACGGCTCAGATTTGGACCTTTGCACGGCCAGGCCCCGTAATTGCACTCAAATTGCCGAGGACAATGCAAATGTGGCGAGAAATGTTGCATCGAATCACGCATTGTTGAGGTTCAAGCAATCAACAATCGGCCACGAATAAGGCTATCGAGTATCATATTGCCAAATGGGTAGAGGTAGATATAAACAGGACAGAGTAGAAATGGCAGGATTGCTCACTTGCATACATGGAGCGACAAAAATTGAAAATCGCACGAAATTTCCGGAAATGAACGAATTTGCAAGAATAACAGGAAAGATTGACGAGTTTAGATGAAAGGCAACGGAGCACGAGGTTTGCGGGTCAGAATTTAGCAGCAGGACGGACAAGAGAACATCTTCGTCATTTCATTACCCTGCAGTTTTGTTTTGATTGAATCTTGCTCCCTTGCATATTTTCGATCTCGAAATATTTGTCTTGTCATCTCCTCGCAGACGAGTGAGTAACTTGATAACTCGTTGTTTTTTGCTAGCTTTAAGCGAAGCAAATATTCTTTTGACCGCATTAAATTCAAAGTGTTTTGTGCGTTTCTGCTAAATTTTCGCAACGGCAGCTGATTTGCTCGCTGCTGCTCGAGGCACTGCACGACTGCACGAACGAATGAATGAGGCTGCACATTGAATTGACATAACAGGGAAGGCAATTGAATGACTCGATGCAGAAAAAGCTAGGTGAATGGAGTGGAGTTTGGCAGTCGAAGAATGAAGAATGGCTCAAATAGTGTCACGAATTGGATGCATCTAAAAAGTGATTATCCAGAACATGCCTCGAGAAGGGCTGCGTGAAGCGAACCACTTATTCGTCCCTCGTTCCTTGCTCCTTCCCTCCTTTACTCTTTGCTTCTGCTTTTGTCGTCGATTCCCCCTCGAGCTCCTCTCTCCATCTTCTTCCTCATATCTTCATCAAACTCACGTTCAATAGGCAAAAGCATAATAATAAAAAAGTGAAATAAATGAAATATAAGAAGGCAGATGAACTCGAAATATAACCCAAAGTAATAAAGGATAAATGAACGATCTTGGTGCAATACTTAGGAAAGAAGTGAAAACCTCGATATTTTAAGAGCAAGTAAACGCTACAATTCCGTGGGAAAACCACAAGTTATTAATTATTGAATAAAGGCTGTTTTGCTCTTTGGAGATTCTTCTTTACAACATGGATGTTCTTTTCTCTTTGGCTAGCCGCTAATTGACCACGAATGTGCGCATATGGAATGAACGCGATTAGCGTGAAACCATTTGAAAGCGTATTCGTGAAATTTTGGGAAACTATTATCATCGTCGTTGTAGACGATTTCTGCTGTCTATAGCCAAGAGTAACAGACGAATGTGTGTATGTGACTGCTATAAATAGATCGACAAATGTGACATGGTGTGGCATGACTTGTCAGTAGAAGAGAAGAATGAATGAGTTGATGCGTTGGAAAGGAGCAGATCAGAATGAGTGAAGTGAACGATGATTCGAACACAAATGAATGGGATGAGGATATTCGGGTTTTTATGAGATTTTCTTGGAGAATGTCACAAGGATCGACAAGAAGAGCTGCAGAAAAATAGATGAGTGAATGAACGAGAGTTTAAAAGATAGAGGGAAGAGAGAGGAGAAGTAACCGAGCAACTGCTCAGCAGGCATTGATGTGATGCTCACAACGAAAACCAGGCCAAAGGTGACAGAACGAATATGAAAAAATAAAAGTGATAATTAGAGATCTATGAAGATAAGCTGGGAATACGGGGTAATTGGCAAGCAGAGGAAATTGTAGAGAAGCAGATAATGAATGAGTAGATGGGGATGCAAGCAGTTGCAAGCCAATGAATTCGAGAAAATGCGGCTGAAAGTTTGCGAATTCGCAAATGAGATCAACATAAAATAGTTATTTTGAAAATGTTGGACGCGTAAGTAGATATTCGTTTATAAAAATAAGACAGAAAACGAAGTGATCGATTTGTTGTCTGCAGCTCTGGGAATTTCCCCTATTTCCCCTTCCTACTTCGTTCTGATAATCACCTATCCGCTGGGGCAATGGCCAACTGCCGCTCATCTTTTTGTCCTACGAACTTTTCCCCTCGCCTCCCTCTTCCAACCTTATTTATCTCTAGCCATTTCTCGTCAATCCCAGCTGGAAATAAAATTGATCTATGGAACCGAGTTCTTCGCCAGGCTTATGCACTTTCTATTGTTCTATACTCTTTCCTTCCCTTTAATTTGATAATGATTTTCATAAATTAAATTTAGAGACCATAAATTAGATGAATTACTAAAATCTGTATTAGCGTTTTACTTGTAGAACCTATAATCTTGATCATCGAGTTTCTAAGGTTTCATTGTCGAAAAATTGATGTTTGTAACCAAAACAGAATTCGTCACGCATAAGTATTTTCTTGGAATTTAATGGCTGTTCCGCAAGATTCACGTGCAAAAGTAGATGTTTCGCCGTTGGCTTCTTCTGATAAGATTCATCTCTGATGAGGCATGAAATGAATGAGAGCAGAAATAGCAGATATGAAAGATTTGATGGGTTATATAATTTAACGGGAATTTAACCGAAGCGCCAAATAGTATAGCATGATATTTTGGATACGAAATAATGACTATTTTGATCTCAATTTCGATATACAGAAAAAATGCAAACGATAAACTTCGACATCAAAATTCAACGTTAATTTAGAAACTAGTCTAAGATAGTGTCGAGCAGAAACGAGACAGAATTGGATTAAAAAAATGAAGCCAGAATCAGAGCCGAAGTCGAGATCAGAAATTAAAAAAATGTCAGAATCTTATTCGACCTTCGAAAATTTTCGGATCTAGAATCCGTCTCATCCCTGGTTTCAAGTGTGAATTTGATTGCTTGCATAATTTATCAACAGAAAAAAAAGTTCATCGTAATTTATATAATTCATTTATCCTTTTTTCTTTTACTTAAATTTTCTAATCATAAAATTTGATGAATTCTACAAACTAGTGAAAATAGTTCCTGTTGAATTATGCAAGAAACATAAGATACGTTATTTGTAAGAATAGTTTTTCATCAAATGAGGCGATATCCAGTTTAGCCTATCATATGGCCGATTTGAGTATCAGCTAAAATTCGTCGCTTACAAAGAACGCGTCATAAATGAAAACTTAGGAAATTTTCAAGTAAAGCACATAGTATACACCTGATACGATGAAATGCTCGTTAAAGTATTCCACGTATGTAATGATAGAACGAAAGATTAGATTAGCTCAAATAATTTGCGTGGTGTGTAGTAGTGATAATACGAGCTAAAAATGACGAAAATATGGAAGAAAAAATGATGAGTAGAAAGCTCAGAACGAAAATATGAGTAGATAATTTTCTGGATCACTCGAATTATGAGTAGAATAAACTTTTTATCGATAAAGGCAGAATTCCAACAAAAATCAACTGACCAAAGTAAATTCTTGGATGAAAACGAAGAAAAGACAATGCTTTGAACCAATATTAGGAATTGCATCGAAAACGCAAAAAGTGAATTGCAGCCCTCTCAGAAGTGAAGAATTCGCCTTGCTTTCCTTTTCATTGTCCGTCGTCAAATTGCTCCCCCTCACCTTCCAATTTCAGCAATTTTCTCCATTATGTATGACTTTGCCGTCAGACAAAAAGCACGGATTTGTATAGTCCTGCTTTATGAAAGTGAAAATTTAGCTCTCGAAAATAACGCTGCAAAGGCATTTTCCTATAGACTCATTTTGGTCGCGGTTTTTATAATTCAGTCATGCGTTTCCTATTAAAGGGACCGAGAACGAATCCGAAACTCTCGCAACAAACTTTTGGTGAGAAAAGTGAGTATCAGTGATCGATTGCCTAACATCGTTTTGACGAAATGAGATATTCTAGGCGTTAAGAAAATTCGATTTCGTCCTGCCTGAGACTGGGGACAGGGCGCAACCAAGAGGGACAAATCCGTGTGACGACGGACTGGAATGAGGATGAGGATGAGCACGGCTCTCGAGTATCTTCCAGCCTCTTCTCGCTTCCCGCTTACCTACTTGCTAATGGGGACCTATCCAGTGGCTCTCACATTCATTCTCTCAAGAAGACGAAGCCAATAAACTCGGAGCTGAAGCTCAAAACTGATAAATATAGATGCGAAGAGGAGAGATAACCTTGAAGAGGACCGAAACGGGAAACGAAACAATCGAATGGATAATCCTTCGGGTGGAAATCCAATTTGCACCCCCACACTGCACACAAAGGGATGGCCGTAGAAGGATAGAGGGATTATCAGGTCTCAATTATAACTGCGGCTCAGTTTTCATGTTCAGATGATCCTCAGTAAAAATGTCAACACATAGTAGTCGTTTTTTCTAGCAAATTCTTATCTAAGGATTTGCAGAATAAAGCTACTCAGAGATGAATTATCCAGGGGACTTGGTTATACATTCACAAGGGTTGTGTGAAGGAATCTCGTTCAGAGAACGACATTCGCGACATTCATTAGTAAATTGAATAAATTACAACGAAGGTTGGACAAATGTACAGAGAAGGGAACAGTGCAGCAGTGCAGCGTCGTCGAATCGAATTTATGAATTCATGAATATTTCATCGATTCGTCGCAATATTCTCATTCTTCATTTCATTTCGTCTGTCTGCACCTTTTCGCCTCCTTCATTTCCTGTTATCCTCCTCACTCCCTCACTTTCTTCCCTCATTAGATTCATAATCAAGCTGCAAATAAGCCTCAATCCTGCAATATCCTCCGAATCTTCTCCTCTATTTGCGGTTTCGCGTCCCCTCGCTTATATTTGCCCCTCTGCCCTGTGCTTCTGTGCTTCTAATTACAACACGAGGAGTCTGCCAGAAGAAACAAAGCAAGGTTGAAGTTTGATCGAAGTCTCCATGTAGGGTAGAGCAAGGGGCACATCAGAAATGCAACAAAAACAAACATGGATTGAAGGGATTATGAGATTGGGTAGCAGAGCTGCACGAGCTAATATGTATTCGAGTAGATGAGATTCAATATCTCAAGAAAACACTGCACTTTGCCACAATCTAGTCACAAAATCAATGTATTCACAGATTAGAAAATGGCACAAAACGATATTTCAGCCAGAATGTTAGACCTTGATTTCAGAAAAGGAAGACGTGATTAAAGTGAAATTGGAAGAGTTGACACTGAAATGAGCGAAAATCTCAATGTGTAGAGTGGATTGCCTTTAGAGTGGCGAAACTGCAGATGAAGCTAGGAGGAGAAGCTGAAGGAAGATGAGAAGAAAGGAAGAGGTGGGAGAGGAAGGGAAGGGAGAAGATATTGAAGTAGAGAAGCAGAAGATAGAAGAAGATGAGGACGCGAGAGTATTGTGTTACCTGTCGGTTGGGGATGAAACGGAGAAAACACGACTGAAATACGCTGATTCAGATTCGATTTAACTTTGAAGAGGAAGAGAAAATGAAAATGCAGTGATTTGCGAGAAATGCACGCCAAAAAACAAAAATTATGCCGACAGCAAATCCCGTATCCTTGGAAGCGTTGTTCATAGAAGACATTGGTTGAAAGGGCTCATAGAAAAAGACACCGGTTCTTTTCTTTTATTCTCCTGCCTCATATTATTTCTTAGAAAAACCGGTGTCTTTTTCTAGGAACCGTTGAAAGAGTATCGTGAATCTTCTTGTTGCAATTTAAAATTTGAAATTCAACACAAAACAATACGACATGATTTATGATGTGCACAACGAATGACGCACAAATGAAAACACACTCATTGGACAATAATAATCTGTTATAGAAATGTATGAAATGCCCGACACAAATAGACCTAATTAGATCCATCCATAAAAATGGCAGAGAGGCGGCAGAGAATGAAGAGCGGCATAATCTCGTGATTTGCAGATATGTTCTGTGGCTCTGTTGATTTGAGAGAAGAGCAAAGACAAGCGATGCGAGTCGCTATTCAGGTCGATTGGCAGCGGTCTTGTAGATGGGAATGGGGAATGAGGCAGTTGAACAAACGAACTGTGAAGAGCTAAGTGAGAGGAAAGGGAGGAAGAAATGAAACAAAGTGGAGCCGATTGACTGCGAGGAGGTATGGAAGGGATGACAGCCTGCTGCTGAGGCAGAGGCTGCAAATGGCACTGCTCATGGCAGTTCATTGCATCCCCTGCATTGAGTATTCAATTCGAGTCAGGCCACGATTGCCCCATCGAGAAAGAGACAGATAAATAAAGGGCTGCAGGCAGCTATGCCAGAAGCTGAATAAGAAATATTCGCGATTGACGGGGTAATTGCCGAGGCAGGACGAAAGAGGCAAATCGGGCGGGTTCAAATATGCTCGACCTGGAAACTTCGACGAATCCGGAAATGAGGAAGATAAAGTGAAGAGGGATTGTGGAGCAGCCACGCAAAGGAAGAGAAAGGGTTGGGTGAATTTGGAGGGAAGCCGAAAGAAGACGGAGATGGGGATAAGCGAATTTGCAAGTGGGATGAGCTAGCTGCGTGGCAGTGGGCTGTGGATGTGGAAGATGGAGGGAAGGACAATGCGCTGTGCATTCCGATGTACCACGGGCAGGGCAGATGTCGAATTGAGGTATAATTGCCACATGTCTGTCGTACCGATTTATTTTTCGACAAAGCAATTTCGTTCGGATTTAAATATCAGTTTGAAGACAAAATCCGTATCTAGATTGATATCTCATCCAAGAATAATATCAGAAGATCAGTCATTGCTTATTCATTTTGCCATGGCAATTCAAATGCGAACTGGCGCAATTCAACCCAAGCTTCGGGCTCCAATTCATTGCATTGAATTCGGCGTGTGTTTTTGAAATTTAATGGATGAGACCCGTCGAAATGTAATCAAAAAGAACGAATGGAAGCATAAAAAGGGAATAAAAAGAAGCAGCAGGACAGAATGCGAATAATGCGAATGCTCAAAATGACAAGCGGCACAAGAAGCAGAAGCAGAAATTGAAGCTGTCGAAAGGGGAGAAAGGAGTTTGGAAGAGCGAAGAAGAGGAACGGATAAATTATTATATTGAGATGCAATGAAATTGTGCACCTCAGGAAGGGCCAACCTGGAATGCACTCACAAACAGTCGATGAAGTGCTGATTTATGGCGATTTTGATGATGATATCAGTCAATGTTCAATCGGTTTAATGCTATTAAATTCGGATAAAAATAACTGCGATGTATGTGCAAACTGATATGTCACATGTGATGGACTAAACAAAATGAAAAAAGGAAAAGAGGATTAGAAGGACATCGACAGAATAACAGAACACCACGAACAGAACAGCTCGTATTGGTTTACATGGTCTACCAATTTTGCAAATCAACCAAAATGGGAGGCAATTATCTGTTGAAATAGTTTTAAAATGCTATGATTGATAAAACAAAAGCGTCTGAATTAGATAGCAGCCTGTAAATGGCTTAACGCCAAATGACGAAACGCGTGGTTGCGTTTGGTTTAATGGAGGAATAATGGGATACGTTAGAAATTGATAAGAACTGTAAGAAAAGAAGCATTACGCTAAATACTTAGAAAAATCCTAATTCGTATTACGCTGTTACGTTTTTACGCCATCCACAAACTGCCGAAATATATAGACATTTGACTTGAAGCAAAACACAATGAAAAAGTTGAACATCGTTTGCATAAAACGCAAAGACATTGAAAGAAAATATCTGTTCAAAATCAGTCATTGGCAATTCGTTAGTGAATTACTTATGAACTCATTGTGAAAAGTCGCACTCGAATTTTTGGTCCAAGTTTTGCACATTTCTAACGATCTAAAAAATGAAAAAAAAAAAGATTCGATGACGACATTTTAATCTAATGAACTCAAATGTGCAGAGTATGGAAAAAAAAAATCTTTGCGACGGTATTAACTCAAACAACTTTAGATTTCAGAGTATTCGATATAATTCGCCCATTCATCATGCCACTATCAGAAAACTTTCACCAGTTTGTTTTACTTACACTTCTTTGTCCCAAAACCTGCCGTATTAAAAAAATTATAATCATGGTGTACATGTGAATTATACAGATAGTCAGATTTTAAAACGATACTCAGAATGGTAAAACTTGACAGATGCAGGATTAGGACAAAAATAACACGGAAATGATATTGAAAGTTCCTTAAGCCTACATAATATTGCACTGACTAGATATCTAACTTGCGTAAAGATTTTTCTACGCCGTTTCCGCACTATATCAATGCATTCAGGAACCTAAACTCACTAGTAGAAGCTTTTTCAATGCCAGAAAAAGTTATTAATCCAAAATTGCGCATTTGTCCAAAGTATTTTTGTACACTTCGGGAATGCAATTTAGTTCGTACTTATTACGTAATAAAGAATTCTGTAGATGTTATAAGAGAATCGAACATATCAATTGTCTATGGCGGCTTTTGAACTGAAGAAAGAGGAGAAGTAAATTGGATTGGATGGCTTTGCTGTTTGTTGGGTTGAAGTGAGAAGTTGAGAAAAAAATGAAAACGAAAACAGAAACATCGACTGCCGTGTTGACACTGTTGAACTGTTGAGAGGGCAGATAAAGGAGAAGAAAGAAGGTTAAGTAGAGAAAATCGGGGAAATGGAGAAAAAAACGCATAGCTCACTGATTGAGCAATATTGAAGAGAGTATGAAAAGAGAAATGATGTAAATGGATAGGGACCGCAAACGGTTTTCCGAAATACATAATTTCGGCAATTTCCTATTCTAAACGATAGAATCAGATGTAACCAAGATGTTCATGAAGAAAAAAGTAAAATAAAAATTATTTTTTACTGGAAAGTAGCCATCAAACGAGCACGTTTTGACCCCGTCCTACCCTATATAAGCACGAATGAGCGGGCACTTTCTGAGACAATTTCTGGCCAAAATTCATCTCTATGAATTGTTCATCGATTCTGATTCTGACTTCTTTTGACCTCACAATTTAAAGGGTACTTGCTTCCCATTTTTGAGGTTTCAAATGATCACTTTTGAGAAAAAGCGAAAAATGGATGAAGGCGGAGTTGCGGCTCCTATGTATGGAGTGGAATTGGGAATTGAACAGAGAGAACGAGCAAATAATACTTCTTTCGTCCACAATTGAATAATAGTCAGCGATATCATTTGTTCTTCATTATTTTCACCAAATAAATACTTTGCATGGCAATAATTATATAGAGAACTATGAAAATACCAATATACCCAGAAAAATGAAATGTACAACTTCTAGTTAAAATTATGAATGTTTTAACTGGAAGGGGCATGTTAACAATCGACATGGATCAATATAGAAATTCCCATATTTATGACAATGCTATTCAACATTAGGACATGGGAACGAATGTGTGCCCTGCTCTGCTATAACATAGAAATTGTTGCATGGAATCGAATCTACCAAAGTCCGAGCCAAGGCTCATTTTGTCGGCCATTGCGGTCGAATTTGCAAAGGCCGGCCCTCGAAAAGCTGCCACAGGGAACTTTAATTAATTTTCTGTTTACGTTTATTCCTCCTTTCTTTCCTTCTTCTATTCGCTTGGTCGAGTCTAATATCTGTATGTCCTCACTCAAATTGCGGGTGGATTTCAAATGTAATAAAATAAACGAGAAAAGGGACAGTAAGAATAGTTTTCTAGAGTATCGAGTTTAGAAAAAGCTTTTATTATGACACGAGCGAATGCAGAAAGACTGGTCAAATGAATCGCTGAATCACTGCCCGTCAGCTATATTGTCGTCGTACCGCATGTAGTGCTTTCGATTGGCATTGACAGCAGCGGGCGAAACGCAGTCCACGTATTTTAACCGATGAAACTTCGCTGCATAGGTCGGAGGATCTCTGAAAACAATAATTTCGGTTTTGAATTAGAGATTAATTGCCGCTCTGTGAGCAGCGAGCTTGAGAATGACTGAAATTGCACTTAATTAAATAATCCGAACTCATCATCTATCATCAAGTAGTTTTCAGTATGCATAGATAGAACTAAACTAATTTAATGGATATCTAAAAATAGCATTTGATAGATATTTTGTATTTGGCGCCAAATTTGTATCTTATCATATATTTTTGAACGAGATGTTTGCATTTATTGTTTTGACGCATTTTTGATGAGTTTTCAAAAATGTTTACTTTTCATCTTTTTCTTCCCTTTATATAAAATCCAATGATAGAGAAATGTTCGTATTCTCTTTAATTGAATAATCGAAGATCAGCTTCAACTTAAAGGAAACTACTAATAGTGTACTCCTATAAAAATGACGAAACTACCTATTACTCAATCTAGATTATTTCAGAAAGCGTTTTCTAATATTATTTAAAACGTATAGGGTGACTTTATCTTCTATTTGAAGTTATTCCGATCGTTAGATGTAAACTATAATAGTTTGAAAAACGTGTTTTTTTCATAAAATTAGGTATTTAAATTTAGAAGAGTATGACATTCAATTAGAGGGAATATGTATTGCAATTACCGATAATGTAATATCCATTTTTCGAAGATTGCCTCAAAGCAAGTTTCAACCTCGGAATTCAATATCAATACCTAAAAAAATAGTCTTCTAAAGTTTCACTAAAAAAGTCGATTTAATTACCCATTCAACGCACCAAGAAGGTGATAATGACAGTCCAGGCCACCAAAACAGCCCAACGTTTACTAAGTCTGACTGTTTGAAGAATATCTTGAAATGATCTCGAGAAGCTCGTTCGAAATCGTCTCTGTAAGTGAAAGTTTATCGAAAAATAAGACGTCTTTCGTCTGACTTAGCAGGATTGTCGAGTTGGAATGTCTCTGAATCATGTCCAGCCTCATAGAATATCTTCAGATAGGCAGCAGCATCTGTACCGGCGTTCGGCAAATCGCAAGTCTTCACTACTACGTCCCAAATTCGACCGTCATCTGAATAATATTACTAATCTCATCGATAAGATTGTCAAATACGATCATCTTCCAATATCATGTGTAAATCAAGTATTTACAGCGAGCATTATTGAGATTCGTAATGTCTGAATCAATCTGGTGTATACTAAACTTCGTCCGAATCAAAATATCCCTTGAATTTTTGATTGGCGGATCATCATCATCGACTGCATTTGTCATCATTTTTTCTTTCCACCCCACTTCCTAATCCCTAAATCTGATAACAAAGCAGCTTATGACGATGATTAGCCGATAGCAGATACAGGAACCTCTCAATTTGTTCTTTTGTCTTAAAAATATATCTGAAGCAAGTTAATTCAATCGTATTGGTAATATCAGCCCAATTGACAGATTGATTTACTGAGAACGATCAGTTCAGCATAACTAATCAATCCTCATTAGTTAATCATCACATCGACATTTGTCGATTGAATATCGAACAGTCTGCATCTAGCATGCAACGACTGAAGTCGATAGGTACGGTGAAATCATAACTTGCTTGCTCTAGTAGTAAAATCTCACAGTAAACTGGCGTCTGTGTTGTGGTTGCGTTCCGTGTCGAATTAGTGGTCCACGCAATGGGCAACAAGAGAAGGAATGAAATGACGAACAGCATGAGAGTGACAAAAATCATAGCGAGCATAAAGCGGCATCTGTCAAAGGGTATTGAATGGCTAGTTGAAAGGGAAGGCGAATTGGGGGATTGGAAGTGCCATGGCAGCTGCCTCTGCCTGTTGCTTCGAGCCCTTTCTAGCAGTCCTCTGCTCAACTTCTGCTCAGCTTCTGTTCTGTTTGTGTCTCCTTCTTCGCCTCCTTGCTTTCTGCCTGGGTCTCAATTCCAATTCCAGGCAACCACTTTCCTTCCCCACAGCCTTGCATATTTCAGTCCTCCTCCTTTCTTTCTTTTCTTCCCATTCCTCTTCACTTCCAAATCAGGCATTCCCTCTGTTCACACGAAGGAGTTCACAAGTCATTTACTTCAAAGGGACACCAAAGGGATGGATGAATAGTTGCGTCGTATCGATGACTCGATGACGCAAATAGAGATATTTTACCACACGCATCAGATTTTGGAATAAGTTTTGGTAGCGTGTGTGTGTGAAAGTTACTCAATTCAGATTAAGAGTGAATGTCAGTATTATTCAAAGTAGTGCGGAACAGGGGTTTGTCGATTTGGCTGATTTTCACGTATGTAGTACAGTTTTCACGCTGATCATCATCGTGTGATTTGTTTTCCATAAAAATTGTCGTATGCAGGATTACGGTAGCTTGAAGTTTTGACTGATCCGACCTCAGGAAAAAATTCATAACTTTCTTATTTCTGAACCAAGTCGAACGGGGTTTTCAGCATTGTATAGCCCACGAAAAACTCTACAAATAATGTAACTCCGCCCACTTGCATTTTTACGAAAAACGGATAGCACCACGAGAATCAGCGTGAAAACTGTACTATATACGTGAAAATCAGCCAAATCAACGGACCCCTGTTCCGCACCCCTTCCTTATAGCTTTGATTTTTCCTGACATCCACTCTTAACGAAAGGAGAATTTTATAATAATTAGTGCAATCATATGTTGGCAACAACGCATTGCTGATTTCGTTTATTTATTCCATTATCAAAACATATAGATTAGTTTATTCATCCAGAACCTATGCACTCATTAGCCGCTTCCCGCACATTCTTGATTTGGATTTGGAAGAACTCTGCCAGACGTCACTACGTGCGAATCCGAAACATTGTTGGTGATCTTGACCCCAAATAGTTTGCCCACCTTTTCTATCAATGTCTAAAATTTTTCATACAATTTTCTATAAACGACTTTTTTACGCTTCTAAAATCCTTGACGAAGTACAAAATAGCTAGAGAATCCGCCACTGGGAAATATATTAATGCACTCATCGTTAAGTTGTTGCCCACCCTAAAAACTTTGATTATCTAATAACATCCCTCAAGTTGAGCAAAAGCGAACCACTCGAGCGAAATTTGAAATACGGAGGCTGTAAAATTAATCCAGCATGGAATATACGAGAAGAATAATGGTATGAATGTCTAAAAGTTTGTTAAAATTATTTACTGTTAAATGCTCAAAGTAAGTAATCTCTGTGCTTCTTGTTTTTAATCAATTTCTATGCACAACTTAATTTGTCCATATATGCAAAGATAGTCGAATTATCCGACCTGAACCAAAAGAGCGGTAAATAGTTGATGTTGGAGCGCTCGTGTTTGCTCACTAAGCATATTGTTGAATTTATTGAGATTTTTACGAACTTGATAGCCGCAAAATAGAATAGTATACAGTGTAAACATCTGCAAACATGATTAGATTGGAATAATACAATTTTGTTCGAGAATAGAAATGAAAAATCGTTCAGAAAATTTACCTCTATAAGAACTAGATTACTAAAGCCGAGACTATCACGCCAGTTAATGTCATACGAGCCATCTTCCCTGACCGTCTAAAGTTCGAAATGTTTTAGCTTCAGAAATCGAGGTGAAAAATTTACATAATACAGTGGTCCAACAAACCCCAAATCTCTCGATGAAATATTGAACAACTTCTGTAAGCCATCATCAGCTATGTTGTAAATCTAAATATGGATATTTTTAGTTTTAGCAAATATTCGTAAAAGCTAACCTCTTCAGTTGGGTACATTGTAAACCACACAGTTAGACCATAATCAAGTGCCAATGTAGCTACTGCTATGAACCAAATGATTGCATACTTTCTCGTAAATAGAAACATGAATCTGACGCTAAATTGCGAGGATCAATTTCCACAACTATTGCACTTTTTGAATAATACATGAAGATTTTATGGAATTGCCAAAATCTCTGATAAAACCTACTGGCATGTCGAAATATAGCGATAGACGAAATGCACTGCCAAAATCATAAATGAAATCGAAAAGAACGTGCAAAATAATGTGGCTCCAAAAGCGCCCCATGGAGCTGGATAAGCGAAGGGGCCACCTGCGGTTATCACGAGAAAGCAAGCACCCACGAAATGGATAGCCTGTTTTTATAAAACTCTTGACTTAATTATTTGAGTGGAATATTAAAACACAAATTATTGTCTCGAACTAATATTTTTTTAGTATAATAAAATATTACCCACGTATGAAAGTGTTCTTCGAAATTCCCAAAACTGTAAACTTTTCACAAATTCATATTACAGTAGTTTACGTATCATAAGAAGCTCAAAAAGGAAGATATTTTATCGTTCAAGTTTGCGATAATTATCGTATTTCATTTTGTTATTCGAAAAAACGAACCGGTTTTGTCATCGCATCGATAATCGAATAGCTGATATCGAAAGCAGCGAATGACAGCAAAATGTATTTGTAGTTGCCAATTTTCTGATGAGGCTTGCACAGAATCACGTAGATGAGTGCACTATTGATGGTGATCGACATGCAGCAAACAATGTAAGTTTGGTAGTAATGAATTGGATTGAGGAATAAATCGTAGTGCTTCGAGTTATTCAGCATCGTTGTGAATGAGCAACGTTACTTGCCTGAAATTCTACAAGATTGCTGCATAAATGTTTTCGAAGGGTGTGGTCTATAGTTGATTATTTTTCAGAGGGAAATGACTAATTGTAAGCTGCAAGGCAATTGACAAACTCGATTACTATGATATTCGCTACGATAAATGAGATTATCAGGAGTTATTTAATGACGATTTCCATTACAATTAATTGCAGAATTTTCAAAAACTCTAGTTACCATATTATAGAAGTTAAAGATCTAGCTATGTGAGCATTGTAAGTAAAGCCGTAAATCATGAAGAGAGAAATTATGAGGAAAATATAATCTCAACATTTTGTATTAACTAATAGGAGAATTTATCTGTGAGAAAAAGATTATAGAACTGCGATAAGTTCTCAGAGTGTAGTATAACTTCACACGAATAACTTTAGCTAATGGTTTATGGTTTAGGATCAATTGAGTCATTCGTGTTTTGCATCCCGCAAGGAATACAATTGAATTATTAGGGACTAATTTTTCGCACACAGGAAGGGGAAGGGTATTCTGAATGCGCTGATTAACGCTATTCTATGTTGTTTTTCCCTAATGCCTTTAATCATACTAGCTAACGCCCCAGTACCTTCTTCCGAGAAGAAGCCTGATAAAAGTTGAAGTTAACGAAAAATTCAAAAATCCTGATTCCAATTCCGAAAATTCAAAATTTCGAATCCCATTCACCCCCTGGGATTGAACTATCAAACGAGCAAAGTAAAACGAAGATTCGTCGTTTCTCATTGCAGAAAACAGTTCCAATTAAATCGCTAATTACGCCTAGTTAAGAACATTAGGAAAAACTAAATATATAGTGTTAATCAGCGCATAAGAATACCTTCATTTGCAAAAAATCAGCCAAATCGACGGACCCCTGTTCCGCACCCCTTCCTTATGACTTTGATTTTTCCTGACATCCACTCTTAAGTTAAAGCGTGCTCAAAATGAAACAAAGCTTGAGGTGTCAAACATGGATGACTTTCGACATATTATATATTATTACGTTGGATAGAAAGTCCTGCACCAAAAATTTTAAAAATCTATAATTTTCTAGAAATGAGTCGAATGCCCTAATAAGTGTGAGAACCTTGTAGAATGTTCTCTAAGCTATCACCACATGGGTATACAAGGGCCCGCACCCAGGGGTTTGATGACTTACGATTATTATAAGTGAACCCCCACTTTGAACAGTTATCTACTACGAGTGGCGCCAAAACAACAATGCAAGCAGAGCGACCGCTAACATCAACAATACATTCGGTGAGGGTACTGCTTCCCGTTAGACAGTCAACCGCTGGTTCTATCGCTTTGCAGCAGGAGATACGAGCCTCCAAGAAAATGAGCGCAGTGAACGACCATCCTCCATCAACAACGGCGAATTGCAGAGCACTATCAAGGTCAATCCAAAAGCTACCACGTGATAATTGGAGACGATACTCGGATGCTCCAATGCCACTATAGTTGTCCATTTTCACGATCTCGGCTATCGAAAAATTTAATTAAGATGAGCCCCCATCGACTGACCGACGCCCATAAGAAAGTGCGTGTTAACATCTGTCAGTCTTTTCTCTTCCGTCTGCACCGAAAGGAATTTCTAAAAAACCTAATGACTGGAGGTGAGAGCTGGATTCTTTACGACAACGATACACAATACGCCATCTGACTCCCACGTGATGCAGAGCCACCAGCGCAGTCGAAACTGAACCCCACCAATGCAAACACTTCCTCTCCGTTTGGTGGGACGCGAAAGGATCGATATACTACGAGCTGTTTTTTGCAAGCAGGACTATCACAGCTACCATCTACGTCGATCAGCTTCAAAAATTGGTCGGCGTAATTCAAGAAAAACGGCCAAGACGCTCAATTGTCCACTTTCTGCATGACAATGCGCGACTACACGTTGCTTCGGGCACCCACTAAAAGATCACAAAGCTCGACTGGCATCCGGTCATCCATTCATCGTATTCGCCGGGCCTCACTCCGTCAGACTACCATTTATTCCCTCCTTTGAAGCTTCACCTACGAGAGAAAAAAATCGACAAAGACGACGACCTAAAAACAGCAGTCGACAACTTCTTCGTGTGCTAGTCTCCTGAATACTGGGCGCAGGACATCAACGATTTGTCCAATAAATGGGCGAAGGTGATGGACATATTTGGTGATTATATTGTTGAATAACTGCTATTATTAATGAAGTTACCAAAAAATTTATAAGATGTTATTTTTGGTGCAGGACTTTCTATCCAACGTAATATATAGCAATACTTTCATGTATTCACGAACACTCGATGCATATTTGTTGTGCATAACTGTGCCACTTTCGTTTATAGTTGCCAGTCCGAAACGACGTCAAGCCATTAGACGATATTTCTCGAAAATGTATGAAATTATAATATAAAAAAAATTATTAATTTCTAGATGTTAATTGCGTAATTCGTAATCCAGTCGAAATGAATTTCAGAAGGAACAATAGACTGAGACCTTTGGCGTCCGTAGTCAGCCGCAATGATCGTAATAATCAGATTCATGCACCACCGAATCCAAGTCTAACTGCAACTGCATAATAAATGTCGAATTTCTAACCTCAATAAATGATCTTTAAAGAATATTATTTCATAAAATATGCTTGCGATAAGTCTAGCTCATAAATAAATAAATCACCTACAAATCTAAGCATAACACAAAATAAAAATGTCAACCTTCTTTCTAGTCAATATACCAAATCGTTAAATATGATTCTATAGTCAGTTTTTATATAACAGTGTGAAACTCATTTTTTAATTTCAACTTCATTGCATCAACTCATAAGAGGATAATTACTCTCATTGGTTCTTCCAAGATTTTATCTGGACACATTAATAGTAGTTGTTTTAATTGCCATGTATCTGATTAAGCTATGCATATTGATATCTAGGCTTCGATTTTGTCGATTTTATAGGATTATTTGGAATAGTTGCATTTGCCGGTGCAATCATTTTTATTATCGGAATTTTTCTTCCGATAATTTCCAATATCCTTTTAACAATTTGAAAAGTGAGCTTGTTGGATCATTGAGATTTAATTTAACGATTTTTTCCGCTCGAGTTAAGTCCTTGATTTTTAATTTAAAAATGGCGAGTGGATAGTGGATTTCACTTTCAAAGCCAATTTACGTATGATCCATAAATAACCTTCATACGATTTGATTTTACTCCGACCAGATGATCTCAATCCACCTTTCATATATGGATATTTGTTTATACCTATCTATATGTTTGTGTAAGGCTTAATCGCGACAATTTCGTGCATAATTTGCCTACTTGTTGTCAATCTTATCTGTAATTCGACTGTATCGATACTTACAATCAGTTTATAGAATAGCCACTCTAAAAACTGGTTGACAACTACAGGGAGCCGGAATTATGCCTTTTTATGTCTAGGTACTTTGAAGATTATTTGCTCTCCACTTTTGAGGCTTCAAATGACCGCTTTTAGGCTAAAAGCGAAAAATGCAAGAGAGCCGAGTTTGCGGTCCCTATTCATTGATCGCTCGTCGTTTAAATGTAATTCGCGCCTTTATTCGAAAATCGACAAGTGGCCGTTTATTTTTGATTTTAAAAAATATCTATTTTCGTGTTCAGAACCAGAATCGATGTGGTCAGATTCGAGCCCCCCGAGCGGTGCATCGACCTCTCTGCTGCACAACGGCGTCGAGACTTCCACTCCTTTCCAGCAGCATTCCCTGAGTGGAAGAAGGTTTGCAATGTCAACTATTTTGTTCCTGAAATGATTTTTATTTTCAGAACAGCCCCAATTCGTAAGGATGACTCACTGTCGTTCTCGCGCACCCCAGCGCATCTGCCCCTGTCCTCGGCATCTCAATCAGCTTCCATGGTCGACCAAATTCAACAGTGGTTCGACACTCTGGTTAGTTTCTCCTCTTTTATTTGTTGGGTGGTCCGGAATTTGGATTCCGGCAAGTCCTGGTGGAAATAAATCCCAGTGAAAAAGGCAGGAGAGGAAGGTAAGAGTAGGGGGAAAATAGTATTAGCCGACAATTCTTTTCACCGGAATTCAGCAAACAGCGGAATTTATTTTCTCCGGATTCAGTAGCATCTTATTTTTTGCATTTTGTTTAGAAATTTTTCGAGGTTAAAAAATTTCAACTGTCAAATCATCGTCTAAATCGAATCACGATGCTATTTTGCAATATGACAATTTCGTTATGATACAGTCTGTTCCAATTATTTGCTAACTCAATTCTTTAGTTGTCAATGAACCAATTTAATGAGTTAATACAAATTGCACTCGAACTCGATAATATTCTTCAGATATCGTCTCGTTCTGTGATAGCAGCTCGAGTGGGTGCAGTCGTGTCCTGCCTCATCTTCTCTTCGGCTTTCTTCCTCCTCCAGCTGTCCATCTATTCTCCAATTCACTCCTTCTATGGTAGAAGCTATATTTCAAAAGTTAACTCAAGTATTTCATTGCAGAAGCAGTGTGGAGTCTGTTCTCGCTTCGTTTCATCCTGTTGTTCTGCATTCACGGGTCGATATTCTTTAGTCTGGTTACTTTCTTCTTCTATCCTGTTCTCTTCAAAGGTAACGAGTTACTCGCAATAACTAGCTAGAGAACAACCGAAACGGACTTTCATTAAATATTTGTAGCAGAGTCAATTAAAGCTAAAATCATAAATTACGATAGAACTTTCTTTTCGAAACTATTTCTTCAATTCTCAAAGTTTCTTACAAACAATTCCTAGACGAATACAAGAATTTTAAGCTGTTCAATCGAGGCATTTCCTTGTTTACCAGAGTTAGTATCATGCTCTCATGCAGACATAAGCTTTTTCAGTGGACCAGGTTCGTCGAGTCTCCTATTTGAATCCGATGGTCTGGGCAGTGGTCGCTCTGCTGGCCCTGGATTCCATCGTGTCCACTGTCCTTCTGCTCTACTCGTCCAAATCAGCCTACCTCGCGAATGGGTTTGTTCTATTATTTTATTCGACTAAAATTTAGTGCATAATGCACAATTCATTGAAGAAGATATGTGCACGAAATTCTATTCAAGTTTTTTCACACGTAACGTGCGTGTGCAAGATCTTCATTCATAGTGATGACTTGTCCCGACATATTGACCGCCATTTACAACTAATCATTTTAGATTCCCTCTGTTCTACCTCACTCTGTCTCTGCTTTCTTCCACATTCCAATCCATCTTCGACAACGATTTCCAGCTCACATTCTCTCAACATCAAAAGGTTCAGCATTTTTTATTTTATGAAAGATAATTTTTATTTTGAATTATTATTTCAGCCAAAAATGCTTAATTTTCTGTTGTCGCTTGTGTTGGATGCAGATATGGTAGTGCAGACGAGTTACACAGCTCTGAAGTGCATGGGCAGCTCGATGGCCTTCGGACTTCTTCTCGGTAGGTTTTCATGATAACTTGATTATAAAGTGCGTGAAAAGTCGGGACCAACATAAATGGTTTTTGAACTCCGCCTTGCTTAGCAAAAATAATGACTTTCTAAAAATCGATATTGATATCGTCTTAACCAAAACTCAAATTTCCATGATTTTATCTCATCCGCTTATGAATATTTTTAGTCTCGGGTTGTAAGTTAAAGTAACCTTATTTTGCGCGCGGTGTTTGATATATTGCTAGCAAGGATTAGTTTCGTAATCAGGAAATGCATTTTTGTGGATAATTTAATTATGAATTATGAATGGTGCTGTGCGGAGTATCCTCTATGTTTCCTTCACAACTTTTTATATTTTTTCTGCTAATGAACAAAATTATCTTAAGTTCCATGATATGTCATAACGTAAATCTCTTTTTGCAATTTAATAATCCTCGTGATTTTAAGCCTGAAACAAGCTCTTCCTAGATTTAAAAAGTGGATGAAATTCTTATATTTTCAAGAATTTCAAACGTGTATCATTCTAGGCACTCCCCTGTACGGCATCCGCTCCGTGGTCTGCCTCGTCTTCCCCTCTCTCCTTCTCACAGTCTTCTGTGTGTCTTTCATGCAGCTCATCGCTGTCAGGTTCTTTATTTCAATCGTCAGACACATCGTTATGGAGGTAATCTTTCATTTCTTACTTCATTCGCTTGCTCAACTTTTCTATTTCAGCCAATCACCTTCAACATGCCCCTTCCTTACCAAATCCACAGTCCGACTTCAGAGCAAATGCGCACAATCAACAGAGTCGTTGAGGCTAGGGATCCTCTGCTCAAGGTATTATTTTATCAATTTTCACTTGTTAAAAATTATGCTGAAACGTACTTGTAAAATCGGAAATGGAGTGATAACCGGTTCCGAAATACACAACTATTAAAAAATCAACTTATTTTTTAACTTTAGAAAACACTATCTATACTTGAAATAACGCACAATATTTCTAATTTATCTAGTAATTTTCTTTTCAGTACTTTGCATTCTTCGATTTGCGTCGAGTTGCTTTAACAGATTCTGCTCGCAGAAAGGAGGTTTTCTCTTTGAGTCAGCCAGGTAGGAAATTTGATAATCTTTCACTTATTAACTCTGACAAATTTTTATACAATTTCTAGCCTAGCAATTTTTATTCTCACATACAATCACAAACTCATGATCGGTTAGAATTTGTTTGGATCAGAATCTTTTCAGGCGGTCATGCTCGCAACTGGGCGACTCTGAGCACTGCCTGTGTGAATGCGATTAAACAAGTGCAGCTGCATCTGGACGAGCAGAGTGGAAGGCTGTTTGGGGGCAGTGTTGCAGTCGACAATGTAGGAGGCAGTGCTAGTGGGGATGCGAGTGATTTGAGTGATCCGCTCAAAATCGACAGGGAAATGCTGCTCATGCCCGTTCAGGCTAGAAGACAAGGTACACATCTCTGGCTATTTACCTTTTCTTCAATTTATCTTGCATGACTATGGTCTCTATTCAACCATTTAAAATTATCGCGATGTACAAGGTACGCAAAAAGTGAAGTTGCTTACTTATTTTAAACCCGGGCTTTAAGAATAAAATATTCATAACCAAATTAACGTAAATCATGCAATTAGCTGCATTGATCTAGGAAATGTCTAAATTACAATTTAGAAATTCCTGCTTTTACTTGTTCGGTCGAATTTTTTATTAAATTTCTTTACCGACTTAGAACTTTTGCGTGCCCTGCAATTCAATAAAAACATATTCCCTAGAATAGATCATCTAAAGATTTTTTTATTTTCATTTCACAATACTTTAGTCTTTGTAAAATTAATCATTTTTAGTCTATACTTCGCCTGTGTACGATCGTCATAGGAAGGCTGTTCTTGAGGCTCCGAGGCGTGCTCGACCACAGACTGCTTGGGACAAATGGTTTGCATTGAATTGCCCATAGTTTCTGATCGATAGATTTCAGTGTTGCAAAAGTGAGCAAAGTCCTGTCAGACGAGAAGTACGTGGTGTCTCCCTACGATGCAAATCTCGTCATTCTCGCTATTGAGAGTATGTTCATTTCTCTTTCCGATATTCGGTTATTTATTCCATTTGCAGGTCTGTCCATGCTGATCGTCTATTCGTACGACGAGGACAGATATGGAGTGGTGCAGAAGAGTCTCGAGCCTATCATTGGCCAGATGCTCGAACTCATCAAGTCGATCGACACTTACTTCCGCAGCAGAGCGGTTAGCTTTTTCGTTTTCAAATTTGCCAAATGTATTTTGAAATTTTCATTTTACAGCTTGCATCAAAAGCCTGAAGTAATTTATGAATTTTCTAATGTTTTATTCCTATCTTTTTATGCCTTAGCTTTCATTCACTTTTAAAATCCAATTCATAAAGTACTTTCAGAACATTTTTTCAGAGACTGAAATATTTCAAATTTTCGCACTCTAATCAACTTTTAATGGAAATTCTTATATACAAACTTGGTATACCATGTTGAAAGAAAGGTACTATTTATTTTCAGGCAGCCGCCTATAGCGACGCAATGGATACGACAGTACGCAATATGGACGTGGCTCTGTTCACTGCCATGGACAAAATTCATGTCAAATTTGGACCACAACTCTTCAAGTAGCTAAAGTTTACTGATTTATAAAGCCTTTCTGGGAAATACTAATATCATTTTATCCATAAGTTTAAACATCGACCGAGGTTTTTTTTTTTAAAGGATCAGAAAATTTATAACGAAGACGAACAGTCGCTTAATTTGGCTGCCCTATGTAATATTTTGATTTTTACGAGTTGAATTTTATCATGGAGGACAAAATTTTAAAAATGAGTTTGTAGCTCTTCATAACCATATGTTCAGCATTTTTTAAATTTAGCAGAAATTAATTCTAGTAGAAATTCTAGAAAATTTGTATTATTTCAGATCGTTGAACCTCTCTCCCGAGCAGTTCAGGCAGATTCGCTCGATGTGCCGCAGTGCATAGAGCAAAAAATCAATCTTGTCAAATGTCGTGAAGATCCTATTTTCTCTTCTTATTTTTTCCTACGGTTATTTCTAGGGACCGCAAACTCCTCTTCCTTGCATTTTTCGCTTTTGTCCAAAAAGTATTGGAAATCTCAAAAATGGAAAGCAGTGCCCTTCAAAGTGGAGGGTCACGAAAAGTCATCAGATTCTATGAACCATCCATAGAAATGGACTTTGATCAAAATTATATTAGAAAGTACGTACATTCAAGATAATTACCGGTATAGAAGTAAAAAAATTGATTGTTCAGCTAATTGGTTTTGGCTAATTCTCTCGGTCTAGAAGTCTTTATTTGTTTCTTTACCAATGTCAGTTATACCGAATTTGATTATTTGGAGTGAAAAATTTGCCAAAATTACGAATTTTGCAAAATCATTTGCGGTCCCTAATTATTTCATCGTATCTCATTCATCTGCCAATCGCCATGTCTTTTTGCTGGTTTCTGATTGAATTCCTTTTCAGTCAAAGTTTGTTATTTTCTGTCTGTTGAATATTCACTTTTCGACGTAGATGCAAGTCAATAAATGAGTAGTTTGAAGAAAGTTGAAGATTTTTCATAAATGAGCATGAATTTCTGCTTTGGTATTTCGCAACAATTCCTGTTCAAAGTCTCCTCATTCAGACTCGAAATGGCAGTCGAAATCAGCGGTGATCGACGCAACGAAAATTCGATTGATTGCCTAACAAATTGCGATGGAGCGATGGAGATGGAAGAAGAAAGAAAAGGTAGGAAAGGGGAAGGACGAGGAGCGGAGGGAAAATGACGGCCAGGTCAAATTGACCGATGCAGTCATCGCTGCAGCCTGCAGCAATCAGCCATCGATTCCCTTCCCCTCTTGCACCACAAAGATGATCTAATCTCACTTTGCCATTCTTCCAACTTTCAGCTAATTTTTTCATGATCGATATCTGCTGATACATCACACAATTACAAAACTAGTTGAAGTCAATTGATATCAGTCGATAACATTGCCTTCACGCCAAATTCATCTTTCAATTTTGTCGTCAGGCGATATATCATCCGATATCGGTCGAGTATAAGTTTATAACTTTCCTCTTCCTCATTTGTTTCGTTTTCAGGATGAGTTCAGTCCTGCAGCGTCGTCAATTTTCCCTGATGGCCGCTGTCTTCCAGCTGATCTTCATCGGCATTTTGTGGGTATTCGGCCGCTACATCGACCCTCTCGACGATAATCGTCGAGTCTATGCGAGCACTGACTATCCGCGTGAGTTATTTTGTTCTATCTTTACTGGCCTATACACTCTTCGAAAACTTTTTAGTCTGGAAACATTTTCCTTTATAAATTTTGAAATGGTGTGAATATTTTCTTCCTAGCGAGAAGAAAAAACACGTTTCCTGGAATATTCTCCCACTTTTGAGTTAGAAGTGTTGGCAAAGAGGAGAAAGTTGTGAACTTTCCAATAAACCAAAATAAACTTATGCCTAAAATCCACATATCATCTAATTCAAGTAATTCTAAATCAGAGAAAATAGTCTAAAGTTAGAAGCTAGATTTCGCTATAATATTCACTGAAAACCCAATATTCCTCTCAATTTCAGTGTTCCAAGATGTCCATCTGATGATCTTCGTTGGATTTGGTTTCTTGATGGCCTTCCTCAAGCGTTATGGCTTCTCCGCGGTGTCGGTCAATCTTCTTCTCTCCTCCTTCGTCGTCCAATATTCTATGGTTCTTCGAGGATTCCTCAGCAAGAAATTCCACGACACTGGGTTTTTCACAATCGGAATTCCCGAGTAAGCGTTTCATTTGCTATTTATTTTACTGCGAGCGATAACAGAATAAATTAGCCCGAAGAATATCATTCATTTCTTCAAATTATCTCTTCTCCTAAAGAAGGGATCATGGTGAACCTATTTGTGCTGGAGAGAAACTCGACATGATCTTCATGTGTTCATGTGAAACATTTTCAGCCACCAAGAATGGTATATTTTGCAGAATGATATCAGCAGACAGCAGCTGTGCCGTGGTACTGATCACGATGGGCGTGCTGCTCGGTCGAGTCACTCCCTCCCAATTCATCTTGCTGGCCTTCTTCGAAACAAGCATGTCAGTGCTCGTGGAACACATCGTCTTCAACATATTACATGTGAGGTTGCCTTTCATTCATTCCACGCTGTTATTCATGCGATTGCAGGTGAACGACGGAGGCAGATCCCTTGTTGTTCATGCTTTCGGTGCGTATTTCGGATTGGCTGCGTCCATTGTCGGACAGAAGAGGAATGTGATGGAAATGGACGAGGAGGGCAGGTACCATCACTCCGACTTGTTCTCCATGATAGGTAGGAATAATTTTTCATCTACAATAACGAAAAACAGCTGAACAATCCGTATACACATGAGTGATTTTTACTGATACATTCTAAGAACTTTCTCTTACTTTTCGGCTACATTAGACCATGAAACCAAGGGTGTACGGAGTTCTAATTTTAAAATTTCGAAATCGGATTTCTATTAAAAAATCAAGTCAAAATTTTGCAAAAAATAATGGAAATTTAAACCAAAAATAGTCAAATAATAGTGCAGGAGCAGTGAAGAAAGTTTAGTATTAAAAATAAGTTATTTTCGTCGAAAATGATGACATCTTCAGAGTAATATTTCCCTTGGAAAATTTTCAAAATCTTAGCAACTTCTACCCATTTTTACTCGAAGTCGAAGTTTCAATTTGAAGTCGAGCTTCGTTCAATCCTGATTAAAATGTTAATTAATTCACTTGAAGCTGTTCATAAAATTTTGATGCATCTGTAGGTTAAGAGTCCATTATTCCAGACTTCTACTGAAAAATGCATTTAATGAAACAATGTTTAGGAACTCTGCTCCTGTGGGTGTTCTTCCCGAGCTTCAATGCAGCCATTCAAGAGCCCGAAGATGCTAGACACCGAGCAATTATGAATACCTATCTGGGTAGGGAGCACTTCTTTTATTTAGGATGGAAAATTTTCAAGTTTACTTATTTCGATCAAATTTTTACTTTGCTGATCCTCATGCTCCCCCTACTTGCAAACAGCTAGCATCCAAATATGTAGTTTAGCAATGGCTTCATCAACAGTCACTACATTTTTGGTGTCTTCATTGGTTGATAGATTGGGTCGATTCAACATGATTCACATTCAAAGCTCAACCTTAGCTGGTGGTGTTGCAATTGGTTGGTCATTCTAGAGTAGTTCGCATTTATGCTTCTAAACGATGAAATTAGGATCTTCGGCGAATGCAGTCCTGTACCCGGCCCACGCCCTGCTTGTGGGAGTCCTCGCAGGTCTCATTTCAGTCCTCGGTCACGCATTTCTGAGTGTACTGTATGCATTCCGCTAATTTGATCTGTTAACACATTCAATTTCAGCCGATTCTCGAGAGACATTTCAAGTTGTACGACACCTGCGGTGTGCATAATCTCCATGGCATACCTGGTGTAGTTTCTGGGGTATGTCGTTTTCATCGACTAATATGATTTCATTATTCTCGCTTTCAGATACTGAGCATCCTCTTCGCGCTAGTTTATGACTCACAGAGTTACGGGAAAACGTAAGTAGAACAAGTTTAAAATTGATAAGTATAATTCGACTATATTTTAGCCTCTACCACATTTACCCTTACTACAAAGACGGACCAATGCAAGGCAACAGGGACAACCATTCCCAGGCTCTCTATCAGCTCGCTGGAATGGCCATCGTACTCACTACTGCTATTGTCGGGGGACTTCTAACTGGTAATCTTTTCTTAAATCAAGCTCAAAGATTTTGAAGATAAAGAACGAGAAGGGAAGTGTCTCTTTCAAAACGCGATTTCAACATCTTATCTGAGCGATCACAAAATTTTGAGAAATTTGTATTGAAATGACGACAAATTTCAACCAAAACAACAATATTTCGATGACTTTTTGATGATGATGATCTAACGACAACAGTAGCTGGTTTATTTTGAGGATTAAGTGAGGGTGGATGCCTTGGAATTATGCAAACTCAGTGACGAGGGACATTTGACTCAGCAAATCGATGCATTTCAGGGCTGATTTTGCGCGCCAAAACGCTGAATCAAGTTGACGATCCAGTGCCTCACGGAGAGACAAATTACTATGCACAGAGCGAATTCAACTTCCTTAGCAAAGTAAGGGAAAAGTTAAAGAGAAATAGCCTAGCAACTATTTTTTTTAAATCATCATTGAAATCATTTAGTATTAGTGAAAAAGTTATATATCTATATTCGTAATCAGAAGTGCGAAATTTCGATTCCGAATTCGAGAAATTTTCAACTCTGATTCATATGTCGAGTCGCTGAAAAATATAAATACCTACTTCGATTTCAACTCCTAATTTGAAAAATTCAAATTCCACACACCACCATTCAGAATCATCGCTAATCTTTTTTGCCTTTGATATACACAGATTTAAATTAAAAGAATATGAATCTTTCAGATGTATAAGAACTTGAATTGCGAATAATTAACAACTTTTAGTATCAGCATGCCCAAGAACAAGAAATGCAGGAAAGACAAAGGCTGCAACAAGTCTATTAGATTTATTACTTGATGTGTGAAAAATGTAAATAATAATCTCCAAATTATTGTACCATTTGATCATAGTAAACGGTTGTTTGCATATTGAATTTGAGAAACTACGTGGTATTGAAAACTGCGAATCAATTAACATTCCCGCAACTAATTCAAGTTGGGCTTCATTTAAATAACGTGTATCTGTTGATACTAAAATGCAGATCTTACATAATTTGTGTCCTATCTGATTATTTGCTTTGCTCTAACAAACAACTCAGATAACAAAACTAATGCTATTTCATGATTCATGACCTACAACTTCCAGAAACTAACATGAGCATCCATGGTTTAACCGTATTTTTCACTTTTTCCAATCTCCACTTGCGCTTCGTTTCGTGGCGCAAATCGAGTGGGCGGGGCGAATGTTCGAAAGTCGGAAAAGAAGGAAGAGGAGGAGAGAGGAGAAGAGTGGACAATTCACTGCAAACAGGCAACAGCAATCGGACAACAGTCGGGGGGAGAAACCTTTGGATTGCTGACTGCAGACTGTGCACGAACAGAACAGAACAGTGGATGGACATTCTCAGTAGCAGTAGCAGCAGCAGCAGCAGCAGCAGGGACAGCAAATTCAGCATGGTAAGTCGAAGGGGGACTCCCTCGCTCACTCACTCACTGCCTGTGCCTGTGCCAAAGCCATCAATTTACCGAGATACGATCTCTCTTCGCATTCCCGTTTCCTTACTCTTCACACCTCTGCGCCCCTCTCTGCCTCTTTGCCTTGTGTCTTTACTCTTTCCGACTGATTCCAAATTCGACTGGTCAGCTGAACTCTGCCAAACACTCTACCTCATCCTCTCCTGGTCTCAACTCCTCTATTCCCCCCAAATTCTTCAGCTTTCCCAGTCTATGCCCCTAAATGGACAATCTCCCCCAATTCGATCCTCGCAACATGCCTCCCTCTACAGTAATAACTCGACCGCTCGCAATGGTGTGCAAATCACTAACCATTTCTTTCATTACATTTCAGCTTTCTCTTCTCACAATTCATTTAGAACCTATCAGCGCAATGATAATATCATCTTTGTGCTGTTGCATGCTTGTAATATTTTATGAAAACAGCACAAATATTTGAAATCACAGATGAGCGGAATACTGCTCAAGTTTAAAATGTTACGAAAATGACTTATCTATTTCGCTTTTCTAGATTTACGATAAAAATAACGTAGCTTATTCCGCTTATTTTTCTTTAACAATCTCGTGCTAATCGCAGAATAGTACAAATTTTCCTCATTTAGAATGCGAGTGAGTTGATTCATTACGTCATCAAGGAGGCATTCGAGGCTGCAAAAATCAACAATTACACGAAGGAAATCGCTGAATTTGACCGGCCAGCTGCGTGGGAAAGTAAGTCGAAATAACATGCATTTCATTCATGGTCGTGGAAATGATTACTTAGCGGATTATTATTTTCATGTTATTTCACTTTGCGCACTTCATCTACTTCCGGCCCTTTCGCTCATTTATTTCTTCGTTATTTTTATTTACATTTGATTATTTCGACATTGTTGATTCTATGAAGAAGTCTATTTGCTCGCCGCTGTTCAACTTGATAGATAAGGAAAAGAAGTGGTCAGATCCTTTTTTATCTGTTCTTGAGTCAACTTTCTTACAAATTAAACAAATTCAGCAAGAATAATATGATGAATCTATTACATAATATCATAATTATTATCTCGTTAGAAGTGGTGTAAATCTGTATAGCATAAACTGTAATCATCATCCATACAACAACCCATGTAGGAGCTTTCTTTGCATATAATTTGAACATTTTATCAATAGTTATTTGCCTCTTCCCCTGATTCTGTGTTGATTGATGATGTCCAAGTTTAGTTTGTCTCCCCCTTCTCTTCAGCGATCCTATCTACCGTACACTTCTCACTCTCCTTCTTTGCCTCATTCCCCTCCTCGCTCCCTCGCTCGTTCGATCGAATCGCCTCTCTACTCTCGTTTTCTTCTTTCGGCTTTTAGCAAATTCCCTTTTTGTCGAGGCGATGACGTGAGTGGGAGAACAGAAACAGAAAAAACAACGATGAATGAGGCAGGGGAGGGAAATCGATCGAGGCACTGTAAATAAGCAACCAATGATCTGTGTCAGGAATTCCACTGGCAGATCCAGAGATCAGAAGCACAGTGTAAACTAGATCGTGGTAATGCCACGATAATATGAGTTTTGGATAATCTACATGCTTTTCCCACTTTAGTACTGAAAATTGGTATTCAGGAGAAAATTAGCCTGTATGTATATGGATTGATATATTATGGCTTGTGAAAAGGTAGATACTACACCCTGCAACTCGCTTTGCACGTGCCCCGCTTTTATTTTCCTTCACTATTTCCTTTATCCTTTCTTTTGTTATCTCTTCCTCCTCTTTACGGCGCATACCATTTCTCGAAGGTTGAGCTAGGAGAGGCGAGTTGCAAAATGTATGCAATGTCTACTTCCTCGCATGCCATAATATGAGCGAGAAGCTGTTTGATACTTCTCATGAGGATATAAAAATATTCACAAAAATGTATTAAATTTCATCAATTTTCATCATTATCATTCATTAGGTTTTGTCGCGATAGGCATTTTTCTACGATTCAATATTCTATGAAGAAAGGTCGATTTCAAATTGTAGCGTAAAACATTCAGATACAATTGAGAATCAATTCATAATTACGAACAAAGCATTCATCATTACTTTCAGCTTGGGGCGTAGGCCTAGCTATCATATCACTATGCAGTTACACGGCTCCGTTGGCCTTTCTCCTTTTGCCCTGTTTCAGCAAGTCTATCTACGATCGCATTATGACATTCCTGATTGCCCTCGGAATCGGAGCGCTTTCTGGGTCGACAATGTTCATAATGATTCCTCAGGTATGTATCCCGCTGCATATTTATGAAGTCCATGCCAGGAATAAAATTTGGCTGAAATGAAATGACAATACTCAACCATGCAATGGGAATCCAATAATTTATTGCTCATCTTCGACTATTGGTTATCGATCCATCACATCATTGTTGTTCGTTCTGCTCTGTTTGTATTTCTCTTATCTCTTATCACTTCGATCACTTCAGCAACATTCTCTTCTGCTCTTGTCTATCGACTTGAAACAAGAGCAAAATCAACAAACATGCATGAATAATAAATGAATTATTGCAGGCCTTCCATATAACGGAACTTGATAATTTCGATTCCTACCACACTAAATCGGCGATTATTATCACTGCACTCTATGGGTTCTTCACAGTTGATCGACTCCTTCAGTATATTCTCGAATTTCGAAGAGTACGTTACTATAATTACACATTTGATTTATATATTGAATCATTGCATAAGAAGATTACATTTCTTCATAATCAGGATTATATGAAGTCAAAAATTTTTAAGTCGAAGTCACTTCGCCCCTAGAAAAAATCTCGAAATTTGGGGCATTTCGAAGTGAAAATTCAAGCTTCGCACAGCCCTGTTCATCATAATATCATTTTGATAAATGACTAAAATTCCATTGGCTCTTTCAACGTTTTCTGTCACTGAAAGTATTTTCAGCTAAATATGTTATTTTATGAATTTAGCGACGTATATGTCGTCGTCGAGTGCATCAGTCGACAATTGCATCCATTCTTCATAGCCCGAAGCTACAGAAGAGATCAAATGTAACCATGACGTTATTATAATTTTTACATAGACGTAGGAAGCACTTTTGTCAGACGAGTAGAAAACTATATGGGATAAATCGCAAGAACGAAATCATAGCCATAACAAAATCTCGCATAGGCTAAATTTTTGGTCAATGGAAATTTGTTAAAGAAATATACAGGTTGCAGGTTACAAGTAGTTTCCGACGATCGTTCTCCTTAGTTTCTTTCTATATATTTAAAAAATTATTTTCAATAACTAATTAAACGAAATCCAATCAAAAGCTACTACAAACTCTAGACTCGACAAATGACGGAAGAAACCCGAGTGAGTGTGGACAGCGATATGCAGACCAGCAGCAATGACCCGAGCATACAAGGGTCTATTCCCAGAATAAAGATAGATTTGAAAGGCAAATTGGATCCTGAGACGATCGAGAAGGAAAAGGCTGATTTGGCGGTAGATTGATTGCAGTTCATTGTTTACTATAGTCAGAAATATTCAGGAAGAACTCGACTTTGCACTCACAACAAATGCGCTCGCTAGAACGGTGAGTTATTCTCAATTTCCAAGTTATTATAATAATTTGTGTGCAGTTTTCAACCCGCCGTCGAGTTGCCGTGTTGAATGCAGTGGATCAAGTCGAATACAGAGATCACGAAAATGTCGAGACTAGTGGACAGAATGACGTATCTAACAGATATCATAAACTTTTTCTTTCTAAATCAAATGATTTTAGGCAGGAGAGTTTTTGGATGCCGTGAATGAAGGTTTCAAAAGAAGTTCGTCGATGAGGAGATCGAGTAGGCCTGAAGAACCGCCTGTCGAATTTCACAAGAGCGGGGTAGAATTAATTGGTAGAAAAAGATGATGGGATAAATCTGAAAATTTAGAAGAAATCAGCGAATGACGAAATGTCCGTGGAGATTCGAGTTGTGGAGAAGAAAGTGATTGAGCCGGGCACTATCGAGATCGCCAGCGTTGCCTACATGATTATTTTCGGCAGCTCTGCCAATAATTTCGTCGATGGGATGAGTATGGGTCGGTAGATTCAGCTTAGGGCGAAAAACATACAATGGCGAACAAAAGTTTGGAACAATGCATGACCTTCGAAATTCTTCATATCTAAATTTTGATTACAACAACTTTTTCTGCAATTTTGTGAATTTGTGGATGAAGTCGAGTAGGAGAATAGCTTTTAAATTTTATCTGGTTTGGTTTATGGCAATTTTAGGAAGAAATCAGTCCAAATATCATGAATTGTTCCAATTTTCGGCCATTATTTTTTATTATGGCCTGTTTTTTCCACGTATCAATTTTAGGCGCTGCCTTTTCGGACAGTATGTTGCGAGGACTGAGCATTGGAATTGCGGTGATCAGCCAGCAACTGCCTCAAGAATTGGGTAGCCTTGTTACGCTATAAAAATTAAATTAATCCTTCAGGAGTGTTGGCCATTCTCGTAAATTCTGGACTTGGATTAAAGAAGACGTTGCTATTCAATTTCATACCTATCATATTGAGTTATGCTGGCTTCACTGCTGGCGTGTTTCTAGACAATCTGGATGAAAGTTATGATCAGTACATATTCGCGATTTCATCTGGGATGTACTTCTACATCTTTCTTGGCACATTGGTATTTTTTTAAAATATTTTAATGTGTTTTCAATTTACGCCCAGTTATGCACGCAATTTTGGAAAAATGTATGGTTTTTAGGATGTTCGATAACTTGATTTCCAAACGAACAATCCTATTGATTTTCTCTTCTACTCTGATATGGCATAAATAGAAATCATTTTCCAAATTAAACTTAGGCTGATTATAAAGATACAAAAATTAGGCATTTTCAATCTCGTACATTGTTTCATTTTCGTAAGCTATCGTATGCAATTTTAGATACCAGAACTTCGAGATGCGACAAATGAACTGATCAAGGAGAATATGCGGGAAAGTCTAATCGTCACAGCCTTGCAATATTGCGGATTTGCTTTCGGCGTTGTTTTCATGTTTTTCATGTCTCTTCGAGATGATAATAATGAGTTCTAAAATACTAATCAAAAACACATTTAAAAAATTCATTATTACTACCAGATAGATAACAATATGTAACCTATTCTTATCTATTGCTTATTTTTAAATCATATATTCATTTTTTTTCAAATATTTAACAGAATTTAATTATTCCTGAAAATCAGGATTTATCTCCAAAATTTATTTATCACTAGATCAATGTAGGATTTCTTTTTTAAACTGCTAGGAAGCACATTTCAACGACGGTGATAAAGTAATTCTTCATAAGCATAATTGGAAAAGAAATCATACACGTAAAATTGAAAATATCTATCACTCCTACTTCAATGCCAAGTCTCACTGTACGGGTTTAATCTTATGGACTATTTTTAAATTTTACGATATTTAACCCATTTCCCTATTTAACATATCATTTTATTATGACGGTGAATCGATCCCCCTGACTGAAAATCTATCATATCCGGTTGAACTAATTGCTAATTTTAGTTTTTATTTTAAAATGTTAAATAAATAAAATATGGAGGTTTTGAGTGATGTATCATTTGTTGAGCCTTCATCAAATTCTTCATTTTTTGAGTGTAGCTGTCATTTTCTGTCTAATTTCCCATACTCCAACTGAACACACGCCTCATGGGACCGAAGCCATTATTTGATGTTAAATCTGATGCAGCGAAAGATGCTCCACCAATGAACTTAAAGGCAAGTGTCAGATGTCCACTGAGCAAGAATCAGAACTACTATACCTTTCTATCCAATTGGTTATACTTAGGCGGTGCAAATGACAAACGGCTGGCTCTTACACTTGGAACTCTGAAATTGTGGTTCAGTGATTCGGAATATTAAATTGCATGAAATTATGAAATTTCAAATCACAATGCTTAAATCAAGGGTGTGGAAGATTCGACTTTTTTTTTTTTTTTTAAATATTCCATAAACCCATAGATTGAATATCCTATAGGTAAAAATTTCAATATAGGGACAGGCTAAATATGCAGCTCGATGTGCTGATATTTTTGATACCAAATTTATTCTAGCCCTACTCTCTTCATAATCATTTTACTCGTTTTGAGAATTTTTAACCTACAAGGAATAATGCTGCGAGTTCGACGGGGCTACGGGGTATTCAAAAGACCGAAAATTCAGGCTTCAAAAATCGAAACTTTGGAGAAAGTTTATCCTGTCTCGGGAAAAATTAACTTTATAAAAGAGTAAAATTTACGGTTTGAAATATGCCAATTCTGGTGCTCCAGCAGAATAATACTGCATTCGATTCTGCCTAATCCAATCTTGATCACACTAAATTGCACAATTTTCGCATGACATTAGATAAACGGAGACATTTTTCAGATGTATTTTTATCTGAAAGATTTCTTCTCATAACTTTTGTCTAGTAAATTTATTTAAAATTAGGCACATCTCTGTGAAAATATCAAATACCTGAACGTTTGCGATGATGAACCCAATGATCAGCAATAGGACAAAACGGAGCATTTGACCCAGAGAGTAAGCTCAAATTTGGCTGAAAACAGGAACTGAAATGAAAAAGAATTTGAGTGGATTGAATAAGAAGGACATTGAAAAGGATGGATTGAACCATCAAACGGACTGACGAATTCGCCGCACTTTTTCAGAGCAGAACAAGAGGATTTACATCGAAAGAGACCCTTCAAAAACTATGGAGTAGAGCTTTGCGTGCTCAAATGATTTAGCCTAGATAAAGACACGAAGAAGATGCCAATCTCTAATTCAGATACTTGAAGAAATTTCGGAATTAGAGTTTTGTCTAGAACACGAGTGATGCAATGACTCTGCAGAATGCAGAATAAGTTATTCTTGACTCCTAAATTCCTGCAGCATAAATTGTAATGAAGTCTCAAATAAAAATGAAAATGAATTATCGAGAAAGCGTGAGAATTTAAACTTTTAAAACACAAAATTGACGAATTTGACCGTCAGCTTAATATAGGTAAAATAATGCATAAATGGGAGTTTAGAAATGCTCGAATATTCATTGACTGCGAACAGAATAAAATGGGTGGCATTCTGCACACATGAATTCTATTTCCATTGGAGATTTAGAAGGGAATGAAATGGGATAGAGAATGGACAGAGTGGAGCACACTGACTACGGACAAACCGACCCACATTGAATAACCAATTTCATATGCAGAAGTAGTGGATTGAAAAATAAAAGACAACAACTGGACGGGGACTGAGGGCTGAAGGGGAGAGCCGAACCGAATCTGAATACTCCCAAGCAAGCACTCAACAAATCACGCTACGCACACTTCAAATACAACGCTGACAAGTTTAATTCGATTGTTGGAAAAAGGACTGCGGCATCCAGAATTGCTGGACATAAAATGGAAGGCAGATTGGGATTGGGGAAATCAGACGCAGCTGCTGGCTGCTTCCATCCCTAACTGGGCATTTCCTCTTCTCCCTCTCGCTCTTCTTCTCCTCCTTCCAATCTAGAGTGTGTAGATGTATCAAATCAAAAATTGAAAACTCGAAGAGCAATCAAAGATGAGACGATTTTTGGTGTAAATAAGCGCATGATGCAATTGTCACATAAGCCGCCTACAATTTACTTATGACGAATAAAATCATGTTATTGGAGAGATAAATTGGGTGTTAAGAGATGGTGTCAATTCTCAGAAGTCTAATCCTTTCTGAATCTGACCTTGTTGCAAGAATGATGCTGATTGATATATTTAGAGAAGAAAATTTTGTCGATTTCTAAGCATCAAAATGAGCTTTTATATGAAATACTCACGAAACTTGAGAAGTCCGGATTGATCAGCATTGATATTTGTGGTGTACATTCAGTGATGGACTTCAAAGATTCGCTTGCTTTGTGCCCACGCCAAGGTCTCAGTAAGTAGTGCTGTTAGAATCAAATGGTACGAGTGTGGTCCTAATTTCCCGCCAAAAGTACAATTTTTGCAAGTTCCGGAGATAGAAATTAACAATAATTTTAACCAAGAATCGAGAAATTTAGGAGAAAATAGAAAAAAAGCGAAAAACATCGTTTTTCGTCGGAAGTCTTAGAAAAAACGTAAAATCGAATAAATTAGCGTTGTCAAAAATCGAAAATTGAATTAATTGAATACACATCACATTCATTTCTGCATTTCGATTTCTGCCAGCGGGGTAATTTTCACAATTTCTCTGCTCAACTGGATTTTTTCCATTGCACCTTTTCTCCTGACCTAAAATTTCACTTCGCTGGATTTTTTACCTGTTTGATAAATACTCGGGCAGAGTTTCTCCATGGCTTCTATCGAGCGGGAAAGAGGTTTATCTAATCTAATTCATTTCCAGAGTGTTCAATTGCTTCAATTGGAATTGACTCGTTAATTTGTGCGTGGAGAGATGCTTCTCAATCGGGATCAGCAACTGGCCGGTGAGTTCTTCTATCTTCCTCAATTTTCTATCATCTGATCGTCATAATCACTTGTATTTATTGCTAGATTTATTCTCTCGACACCCTCTATTCCAAAATATGGCAACAAATAAAATGGCTGATTCTGATTCTGAATTCCAGCGAAAATCCGGGTTATTACTGAGGCTCGGTAAAGAAGGCAGGGAATGAAGGTAAAAGTCGAAGAAAATATTATTAGCCGGCGAAAATTTGAACCGGGATTTATTTTCACTCGGGATTATCGAGATTCGGTAATTCAGTAAGCAACAGCCAATAAAAATTATGGCAATCAGCTGGTTACAAATATAGGAAATCAGATTTATCCATTTTCCTATCATTTTGAAAATGATTAATTCTATTCAGATGCGCTCTACGAGCAAGACTACGGGCCTGAAAATGTTCACGGAAGAGATTCGAACTACGCTTACGGTATACCCTCTCAGGTAAAGCTTCCTAAACAAAAACAAGACCATTAAAGCTCTCTGATATGACGATCCGATTAGTGACACAAATATTTTTTAAAAATTTATTGTCGAGAGCTGACGAACAGAAGTTTCACTTTTCGAAATGAAAAAAGGAAGGATTGCGTAAATACCATTTTCACTCTTTCAAAACGTTTCTTCTTTCTCTTGTCTCTGCTCTGTGGGCATTGCTTCCCCACGCAATGTTTCCATTAAACTCGGAAGGAAAGTGATAGTTTCGTTCATCTGCACGCGAAAATATGTAAATTTTGAAAACTCACTCTACCCAGTCTTGTTCTTTCCTTTGAAATTTTGTTGAGGAGATACGCACTATCAGGAAATATTCGAAATTTTTATTTAAAAACGGTTGACAATCGAGAAAAATCTTCGAATATCCTCATTAAAAATCTGGTATGATTTTCTTCCTGTTAATTTGCCTGATCAATTTCTCTTCCACTGTCATTCAAAAAGAAGCAGGTGAATTGTCTTTGAAGATAACCTGAAGAAGTTTGTAATATTTCTTTGTGTTTATCAGGTCTTTGAAATCCGTTTCAAAGAAAGCGAAAAGGTCACGAAATGTAGAGGGAAAACATAGAGGGAAGATTGAGATCTGATCTCTCAGAAGTGTATTGAAATTAGAGAGAAAAGGGATTGTTAGAAAAGGATAGCCGCATCGATTTTATACCTGTCCATTGTAGATTTTCCATTTCTCACCTCAACTTCTCATTATTCTGCTTTTCCCATTAATTTCTCCCTCGCTTTTTTTCTTTTCTGGTGTTCTTTTTTCTTTCTGCATTGCACCAATGTACTTCTCGCCATGTGGATTGTGCGCTTCTATCGACTTTGAAAATTGTTCCCGATTTTTCCATTTCCAATTTCTCTGTCAATTCTCTCCCTCTGCCATTTCCCATTGTATTTTATCGATCGATCGACTCATTCGGTTTATCTGTTCAGATGTCGATCCGACCTCACGGCTTGGCTAGTCAAGCCAAGCAGCAGAACCTGGCCAATTCGCTCAAGCGATCCTACTGGGAGGGATGGGTCAAGCCCAATTCCACCGCGGGCAACACTACATCTACGGTACTTGCTGCTTCAAAAAAAAAGAATAGATGATGAGTTGTGTGTTTACAGGCAGGCCCTCTGCCGAGCGACACAGCCGCGGCTGCTGCAGCAGCGACGATAGGGCAATTGGGGCAGAACCACATCGGACTGGGATATCCCAGCGACAGCAACGGCAAGAGAATCAGACCTGCTTATGGAGGACCGCCCTATCCGAAAAAGAAGAAGACTGGAGGACCGAAGGTTCGAAATAATAAACATCATTGAAAAGAAAATAATTGAAAATTTCAGATTCTGAACGCGAACTCGATGACACCTGCAGCGCTCGTCCATCAGCTGTTCAACGGCATTCAGGAAAGGTTGACTGAGAATTTCCCAGGAAAGATGACTATCGTTTATGTTTGCAGTTACGAGCACAATCCTCGCAACAAGACGTACCGCTGCACTCTGGTCGTTCTCAATCAGCAGTTCGAGATGGATGCGTCGTCCAAGAAGGAGGCCAAACAGGTACGTTGAAGAGATTCGATAAGAGATCATTTAGGAAATTAAGAAAAGTTGATGGTTAATCGTTAAATTTCAGAAGGCAGCTGAATTGGCAGTGCGCACTCTGCGTCCGGACATACCCCTCAGCACGGGAAGCGCCATCATCAAGCCAATCGGAGTCGTCAACCCTGCGGTAGGTTTTCTAAACACCATTATTCAATTTTATATATTTTTTTCGTCAAATTTACTTCACTCTACTCTTAAAATTGATTTGATTTCATGGTTTTAAAGAAAAGCGAGAATTAAGTGAAATTCCTCCGAAAAGTTGTCTTCTCATCTGAAACCTTAGGAATCGAAACGGAATTTCCTAAACATGCCTGATCGTTCCTTACAAATGAGTTATTTCCACGTCCTGATGAACATCGTTTAGAAAAGAATAAAAGTTGTTAGAAAACGACGAAAGAAAATATCTTGATTATAGAGATTAGATATTCTCTGCGCTGAAAATTCAACGCATTACACTTCCTAAGGATAAGCCTTATCTGCCCACATTTAATGTGATTTCCATTGTCTTGATGAAAAATTGCAAATTTCAGTCTGTCGGAGGCACTCCAATCGTAGCGTCATCTTCCAAACTGCCCGTGGCGAAGGGCGTGGTTGTGGTGTCTGGATCGGGCTCCAATCCCACCCCCATCTCTGCCTACGGAAGCACTTCGGGCGTCGTCTGCACCAGGAACACAGACCAGATGGAGAGCATTGTCGACTACATGTTCCAGGTAAAATTCACTTCATGTCAGACTTGGAACTTTTTGCGTTACGGTTAAGCTCATTGAGAAGATGCGTGTTCTTGAAAACTGAAAGCAGACATGTTTTTCCTCTTTCAAAAGCGCAATATTTCTCAGAAGTTTGAAAATGATATTTGAGATTTTTGAAAAACAAGATTCTGTGCACTCCTGTCATTAGGTCTCATGATATTTTAATCGTGGATAGAAAGTCACAATTCTTTTGGACTGATCCATTAACCATTTTTTCTAATTCCCTTAATTTTCAGCTGATCGCGAACAGGTTCAATGGACTACACAATCCCTCGTACGACGTGGTGGAGACGACCTCACGAGAGCTCGGGCCGAGTGAGGCACACAAGAAGACCTACAAGTGCACGCTGACTTTTCCCGAAGAGGGCAAGACCTTCGTCAACATCGGCTACGGGAAGGAGGCCCAGAAGGAGATCTGTGCCAGAAAGGCCCTCACCAGTCTGCTGGGCGTGTCCAAGGACGAGGTCCACAAAATCATCAAAGGCATCGCTCTCACCAAACTGCGTCCGGACGGCACTTATATTTCAGTATGTCTCTATTTCGATTATTCTCAAAGAGTTGCCCCGGAATTTTTCATTCTACGAACTGCTCCAAGTTGAAAAATATCATTTGTTGTTTTGCCTAGGTTTTCCCACTGAATAGTTTTTGCATTGTGAGAAGCGAAGAGACTCGGGGCTTTTATTTTTGCTCTGCACTCTTCTATGCTAGCAGTTAAATTTTTTGAAAACATTTTTCATTCGTAATTCATAAACGTTTTTTCTTTTCAAAAATTCAAAAAAGAAATCCTTTCAAAGAAAGCCCACCAAATTATTCACTTGCAGGCTCTCCATCAAATTGCTGCCACCTTCCGTTGCGAGCTCGAAGTCAAAGTGCACCATGCAGAACCGACCTACGAACAGAAGGTCGAGGTGCTCAGGAAGAACATTCCCGCTCAGACCCCTGCTGTCGCCGTCTACAAGATCACTGACTATGCAGGTTGGAAGATTCCTCGTTATTCCATTCTTACCATTATTTTTCAGAGGAGGGAAAAGTGACCAAGTTCACCTCTCGCTCGTATTCCACACAGCAGGAGGCTAAAGAGGCTGCAGCCGCAGAGGCACTCAAGTGAGAATTATTATTTATTTATTTTTAAATTAATGAATGAAATCTTGCCACATTTATAGTTTTCTTGCTTGAACATTATTACTCTGGTTAGACAGACTCAAAGCTAAATTTTCAAATAGTATGGAGGCAGAGATATTGGTTGTACACGGTTTTTCTTCCACTATGACCTCGGCACATAGTTCAAACAGGCATTTCTAACTTTCAGAGTTTTGATATTCGAGTTTCGGATTCACTTGAACGTGAAACTAATTCTAAGCAAATCACGTCTAATTTATCTTTCATAATTTAAATATTTTGAGGAAGTACTTCCGCGTGGACATGGCGAATCTGGAAAAGGAGAAGTTGGAGTACCAGAAGATGAAGAAGGCGCTGCAGCTGCACACGCCCAGTCAACTGCTCAACGAGAGGATACAGCAGAGGAGGGCACTCGCCCTCAATGAGAAGGAAAAGGTACAACTATTCTTTCTGATTTGACATACTTTCGATTTTTTCTTTCACGCCTTTCTCTATAAACTTGGTTTCATACGAGGGTTTTTATGTGCATTAGATGTTGAAGGAGAGAAGACGATTTGGAGAAGTAGAGACGCCGCATCTAATGAAATAGGTTATATGTTTAGGAAAGTGTAGAGAAGCTCTCTTTGCACACTAATTCGTCAGGGAGTGGCGCCGCGACTTTTTTTTTCAAATTTCCGTGAGAGATTTCTGCTCTTTTGTTCGAAAAAATAAGTCACTGATTGAATTGTAAATTTGAAAATGCATTTTCAAATGATGGCAATTTCAGAACATGGAGGCGACCTACGAAGAGATAGGCATCGATCCGAGGACGGGTCATCACAAAATGAAGGTCTCTATCGACGGACAGAGCTTCATCGGTAGTGGCGAATCCAGGAAAATCGCCAAGAACCAGGCTGCTCTCTTCGCTATGAGGACTCTCTTCAAGGCAAGCTATTGCCCGCTTCTTTCACTTATTAAGGCTGTTTATTGAGAAATCTTTAGCAATATTAGATTCCTTTTTCTGCAATATTCGAGTTTTTATTCGCTGCTTGCAGATGGAAGAGGTCCCGAAAGGCCCTCAGAAGCTGTCGATTCCGCAGTCCCAATTGCCCTGCTCCAAGCTGTGCTTCGAGATCAACGAGTTCAGCAAGATCGAGTACCTCAACATGTGCCAATACTATGGGATCAAGCCCAGCTCCTGGTTCGCTGTGTAAGTCACCTATTTTATCGGATAGAACTCGATTGAGTCACATGAAGAATTCGAACATGATCAACTCTCTTCTCGATTTGGTTTTTCTTTCTTACAAATTTAAAGAGGAGCAAATACAGTGGCAGCAAAAGTTTTGCTCGCCACTGTATCTCCTCTTCTTTGTTTTATTTTGATTATCTGTCTCCTTTCCTTCCAACAACTATATTAAAATGCTCGTTTAGATTCCTGTTGGTGAACGAGAAGAACGAGAAGCGAGTTTTGTCGATGGCCGGAAGCAACGGGGCAGTTCTGCAGGGAAATCAGTTCTTGGTAGGACTCTTTCTTCATGATGACTTCAATAATTTGCATGTCGTGATCACGAATGAATTGGTCATCAAAATGATAATAATTCCCTTTACTTCAGTTTCATCAACCTAATGACACATTGCTTGCAGAGCTCTCAAGGTTCCAGCCTGCTGCACATCGACTCGATCGTGTTGGCGCGTCGCTCGCTCGTCCGCAACCTGATGCTGGAACTGGAGCTGGCGCAGAAGGACAGCAACAAGTCGATTCTCGAGATGGGCGAGGACGCTCTCTACAGGCTCAAAAGCAATCTCAGGTACGTCTCTATTCACAGCAGTTTCTAATAACTAAGATGTTCATAGGGTCCATCAAATGGAAATTTAGAATAGGATTGGCTAAGAATACGCCCAAAACTGACCTACTAAATGGCCTGATAATTTTGATACCAAGTAGATTCGATAGGAAACGATTTGTCCAAAATACCGCTAACTTCTTGTATTTTGGTGCCAAATCATCCCTCACTTATAGTTTCGATCATTTCTTCGAGCATCATCACAATTCTTTATGATACACTCTTTGATTAACTTTGCAAGGGTGAGCAAAAATTCGATGAACAATAAAAGAATTCTTTCCTTATGATTGCATTCACAATTGTCTTGCAGACTTGTGCTGTATTCGAGCCACGCACCTGACTGCTCCTGCTCCTGTGAGGAATCGCCCGACAAGAAACTGAGCTACATATCGTGAGCAGACAGATTTATTGGTTGAATGTTTGACGGTTGTGAATTGCAGATTCGGGGGCTATTCGCCTGCAGTGGAGACTCCTCAGACTATGAAGGAGATCAAGGAGAACGACTTCATTCGCGTCCACTCCACTTCCGATAAGATCTTCAAGTGGACACACCTCGGTCTGACTTTATATTCAATTTGAAATTATGAACATTTTCTCAACTTTCTGATATCGTACGCTTTTCTTTGTAAACTTCCACTTTAATCACCACCTAAAAATGACGAGTTAGACAAGTTAATTTACATTTATCAGAAATGAGTTTTGACAATTTTATTCAGGTGTACAAGGAGCGCTGCTGTCGGCGCTGATGCACCCGATTCTGCCCGAAATAGTTATTTTCGGAATGCGCGCTCCGATTGACGACTGCTCGCTCGGCTACGCGCTCTACTCTCGTCTCTCCGATGACAGATATCCTTTCATGTTGGAGAGTGCTAATGTGAGTGAAACATTTATAGAAACTTGAAAATACTTGAAATATTGTCTTGATCGGGATATTCGTTTACCTTTTTATCGAAAAGTGCAGGTACAGAAGAATGTTGTAGATCACTTGACCATTCTGAAAATGGTCCTGTTCTTCTCATTCTGTGAGTTGATTCTAACTGCCATTTTGTACAGTGGGCACTTCTACGATACTATAGGTTCATTAGAGCAACTATCTTACAGGAATAAAAGTTTTCTGATTTTCTCCCAACTCAATAAATACGTTTTCCAGGACTATTTCGAGCCGTCGTCGACCCAGCCGCACGTGTTCACCCGCGGCTTCGACGGCATCGAGATGATCTACCCGAACACGGGCAGATCCACTTCGGGTGCTCCCTCTAGGCTCTGCAAACTCGAAATGTTCGAGGTGAGAATTGTTGTTTTTTTAAACTTGTTTCATTCTTCCCTTGCAGAATTTCCTGAAAGTGGCTCCTCACATCTCCCGCAGCAGCTCGTATCTGGAGGCCAAGAGCCACGCGCTCATCTACAACGAAGCCAAGAAGGTCTTCTATGAAACGGTTAGCTCATTTTCTGAGTTTGAGACAATTAGATGAAGCCAGTTCTCATTGCTGGTTTTTCTTTACCAAAACGGAGTTTCTAAATTAGGGCACGATATCTTGCAATATAGCCACTCTTATCACTGTACGGAAGAGTGTCCTTGCTTATTCACGTTATAAATATCGTGCAATAGCTTGTCGTTGTGCTATGAAATTGAAATGCCCATCAAAGTGAATTTTCCACTCTTTCAGTTTTTTTCCTAAATTCTTTTGATTTTAAAGTTTACTTCATTTTATCTACATTTATTGTTTAAAGTTTTCTTACTTGAAATACCAGAAAACTAATGTTTTCTTAATTCTGCTTTTTCGATAATTGCACGTAGTTGGCCAAATTCCGTGAGAAAATTCATTTCGTGGGAAAATACAATTTGCTAATTTCTTTTCGAATAGAAAAATAACATATTGCAAGAGAAATTAAAATTTTCTATCAGTCATTTTTTTATTTCAGCTGAAATTGTACAATTGGGGCAACTGGCAAAAGAAGCCGCAACAGGCAGTAGATTTTCATTTGATGAGTGCCGACGAGCTCTGATCGACCAGAGAGGAAGACACCATTCCATAATATGTCCTGTTCCTGCTAGTTTTTACTTGTATATTCTTTCCCTCTTTCCTTCTCTACATACCCGCCTTCCAATCACTGTTTTATCATCATTATCGGTATATTTTCAGGCAAGGGCTTTGTCAAAGTCGGTATTTTTCAATACAAATTGAATGTGTTATTTTTCTTTTCGAGTGCAGTATCTTTTTCTTTTCCTTTCTAATACTTCTAACCCTACTTCCTTTTTCCGTAATAAATTATCAGAGTTGTTATGGTCTAATAAAGATGTTTAGTGATAGTTGATCGATTTCATGATGATCCATGGTTCGAAAGCCAACATGATCGAAATTATTTACTCCCTGTTGCGAATAGTCATTTATTTTGTTACTTTTTCTCGTACCTTTCTTCTTCCTTTTCGTTATGCTGCGCTATTCTCTTCCTCCCGTCTCCTTTTACGCCGTCTCTCGTTTTGCAACGCCGTTGTTTCCCTTCGATTTCTAACATGCCGCCTTCATTTCAAATCGTGTATGTTTTCCTGGTTTAGTGATTGCTTGCAGGATTGTGGCGTGAATGGAACCATCAGCGGATGTGCGAATTGCCTTGGTCGGGGACGATAGCTCGGGAAAGACGTCCATCGTCATGTCTCTGCTCGAGGACGAATGGGTCGATTCTGTGCCCCAGAGACTCGATCGGTTTGTTACTCCATGAATAACACTATTTTTCTTCATTTACAACATTTGTCATCCTGAAAGAAGCTCTTAACTTTTTGAGTAATCGGTCTTCGAACTCTTTAAACTTTATAGACGACATTAGTAAAATCTTGGGACAAAATCTCAACTTGCCATAATCTGCCTCAAAACTGGATGCAAAAATAATCTTATCATGCATTATTTCATTCCTTTCAGAGTGCTGATTCCTGCAGACGTGACACCAGAAAACGTGACCACCTCGATCATGGATTGCTCTTCCAGTAATAATACAGGTATATTATTTTCTATCTTGCTCAGAATTCTTAAAACCCGATCTGCAGGGAAAAACTGGTATCTTTTCGATAGAGAAAAAAGAAGGCGTGCTCTTTCTCTCAATATGATACTTTCCCTGTGTTTTTATAGATCGAATTTGAAAAGTCTGATCTTGCTCAAATTATCACAACTTGCGAATTGAGGTGATGAATCTCTGACAGCTGAACTAAAGCAGTCGAATGTGGTCTGCATCGTCTATTCTGTCAACGACGATCACAGCATCGAGAATGTTTCGGAGAAGTTTGTCTTATATCCATTTGAATTACATTAGTATTAGAATAAAATTTGGCTCATTTCAACACTATTGAGAGTGACTCTTGTCTCTGATTTTTTTCATTTTACAAAAATAGAATATCGGATGAAAAGAATTAGTATTCATCTAAATTTTTTTATTACTTATGGAATTTTATTTTACTCCGCAATAATGAATTCCTTCTCAGATGGCTTCCACTGCTGCGCGACATCTACGGTGCTGACCACGAGATTCCAGTTATTCTGGTCGGCAACAAATCTGACGGGTCCACTAATCACACTGAAAAGGTTTTGAATATCTTATTACAATGAGATTTGGAATTTTAACCTGTCAATCATATCTATTCGAAGTTTTCCGTACGTTTCTACTAGCATACATTGTATTTTCTTCCATTCCTGAGAAGATGAGGTCCATTTTGGACAGCCGAGACGCTACTTTCCGTTTATTCACTTTTGAGCTTACAATTCGCAGATTCTGCCAGTGATGGAGAAATGGCCTGAAGTGGAGACGTGTGTGGAGTGCTCTGCCAAGACGATGAAGAACATCAGCGAGATATTCTACTACGCGCAGAAGGCTGTCGTCCATCCCACCAGACCGCTCTACGAGGCTGAGGAGAAGAGACTCACCGACAAGGCCAGGAAGGCACTCATTCGAGTGTTCAAGGTAGGAGCATATTTTCTTTGATTTGAAAAGGGAATGAGCAAAGTTTTGTCTTTGGAGATTTGTTGAAATCTGTCTTGGTATTTTCCTGAAAATAAAAGTCGTCTCACATTTTCATTTGCCGTCAGATCAATTACGCGAATGTATCCTTCAGATCTGCGACAGAGACAACGACGGCTACCTGAACGACTCGGAGCTGAACGAGTTCCAGAAGCTGTGCTTCGGTCTGCCTCTGACTGGCGCTGCGATCGAGGACGTCAAGAATGCAGTCAGCGATGCTTGTCCTGATGGACTCGTTGATGATGCTATCAGTTTGCCTGGTATGCAGAAAACAAATATAGTCATAGCCAGAGAATTTCTTCCGAGTTTTTATTCAAAATAATAAATGGGTATTTTGTGAGGCAGAATTTGCCAATAAAAGAACTATTCTCTAAATTTTTGCAAAATATTTTATCTTAAGAGGAGGGATTTTGATGGATTATGATAAAATTGAAAAGAATATTCCAGGATTCCTCTATCTGCATCTGCTGTTCATTGAGAGAGGCCGACTGGACACTGTCTGGACTGTTCTGCGCAAATTCGGATATGGACAGACACTCAAACTCAACGAGGAGTATATGTATCCCAAGCTCAAGGTTGGAATGTAGTTCTTGTCTTGCTGAAAATAAAACGTATATCGTTTAGACTTCTCAAAACTCAACTCGCAATAAAAATAGCGCATTTTTTTCGAAGGAGAAGAAAAGAATATGCTTTTTTCCTTTCTCAATATGACACACAATAATTTTTTGCGAGTCGGGTTTTGAGAAGTCTGATATCGCTCAAAAATGTATAAATTATAATGAAATTTTAAATGGAAAAGTAGAAAAATCGTTGAAAATTCAACTTGTATCTTATTACATTCAGATCCCAGTCGGTTGTTCGACCGAACTTTCCCCCGAGGGCATCCAATTCGTGTGCTCTCTGTTCGAGAAATTCGACGAGGACAAAGACGGCTGCCTGTCGCCCTCCGAACTGGCCAATCTGTTCAGCGTCTGTCCATCGGCTGCATTCGGCAAGGAGGTCCGTCTCTAATCACATATAGTCGTCATAGACATCTTCACTCTTGATCTCTTCAGATGCTCTCTTCCGTGGAGACGAACCAACGTGGCTGGATAACGTTCGTCGGCTACATGGCCTACTGGAACATGATCACTCTCGTCAATGTCACCCTGGTAATTCTTTTCATTTAATGTTTTTTTTTTCAATTTTAACTTACAAAATTTTATCTTCTTTTCACAAATTTAGTCTTCGAAAGAATGAGAATTCAGCAATTGAAAAAAAAAACTGAAAAGCAATTAATTGGCAGGTACATTTGTAGAATTCGGGAATGGAAAGAGTACGCTTTAATCAGGAATAAGTTATTCCTTTCCATCCTTTTCCTCTAAACAAAAGAATTGGGGAAATTCCAATTTCTTATTGGAACGTACCTTTCTATCACTGAATCTACTGGCGTGCTCGATATAAATGGTTGAAAACTTCCCATCAATACACGGCAATTTCTTCGCTACTAATTTGACCTGATTCAGGCGATGGAGCATCTGGCCTATCTGGGCTTTGCGGTGAGTCGGGCTGAGAGAGGCAGCAAGCAAGTGACCATCAAGGATGCGATTCGAGTTACCAGGGAACGGAAGAAGGCAAGTTGATGGAGTAACAGACATAATGAATGGAAAGGGGTTTCAGGATTTGAGTGAGAGGGGAACTGACAGGAAAGTCTTCCAGTGCTTGGTTGTCGGGGCTAAGGATGCTGGAAAGGTTTGTTTCTTCCCCACTATGCAGTTGCTCCAAGGTTGTACATAACCATCTAATTTTTGTGGTACTGATGCATTATCCCGCGATACTCTGATCTTATTGATATTTTGCATACATATTTAGTTCACTTTATATGAGTGAACTAACGACAATAACTAGATGATGCGATGCAAAGCATTTGAGCGCCACTCTATCTAATCGATGTACTTTCTTCAGACAGTATTCATGCAGTCGCTTGTGGGCAGAGGCCTTGCAGAAGTTGCAGCCATCGGCCGAAGACATTCCCCTTACGTCATCAACAGAGTCAAGGTCAAGGAGGACATCAAGTATCTGCTCCTTAGAGAGGTCAGTTTGAAATTTTTCATTATAAACATTTAAAAAATCATTCGAGAATAGAAGGGCATGCATCCGTGCAGTTTATTTTTTCATTTTTCGACGAAATAATGTATTAAAAAAAACATTAGTGTATTATTCAACAAACTCTAGCCACACATTCATAGTAGTGGGCTTTTCTTTACACGTTGATAATACAATTGCAAGATGGAATTTGAATAGTTGGAGTATTATCTGGAATAAGACTGGACAATTTGCCAAGTTTGAAAGTTAAAAATCACAAATTTTATCTAGGCTTGGCCAAAAATGCTTTTTTTTTTATCATAATTTCATGTTCAAAATGCATTTTTTCTTGTGAGTTATTTATCTATAGCTCCATTTTCAGGTAGACGTGCTGTCCCCCCAAGACTCGCTGAGCAATGCAGAGACCTCTGCCGACGTGGTCGCCTTTCTCTACGACATCAGCAATCCCGACTCGTTCTCGTTCTGCGCAACCATTTACCAGAAATACTTCTACAGGTTCCACATTACTTCCTCATGAATTAGTTTGCGAGTTGTTCTCATTTCAGAACCAAGACTCCCTGCGTGATGATTGCGACGAAAGTGGAGAGGGAAGAAGTGGAGCAGAGCTGGGAAGTCAGTCCCGAAGAATTCTGCAGGCAGCACGAACTCAGGAGACCCATCAAATTCTACAACAGCCAGGTAAGTTTTTGGATTCGTCACTAAAATATGAAACACAAAAAAGATCGAATGTTGATTGAGAGTTATAGAAATTTGGAAAATACAAGACCGCAAGATATACGGAGTAGTATAGAGATGAATAGGATAATGTGATGGTATTTTCTCTTCCAATATTATTTTATCGCCTTGTCATCTTGTAATTTCGAAGTTTCTAAATTCATCTAGTTTGGATAAAAATGACATCCTTTTAAAATTAATGTAAAAAGCATTACTATTCAGTTATGCTCACTTCCAAGAAATTGTTTAGCAGTTTGTTGCCTTCTAAACGAGACAGGAATACCTTTTTCTTTCGATTTATATATGACTTTATACTAAAAACGACTAGCGAAAATTATTCGTACAAAACTCTATTCTTTCATTTCAATTTCCCAAATAAGTAATAATTTGCAGATCGGCCAGAGCAATGCCTCAGTGTTCGAGCAGTTGGCAACAATGGCCGTGTTTCCTCATCTGAAGCGAGTCTTCCACTTCCACGAGTTCAACATCCACAACGTGGCTGTCGTGTCGGGCATCGTTCTCCTCGCTGGGTTCCTTCTCTTCAAGAATATCTGATTGAGACCGTTTCTAAATGATGGTCAGTTTTATAGTAGTGTACGATGAGGGCAGCTTATAAAAGACTGAGTCTTTTAGTAAAATGCTTTCCTCAATTCAACTTTCCGTCATATATTAGTTGTTTCTAATTTTATCCTACTTTCTTTTGTATGTCATCTATCATCTTTCATTCTTACCATTAGCTCATTTTTTGTTCGAGATGTATTAATTTTCCCTTTTTTAAACTCTAATCATTTTTGCCTCAAATTTAAGATTCCTTGGAAATTAGTCGATCGATAATCGAAATTGTTAAGCGACTTTCTCATTCATTTCAAATTAAACAAACGGGTAGTCCTCTCTGATGACGTTGCAGAGAAGACGAGGGTGCCGAAGGCACACTTCCCGGGCAATCTGATCCATTTCCATTGTATTAGCCAAAGTAGCTACATTTATTCAGTTCTATCGGTTGCTTAGTGGTATTAATTGAATCTGTGTGACTAATAAAACCATCATCCGATTAATGTGGAAGAAGTTAGAATTCAAATAGTTCGAGACTACATTCAGTATTTTTAATATTAATTTTGAAAAAAAAACTTTATTTTGTTAAGGAAAATGTCAGAAGCCGAGGCTGAAGTGAACCATGCAGAAAATGCGGAAAATGGAACGAGTCCATCGGAGAACGGGAATGAGGATGAAGTGAAAGAAGCAGAGACAGACAAGGATAAGGATGTGCAGGCTGAGGAGGGAAAACCTATGTCCAAGAATCAAATCAGGAAGGCCCGCAACAGAGAGAAGTGGGTTAATTTACCCCAACCCAATCACGATTTTGGAAATTCTGCATGTTTTCATCAGATTAGAAAAATCGTTTTACATTAGTTCAATCTGGCAATACAGTGAAATACGATTACGATCTCAGCAATTCGATGATCAAACTGTTTTGCTTGATATTATGTTTTTTTTTGAAAAATGATGAACTTGTCAAATTTTGAGCAGATATGCTATTCTATTCTGATCAATCGGAATAAAGTAAGTTAGGATATAAAAATAGCTCATCCTGCATATTGTCAAAGTGTTAAGACTTATAATCCCTGATTCTTAAAATGTAAATTATTTCATAAAAAATAAATTTTTTAGGTATCTGGAGAGACGTAAGGAGAAACGAGTTGTGGAAAAGGAGAGGAAAAAGGCAAAGCGAAAGGCGATGAGAGAAGAGGGAAACACAGAGGCGCTCAAGAAACCGAAGGTCCACCGGATGGTCGATTCTTCCTGCAAGGTAATGACATTTCCAAAAATGAGATATTTGACGAGTAAAACACCGAAATTATCCCTTAAAGCCTGATTTCTAGCCGTTTCAAAAACCACAACGAAAATAATTTTCGTCAGTCCTCGATAGTCTTTATCGTTTTAGCATAGGTAAAATGATACGAATTGACTAATTGAGTTCGCTTGTTGAAGCTTTTCCCATACGCTGTTCATTTCAGATCCGCGTGTGTGTGGATATGGCTTTTGACGATCTGATGTCTGACAAGGAACGGAGAAGCTGTGTGCAGCAATTGAGCTTGTAATTGTTCCACTTTTATTTCTAATAATGTCCTTTCTCTTTCAGTGCTTATTCAGCAAATCGTCGTTCAGATGCTCCTCTTCAATTCTACGTGGTCAACTTCCGAGATGAATCCAGGAAGGTAAATAAAAGATAGAAAACTAATTGAAAGTTGAAAAAAAATCTCAGTTCTATGACTCCTTCACAACCAACCAGGACATTTTCCTGGACACGCGTGATTTGAATGAAGCCTTCACTGACGACCAAATCATCTACCTCTCATCGGAATCTGATAATGTAAGTCGAAATGAATTAAATTGCAGCCAGATGAATATTTGAAGGAAAAATTGCAAATGTTAAAAAATAGCTTCAACCTCTTTGAATTCGATTTCATGTTCTAATTTGATCGAATTCAGGTTCTAACCGAATTGGACGAGTCGAAAGTCTACGTGATTGGAGGGCTGGTGGACTACAACCGACACAAGGGACTGTGCCACAGCAGGGCTGTGCAGAAGGGCTGGAAACATGCCAGGTTGCCCATCGACGAATTCGTACAGATGAAGACTAGAAAGGTTTGACATTGCTGAAAATTATGATTTTTAAACGAATTCCAACTAGGACCGCGCGAAATAAATAAAAAGTTCGACAATTCGTTTATTGCAGGTGCTGACTGTGAATCACGTGTTCGAGATTCTGCTGCAGTACACAGTCGACCAGGACTGGGAAAGGGCCTTCTTCCATGTCATTCCGAAGAGGAAAGGACCCGAGAGGAAGGCTTTGGAAGGGGAGAAGAAAGATGAGGAAGATGAAGACAAGGCAGACAAGGCAGAAGGGGCAGAGGAGGAGACAACGGAAGGAACAGAAACTGTAAAACAGGAAGACGAGGGTGATTGTTAGATGGCAATTTATGGAAATAACTTTTGACCAATAAATCGAAAAGTATTCCATCGGTTGTTCAACTGTTAAATGATAATTGTTATAACGTAATTTGTTTTGTTAGAAATGAATAATTTATTCAAAATGATTTCTTTCATGGCATTTTGAAATTACAATTGTCATATCAAATGATTCTGGAAGATAAAGTTACTCTTCATTGTCTTTGAAAAGACTTACCGAGGGAGGCAGGACGCGTATCTGCGAAAGACACGATGCAGATGCGCAGAACAAAACAGCACAGTAGTTTATCTTGCGGGTGCTTCCTCCTATCCTGCAAGTCTTTTTGAGGGACAAAAGAGGATAATAAGATTGTAGATATACTTCTCGAGATAAAATCTCGATAAAGAAAAACAGCGTTTCTTCAGAAAATAATAACTGAAATATCCCGAAATCACAACAGGTAAGAAAATGAAATAAATGGCAATAACAAGAAAATAGGCTCATAAATGAAACAGCTAAATCTTGGTGTTTTACTCCATACGTGTGAAACTCAGAAAAGGATCGTCAAATAGCTGTTGTCTGAATTGGGGAATTCCGATTTCTTGGAAAATTCGGACTTTAAGATGAAAAGCTATCGATCAGGAATAACGACTGTATGAATTTTGAAAGAAAAGAATGTTATTTGGTTACTCAAGAAGGATTTGCATTGGGAATTAGGAAATGATCAACCTAAAACAATAGACATTAATTTAGCTCATTTGGTCATTTCCTGCAATTTAAAGTTCATTATTGCCTACTGCAGTCGATATCTTTTCTTCTCCACAAATTTGTCCAAGTAGTTAAATTTGAAGCTGATCTGGTCTGGGAATTTCAGCAGAGAATGATCGTATTCGTGTATTCTCGGCACACGGCTCTTCTTCCTCACTGCAATTGTTGTTTTAAAATATGAAAAATTGACGTTCTCATAGTTTATATTTAGAGCGATTGCCATTCCAGATAAATCGGAAGAAATGCATTAACTCGCCTTTTTCCTGTTTTCTACAGTCTCTATGTAATGATTACTATTTAGCATAATTTTAGGAGCAAGCTCATTTACATTTCGCTCACTTTGAAAATAGAATGACATTCATCACTCATTTCATCGCTGCAAAATCTCGAAGTTTAGTGAAAAACAGATAATAGACGAGAAGATCGCGCTGTGAATTTAGTGAATTTTTGTTATTTTTACTTTAACGACTTTTTAAAAACATTATTAATGTGGTGGTTATAAAGAATGAAGCGACGGAGTGCTTTCTTGTAAATAACGATGTGATTTTTTACCTAATGATTGACTGTTTCCCATGCTTTAAAAAGAAGAAAAGTACTGAATTTCTTAACAAAAATCATTCCGTGAATTACAATAAGTCACTACGTCAGATACTAGTTGCCTATTAATGATCATAGAAGAAAATATAGAAAGTCTTTTTACTTAACACCCAATTTAAATTTCGATATTATGTCAATTTTAATTAGTCTCAAGGCAGTAAAAAACGATCAACCTCTCGCAATGTCGCCAGCGATAAAGCGAGCATATAATTTGGCATCAGTTGCTTTATTCTCGACCTCTCTGGTTATCTCTCCTCTATCAGATCTCAGTTCTCAGCTGTTTTCGTTCATCCTATTGTTAAGCTGATGTTTACTTGCGATTAGAAGGAATAAATAGTTCTTAGTATATATTATCTATTACTTGGAGCCCTAATAAAGTACGTACACGCAATGAGGTAGAGCATGAGAACGTGCTTCTCGACGATCTCCCTGGACTCTGGCTGAAGAAGCTGTTTGAGCGAGACGATGTTCGACTGAAGCATTTCAGCGAAGAAGAACGCCAATTGCCTTCCTTTCTTTCCGAGCTGAAACATCAATTTAAGGAATTATTTAAAATTCAACGTTTTGAAGGCTATCTTTCACAGCAAACTCCCTAATCCGACTTTTTTTCCATATTTTAGATGAATGGAGAATATAAGACATTTGAGACTTTACCTTATATATTTTAACGATTAATTATTACCGCGAATTAACTGAATAAAAATGCGAACCTGCTTGATTTTGTCGAAATTCTCCTTGTTGCTGACTATTCCGAGAATGAACAGCAGGCATTTCGACTTCAGATCCTCTGTATAGAAGCCCTCTTCGATTTCTGCCCAGATTTCAACTGCCTGAATGAGAAATCAGTCATTTCTGAATTAATTGAAGCAAATGGGTGCTGTCAGAAATTTCAAATAAAAATGTCAATTTCAAAATCGTAAAGGTTTTCCACCAGACATATTCTAGCTCTCAAACATGATGCAAACTTCTTCGACTCTAATCCTATCATTACACAAGATCCGAATATTTTAGAAGAAAATGTTTTCTTTTTCATTGTGTAAGTATATGTCAGCTAGTAACGAAAAACGGAAAGGATACTCGATTAGGTTTTAGAATTTTATATTACTAAGAGCCAAGAATGAAGAGAATAGAGCTGGGCGAAAGTTTCGACTTCAGATTTTTTAATTTCAAATATCAAGTCACTTTCAGGTTCGGTTATTCAAAATTTAGACTTTGGTGCAGCTCTGGAAAGGAAGTTGATATGAGTGGAAAGCAATACCTCCTCAGGGTTGAATCCCCTGATTTTGTCGATCTTTTCCTCGAGTCTTCGCATGTAGATTAAGGCCCCCTTGACTCGATCGCAGAACTCTACCAATTCCTCTGAGTGCTGTGGATTCTTCTTCAGCTGCAGATGGTCTTTTTCCACCTGAATTAGAGCATATAAATTATCGATATAATTCAAAATACAAAATACAAGCAATACAACATTTAACATTAGCAATAATAATTAGAAATCGCGCAGCATGAAAGAAATATTTTGTAGTTACTTAGCAGAAAAAAACATACCGTTCTGCAGAGAGCGAATTTCCAGGAGTAGTCCCTCTTGACGGAAATCAAGCATTCGGTGCGAGGGGCTGGGTCGGGAAGGAAGATCGTCTGCAATTTTGATCAGTCTTGAAGAATAAATAGATTCCTCTTGGAAAATGTCTGACTATTTCTGTCAGGCATGAGCAAAATTCACTCTGAGACTGGAACGAGAAAATTATGGGAAGTTGAGAGCAAATCAAAATATTTTCATTTCTGCCATATCTGGATAGAAATTCTTGTCCAAAAATTGGGACGGGGGCGAGCAAATCTTGTTCATGACTTATTGATGTTTCTCGCTATCATTTTCCTCTGTAAAATATTCCTTCAATCTTCATCACTTTCAGATCAACAATCAATGGTAAAGACATGCAAGTTTAGCAGTTCCAGTAACTAATCACCAATAAGTACTGGATTATCCCTCATCATTACCCTATTTATTTCCTTTCTAAATAAGTAAAGATACGAACCTCCTTGTAGAGCGGTCCTCCTTTCACAAATCTGCCCTTGTGATCCACTCTCAGATTCGTCATTCTCCAATCCACGTGCACTTTCTGTCCGTAAGCCATTTCGATCGTGATTCGACCCTGAAAATGCCATTTTGAAGTTTGTTCGGAGAAACTAGCATACAATTATTACTGCTCAATTGAAAGTCTGGATTTTTTCATGGTTTCGAAAAAAATTAGAATTTTGATTTAGAAGCGATAGTGCAATTTTTAATGAAAATCTGTGTCTTACATTAGGAAGTGGCTCAATTATGCCCTCCATTCGCTGTTCCTGAAATCGTTCGATCATCGGGAAGCTGTTGAACAACTGAAATTAAATTATCTCTCGTTGTGATATGAAGAAAATTTCAAATACGCTCTGTTAAGGCTTAATGCAGAAAATTGAGCTTCAAAAAGAAAGAAAAATGGATTTGAGCTATAACTTATACAGTTCAAAATTCTTGATCAAATTTTTTTTTTTTAAATATGACAGAAATTGAAATTTGAAAACGAACCAGATCGTCCCTCATGGCGAGGATGTTTCCATTGGAGGAGTTGATGATGTCGAAGAGCCTTCCATCCAGGTTGACCTCAGTTCGCGAGAGGATCCGACGACAGCCTCTGTCCACAAACTGGATCGTCTCCACATAGTCGCGGTCCTCAGTTTCAGACTGAAAATTCATTCATTTCTAAGCAGTTGCCCTTACTACATTACTATTTTTCTTTTAATTCGCGCATCTTAATCTTAGCTAGAGATATTTTTCGTCAAATAAATTTTATAAATGGCATAAATTTGTAAAACTTAATCAAATTCACTTTGTTGAATAAGGCAAATAATCGTTTGCCTAGTTTCTAAATTCGTATTCAATCTAATTTCCACCGATTTAATTCTTTAGAGCTTTGGAAAGTCCAACCGTGAATGTGGAGATGTCGTTCGGTCGAATGTCCGTGGCCTCGATCCTCTGGTAGAGATCTTCGAATTTGTACGGCTTCAGATGATTTTTGGCGCGTAGAAGCTGAATTTCGAGCTATGATATTTGATAATTTAGAAACATTCAATAAATTCTGATCTATGAAATCCTTTGAAAAGAAAAGTTCCATTTTTCGATAAATAAATGTTTTTAGCATATAAGAATGTGATGTCACTTGAAAAATACCAGAGAATTTGAAATTTTCGAATCGTGGCGAACCACATAAAAAGAGACAGTATGCCATTTCAAGAGATGAAAAAAGAATTGTTTTCCCACGAAAAGACAACTTTTTGTTTTTCATGAGGTTAGCCGTGGTTCGAAAAATTCAAAATCTGGCACCACTAATAGCAAGAGTAAAGGAAATAAACATCTATAAATATGATTAAACATTTTCGCATACATTTTCTCTGTCTGAAGGAAGCAGCTCTTGCTGCAGAGTCATGCTGTAGTGCTGGCCGATGGCGAAGTCGCCTGGCAGGTCGGGGAAATTCGCTCTGCAACCACATACACTTTGTCTTTTAAAGCTTTTGATGAAGAAATATTTACAAAATAATGCATAGATAGAAAAGTTATAACAATTTTTTTCCGGAAAAAAAGACGCCGAACAACTCCAAAGCGCTGCGATGATCGATAGAGTAAAAATGCCATAAATAGAAGCGATTCTCACCCTCCGAAGGGGATCGTGATCCAGGCCTGTTCCTTGGGAGCAGTGGGAAGGAAGAACTTGACATGGAAGGGAGGATGGCCGGAAGGAATGAACCTCGTGTTCAATTCCATGATCTCGCACACGATTGCCTTGTCCAGGAAAAATTCCTGAAATTTTTCATTCTTCCAGCTCTTAAAATCTTTAGAAAATCTGTCAAGATTTGTTGGGAATTGCACGAACATTTTTGATAGTCCCATCGGCCGGCTTGCGCGAGAACAAATCGACGAAATCCTCTCTGCGACCCAATCCATTCTTCAGGTTGTAGAGGTGGCGATGCAGCCTGAAAGTAAAGATGAATGAATAATGAAAAAGGATCGGATAAATTGCATAGGGGAAGATAATCACGACTATTCTGCTGTCTTGACCTCCTGTACTTGTCACCAGCTATTCACCATCACAATTTGTATTTTTCACTAGCTATTTTCTCTGCCCTACACTCCCTACCTTAAAATTTGGTGACAAATACAGGAAGCCTGTTATTTTCATTATCAAAATTTTCTCCGTCCTTAGAATTTTAAAATGTTGAAGAGGTCGCACAAGATGAGAGAAAAATAAGTATATGGCTAAGCTTTCGAGTATAGTTTAGATTGTCTTCCCCTAATCTTTATCGTGGAATGAGTTGTAATTCTTGAAGATAGTTTGAAATTGGTTGAAAAGTAGTTGTGTGTGACTCGCCTTCTGGTCTGAGCATTGAGTTGAGTGAAGGACCCACTGCACGGTCTGGAGAGCACACTGTTATTCCCTGCATTTACCTCCTGCAGCTCTTCCTTTTCCTCTCCTTCTCCATCCTCTTCATTTTCTTCTTCCTGTTCATCCTGTTTTTCTCCTCCATTCATCTTTTCACTCGATTTCGCCTTCTCTTTTTTAGTGCTGTCTGCAATTCATAGAAATTTATTCCTAATCTTTCATTTTACGAAGACTTAGAAATTTGCACACCCGGGGATGTCCGCATGGACGAAATAGTACGTCTCTTCGAGAGACAGGAAGAAGTCATTTTCTTTTCTCCTCTATAAGACATGCTATCTCGTTCATGAGAGCACCCGCGGGTGTGAAAATTCAAAAATCTGATTTCATGACGAGAAAAAATAAAATATGCTTTCCTACAACATATCTTGTTCGTAAACAACTGAATTAGCCAAAAATCGTCGATGCAGTTCTTCAATTATTTGCAAAATCAAAAAATTGGGAAAAAAATCAAATCAAAAATTAGCATCCAGCAATTGTAGGCTAATTTCTATTCAATTTTCAATAAGTGTTAATTTGCCAAAAGCACTGACCGTCGTCACCTGTCCTCTGTTCTCGCTGCTTCAGCCATTCCTTAAATGGGATGTCCATTGCTATGCTCACGCTGTTCCCTCCTTTCCAAAAATGCCGCTTTGCAATATGAGAAAGAAGGAATTTCGCGTACTGAGTTTACACCTCGTTGCTTGCCGACACAAGTTCGTCATTTATTTTCGTTTTCTTGATTTTTTTCGTTTTAATTGCCCAATTATCTATTTGTTCGTGGTTGATTGACTAATTATCGACAATTTCAGAGGCTCCATCCACTTGCTGTCGCAATGCTGCTGCAGATTCGCTCCAATCGAGCGAAATTAGGTGTTTTTTCTCTCAACATTTTCCTTTGGTACAGAATTAAACTTCCATTGAGTATGAAATAAAGAAATTAATTTGTAATTTGAAATAGACTTCAGTATTTGGCGGTGTAGCGCAGTGGTTGTGTGTTACTGCCTGCAGCTAAGGTCTCAAGTTTGCCCCCCGCTCCCTACCCAAGCCAAGGGGGTTAAGAAATGTTGATAGTGGATAAAACCACGAGAAATTGCCTAAAATCCCTCGGCTGTTGCACGCAACAACAGTCTGTCCTCGGGCCGGGCCCGCTAACCCTACGTGTGACTAGAATAAGTTGTTTCGTTGGTGGTTGCAGACGATAGTCACCGATCCCCCACATAGTGGGAATAAGACTAGGAAATTTTTTATTCATGGTAATAAATTCATCATATCCTGTTGAAGTAGTATCATACCTTCTCCCAAAATTTCAACGTTTCAAATTGGAAATCTCAAATTATGCGAAAGTATTAGAAAATTTTGTTTTTCTTCCTTTATTTCGTATGATTCACAAATTTCGAGTAATTTTCAAAATAATAATTTCAATGCTTCAATATTATCCGTGCTATTGATGATTTTCCTTTCAAATTCTATATGAGTAGTATTTATTTTTCTTCCTCTATCTCGAATAAATTTTCCTTTGATAATGATGAAATGCGGAATTCAAAAAATCATTTATTATTACACAACCAGATTTTTTTTCTGAATCATTGAAATTGCATAAAATTTATTTGAGAAAAAAAATCATTGCATTCGTTGCAAAGCATCACATAAAAGTGGGAGACACAATCATCAATATTATGACTAAATGTAGAAGACGATACGGTGGCAGACAAAAGGCTGGAAACTATTGTGATTTGAATGAGGTCTGAGTTATGCGCATATCGTGAATCTATTCGGTTAAAATTTAGCAAACTCATCACTAGATGCCTTCATTATTTGCTAAAAATTTCAACCAAATGAACCAATGAAAAGAATAGAATTATATTTGAAATCACGTATGTTCCAAGCTTTCACCTGCCACTGTACAAGGTGTTCCACGATAATTTTACAACTCATTTTTGGCCTTGAGTTTTTCGTAAATGTCTCATCTAGTTGGCCGTTTTCAAAAATAATTTTTGGAAAAAATTTAGGATCAAAAATAAGTTGCAAAATTATCCTGTATTTTGACTAATTGAGCCTAAATGAATTTGAATAAATTAAATTTAAAAAAAATATAATACTTTAGTGCGATTGATTATCTACTGATTGAAGATGGGAATGACCCGTTTATCGATGCCCTGTTTCTGGAAGGACTCTGTGGAGGAGATGAGTTGCACGACCGAGGGCCAGTCCACTGAGAATGCATCGCGACGAGACGAAAATACGAATAGTATCTGAAATTTAACAGTTTCACAAGTTTGATTAGCCTGAATAACGCGAATTATTTGACCATAAATTAGGATGCTGTTATTCTTCTTCAATTTCTTCTTCATTATGTTCTCCCTTGCGAGTTAGGAGAAAATTAATGCATAAAATTATAACTAACTGAATAGTATTCACCCATGTAAAACATGTATTCAAAGCACAAACATATGATTTACACCTTCTGTTACGAAAAATATTATTTCCTTTCTTTTGGATGTCAATAATATACTATTTTTGTAGAAAGTACTGATAATCGCATAAGTCTAATATTTCAAAATTTTCCTACCTGAATATATTGCTGAGCAACACTGGTCCTCTGCTGCTGGAACATCAAATCTGCCTGGGTAATGAGCGTGTTCGACAAATTCTTCATATCTACGTTCGAGCATTCCCAGCTAGAATAGAAGTTAAGTAAAATATCATCATTTCATGCATGATTTCCAATTCAAAGGTATCAATTATCAGTTATGATAAAAGATTATTCCTTCATCTGATCAATTTTCACTATTTATCTTTATGAAGAAGTCCTACTTTTCGCAAGTGTCTCTCAGAAGCTGCACCATAGAGTACTTCATCTTCCAGATGATCTTCTCATCCTCGAAGTATTTCTGAATCGTCTGCAGCAGGTTCGCACTGTCAGAACCTAAAAACAAGATTTTAAAGACATGAAATTATGAGTAAAAATCTTCTCACATTTCACAAGTAATAAATATAAATGCAATACATACCCTGATAGGTCTGAAGGAGAAGAACGAGGGCGAGAAGATTTGCCTCGAGAAATTTGTCGTTAATGGTCTGCCGCTCGAGTGCCTCCATTTCTTCCTCTGACGATGCTGCCTCTCTGCAATCACTTCATTAATTCATCCATCCATCTCTTCCCTACCCTTTGACGATCCTGTCCACATTGTTGACAGCCGTGTTGTGTACCGTTTCAGCCCACTCCTTGTCCCTGAGTGCAGCGGCCCCTACAGCAGCTGTCTGAATGGCCTGTGTCACGTACGGCTTGTTCTTCTTCGAGGCCTCGCGTTGCAGAATCGTTTTCACCTAAAATCACGTGAAGTAAGATATTTCAACACAAGACGAAATAAATGAAGAGACAAGTTATTGAATAGAAAAGTTGCATCGAAAAGAAAGGAGTTTTGAAAAGCTTATTGCTCTGGACACTTGTACATTTATTTAAAAATAAAAATTTCATTCGTCGTGTTTTCAGAAGCATTTCTTCATCTAATCATTAGTGAGAATTTTGATTGCTGCACTCGAAATTGGTAAAATTCTCCTTTCAAACATGACACATAATAAATGACTAACAGTAAGATATGAATCGTAACTTTTCATTTGGCTGAATTTATGATGAGAGATTTTGAAGTAATGATGTTGTTTTCACAAGAAAAAAATGAATGCAAAACCATCCAACCTGATTCCTGATTTCCTCATTCCAATGCTTTCTGAATTCACTGGGATTTGCCTCGAGAATGGCACGAACTGTGATGAGAATCGATTCCTTCCCAGCCCAAATTCTGCCAGAAAGCAGAGGCAGAAGCAGCCCGATTACTTCAGCTGAAATTATCAATTTTGTGTCGTGGTTTCGAAAAGTAAAATGCAATGCTACAATCATCGTAATTCTAATATCTACACTTTTAATTTTTTCGTTAATTAGCCTACCAGCTTTGTTGGCTTCTAGAGTCCCTTTGAGTTGCCTGACAGCCTCCTCGAGCATCTTTGCAGCCTGCACCCGCACACTCCAAATCTCGCTCTCCTTCAGAGTCGACAGGCCCAAATCGAAGATCTCGTTTCCATACAAACGCACTGCTGCATTCGTGCCTGCAAAATAGTCTTCTTTAATCTATGATGAAATAGAAGTATTGAAGAGGAATTTTAGGAGCCTCAAATGTCTTGACTACAAAATTGAAAAGATAGAAAACATCTAGACAGAACATTTTTAATAGAAATATTTCAACCTCGTGACTTACTGGGAACGATTTCAGTCCACAATTCCTCCCACTCAGCCTGTTTCTTCTTGGCGACCTCATCTCCCTTCTCGACCTGCATGCACTTGCCGAGGAACACGTAGGGCACGATCTGGGTCGAGAAGTTGGACAGCAGCTCGGGGCAGTTGTGCGACAGACTGCGCAGCACGTGACGCGCTCCTTGCTTCATGTCTTCTGGAATGGGAAAAATTGCATAGTGAAAATGAGTATGAATTACGCCGAACATATCGCATTTGAAATGAGGCAATTTTTGTGATAAAATTTTACATAGCCTTTGGAATTATGTATTTTCACATTCACAATAAAAATCCTAAAGAATTCCTAACCTAAAAATCGAATAAATAAAAGCTTACCCCTATCAGAGACGAGGTCTTTAGCGAGAGTCTTCATGAGGTTGCTGATTTCGTTGGCAGAGACGAACTTGGCCAGGTGAGATGCAGTGCCGGCCATCTGCTTGCGGACCGAGGGATTGCGATCGCGCAGGGAGGGCACGATCGAGTGGAACATACGGTCGCATTGGGCACGATGGTCGAGCAGCAGCTGGGGCGCGCGCAAACTCAGCATAGTCACGAACTGGGCTGAGGCCGAGCGGGTCGACACTCCAACGGACGAGTGCAGCAGCTCCGATAGACGGGGTTGCATTGCTACCAGCACAGAGGAGTCGATCTGAAAGAATAGACATTTGACAAAAAATATCTGCAACATTTTCAATATATGACAAAAATCGAGATTCCGATTTGAAGTATATGTAGGCAAAAACTGAATTCGAAATCAATTGGAGAAGGACTTCAATTTTACCTAATTTTTCTGGAGTCAACGAATTTTATATTCGAGATAATGGAGGTTTAAGTTTGGAACTATGATTATGAATGTAAGCCTGTAGATCGAGTCATCGTTAGAAAAAGTTACTTTCCAGTGAATAATTCCCCCAGTAATAAAAATGACCTACCTGTGGAAGCAGATCATTGACAGCGCTCATCATGGGGGAGGTGCGAGCCAAGGAGGCCCTGGCATCGTCGAGAGCCTCGAGCTGAGCCTCGTTGCTCCTGGCAGCAAGGTAGTTGAGTACTGCGGACTCGTTGTCGCTGATCGACTCCAGCAGCTGCGGGATGAGCACTGCTGCGTGAGGTTTGAGTTGCGAGGCACTCGATTTGCACAACTCGATTATCAAGATCAGGCTGAAAGGACAGAGTGAAACAATCACATACAAGAATCGTGGGAAATGTTCGAGACTAGGTCTGTACTATATCGATATTTTGAGACGTTCTAAATCGGTGCATATGAAATGGCCCTTTGGAAATTACTAAATTCTCAATGCATCTCCTTATGAACTCACATTGACACAAAGAATTCTATCATTATTTTTTCTCTATCCTATATTATTATCAGCCGAATATTATTTATACTGATGGTTTCAAATAAAGAAAATATGAGCGTACTAACCCGAATGCTTTGTTGACTTTGATGGGTGATTGAGTGGCGCAGTTGAGGATGACAGGAAGCATCTGGGAGAGGAAGGCCTGCGACTTGGCTTCATTCGAACTGGTCGACAGGCGGATGATCAGACGACGCACTGACTCCGCTGCTCGCTCTGCCGCTAGACGGACTGACTCCTGGAATTGAGATATGAGTGGAGAAACTTTCTGCATAATTATAATATTTTTCGATCATTTCAATTCTTGCCCGAATTATTTGAAATCGCCGAGATTCATCATCATTAAAAATTTACGAATAGAAAAAGATAAAATAAAGATGTTGCCTAAACTGAGCTCATTTCTCCATATGACTTATTCTGACTAAAAATTCCGGACCGACCTTGACATCGTCCTTGAGTCTGAGTACGATATCGAATATCTCGGGTAGTCGCGAGTGGATGTACGGAGTGTCGTGGCCGCGCAACAGATCGCTCAGAGCCAGGCAGCTGGAAGGAATCAAATTGGAATGGATGAATTTATGAAGTACAAACTCACCAAGACTCCCGCACTCTCCACTCCTTGTTCGTGATCATCGAGAGAAGCTCCTTCGCTATTTCGTCAGCAAATTCGTCCATCTAAGTCAATAGTTGAAAATTAGAACATCAGGGATATTTAAACTTAAATTTTAATCTTCTGAAACATTCAGAATTAAAAAAAATTAAAGCCTCAAATATCAAACAAGAAACCGAATGCAATTCTTACCACATTCTTCTTGTTCTGCGTCAAAGCGTTGTAGATTCCTTTGAACGCGTTCTGCAGCTTCACGTCTGGATCGTAGCGATATCTAAAACGTTGAAATCGATTGCCGCTTTTAAAGACATGAGATTTCGAACCTGAAAATCTTGGGGACGAGCTGTCCGAAGTAAGGCTCGAGTTCTTCACGAGCGTGTTCCAACAAGGCGCCGAATCCAAATGCAGCGCCCTGATATGATATTTTTTAATGACAGAAAAAAATCACAAAATTACCCTAAATTAGTATAACAAAGAAATAATTCATCTTCTCCCACTTATAGTACGAACAAAGTTTGGAATAATGCATGATTTTTCAAACTTGAAGAAGACAATCAAATGGAAATGATACTCAAAATTTTACCTAGACTAATCCATCACAAAATTCAAAGAGCAACCTTTTTAGTATCGTGAATGTTCCCAACTTTGATTGTCACTATATTTTGGCCTTTGTAGGAAGTGCAAATCAATTATAAAAAAAAGAAGTTAAGAAGGTTAACCTTCTTTGAGTTCCAAGTGGCATTGTGTTTGGCGAGCTGCATGAACTTGTAGATGAGATCGGGCTGATTCATGTCTGTAGCCAGGTCGCACAGGGCCTTGTAGGTGCTGAGGGAGGATCTGCAAGAGACCAATTCCTCATCAAAATAAATTAATTTCAATCATGTCCCTTAACGACAAGACTCTTTTCGTCTTCATTTTCACTATTCCTAGATGGAAGAAATAAAATGAAAAAAGAAATGGGATAAATTTATCGCTCGTTAGGGAACAAGACGCGGTATTCCATAATTTCTTACCCATCAGGAGCCTTTCCGAGTTCATTTTCCTCAAATACGACACTATCCTTCTCTATCTTCGTAGTTATACGCCTTCCTTCTGAAATTTTCACTTGGAGAGTAAAATTGAAAAATCCTGTGATATTATCGATATTTCATCTATTTTCCTTACGCTATCAGATAGTCTACTTAGTGGAAAATTAAAATTTGATTTGAAATACTTGTTCATTTGAATGATTGATTTGCCATTTTGATTGCCTGATAAAAATTATGCGATTGTAACACAAAACGAACAGATCATTGAGACATCACATTGACCTGACTTAAGGATTTTGCAATAGAAAAAAATCGATTTTGTCAATCAATATAAATTTAATGTGTGTCTATTTGCGGTTTGTAAAAATTGCGTTATTATTATATTTTCATTCATAAAGTAATCGGGCATTCAGAATATACCAAATTTACAATTTCTACTACTCAGTATAGAAATTTTCAAAGTAAAGAAAAGAAAAATCAATATTTAAACATATTGAAAATGAACCTGTGATAGCAGAGAGGAGAGTTCCAACCAATTCTTTCTTCAGTTCTTCCCCAGCCATTTCATAGACTGTTCCCAGTCCTCTAGATGAAATCTCTTGCACGAACTCTGAATTCGATGAAAATAAAGCCATTTGTTTTTCTTTATTAATTTGTTGAAAATTTGGTCTTTTTCAATTCATGATTCTTCAAAAAGAAAGGCATACCATTGGATTCCGTGAGTCCATCGCAGAAGGCCTCCTGAATGTGCTGCAGTCTCGGCCGATAGAGTTGCGGACTGAAGAGGGAGACCTTCTGCAGGACGACCAGCAGCCAGGAGAACGCGGCTCGACGCTGGTGCAGATGCGAGGAGGACTGGCAGAGCAGAAGACGGTCGAGCAGGGAGGGCAGACGCAGCGACAGGAATTGTTGGGAGGAGGGGGGAAGGGTGGAGAGCTGAAAAAGTGGTATATATTGACAACAAAATTATCGGGTTGATTGCCAGCTCCTTTGAGTTTATTTAGAATTTTGCAGTACCTTTCCATAAACCTGATCACACGAAAAACATTTATCGGTAGAAAAGTTATTGACGAAATTCGTTTTTCTCGTGATAATAAATTGTAGGTATGTCAGCAGACCGCGTGGTTCACCAATAAATGAACTTTGGAAGATATTATTTACTAGTAAATTGTTGCATAGAAACGAAAGTAGAAGAACTTACGGTAATTTCTGCTTCGAGTTGTTCGAACTGATCCCTCCTTAGAGGCGAATACAGACCGAGAGCAGAGTGGAAGAGGGCAGCGCCCACTGACAGCTGCAACTCTGGCTGAGGAGGGCCTTCGCCAATTCGGAGCAGGGAAGACACACACTGAAAGTTAAGAAATTATTGTCAAATGTTACGACTAGCGCAGAGAATTTGCATATGAAAAGCACAAAAATCAATTCTCTCAAGAAATGTTCTAAAGACAAGTTGAAGCTGTACTTCGGTATCTAAATTTGGATCAGACTGTAAATTTCAATTCCATAAAAATTTTAGCTAATAATATTCTAGTTTACTTGTCATTTCTAACCTAATTATGAAGAAGTTCAATCGTTCACTTGCAAATATATTCAAATACATTTTTCCAACCTCTTCATAGAGCTGCTCGCACTGTGCATCGCAGTCGGTCGTTTCAGTCGAGTTGACGAGTCCAATCACTTCGATCGCTTTTTCCCTCATTTTCATCGAGAAGATCTCCTTCCGCGAAGCTGCTATCTGCTCGCAGATTTTAATCAGTTCTGTTGCACACTTGACTGGTGTTTTCTGAAAGCTCATGGGAGTTAGATTATAATCATATTTTTGAATATTTCGTAGCTAAAAAGATTCAATATAGCTAGGTATAGGAATAGCTAGGTTTAATTTGATATCAAAATTTAGTATTTGATTACCATAGAGGCGAGGATATGAGCAGTGCTTCCGAGGGCGAATTCGAGCGAGATGTTGGGCGTGCTGTAGCCGCTTTCGATGTGCTTTAGCAGGGCCTCCACCAGCTCTGCCTTCTGCTGCTCTGTCGTCGCCCGTGCAGCTGCGAGGTAGCTCGTCTGACAACCCGACTTCTGCAAAATACATTCATTTATAGATTGATTAATGATAACAAAAATGTCAGAAATTTCTCAACGAATTAGATTTTTTACGCTAAAGAAACGACAAAGCAGGAGTACATCTTTTTCAGAGTATATTTAAAAATTCTTAGTATTCATTCCACTTTCCAAAGCTTTTTCTTCTTATGAAAACGCATAATTCATTTTTCAAAAACGAATTCACTTGTAAAAGAAGAAAGCAAAAACTGTTAGACTTACCGTTTTCAGATCAGACAGAGCCTGTTCGAACTGCATGCTGCTGCTCTGCGAAGGAGTGAGGAATGCGACCAGACGAGCCAGCAGAGAGGATATCGAGGTCTGGTTGAAGTTCTGGACTTGACGAGTTGCCAGAGACAGGGAATAGGGCAGGGCAGGCAGAGAGTGGATGGAGTGCAGCAGGGAAAGCAGCGTGCATAGTGAATGTTCATCTGGAAGAATAATAATTCGTAAATTGATGAAATCAGTCCTGTTCAAGAACTTTGGCTGGTAGAGACATTGTGGCACGAAATATGAAGCCTCGATTCTAACGATAACTAGTTCATTGAATTTTGGACAGTGACTTGATCCAGCGGATAATTTTAATAGAGAAATTAGGGATGCGCACATATAATTTTTTTTAAATTCGAAAAGCTACTTTCTTAATCTTTGATTTTAAAAATTGAAAACTATTTCGGAATTGCACACAACTCATCAATTGATTCGTAAAACGACATATTTTCGGCTTACCAGCCGCATCCCTGAGTGTCGGCAGGCACAATCTGAGCGCATGCGCAGCCCTGTCCTTGTCTTGCATCTGTCGGAATCTCCTCGTCACTCTGGGTGCAATCGCAGTCCACTCCTCGCCCTCCTCATTCGCCTCGGCGATTTCCAGCTTCGACTTGCCGCTCGACTGTCTGTCAGCTATGCACCAAATGTAGCGAGAAATCTGAAAATAAACATATTGCATTAGTTTGGATGAATTATGAAGAATAATCACGAGGATTCATTCATTCAATGAAAAAGGATATTATATTGATAGAAAGCTTCACCGTTTTGAACACCCCAATATCGATACTGGGTTTCTGCTGCTTCTCCTCTCCATTCTCATTGGCCACCTGCTCCTTGGTCCGCTCCCAGATGAAGTCCACGAGATCTTCTAGTGCAGGAGGACACTTCACCAGGGAACAATCCAGCAGGCGGTAGGCCTCTTTGCGCACTTCATCACGACTAAAACATTATGTTATCCGTGAACACATGAAACCAATCATTCAACACAAGTCGGTCTATCCCCTTCCCTAATCAACCAAATTCAATGTCTCTATGCAACGTGCTTACATCATTGGTGCACAGTAACGAGTTGTTGTTGCTGATGGTAACCTTGATGATTATAAAAAAAAATCTTTAGAGAATAAGATAACTCAAAAAATTATTAAAAGTAATTTTCTCGTAAATAATTTGTTTAAACGATTATTCTTTCAAGAAATGCAATACCTTTTTTCTTATTTAGAGCGTTGTTTCAATGAAAAGCTAGATGATTTAAATAACGAGTAATAAACCAGCAACCATTGCTGTTATGACATCAGATTTCTATTTGGACACAGAATCTCACCTGTCGCCCGAGAGGAGAAGAATATCCCAGAGAAGGCTAATTTCGTCTGCGGCAAGCAGAGCCTCTGCGTATTTGAGGGCCACCAGACGACTCTTCCCATCGGCCTGAATTTGCATTCTGGTTCATGAATAATGTTGTTAGTGATTTGTCTAGTGATTAGATTTATTTTGTTGTTTATTTAAAAAAAAAAAAACGATTCTATTAAAAAATCTGATTGTGATAAGTTAAATTCACTTTTAATTTTCCAAGTTTGCGACTATTTTTGACACCGCGATCTATGCTTTTTTCTTGATAAGGGTTGTGTGAGATCCATGTTATTGCCCATCTTCCATATGGAAAAATAATTTTTCTATACTAGACGAGTGGAAATATTGCAATGGATTTTAAAGATTATTTTTTTCTCAAAATGCAACTTACATGTGACAGATACGAGGAGACGAGTGGACGGAGAGTGAGAAGGAAGTCGGCTGCCTCGGGAAGCGAAAAAGAAGGCAGATAGGAGACCAGAGTGTCCACGACTGAATACGAAACATCTTCGTGCGACTGAAAGGAACACAATAAATGAAATTGAATCAGGGTAATGAATACCGATGAAATGCAGGCGAAGAGTGATGGAATGAGGGTTGAGTCGGAAAGGACCAGACGAGGCAGACGCACTCCCAGGGCCGACAGTACTCGGAACACTAGGCATTGCACCGCGGGGGACTGAAAAACTAATAAAATAAAAGAATTTGAAATTTCATACCAATAGGTTGTTCTTGTGGAAGTTGATGATCTTGGTGAAGAGAGAAGGGCCGAGTTTGTTGAGAGCAGCCGGGGGCATAGACTCGACGATGGCGATGAGGAAGAGCAGAGAGGGCGAGATGATGCGGTTGACGGTTGGGTGCAACAGACCGTCCAATGCTACCTGCAAATATTCCATTAAATTTGTTTCTAGAAGATACAAATTTTTTTTTTTAATCTATTCAAGAAGCGCAAATGCCCAAATCAAAAGTTCAGAAGATGCTTTCAGAAATTTATGTGTAAAAAGCTGCAAAACTTTCGGCACGCTATTTTTGAAGTTCTTTGTAGAATTTTATAGCACTGTTCTGCAATGGAGAAATACGAGTTTTCAAACAGCGGCAAATGTGGAATTATTTGAGAAAGAAATAATTGGATTTTCTTTCAATTAAAAAATAAATGATCAACCTTCATGTTGTTCATGTAGATAGTGGCAGCGATTGCGGAGCGATTGAAGAAGGGGAGAATCTTCTGTTTGACGTGCAGACTGACGGGTCTGATTTGTCGCTGAGCCGGGAGCTGGTTGGGCAGAGCTGCAGAGCCGAGGAAGTACACGAACAGCTCGGTCACCACGTCCACATTGTCCACGCAGCGCTGACTCAAAACATTAACCATTAGCACTAATTCCGTCTTGACTGGAATGAATTTAAAAATGATGAACCGGCTTATACAAACTCGACCAGCATGAAATGCAATAATATATCAGAATAGAAAAGTAAAAGCGTTATGTCTTTCTTCCCTTCTTGAACAGCTGTACTCTCGTTCTGCAGTTTCATCATGGTATCGAGATCGTAAAAAAATCTGATGTCAGAAAAGAAATTAGAAAATCTAATCAATTTTTGAGATTTTACAACACAAAATTGACAATTCATGTTTCATGAAACAAGACTCTTGTCGACTCATTCGTTTTCTATCAACTACCAAGCGACTTACATGTCGACTTTCTTCAGAGCAGCTTCAGCAGCATCATCTACTCTGAAAATGGATTTTAAATGGATGAACGAATTAAAGAAAAAAAAACCAGTCTTACACATTGATCTGTGCTCCAGAGCCCAGGACGAAAAGGGGAAATGCGCGCAGTTCTTCCACAAATTCTTCCGACAGAACGCGAATAATGGCTACTTTTGACTGAAACTTTGGAATAATTCAAATTTTAATGGAAAACATATGTGAACAAAATTCTATTTAAATTGTTTCACAAGTGAGCGCATCAGGCTCGATTCGTAATCACAATTGTTCTCAACTTTTAGCTTCCACTATAGGAACAGCATGAACAGCAGAAGAGTAAAATAAATGACCTCAGTCAATTGGAAAGATCCGCTGAGGTAGTTCTGTGCGATGAGGAGGAATTCGGCAGGGGAGAGACCGTACAGATAGGAGACATCGCCGTTTGACACGGCAGAAACGATGGCTTTGAGATCATCGCTAAAAATTCAAATAATAAAAAATAGAAGAAATAATAAATAATCCTTTGTCAACAAAAATATTCTAGAGTAGAATAGGTGTATTTTTTGGTTTCAATGCAATTTATCGTCGTAAAAATGAAAGAGAACAAAAAACTTACGGTTGACCGGAAGGGAAGGCAAGAATGCAGCTGAAGAAGCGAAGCAGACGGGAAGTGCAGGGGGCAGACAGACTGAAAGAGGGCCACAGACGCTTGTCTGATTTGGACAGGGCAATGAATGCGGGCAGACACAGCAGCAGCATTCTGAATATATTGAACGATGCCGATGAACACTTCTGTGGGTTCATTTGATAGGAATAAAACTTCTTAGTATTTTCTCCCAAAAACATTATCAAAACATTTGCAATTTTTCGAATTGATTCATAGGAAAGATGTTTCAACAAAAGAAGATTTAGCACTTATTTTATCAAAGATCTTTTTCTTTTAAAAATCAATCAAACCTGTTTGCTTGGTCTTCATCGTCAGCGATTGCAGCAACGGTCTCCAAGTAGACAGGCAGCAATTTGACCTGCTCTTCCTGATCCATTCGCTCCTTCGAATACTTCAGATACACCATCGCCAGATTCTGAACATTATACAATAATCTAGAGGCTAAGAATGCGTTCTACCGATGCGATAGCGTTTCGAGAAGCGACGATTTTGATGAGTTTGTGGACGGGAAATCGGATGTTCTCGTTCGAGCGGACCCTCCGATTGTAGTGGCTCAGCAGCTCGCCTACCTGCAAATAAAAATATGCAGAGGCACTCAAAAGTTTCGCATTATAACCCACTAATACTTGCAAACATTTTGGGATGATCCAATCATAAAATTCTGCCTAGTTTCAACTGGATCAATGCACAGAAAGTAGACGAAAAAATCGAACAGAAATTAATGGGTTATGCAAAACGTTCGAGCATCACTATCTTATTTCTAGAATAACTTCTTTAGACAATTTGAAAGAAATTATCAATTAGTCCCCGAAAGAAAATCATAGTAATGTGACGATGATTGTCTATTCTCTTTCAGTCATTTTTTCAAAATTCGGAGCATAAAAATGACAAGGAAAAGAATGAGTTTGATGGTATTGATAAGTACGAATTTTTAAAACAAGCTCTAAATTCATTTAATCAAGAATCAACGAAATGTTCATTTTACTTTCAAAATTTGAGAGTTCTAAAACTATAGTGTTGTTTTGAATTTTGTCAAACGAATCTTATCATGGTTTCGGTCGAGAAAACAAACGATTCTCCCGACTTCTGAACGACCAAAGTAACTCACATCATTGGTGTACTGGGTGTTGTTCATGACGAAAGTTATGATGGAGACGAGATTCGCATTCGTGAATTTCTGCAATTGATCGTCAGAGCTGCACATCGCCAGGCGAAGATAGACGCGGTCGACTGAAACTTATGAATTTTAGAAGATAACGACTAGATATTGAATTTGAAGTTTTGTTCTTAATTCAAAGTCTTTCATGTTTCATTTCATATGATATCGACTGTTCAAACACTAAATGTATTCTGAAAATAATCAGTTGTACACTTTTTATCTAAATTGGCACATTAGATAAAGAGTGGAAACTATTTTCAAATTTTCTGGGCCTATTTGAAATTTGAATTTTTCTGCATCGATGAATAAAATAAAATATTATTCATCAGGTATATCGTACAATTTTAAAGAGTCAATTAACGAAGAAGGGAATAATTTGGCAGAAAAAGCCAGACTCACAATCGTCCTTGCTGGCGATGTCCGAAGCGGTCTCTGCTTCTTCATTCATAATCATTCGATTTTGTCGATTCTACACAGAAAAGTCGACGAGCTGAAAGTTAAAAATAATTGTCGAAAGGAAAACTCGAGTGAAATTTACTTTTTGGAAAATTCGTTCAGTTCGGTGACAATTATTTAGAAAGTTCGTTCATTTTTCCACTTTATTAACACTATTTAGCCTCAAAACTATACGAACTCTCCAAATTAACGATTGCCAAAATGTAGCAACTTTCCAAAATGCACAATAACAAAATGACATTGCAAAATTTCAAATGTCAGCAAAATGTGGCAAAGAAGGCTGAATAAATAGAGAAAACGATGGAAAGTTACGCGCAAAAACAAATCAAAGGCGTTTGAATAAAATTTCGACCTCGATCACTCTACCATGTTCATTAACGAAGAACTTTTGCATGCGAAACCTTTGAAGATCACAGCCTTATGAATAGGTCCCCTAACTCTGCCCCTTGCAAAAATGCATTTTTGGTAGAAATGTGGTAGTTTGAAAGCCAAACTTTTGGGTCGTCGAAAACGGTCAGTTAAATAAAATGGAGTGTTTTTCATGGGCTACCAGATGCCAAGAACTGCAATCTTCTATATAACGTTGCTGCTAAAATTTGAATACAATAGTCAAAGTTTTAAGAATCCAATAAATACCCAAACTTGTAATAATCGATGAAGAATGATTTCAGTTATAAACGTCTATTGTATATTTGTGAGAAAAATGCTACATAACCAAAAATTCTCTGCATTACAAGAATCGCATTCATTATCAGACCTTGCATTGATATTTTCAAAAACGTGAATCTGTACAGTTTTTGATATGGGTTCTGATCTCAAGGTTTTCTAAAATCATGCGCTATTTTTCAAGAATTCGAGAATTCATCCAAATAATCATTCCCAAGCAAATTTATTCGTATACATAGATTATGACTATCGATTTTTAAAAATTTGTCATAAGTCCTAAGCTTGTGTAATCAGCAATTACAATGACAGATTCATAATTGAAGTTCTAATGATAGTATCGTGATAAACTCAAAGCCATCATTAGAGCGACAATTATGCATGTTTATGATAAACACGGAAGTGCCAGAAAATGGTCAGATTTCGATGTTCACAGATTACCGATATCATACCGTATCACGATATTCTTCATAGTTGTAAGGAACTCAGAGACCTTGATACATATCTCATAGACAATGACAAAACTACTCTTTGTGCATGGAATTACTGTTTTAGAATTCACATGACGGGCAGGACTGTTGGCGGTGCAGTAAGATGGCGCACCGCGAGCTTTTCCAAAAATCCCACACTGCCCCCATCTCACCCCAATGAAAATCAACTGTAACATAAACAACCCTGATGATGAGTTATGCACGATTTCAGCACATGATCCTAATTTCTAGACTATTTCATTTTTTGAACTGGCAGACAAATCTTAACGCAGGTATAATTTTTAATTCTCTGAAAAGTCTATCTTCTAATTTGGCACCTTCTGCAACTTTTATATATAAATTTAACAAAGTTTCACAAGACATAGGGCGGGGCATAATTGGAGTGCTGAAACTGAAACTACACTAAATTATAAGTTAGGCGAGTACTATAAATACAAGACTGATTGCCTAAGCAACGTCTTGCACTGTTACTTGATCCACTTCAAGTTTTGCCATTTCTGTTTCGAAAGCGCTACCCTTTTTAAATCGTACTGTATTGGAATCATTTTTCTCAAACTGTTATTCTACAGATTTATTATTATCATTAGAGAAATAGTTCACAGAATCGAATGGATCGGTGCAATAAACCTACGCCTTATGCGAAGAATTATAAAATTTGTGAAGGTGAATTGATTGTTCAGTTTACTTATTCTTACATACTACTCTGCATTGCTTTTTTATACACTTCGGAACAATTTACTATTTTAGAATTATTAACATCAGATACATTACTTTACAAATTTATCATTGCATGGAAAACTATCCTACTTAATCGAGATACATCTTCTATAGGTTAGTTAAATAATTTTATATCGATGTTATATTTCAAAAAATAAACTCATCTATAGGGCTTCAAATCCTGGTCATTTTTCATAGTATCTTATTAATTCCGATTTTTATCGCCTTATTTATGATGTATCGGTTATTTCGAAAACGTGGAAATTTTTCACAATTCGAAAAATTAATAGCCATCTTACTCATTCTAAATATACTCCTTTTTATCTGTTCATCGATAGATGTAAGTTTTATACTATTATTATTTTATTATATTTTCAATATATGCATTGAAACAGGATAATACTTTAGTTTTCGTTTATTATCTATCGTAAAACTTTGTCCTTTTGTTGCCGATATGATTACGCATACGAGGTAACATAATTTAAAGTTTTACCCACGTGTATCAATCAATATTTATCTACAGTTTAAGCGGATCACTTAAAATATCCTCTACGTTGCTACAGAAAAAGTGTCAACATTTTGAGAAAGTGGATAATATTATTGTAATTTTCCATACATTATTTCGCCATAATATCTCTACTTTTCTGTCGCAACTTTCCAAATAACTATAAAATACCACTTTATTTTAAATTTATTTGACATAGAAAGTTGACTTAAATCTAATATAGTTAAAATCTTGCATTGACAGTTGACAAATGAAATTGTAGGTATTATTGTCTGATTTATTTGATATGCTTCAAGAGCCATTATTAATGATGCCCATAAGATTCGTTTCGACTGCAGTTACGATAAATAGAGCTAGGACATTTTCACTGTTAGAAATTCTTCAACATGCATATGTCAGTTTTGATACAAAATGATTCAATTTAGTTGTCGTGACGAAAAAATAACTCGGCTATTTTTCATTATATTTTGGACATTGGTCGGATTTCATATTATTTTTGGCTGTATCGGCGAACTAATTTATACTGCAATTTTCTGGTTGAACAATTATCGAATCATTGATATACAATATATGTAGTGGTTCTTCAACAATGGAATGTAAGTTAAAAGAATATTATCAAAATAAAATGATTAATTTTAATTATGTAGATCATTTTTAGAGTCTTTACATTATAATAGTTCCGGTCATAGCAAGCTATGCTCAGACGATAATTAGCATTGCCGCGTTTATTTATCTAAAGCGGTGTTTTAATTCGTATGGCAATCTGAGCCAAAGTACAAGAAATGCTGAACGACGCTTAAATCGGTGGTTAGTAGTGTCAGTAAGTTAGCCCGATCAATGTTTGCATCATATTATATTGAAAATGAATATGTATAACGTTTAGATTTTATGCGAAGTGGTAACAAATGATTTAAGTATTGTTCACCTATACACCTTCTTTTGCATTGATATTGTGAAAAAGATAGGTAGGATGTTCTCGTAATCTTTTAATTTCGATATCTTAAACATCCTGTGTAAAGCTAATGTTTTCGCTGTAATAATTTTTCATATGTAATGAGTGTTAAGAGGACGAATCTGCAAATAGTTGATTTCTCAACCTTGGTTAACACATCAAATCACACATTCGTTTGTATTTATAACCAACATCTGGTTTAAAATGCCGAGATTTGTTGCAGCGAGTACGAAATGACTTATTCAAAAACGATTTTAATGAACTTTATAACTCCTAAGCTATTTTATCCTCTTGTATAAGTCATAGCATAAATCAACTAGTTCTATAGCTTCAAAGTTAGAAGTTTGAAAGAACTTATTAGAGTATTTTAGATAAATGTTCTTGGATCAATTATACACCTTTGTTAAACTATGTGATATTATATATAACCGTAAGCATTATTAATAACATTTTCATATTAACTAACAAAAGAAATGGAAAGGCCTGTTTTACCAACATATATCCTGAAAATATGCGCTGAGAAATCCTAAAGAAACATTCTAAATAGTGAACCCTTTGACCTTACCATTATTTACACAAAGAATAATAATTTTTGTGTCAGATAGGAGGCATATGAATGTTACTTTGAACTTTTGAGAATAGAGCTCGGCTAATCGTGCTTGAAGGAACCAAAATACCCCTTCACGTTATGTGTTTATAAAGAGCAACTGTAAAACTAGGGATTATTTTCCGAATAAACCTTGAGCAGTACACTTTTCTAACATAAGAAATGGATCCACGCTAGAATAAGTTAAATTTTCTATCAAGAAGGCATTTTAACAAAAAACTTTCAGGCAATTGCTAGCATTATTCCCCTATATGGACCATACCTCCAAATAGTTACCCTGTTTTTCTTAGTGAGAGGATTGGTCAAGGTAGTTTATGTAAATATGCATGTAAAAGTAAAAGGAAGAATTTTAGAAGAGCAACACTACTATATCGCCGGTTAAAAAAGAATTAGTCAAAGTTATTAAAGTTACATCCCATAGTTCAAACCAACTGCACTCGACTAGTATTTTATCGTCACGGGCCACGAGACTGATCTAAAATTATGGTAAAATGTGAAAAGGCGTTCTATATGTATAAGCAAAGTTTATACAGCTCACGACTGCTTAGTTTCTTTTTTTACTTGAATTGATTTATTCATTTTACTTTATCAATTTAAATGCATTCCGAAAAGTTGTCTAATTTATCGAATGTTCAATAAAAAACATTGCTTATTCACTCTGTTCGAAAATGGCTGATATCAAAGTGTAGCATCTTATCTTGTAAAATAAAATTCATACATTACTGGTGTCAGAGTACAGTCTACGTACACCAATTATCCTATTGAAATCACCTTGTGGATATTTGAAAATTCGGATTAATTGTAATTGAAACAATACTACTAACAAAGTATTAATTTGGGTGAAGGAACCTCATCAGCAAACAGACTAGTCTTAAGAGAGTATATTTGTAAGTTCCGAACAACTGTCAAATTTCAGAAAAAGTCTCACAAATCGTGTTTTGTGGGATTTTTTCTGAAATCCGAACTTTCTTTAATGACTGTTCGAGTCTTACAAATACACTCTCCTAAGCACAAAAAGCAAGAGATATTTCATTTGTAAAAGTGTTCATTTTTGCAATTTTTTTAAGAAGATTTTTTACAAAATCATTTCTTCCTTCACGGAAACCTCACTTTTCTGTTCTAATTTTATCCGAAAACGCCATTTGGCATACTATTTGGGGACCCAACACATACTTCGAAGTGAATTTATTTGATCTGTTTTCACCATCATAGTCTATTCACAATATTGACCCGCATTATTTCATTTATAGTGAACATGCAATTTCCCATAATTTTCAATGATGAAAATATTCGAGATATAAACTAAACTAAAAGTGGAATTATTTAATCTTCTCAAACATTTAAGTTCGAATATTTTCATCAACTTTATACCATCTAATAAAAATCTCTAAACAATTTAGACTATTGGACTAGTGCATCTTTTGCTTAATGTGAGGCTGACTTTCATTGCAACATATTCGGCTGAGTGTTGTTATAAGAATGTGCAAGAAAAGTAGGGAGACGATAAGGAAGAGTGCAATGACATCGAGATTGAAATAAACAATAGCGTTCATCTTTGCTCCTTCGGGAGTAAACTCCTCTATGACTCCGTGCTCGAGAGTGAATTCTGTCCATTTGACGAGTCTTTCCTCGGGAGAAAATGGCTTGGATTGCATCATCTTCGATATTCGGGTAACACGTTTCTTATAGCTGAAATGAATTTCCATTTTCATTCATTTGGTTGTTATGGAGTTTTCAGAATTACATAATGCACTATTATTAGCGAGATGAGAAGAGAAATGCGTGATGTTTCGATAATGATTTTCATGGGACCGAAATAATTGCGGCTTTTCACAAATGAATTTTCTGCGAGATCAATTTTAGCGAGAAAATTTCTGAAAACAAATCAGTAAAGCTACGAAAACAAGATCTTAAGTTTAAACTTCAACTTTAAGATAAAATTATTTACAATATATCTTACTAGTTCATTAAGCTTGATAAGGGGAAAGAGTGAGAATAACGAAATATAGCTTTGCGTGAAGAGGAAAATATTCATCATGCCTTGTATTTGCTAATGTTTTCTATAGTGAATTCTTACCTCTCATCCTCCAGCACCGTTTTGACAGCCTCTCTGAATGTCTCCTCAGACAATTCCAACTTCAGCAGCACCTTTCCTATTCCCCGTTTCTCAGCCATTCGAGCGTTTCTGAATCGTTGCATTCACTTCATTTTGATTTGAAGAAAAAAATCGTTTTTTCCACCTGAATTGGTCAGCGAAAACCGGGACGACAACCAGAGGCACAGCGCGAAGTACAGCTTCTATTAGTCCGTTGTTGCCTCCGTGAGTTACGAATAACTTGAGCCGAGGATGAGCTGAAAATGCTCTTTAAATGTCTTCAAAATGCTTTTGATATTGTTATTGTTAGATAAAGAATATGATGATGAATTGATTTTTATCCCTGAAAAACTCGAAATGAAGACTACCTAGTATATCAGATTGCGGAATCCAGTTGACTAGATCGTAATTCTTGACGTCTTCGAAATGCTCTACCGTTTTCTTGTCGTCTGTAAAGCAGGGAAAAATATTCCCAGTCTAAATAAGCACTAACCATTGGCAATCTTGAACACAAAGTGATAGTCACTCATTTCCTTGACGACATTAACCACTCCTTTGATGACTTCTGCTGGGAAGCTGCCTGAATTTGAATGGTTCTAAATTGAAAAAGTCTATTTGAATTTATCATCACATGAAAAAGTTGAGACGTATTTAGAGTGGATTGTAGTGTATTTTTCTACATTTTTTCCGTTGAATATCTCCTCTCTTAATTTTATGTAGAGACGTCTTAATGAAGTTGAGTTGTGCTAAATTATAAACCATAAAGTTAACCGAATGGAACGGCAGATCCGAGAGAGATAATGACGACCCCTTTCTTTCCTTTCGACATTATCCCCGAGAATTTCTAAATCAAGATCAGGAATATTAGCTGGCCAATTCATCAGTTCGCTTACTTCATCGAGTGGTTTCGGCTTCTGAACGCCTAGTCCTCCGATGTAGATGGTCTTGTGAAGGATTGGCCTGGCAAAGTCGAGAATTTCGTCGGAGTACACGAAACATAGCGAACTGTTCGCAACGATATCTCGAATATTAGGGAAATTGGGATCATATTTTTGAATCGCCTGAAAATAAGATTAGCTTATTGTTAGTTACCTTTCAAACTTGGATATAAGTATACAAGCTATCAAAATAAAATTAAGATTTACAAAAAGAAAGATATCGTTGTTACCTTGGTGCTCCGATCAGTGCCGATTCTGTGAACGATGATGGACCCGACGTACATGTAGAGATTGAATGCCCTCTGCCAGAAACCCATCACGTCGCTGTTGTCGTTCTCCTCGATGGCAGGGACATAGGAAGGAGGAGCGGGAATGCCTGTATATGGAATTGTTCAGCTACATAAACTATTGCCACCTACCCAGATTGTAGCTAACGGCATCCATGATTGGAGTCGTCGATATCCAAATGTGGTTCATTATACCGAGATATCTGACAATATTACGATTGGAGATTAGAGTAATCATCTAAGATTCTAACCTGATGATTCCGACTCCACACAAATCGACCTGTTCACTGAATGCAACATCGAAACTCATCTTCCTCAACTCTTCCAGATCCTCTTGGCGATCCATTACGGCTAAACAACTCTGATATACTTCCATCAGAAGTTAATTACCCCACCTTGGCACATGGCAGTAAGCGAGTATTCGAAGTAGACTCTCTCAATGAACCCCAGCCTCGCGTGTGTCAGCATGTACTCATCAGCTCCCTCCAAATCGTCCACAAATCTCGTGCCTATTGGAAGGAATTCAGATGATGTAATGCATCGAGGGTATACAAACTAACTGATTCCTCTCATCGTTATCAGTTTCGCCTTTCCTTTGTATTTGAAACTGTCGATGGGCATGTACTCGAGAATAAACAGAGTCTAAAATTACACGAAGGTTCTATAAAATTCGAAATTTCGATGATGAAGCTAATTTCTTCTTTCGTTATTTATCATCTATAAATCTCATGAGCTGCAAAATTAGTTCAGACCGTGAATAAGATCAAGTCGCGAGTTTTCTTTCATTTAATAATTCACGTCGAAATGTCATGAGATTTCCAGATTGAATGCTTCTTTTAAAGAAAGCAAAATTCGAATAAAAATATAAAATCTTCTCATGTTGTATATAGTAAAATGTTACGCAAAATTTTGCAGAAATTACTGATATTATAATTCTCTTAGTTTATATTTAACAACTCGGAATAAATTTGACTAACTAGTGTCATTTTTGATTCTTCGTTACGTGCAAAAACAAGATAAATTTTGATTAACGAAACAAGTGAAATAGTTTGCATTGTGTTCCAAAATTTAGGCCTATCTCTCATTGTTCAGAAAAGATAGATCTCTTGATCAAAATAAAAAAGAAACAACAACAAGTGTATATATTTTTTAATTTGTAATTTGAAATTCATACCACATCGTGTCCAGCTTCAACTAGAGTGTCGGCAATTCTTGCATTCGAAATGAGATGAGATATGGTCAGAGATGGCGAATAAATCAATATTTTGCCTGCATCTGACAGAGCAGCTAGGAGGGCAGTGAATAGCAAGAGTGTATACAGCAATCGAAATTGGAATATCATCGACCCGTCACTGAATGCAGAGGCTCAGAATGGAATAAGGGGGTATTCATAACAATCGGCTATCGAACAAACATATCTGATCGTGAGCTGTATGAGCTGTGCCGTGCTTATCAACGAATCGACTACCCCTTGTCCTTTCCCTCTTTGTGTTTCTCTTCTTTCTCACATTCCTCCCTTATCTCATCTTCTCTACATGATGCTAGCATTCGATATTTTAAACAAACAAGTAGCAAAATATGAAGGTTCAATGCAAACAATTCACGAAATATTGAGGCTAAACATCTAGATGCAATGGAATGTGAAATGAGGAGTAAAATTGAATGAATGAGCTGATATGGAAAAATGAATGCATTTACTATCACTAATCGATTATTTAGAACAGTGAAATATGATGTTTGTACGAAAAGATATGGAAGGGATCGAATAAATAAGAAAAGGAAACAATTGCAATGGCTGATCAGTCAGTCAGTAGGGCAATAAAGGGAATGAAAAGAAGAGAAGAATGTGTCGAATTCAGGATTCTACCCTTGTCAAATACATTAAAAAATGAAAAAAAACAACTTCCTTTCGTATTAGTTCCTCGACAAATTTCGACTACATATCTTTCTCACATATTTCAAATGCATAGTAGATGTACTTTTATATTGAAAACAGAATAGTGGATGATCTGCAGATAATAACGCTCAAAATAACGCGAGTTTCGTGAATTACAAAGGATTATTTTTGCGAACATTTCCGGTCAAACAGCCTGACAACTCAATAGAAAGTAGCGTAAAGAGCGACTGGCAAAATCGTAAAATGGGGTGACAAAAATCGATATCAGAGCAAAAAGTGATACATCTTTGAAAATGTTACAGACATGAATAGAAGAACGAACCGGAAAAGGAAATGAGTAATATTGACACATATTTGATAACCAAAAATGGTAAAATAGGAAATTCGGGTAAATATTAATTCAAGAACAATTGTTTTCTGCCAATCCGACCATTTAATGAGGGATGGAAATTGTCAAGTTTGTGTTTTGAAAAGTTGGTTTTCATTTATTTGAAATGCAATGGAAATCAATTTGGCAGCGATAATTGGAAACTTGAAGGGAATAATTCGATAAAGGAGAATAGGAAAACGGAAGGAAGAATTGAAAAGAAAGGAGAGGGAAGCAGACAAGGCAGGCAGGGTGGAAGGAGCACTGCCATCAAATAAAAATCAAAGATGCATCAGAGCTGGGCAGAAAAAGAAGGGGAGAAAAATGGTTAGGAGCAAGGGAAAACGGCAGCAAGGAGCCCCCTCCTCTGCACATTCAATTTGCACTAACTCAATCAAATGCCTTTCCCGCTATATTCGAGCACACACAGAACATGCAGAGATGAATGTGGACATTTTCGCATAATTTATTCGTTCATCTTCACTATCGAGTAAATGGATAAAACAACGATAAAATAATGATGAATATTGAATTTTAGAGGCAGAAATTCTGCTATCGTTTAGCAGAGAAAATGAGATTTATGTAAGTTTGAACGGCTTTCTGATATCATCATTTTCACCTACTCGCGATATTGAATGGTTTGCATAAAATAGTAAATAGGAACAACACATGTAGGAGGGGAAGTAAGACACGACAAAGATTGCAACAAAGTTACCATCAAAGTTGATCAAAATGACTGAATTTCGCTAAAAATTCACCTCTTGATTGGGGCAACTTGGATAATTCACCAGCGAACCAATCGAAATTCACGAAAATGTTTCAGTTTACGAAGCAGGAACATGAAAAACTAGTGAATTATTCAAGAAGCCCTTGATTAAAAAGTCGAATTGGGATGTGCAAATATCAGATCTGGAAATTGTTGCCAGGATAGAAAATAACTAAATCAGAGAGGAGGACGGATAAATGGTTGATGATAAATAATGGATTAATCAAATTTAATTGAACGAATTAAAGAAGTCGAATATGGATAGCTACCGCTGGGTTGATACGCACACAATTGAAATGATAAACTTTGAAGAAGGAAATGGTGAAATGAACAAAGGAAAACACCGAGGTGCGAATGAATTCATGAATTGTGGGATGCTTGAAAAATCATACATCTTGTTATGATGAATTTGAATCAAATTTCTCTAAATTCAAAATAACAAGAGTTTCCTACTTGAAAAAACTTCAAATTGAATAAAAATATGATTTTTCAAGGATTAGATTAATGGATTTAAAACTATTTAGAAGGGAACAGAAAAGAAACAGCTCCGAAAATGACCTTTTGTATTGGCTAATGAAAATCAATAAAACATCACTTTGTAGAATTAAAACCACATTAAAATGAATGAATCAATTTCTAATAGTAAGAAGAAAACAGGTGAGAAGAGAAGTTTCCACTCTAAAAATTAAAGAAAAATCACTGACGTCAACTCAAATCAAATGATTCACTACAAAATTAAAACACACATTCGAGAAAAGAAAACTAATTACGCGTATTTTTGAAATTGTTGTGAAGAAAAGTTATAAATATTCCAGGTAAAAGTCCCAATAAAATTAGTATTTGACTTGAAATGGTGAACAAATACTAATAACAATTCATCATGATGTGATCTTGTGATGAACGCAAAGAGGATGTGACATACTGAATTGTATATGAACAACCAGGGAGAACGAAGATGAACATGGGGAGGGAAAGGATGGAGTGGATTAGGAGTCCTGCTGAGCCGAATAGACCTTGGCCAAACCGTCTGCACCCGCAGAGCCGATCAGAGGACGCGAAGGATGGAACGCCACCGAAGTCACCGAGGCATCGTACTTCTTGCGGTGCGCAGAGATTTCCTGAATATTTATAGTTTTGAATAAAATACAAATTAGAACTGTGATGAATGATCGAGTAAAACATTTAGTGGAATTAGTGATTATCAAGCTCCGAAGAATGCGTTCATGTAGCACATCACAGATCAAAGAGACATGAAATGATCAGTTCGGAAAAAGATATTGATCAATAGATGTCTTGACTTATCTTCTTCTTTTTGGATTTATGAACTGCTAGAAAGGGTTTTGATTTGCTCATTTTATAAGGATTTATAAATGAATAAAGAATAATTGAATATTCATGAGCAATTCAGTTTCAAGATTGCGCTTATTTAACCCAGCTTCTTTTCAATCGAGTTGCAGCATTTCATGTGTATCGTCATTTTTGTTTGGGAAAAGAATAAATTTCTGTGATAACTACATATCAATTTGAAGTCAATTAATTGAAGCTGAATTCGAACACGTAACTAGAACCATCCTGCTCTAATTATTTGAAGGGTTGATTTTGAATTGGAAAATGTAGGTTCACTTTTATCTTCAAACATTATTCATTTTATGCGTTAATTTGAGCCTGAGTAAATATCTGACCTGGAGACATATTCTCTTCTCCATCTGCCAGAGCCTGAGCGACCCGTCGTGACTGCCACTCAGCAGATAGAGGCCATTCGGATCGATTGCCAGCGAGGAAATGCCCTCCACGTGCGCCACCGACGAATGAATTAGTTGACCTGAAATTAATTTAATATATTTAAAAGCCAGGTAACTCCAATACAAATGAATTATCAGCATTTCAACACAAAATCATGATTGCATACATTCATAATAGGCTCTAGGAAGTCAGTTGGAAAGTGAAAAATTCGGATCTCAATTAATCATTGCCAGTAATTTTGAAATGATCAGGCGTATATGATAAGGTAAGAAAATGTATTTTCACAAGAAGTACCCACCATTAGCATTGTCGAAGTATCGAATCTTCCTGTCGTCGCCAGCGACGATGGTGATTGGCATGGTTGGGTGGGAGATGATTCGAGTGATGCGAGCTGTCGAGGAGGCATCTGCAAACAGACAATAATTGGCCTATTCGAAGGATTCAAACAAACCCTCTCCAAAGTCGAAGCTGAGAACGGAAGAGCCCGTTTCCAGATCCACGATCTGAGCAAATGAATTCGTGTAGGCGGCCAGCATCTGGAATATTCATTCTTGTTTGTCTGCCGATAAAAGCGACAAATAATTCATTTTACAATCGACTTTCGTTGATTCCATTTTCTTCAATTTACAATTTCGATTCATCGTTAATTGACAAGAATTTAAGGAAATATTGTAAATTCCAGAGTTTTACTTTTTTTTTTTTTAAATCTACAGCAATTTTTGCAGGAAACAATTTATACTTGCAAAAAATAATTTACCTGAGAAGGTTCAGTGGAGACGAAGTCGACAGAAGTCGGAATGAGTCCGGGCTTGGGGGCGGACATCGTTCGCTGCAGGGGCTCGTTGAAATTGCCTGCAACGAGATTACTCATTTTTCCGAAACATGTAAATGAAGTACCAGGTTCCCAGATTTTGATGGTGGAATCCGCGGAGGCAGAGACGATGCGGTTGCTGGACGAGTGATAAGCCACTGACCAGACTGCGTCCTCGTGGCCGATCAGTTTTTCGGACAAAACACGGGGGTCTAAATACGAGGTTGAAAATCGTGTTACTTGATGATTTGTAACCATTCTTTAGAGTTTTTAAAATCGATTTCGTCATACATATGAAAAATGAAGATAATTGGGTCTATTTGAAATAGGCGATAATCAAAATAAGTCATTTCCCTCAGTAATAGAAGGAAGCAAAGAATAAAATTAATGACACTTCGGTATAATTTTATATTATTAGTGGTTTTTTTTCTTAAAAATTTCAAATAGCATAAATGGTGTTACCGTATGCCTCGTGCGGGTCGCTGTTACTGCTGGGCACATTGAAGCAGCTGACCAACCCGTCCAATCCACCTAAAGGATAAATAGATAATGATAAAAGTATTTTGTTGTTGAACATCTCAAGCAGCCAAACTTCCGAAACATGAAGATAATAGAGCACTAATAACGAGTTTTCCAAATTTGCAATCAAATGATAAAGACATACCAGTGTAGAGATGATCTCCAGTGGGAGACAGATCCATGCAGAGAACAGGGCCGATGTGGCTCCGGAACGTATAGACTGGCTCCAGCTCTCCCCCTGTGTCTGAAAAATATCTATTGCAAGAAGAAAAATCATATTTCCTTACTGTGTTTCTCGTCCTTCTTTGCAGGCTCCAGATTCCACAGCTTTGCAGTGCCGTCCTCGCTCGCAGTGATCAAAACGGGCTCGACGGGGTGGAACTGAAAATTGAGAATTCAACAAACGAATCAAATAAATAAAGAATGTAAAAGAATACCTGCATGGCCCGAATGACGTCCAAATGAGAGCGCAGCGTCGTCTTCAGATTCCATTTGACTGCTCGCATCGACTGGTCATCCTGAAAATTGAGGCAATCAGCAATCAAAATTTCATCACTTCTCTTCAACTGTTTGTTCAACTAAACGATCTTGTAGGAGTTTTCACGAAAAAATATAAATTGTAACTAGAAGAATGAATGAAGCATTTTGCTCCAGAATTTAGAAGAAAGAAAAGATAGCTTTCACGTTTTCATACGAGTAAAATGCCTCACATCATCACTGAAGTTCTTGATGTCGATTTCGTCCTGAGGAGGAAGGCCGAGTGCAGCGTCGATGTCCACGTACTGCCCTCTGTTGCCTCTTGCTGCTCCTGCAGGCATCGGAAGCACGTCATCTGAATCAGGCATATTACTTATCCCCTTTAGCAATAAGTCATTCTAACTGAGCATGTCGAGATTAGCTTTGTCCTGTTCTCCTGCTTGCTGCTGCTGCTCCTCTCCTTCAGCTGTCTTTTCAGATCCATTCGTCGCCGAGCCTCCCTTCTTTTGCTTCGAATCCTGTACATGCTTTTCGCTGCTGAAAATGCGTCGCTTTAACAAGTATTTGAAAGAGATATCGCCGTAAAAATCCATGGGACTAATTTCAAATTGCGACGATAAAAGAACTATTTTAGGGATCTTTCAAAAAATCGAAGAAAATAGAGGAAATATCAAGCTAGAACAAAATTTGATCTGATCTTAACACCAGTAATTTAGATTACTCTGAAATTATCAAGTTTTGCGGAACAAAAACAGAAAGTAAGAGATGCCTCACATGGTGGTGGTTTATCATTTTTGAATTCAATTTTGCTTGATATTTATGAATTATGAAAAAGGGCCTCCTGTACAATTCGCCAGTTCACCATTATTATCATTTGTAAAATTCACGCCATTTTCCTTTTCCCTACACTCCCTAGTTCTAAAGTCTGGTGAATTTCATAGGGAGTCAAAAAAGTACGAATAATCATGAACTCACATGTATTTCTCTTTGAGTTTGTTGATGGCGTCCTGATTGGTGAGAGACCATTCATCCCCTCCCTTCTCAGCCTTCAGGAATGAGAATCCTTCATCAATCACATCCACGGCCGACTCCAGGTTCTGGTCGAAGTCGTTGTCAGAGTCACTGAAGATACATTGTTTCGTGTGTGTTCTTTCATATTGAAATTTCGGGGTAAATAAGTTCTCTAGCGTAATTTATAAGTGAGCGTCAAAATGCAAAGATACCACTGCTCAAAAGGATACAACATAATGGAGAAAGGGGAAGTGTATGTCGTGCAAATTGACGCACATCTATTATTCTTTGTATACGAACTTCCCATTCGCCATGCACTTTAATTACTTTATTTTCCCTTACCTTCCCCCGTCTGTGTCTTTGCCCGTATTTCTTTCATTCGAAGGCAAATCTCCAGGGGAAATCAGGCCGAGCAGATTTTTGACGCGAAACGAGCGAACATCCAAAATCTGTTCGGAGTAGCCGATTTCCTGAAAAAGAGCGACATCTGTATTCGATTATTACGAGTTTTGCAGAAAGAGATCAATGAAATCTCTAATCATTATACATTTTTCATCCTTTCAAATGAAGTCTAAATATTTTTGCTAAACAAGTTTGAGGAGATTGACAACACTTTATAAACTTTGTCTTCCTTGAGAATACAAAGTGCATCAGTTGTTTACCGTCAAAATATTAGCTATTTTCCAACCGTGTATCGCATGTCAGTGGACTTTAAAAATAAATCTAACGACTAATATAATTCCGAAAAAACTAAAAGCCATTCTATTTGTGGAATTTTCGATTAAAATTGTGAGTGCAGTGGGCGCATGAAAGTTTGAACGAGTGAGTGTATGATTTTTGAAATGACTGATTTCTAGATTATTCATGAACCAGTTTGGATGTAACTTTGAAGATTCTTGTAACTCGACGTCATATTCAAGTATAATTTTAGAGATTAGAAACTCTTTTCAACGAAAATCATGATATGGAACATTTTAGAAATATGCATCGTCATAAGTTTTTGCCGGTCAATGTAGACTATCACCCACAAAATTCCGTTTGAACAAGGAAATTTGATTTGTTCAGATAAAAAAGTTAGGTCTTGTAAACAATTCCTTTCTTTAAATCCTGTAGAAACTAAAGGGATATGCAAACTAACCATGAGATACTTCTTGAGCAGTTGTCGGCCGTGTTTCCAACCCGAGGCACTCGCCATTTCCAGAGGATAGGCATCCACGTCGGAAGGCACCACTGGTTCTGAATCGGCACATCAACATGAAAGGGGAAAGGGGGAGTGATGACAAACCAAGTTTCTCTTCTGTTTCCTCGAATTCGGGAGGATCCTCTCCATTGTGAGTCAGGCGGTAGTTTTTGGCTCTAAAAGAAATTTTTTCTTGCAAAGAGCAATGTCTCTGTCAACAAACCTTTCCTGCTTGAGACAGTACTCGAGCATTTTGATGCGTCTGATCAGGTCGTGTTTCAGATTCTCTTGACCTTTTCGCTCTCCTTGCAGAAAGGCAATGCGAGCCTGCAATTTCAATCAGTTCTAAATTGTGAAAAATGATTTACGACAAAAAACATTCAGGTAATTACCACCAAGAATTTGTTGGTACGGTGCATGAATGGGACAAGTTTAGTAAATGTCTGGCAAAAATATAAGATCAGCTACAATATTTGGCAGATTATTGATAAATGATAACTCTGTTCATTAGAAACCATCAGAAGATATGATTAAGAGCGATATTTTACCTGCATTTCAGCCTTCTCCAATTCCCACTTGGCCCTGTCCATTTCATATCGACTCCACTCGTGCTGCAGATAGTGCAGGATTCCGTGCATCTGGTATGGAGGAGGACGCACCTTAAATGAGAGAAATAAGCTGTGACATTGATCAGGTTGAGTATGAATTTCAATAATTCTGCGTCAATCAATTGTATATTTCGGTACAAAAAGGAGGAAGTGGAAACTAATTGTCATTCGAAATATAGCGCACATTATTCTATTGGAGCACGATGAATTTTATGCAGTGATAAACGACGAAAGTAGGAAAGTTAACATAATAATTGCGCTGGTTCCTCTAAATTACGTAAGAATATATTCTTTGTCAAGTTTCAAACAAAGTGAGACTATTTGGGAACGTCAAGCCTTCAAATATGTGAAATAGAGTAAGAAATGAATGATAGGGAAAAGGTTCTTTTCTCAAACTATTTAGCATGGTTCGAGGGTTTTGAGATTTGTCTTCCGGCCTCCTGTATAGACACCGTCTGTACTAGACGCTGGACCTTTTTCCCATTTCTTCTATTTGTCTACAATCTCTCACCCTAAAACTCGATATCTAATATAGATAATGGCGGTGCCTAATACAGGAAGCCCTTTTTCTAGGTTGTCATAGAATGGTGTGGGGATAAAAATAATTACACTACTGGCAAGCAGTTCCCATTTTAACATTTAGCGACCATCTTTGCCCAAATGATCTCATAATTATCGTGAACTATGATTGTTGATCAGTTTTGCAGGATTAGCCAAAAATGTAACTCACAGAATCCTCCTTGTTGTCCCCGTTGTTCTGCATTCCAGCTGTCCTGCTTACTTCTTCTTGTCCGCTGTTCCCAGCAATTACCATCGCCTAGACTTCACTCTGCAACTTTTACTCGTGATTCAGAACCGAGAAATTTTCTTTCAATTACCTATTCCAACCCGTTCCTTCTTCAAAACGATGCTCGATTGTTAACAGAATGAATAAGTGATTGTTCCAGAGTGGAATTGGCGCACAATTGCAGCTGCCTGAAGAAGGACATTTAAGTTGAAGAATACACGATATTTCGAGCTGCTGAATTGACGACGAACGAGGATGAGGATGAGAATGGAAGAGACTGAATGAAATGGGGCAAATCTAATCAGATTTTGAAAGGACAGGGAAAAGGAAAGGGGACAGAGCAATCGATTGGAGCGAGGACTGCTGACTGCAGCAATCATGGAAAGTGAAGGATGCTGGACAGAATGGGGGACAACTGCACAACACTGAATGGGGAATGACTCGATGACTGGATAGAGACGGAGCCGAATCGGAGAGGTGAAAACTGAAACGGAGCTGAGGAGAGGGAAGGAGAGGAGAGAGAGAGAGTGAAAGGAAGGGAGAGAGGACAGAGAAGGGAGAGAAAACAGACAGGGATGCAATGGCGCTGCAGAGAAATGAGAGGATAGGGGGAAAGCTGCTGATGGCCTTTGCAATATGGGAATGAAGGAATAGCATGGAGAAATGCAGCTATGCAATGCATAGGCTCGAGAAGGAACTGCAGCGCTGCTGTATTGGGCGTGTCTACTTGAAAGCTGGCGAGAAAATGGAAATGAAAATGGCAAAACTCGAGAAGGAAGGAGAGAAGAACATCGAAGGAGGGATGATGATGGTGCACGGCAGATGAATTTATAAACTTGAAGCAAGCAAACTAAAAAGAAGGAAGATACCACGTTTCCCTCCTGCGATTGGCTTCTGCAACTCACTTGGAGACCCTACTTCAAAATAAACGTGCTCAACTGCCAAATTCGAGATGACTGGATGATGAAAAAAATAAAAAATGCACCTCTGAAGAAGCGATTTCTTCGTCACAAAACGAGAATGATATGAATTTGATGGCTGCAACATATTATCTTGTGCATTCTGCTCAAAATAGGTATAAGCTGAGCTAGAGGTAGCCCGATTATTGTGAGCCATAAATAATTGAGACGAAATTGAGTGCTGTATAAATTGCAGGGCATAACGAGTGGAGTTGGTCATTGAAAGACTGAAGGAAGGTATGCAAAGAGGCTATGAATATGAAGAGAAGAAGGAATGAAAGACAAACTGAAGGAGAGAGGGTCTTGTAATAGCCATCTAATAGAAACAGAAACTGATACTGACATAATGCTGATTGTTAGTTGTTAGTTAGAAGGGGAAAGGGAAGGCTCTGCATACATATTTATTACACACACAGAGGACAGAATGGCTGTAAGTGTTCAAGTTCATTTTGAACTAACTGCATTCATTTCTTTCAGTAGAGCTCTTTTCTCGGCAATCGATCTTCTCGAATTCGTGTTCCTTTCCCATCCTTTTTTCTATCCACAGGCATCAATTTTCGTCATTTTTTTCTATCACTAATGCACCCTAATACCGTGATAATTCCTTCGTTTTTGCACGAGCTTTTTCATTGCTTATCACGTTTTTCATACATATTGACTTTGTCGGTCTTTTCTGTATCATAGATTTGCTATGCTTTGTTTCATTACATGAGTAGACTTTTCTTCGAATTTAATCTCAATGAACCGAAATTTCGTGTCCCCGAATATCTGGATTAATGATATTTTTAAATTTGTAACCTGTCTAAATCCTAAGAAATAAGTATGATACCAAAGACTGAGATATTGTTTAACTTTTATGGGTCGACATTATATTTCTTCCGTAAAATTTTCAAATAGAAGCAGAGTTCATCTAAAATCGATCAAGTCGGATCTTTGCATCGTGCTTGGATGACGAGCAACTCATTTTTTTTTCGATATTCTACTATCTTTTTTCTTAATAAGCTATGGGAACTTTATTTACATTCTGAAAACGACAACTTTTTCACGGTTATGCTTTCGCCTTGCAGAATTAGCCCATACTGCTACAGAAGCGGGAAATAGAATGACTGCTCCGGAAAAGGAAACGATGCCGAGAACTACAAGCATTGTGCCGACCTGGGAGATTAATAAATTTTCTATCTACAAAGGGCGAGATGTGATTACTTGGAAGAATGCAGCTGTCTGAGTGAATAGGAGGGGTAATCCTGCCATAATCGAAGTCACCGCTCCCAACAAACAAGCCAAGCCAGCTTCACGATTTGCTTCACTAAAATCTTGTTGGTATTACATTAATTGATTGAAAAAGTCGAAGTTTTGTTTAGAATTTGGGCGTCAAAACTTGAGAAAGAATATGATATAAACTTCTTCTATGTTGCTTGCCTCAACTTGAGAACAATATCAGTTTCAACATTCTTCTTGAGTGCAATTGCATAGTGGAGAGTGTAGTCGAATGAAAGACCGATTGTGAGGACGAGAATAGTGGATTCGACCACGCCCAGCTGCCAACCGAAGAGCAACAGAATGGCTGTAATGATAAAGATAATTGAAAGGATGATGAAGATCGACAGCAGGGAGATGAGGGCGTGACGAGTGCACAGGGCTACTACCAACAGAGAGATGATCAGAGATGCACTCACAGAAGAGACTGTCGAAGAACTGAATTATGTTTCTGGACCTACTCAAGAATTTGCAAATTGTTTACCTCATCGTATTGGTTATATCGAAGAATCGAGTGACTTCAGAAGATGACATGCAGAATACATCTACATCTGAAGAACAAATTCATGAAAAAATATTTGATCGAAATCCAACTGAGTATTCTTTGCAGTCGTTCACAATTTGTGTTGATGTTGTTGAAGAGTGCTTTTGTGGATTTGTCATCCACTTTCAGTTTATATTGCGATGGCACGGATATGTAGTACCTGGACATGCATATTAACTATTGCAGTAAAATTAAGATTCATACCCCAATAGTGTCATATTTCCATCAAAAATAGGACCATCGCTGGGGAGTACAGCTTTATCTTCCGGAAACGATGAAGGTAACTTGTTCTGAGAACCAGCGAAGTTCATGAAGCATTCGTTTTGAATCTGATAAGTTTGTCAATGAAAATCTAAATTGATACGATATCACTAGGGACCGCAGATTCTGTCCCCTTGCATTTTTGCGTTGTTCCAAAAAGTGGCCATTTGAAATCCCAAAAATAGGAAGTAAGTATTTTTCAAAGTGGATCGGCATAAAAAGGCATTGTCTAATTTGATGAACCATCCAATAAAACGGTTCTGTACCAAAAATCAGCTCGAAAGTTGCGTGCTCACTTGTGCTCATAGCGATTTCGTAAATTGAAAACGTGTTCATTGTGATGACTGCCTTCGGTGGAATTATTTCTATTATCTATTTCTTTCGCGGATTTTCAGTTACATCGTAATTCATTTGTTGGGAATGAAAACTACCGACATATATAAATCTTTCAAAGCCATTTGTGGTCCCTAGATATAACTCACAATTTTGTCATACAAGCACGACGAGTTGTCATTGAGCAATTGACTCGTCCAAGATATATAGTCTGTTCCACTATTTTGCAGATTTACAATCCGAGTTATTTGATTCTGAAAATTATCTTTGCACGTTTTAACAAGGAAATAAGCAAAATAATCTTGCCTGAATCCTCTTTAGAAACTTCCGATTTGGATTAAATTCGCTGCGAATTTGATTCGACTTTTTGTATGGACTAATTGAAGATGCAGCTCTGAAATTATGATTTCGATTCTATTGAATCCTTTTTCCAGACAAACTCGACGGGTTTAATTCCGAATATGTAATTCTCAATCAACCACCAAGGACGTTTCCACTCGAGATCGAATAAATGAGAATGATCATCGAAGAATTCATGCCTATTTGCATCAACTAGAACCTGAATTTCTGAATTGCAATTGCTGAATCTTGAAAATATGAAACAAAATGAGTGCTAAGCTAGAATACCATAAATTGAAAATGCTGAATTTTTTTTATTTGTTTTGCGAGTAGAATTTGCAACAACTTCAAAAAAATCTTTTTCATTGTTAAATCTGCAGTGTCTTTGCGCCGACACTTATTCTAACAACCTTAAAATTTAAGACTATAAAATTTAAACTCCAATAAACTGCAAAACTTAACAGATATAAGAATTGACATGTGTCGAATTCGAAAATTATGACAATTTTTCAAAAATATTCACACATCCTCAGATTTGAACGCATTATGGCGCAGGTACTTTTTCCGTGCACTTATGTTTTAATGAAAATTTACCTTCGTTGGATTAAATCTCGGCATGGACATTCCAGGATATATGAAAATTAGAGCAGCAGAAGTGGCTGTCAACAAAATTCCGAAACCGATAATGATCCATCCAAAACGAGAAGTGAATTGGGCTGTTTGGAATGGAAGGTTGAAGTGAGTCAAGAAGGAACAGGTGCGAACATGGCTACAGGATTTGAGCATCATTGTGGAGGGAAGAAGGAACAGAAGAAGAATATAATTCGCCAGAACGGTTGAACAGGCAAATATACCGAAGCATCTAAAGTTTGAGTTAATTTATGAGTCGACTTTTTTGAGAAATCTTATTTTTGTTGTACTAGTTTGTATTTCATAATGCTAAATTTCAACTCATGAAATTCTTGTATTTCTACCGCAACACAATGACGCTGCTAGTGAGATTGGTGAGGAATGCAATGGCTGTCGTGGCTGAAGTGATGAACATCGAGAGTAAGGAGTGATGCAGGGAATTGCGGAGAGCAGCCCGAAGGGCGTCTGCCTCCTTGTAGATAGGCAGATAGGGGTTGCCTACTTCGTATGATAAATAGGACAGTTTCTGGTATTGCAATGAATGAGGAAAAAATAATAAATGAAATAGTAACCTTCTTCTCACTGCGAAAATACACAGACAAGACGAATGCATCGTCGGCACCAATGGCTATCAGCAGCACGAGAACTAGCAAATTGATAAAGGGGAAGAAATCAATTCCTAACACTACCTGAGGAAGAATATGCTTTTTTGAAATCACGTGAACACTATAGCTTACAGAATAAATATAAAACCCGAGTCCAATAGAAAGAACCACAGTAATCAGCACCATCGCAGTGAAAAAAATACTTTGAGCATAGATCAGGAAACATCCAAATACCAAGATCCCTGAAAGAAGTCAGGTTGTTAAAAAAAGCTGTGAATTGATTTTATCCCACTCTCTTGGTTTCACGAAGAACATTTCCGTTGAATTCAGATTAAACTTCCAGTATTAATGTATCATCAGTTTGAGTATAACGACAAATTTCGACAAACGTTTTGGCATAGATAAGTGAACTTGTTGAACTGAGATGCAAATACGGTTTGCGAAGTAACTTTTAGGTCAATTTTGGAATACCATAAAAAAACGCTGTTCCGAAATTTAATTATGAAAAAAATAGAATCAAAATCTAAACTATCCACAATTCATATTCTATATTTCGAACAAGGCTGATCTTTAATGGAACTAACCCGAAATGAGAGCGTATTTGCTATCGCTGATAAGCACATCCAAGAAGATCTTCTCTTTGAGATTAAATGCGATTCCCTTCAGCTTCAAATTGAATGGACTGTTTTCGATGTGATCGATGAGTCGAGTCGCGAGTGCATCGTAGAAAGCTCGATTGGATCCGTGGAACATTGCGACCTAAATGCAATATTTGGAGAATTTTTTCCTCTGATTCGAACTTTCAGAACGACAGTGAACATTTTCTCCTTTTCATTCCACTGTTTCGGCATCAAGTAGTGCATCGCTTGCATAACAGTTTCATACGAGCAGACTGGACTAGAAGAATTTGAATAACATTCTAATAGAACATCTCTCAAGACATTGATGCTAAAAATTTATTTAATTTTAAAGTAGCATAAGATAATTAGCCTACTCCTTCTGATTCAGGGCTTCACATAAATTCGGTGTCGTTAAATTTAGGCACAGTGCGTAATAAGGCAGATTGAAGGAATGATTTGTGGTGTCTTCTCGGAAACTATGCTCCGTCATTACAGCATCAATCACTTCATCGATTTTACATAAGTGTTGGAATACATCTAACGTGAACAACTAAATTTTCAGAAGAGATAAACAATCCATAATAACAATTACTTCATCCCAGCTACCAACTCGAATCATTATCTTTGCTAAATAGTCAATAACCTGCAAATATTTTAATTTCTATTCCTATCATCTATAGACTATTTTGGGACTCTTACCTCATATGGAGTGCTTTTCGGAAATGAATTGTACATTTCACAAACGTCATCGAGATCTTCTCGATTCGGCTCCGCACTGACACCATAGTCATCATAATTGACCGTTATTGGTTCGAAGGTAGTAGATCTATAGAATTTTATGATTTCTGATCAGCTATACTGGATTTTACCCATTCGTGCTGTCGATCAGCCATTCGTCAGGGTCTGCTTCATTCGACAAGCTCAGAAGATCGTTCGTTTCAGCTGATCGTTTGTCAATCGCTGGGTGTTTGCTTTAATTTAAAATTTTTAGAATAGAACTGTTTCATATGCAACAGGAATTAGATGGAATTTTGATTTTGAAGACGTTTGAAGTCCAATTTTGATTCTAATATTCGCTTTCACAATTTTCGTTTCATCTAGGATATACTAACTCAACTATGGTTTCGAAATCGAAATAGAAATCGCTGCTGGATGCAAGTCTCAAATGTTTGAACGTATTGAAACCAGGGGTGCACAAAGTTTTTATCTGAAATTTTTCGAAGTCGAAATGCGTGCATCCCTGATTACAGCTCTGATTCCAGTCATACTTATTCTTTCCGATTACCTCAGATACCATTTGAGTATTTCGACAGATTCGGGAGTGACGGCAGCGATTCGTTCGAGAGCCAGTCGGGCTGCTGACAAATCTGTTCGCCTCGTTTCGAAGCCCTGTTTGCAGGTTTCGATCAAACGTTTCTCACGAAATATTTACCTTCGATGGATTGAAATTAAACGTTTTGTAATTGAATACGACTGCATAAAGAGTGAGTATCGAAGATATCGATATTGTTACGAAGAGGACTTTCTTTGGGTGGAACAAAACTAGATTGAAGTAGCTGAAACAATGCTCACTAAAGATATGAATGAAATATAGCGGCTCACAAATTTTTGAAACGATGCATGCTATTTAGAGTTTCCAAATTTTGTATTTTCATTGATCAATCCGAGTGAGAATTTGGAAAAAATTGTCGCTCAATGTTATTTGTAAGCCTATAGATTTCCGAAAAAAATGTTTCTTTGAAAGTAGATGTGAAACACTCCAAAATCCATGCATTGCTCTAAATACTTGTGAGTCACTGTATGAAGATAAAAAAATAGTTCGCCTCTTACTTCTGAAAAATTTGGAAAGAACTTTAAATCTACTTCAAGTATAAATTGAGTGATGAAGTCTATCCAAAGTTGGAAGTATAATTTATTCAACAGTGCTAACTATGCTTTTATCGAAAATATAAAATGATGAAACTATCTTGCCTTTCAAAAATTGTGCTGGCTAGTGAATTTGCGAATGCGAGCATTTTGATATGTCAACAGGGTATTCGAATGTAGGCTGACTGTAAGGGAAAAGGAAATGGGAGAGGCAAGATTGAGGATGACATTGAGAAGCAGAAGATGATGCACATTCACAATACACAAAGCTGATTGTGAGGCAGGACAAGCACTTTTATGGATTCAAATCATACGATTCTGCGAAAACTGCTGTTTGCTCAAGGAGTCAGCAGTTAAAGTAGCCACACTTCAGTCAGTCAATTCTTGTACTCCTATATTTTATTATTTTCTCCAATAGATATCAACACAACTTTATTATACAAATTCGATTAAACTAGAGAATGTAAATTCGTGATATTTTTATTTTCAACACCTCTGCAGCAACGAACAAATAATTGATTGGGAGTGGATAGACAAAGCAGACGAATAGTATGGGAATGGATAGAAAGGAAGAGGCAAACACTGGGCGATAGGTGCAGTGAATTTGGCCGATCTGATCGTCTGATGGGTGATGACGATTGATGGTGGTCAATGGGTGGTTGGAGTGGGTTTGAGCTGGGATGATTTAGCCGAATCTCAGAGGACGAGGTCCTAATCCGCGTTTATTCGACCTGAAAGAAACTCTATTCGTTCATGTCCAAATTTAATTCATATAATAATGCATAAACTTTATCTGGGTTTAAAAAAAAGTCATGAAATAATAATCAATTTACTTCGAGATAAAAGTCCATCTATAACTTACTCATGCTCATAATAATATCCTGAAGGTTCAGATCCACTAAATCGTTGCAAATATCGGCCAACTGAAATTTATGGCATTTTTAATAGTTATTATGAATAATTATTCTTCACTACTATGTTATTTATAATATTCCCTCAGATGAAGTAGATTTTTGCAAAAAGTATCCAGAAGTTTGGAACAATGCCCGATGTTTCAAATTATCATTTTCAGGTTTATTTATGAATCAATTTAGTCGACATTTTTAGAATCACTTCACTTAATGTAATCTTCAAGTTTGCACAAATTTCAAAAAGTTGTTTCGATAAAAATCTAAATATGAAAAGTGTTTAAATCGCTCTATCATGCTCGCTAACGGAGAAAGACAGGTGTAACTTGATCAAAAATGTTACAGAATGATTTATAATCATAAACAAGAGTTGAAATATGCACGAAATAGTCCAAAATCAAAAGTGAAACCGAAATAGGTCTAAAATCGAGTGTAGCACTTTAGCCATGCTCACTGACAACTTGAAGTCATTGTGTAGGGAAACACATTCTTCGTTAATGGATATGAGAGTGAAAATCATAAACTGTTTTAACTTTTGTGTGTCACTGTAGACGTGATATCAAAAAAAGTGATGTGTTATAAAATGCTATTTTTAATTATCAATATTTGTGCATGAAATTAATTTATAAATCTTTTCGGCATTTGTGGAATGAAAACTGACATAATTGAGCTGCTTCATTATCGCTCAAGGGTAGTGATGCGACCCACGAGAGGAGGAAGGCCAACAGAGCCACTAGGAATCTGCAGCTCGACCGCATACCTTAACAAAACTAAATGGAAAAATAGATTGATTAGATTAATGCTCGATTTTAACGACGATCAATATATGAATTATATTATCGAAAGAATTGCTTATTCAATACCGAGTAAAAAGGAATATTAATGCGCTATATTAAAATCACCATGAAAGTTTAATTAGGCATCAGAATTGTCAGAAGTTGGTGAAGATCGCCACTTTAACAATAGTTAATTTCAAGGAAATTGTTATAAAACTTATCCCAACTTTTGCATTTGAAATTTAAGCAATTAAATTAAGGTTCGAATGAAGCTAGAAGGATGTCGTTTTAACACATAATAACAATATCTTTTAAGAATCAGTAGAATATTACGATTAAAAAGTCGAGTTTTTGTCAATAACTTATGCACATCAGAAAAATGACGTAAATGATAGTGCTCTATTTGGTTTCTCAACGAATTTCCAGTTATTACCTTTTCCCACATTGCTACTTTTCTGGCTAATTTACCCCCACTTTGTCATTTTTATGAAAGCATCAAAGTCAACTTCATCTATCAAAACTACAGTAATCGCATAAAGAAATGATTGGCGAAAAGCAGGGAAAATGAAAGGATGGAGAAAATGTCGCTTGGATGAATTGAAAAGAAAAGTTAAGCGAGTGGCAAAACATGAGAATTGTATACCCAAATTTATTTAGCGGAAATAACACCAAAAATTGCGCTAATCTAACTAGACATTTCAATTTATGGTTATGTAACATTTTATCGTATGAACAGGCGACTTCTTGAAATATTATATGTGGGTTAAAACAAAATTGTGTGCACTTCTTCTTAGATTATATGTTGCAAAAGTACAAAATTCAGCATGATCTAACTCAATGAAATAAGCTTGTATCAGATAATGGGATAATTTCAGTGTGATAAAAATAAATAAAGTCACATCATTAGGAAGTAAGTAATAAAATTATATATAAAAGCAAAAATGAATATTTGGTGATGTTCGATCCGAAGCATTGCATTCGTCACATTCATAACAATTCATATATAAGAGTCCAGATACTGCAGAGATCTATACTATTTTAGGATTTGCGGAAAAATAAGAATTTGCATTGCTTCGAATCCGAGATAATGGCTCTCGAAATATGTGACGATGTGTTGAAATTGAAAATTTTAATATCCTTTTGTGCCTCTAGAAGGAAGATAAAAATATCCCAACAAACTAGAAAAAGGGCTGGGAAAAACTATGCAGAATGGCAAAGGAACGAGATGGCTTATGAATTTGTTGCTAATGGTCATAAAAGAGAGGAGAGGGCATTCCTTGAATTAGGCTTATTGAAATATTCGAAAGAAAAACTGCTCAGTTAAAAGAGCAAAGCTGATTGGCAAATCACATTCAGAGATTATTAGCAGACAGAAAGATTAATTGTAAGTGATGAAGGTAGATTGTAATCAACGCAGAAATTGAATAGAAATTGTGGTTTGCGATCAGACAAATGCGTCAGAAGAATAATGATTGGAGATTTCTGATAGACTATTTGAAAGATAATTTGAATGAAAAACACACCGAACTACTGGATGAATGTTGGAATGAAGAAGGGGTGTTGTTGAAGGCAGAAGTGGAGAAAAGAAGGGGATAAAGCTTAGGTTGGATATTATTCATTGGATATGCTAAATAGATGCAAGATGAAGAGATACACTTGAACAAGAGCAGACGTGAGGATGAAGATGTACTAACTTCTCAGTCACGAGAAGCTGCCTTGTTCCACCTTCCACCCTTCACTTTACTCATTATTCCTTATAAAATTCCATTTACTACCATCGCAATCTATTAATAAAACAGCCTCGTTATGTAGTGGATGATATCAGGGAAATGAAAATGACAGACTGATGCTCTGATGCCTCGAATAGGGAGCAATAAAGGGAAGATATGCGAAATGACAAGCCCTCCCCTGAATCGAATATCAAGTCGGCAGGCCCTTCTTTCTGCCTATTCCCTTCCATTCATTCAGGTCCTCTCTCTGAGCACCAGTCATTCGTTATCCGAGAGGCTTGTTATGCATTAACATTCATTGCAATTGCATATCAGTTGTCCAGATAGGGAAGAGAAGATGATACGAGAAAAATGTGATGGAGAGGTGGAGTTGTACGGATCAGAAGACAATACAGAAACGTGATGCAAGAACTCGATCACAGATAAACCGAAGAAGGAAGGAAGGATTTAGAATTGTTGATTTTTTAATCTTCCGAATATAAATGAGATAGAATTTCGATTCCGAATTTTCGATAAGCATTTCTAGCTTTAATTTGTTTTCAGTCTCATCCTCATCAAGGAATTCGATTATGACAAAACTTTATTGACACTGATACTGATAATTGTCAAAATTGCGACATCAACACTGATACCTTTCAATGCCAATAACTTTTGCATTGATGCTTAGTGTCACAGTGTCAACACTGCATATCAGCGTCGCCAAGCCGCACCTCTAGCTTAATCTCAACTCTAATGAGATGGATTTATGACAGACGTAAAAAATTATTAACATTTTTAATAGAAATACTTTGCTGTATGCAATAATAAATGCCGCATAAATAATGCATTAGTTACGCTTCAAAATACGAACTATAGTCTAAAGAGATAGGATCACGGCAAATGTTTCAATTGTGGAGATCATCTTTGATCATAAATTCTTTCCTCAACCTGCAACTTTCGTATCTCGTGTACGACATTCATTTGTCCATTTTATCCCTATATTCTTCTTTAGCAATAACCTTCGAACTCTTCGTCTTCCAGAATTCGTATTTCGTCATCAGAATCATTGCATTCTATCCTCTTGCGGGTAGTTTTCACTCCTCCAATGAATAATTCATTAGAATGCGCAAAGTGAGGGTGAGATTGATGCTGACTGCATCATCACACTTCTAAATAGCTGGCTGATGATTGTATGAATGGAGATAGGCTCAGGTGATGTGTCTGCTGCATCATTGCGTCACATTCTCCGAACTTCTCCTTCCATTCTACAACTGTCACTTTGCATGTGCATCGGCTATATTCTCGGTGCGCACATAAAAACGCCCCTGAATTATTCAATGATTCGCTGCCTTATTTCACAATTATGAGATATCATCAAATTTGCAATAACAAGTGGTGGCATGAGCAACACGCACTTTACGGGGTTGTACGAGAGCTCATTCATCAGTTTTACTCCGAAACATTCAAAATTGCTAGATAATCTAGTCGAATTGAACAATTCTCTACGCAAAAATGCCACTTCGAAGAATAAATTCTTTATTACAAGATCAAAAATCGAAAATTGCATCATAAGTTTAATTTAAAACCATCAATGTGACATTGTGAGATTAGAGCATTTTGGTAGATGACAATCAAGCAAAGGATGTGTATGATTTTGATATGATTGGATAAGGTCACTCTAAGTTTGATTCCTAAGACTGAGATATGAGATATGACAAAAATAAGGGACGAGCATGGCTGAGCTAATAGTAAAGATAAGGCCACTGAGCTGGAAATGACTTATAAAATATGACAAAATTTATGGAATAACAGGAATATTTGCACTTCCTATTTCGTGTCGGGAAAAGGTTCTGAATCTGCCAGCAGCCAGCACTGTTGAGTTTAGCCTTGATCGAGACCTAGGACTCAACTGAATTCAACTGTGGTGAAATTGCACTACAAATGATTGATATTGACTGAGCAGTCATTTTCGGTCCAACTGCAAACTGCCACTCTGAGATCTGCCTCGAAGTGGGCGGTCTTTTTGAAACAGGACATTTTTTCAGATTGAAATAAGCCGAGTGGTCTGAAAAAATTATCTTGGCCGAGCTCAGCTGAGATCGGTCACTCTGACAGGTGCAGAGAATCAGATTTGGAGTAGAAAGTGAAAGTATCTTATATTAAGGCGTGAAAATACTGATGAACTGGGAGATTTCAGGGACAGGAAGAAGTAGACGGAAGGCACGAATCTAGGCGTGCAACGCGCAGCTAGGCAGACACTACATGAACAGAGATTCTAGATGAAACACAACGAATCAACACAACAATTGAGTATCCATATGAGAAGGCGAAGGGGAGGAAATCACAACCTAAATCATAAACAAAAAGAAAACAAAGGAATTCAAATAGGTAGCCATTTCGTGAGCTCTTGTCCGCTGTTGTCACAGAAATGATCGCTGCCTGTTATCCTCTTGATATTTATGCAGTTGAAATACTCGCAGAATGGACAGTTCATCTGAAATTGGTAAACTAGTTAGAATATGTCGCGCTGTTTGTTATTCTCTAGGCAAAGTTAAAAATAGGTGGACTCTTTTGATAATTTAGAAGAAAAGCATTGTAAATTATGATCTTAAATGTGGCACAACTAGTGAATAACACATGCTAATTTCTGCGAATGCAAATGTGTATGCCATTTGATCTTTGTAAAATCAGTTTGAAAATCCCTCATTCATTATTTTTGAAGTTTAAATCTGCTCTTTAAAAATAAGTTCTAAGGAAAGACTCACATCGACGTTCCAAATGAAGAAGTAGCCGAGAATGCCGAGGAGAGAGGTCATCAACACGAAGGACACGGTCACTGCCAGACGTCTCCTCCACAGTCCTTTCAGAATGCGTCTGCTTGCCTCTTCCCTCTCTATCTCCCTCTCTTCGTTCTCGTTCGACTTCTCTGTTGGTGTTTTCTCCTCGGGATTGAAGTCCAGGTACGGAAATGTAACTGAAATGAAAATTTCAAGATACCATAATATATATTTTGAAATCTGTTATCATGAGTAATAATGATACGAAATTAATATTTCAATAAAAAGAATAGCCGTCTAAATTCCTCATTTTGGCCTTCAAAATTCAAATAAAATCTCATCATTGATTATGAAAACGAAGACATTTGAAAATTTTTAGGAGAAGAGAGTTTTGGGAAGAAATCGCGCCCTTTCTACATGTTATTTCGAAAAGTTATAATCTTATAAATTTGTATAATATAATTTGAACTAACCAATAGTGATGAGAAGTCCAAAAATGAATCCGAAGAGATGGGCCCAATTATCGACCCAGGGAATGAGGCCGGCCAGGAAGAGAAGGAACACCACCAGAAGCAACCATCCAATGGCCTTCCACGGCTCCGCAATAAACGATCTGGAATGAGGGTTTCATTCATTTCAATTCACTAAATTTGATGGCAGTCATTGAAAGCTATTTCGAGATTAATCATAGGAAGCTAGACGACCGAGAAAGAAATGAGTTTTGGTAGCATGGAAAGAAGAGACATAAAAAGGAGACAATATAAAAATAAAGAGAGCAGACTTGAATAAAAAAGAAGTGTTCATGTCTTATCTTCTTTATTTCAAAGTCATCTATTTTGAATTATTACAAATAAAGTTATGATTGATGAGAAAATCGCGTATAGTTAAAAATTTGACCTGTGATGATAGACATCGACTAGGAGAGCAGCAAGAATGCCCAGTTGTGAGCCAGAAGGACCAACTTCGGGCTGAATTGGGAAAAAGTTGAATAAATCAATTCAAAATAGCTCTGGTAAACTTTCTCTCCAAAAGTAAAACCTCTCTCATGCACTATTTTTTCTTTATTTTTTATTTTCTTCTATTTGGAAGGACAGTTTACGCAACATTGAAAATGAATAACCTACATTGAAAGGCACGAAGATGGCACTAGCTAGATTGCCCCCGATTCCCGAGACGAAATAGAGGAGAGCCATTCGCTTCCAGCCAATCAGGGCCTCGAGGTCGCGCATCAGCCACAACTGCACCAGAACTGTTATCGCCAGATGGAGCAAACTTAATAAGACAGATAATCAAAGCAATACTTTCGAAGTCAAATAAAAAAACTGATTTCAGAAGAAAGGAATCCTATTTATCATTTCTCAGTACCTCATCTAGAATTCGTTTGATTTTTTCTGTTCACCGCAAACCTAATACCGTAGAAGTCAAATATTCTTTCTCTTTGCTGAAATCAGTATCTTTCAAAATAATTGTTTCTTAAGAAAATGCAGTTGCATGAATTCAAACTAAACGTAAGTGAAGTAAATATATAAAATACCCAGCATGCACGAAGAGGGAAATGAAGAGTCGATAGAGCTGGTTGGGGTGGTCTCGCCGGAAGAATGGAATCATCCCACACACGTCCGAGAAACAGTCCACCTGCAAAAGCATACTGCACAATGTGCATTACGATTCATTCGGATTCATCAATGCAGTGTAATTCACATATTTGACACTATCACTACACATCTACGTGTTTGTCTGTGAAAGGACAAGATAATTCATAAATCTGCACGTTTGAAAACCATGTGTTTAGAAAGCCTCAAACCACTCATGAAATTTATTCCCACCTGGCTGCAGAGCGTTGCATTTTCGTGCCAGTATCCATTGACGAAGTTGCAGTATTCCTTGGTTGCAATTCGACAAAGGCCTTGCAGTTGGATGCAGCAGGGACGGCCGCTTAACTGAAAGGGACAGAATTTATATAATGCAAGTTTCTGTGATAATTACAGAAGTCTTTATGATAATCGTCAAGAATTCAAGTAAGAGTGTGTGTCAATTTTTTATAGATGAATTTTATGACTTGAAAAATTAACAATACATAGATCTATTGCCATTATCATTTCTTTAAATATATAAAATACCATTGCAAAGTTAACGGCAATTATTGGCATTTTACGAAATAACAGGATGTGCAATGATGGAGTGATTTTGCCTAATGATGAGGTCTCTTGTATTTTCAAGAAAGAAATCGAGTCATATGACAAGAATAATCTCAGCTACTAATGGTAAAAATCACTTAACATTCAACGCTTCGCCACGCTGTTACTCCGCAAAACGGAAAATGCCAAATTTGATTTGAAATCCCTGACTCGTGAAAATTTGAATTCGTCAAATATTCAGGGCAAAAATGCTGCCAACCTGACAAGTCATGTGTCTCGGGAGGAACTCTCCAGCGGCAGAGTCGAAGCAGCGCGGCCATTTCGTGATGTCGTCTGGCCATTCGTACGGTTCCACGGAAGGGGGATTGTTGCAGAAACTGAATTGAAAGGCATAAGTTAGTGTTTCGAAAGAATTGCAATCAGATATTGTTAAACAAAAATGAAACAAATAAATACATAGAGTTGGCTACTTTATATTCCCAGCCAAAATAATACTCACTCAGGATCCTGTCCGCAAACAGCCCCAGAAGTGCGAGAACGATGCACGAGGAGGGAAGTCATCGAATCACGACGAGGTAATGTCTCAAATTAAAAATTTCCACTTTACCTTAAAAAGAACACCGAATGAATTACCGCATTCTTGGAGTTTTTTGTTTTCGCAGCAATCGCATTGAAATTGTCGTGCCTCTGCCATTTTACCCAAGTCGCAATGTTCAACTGAAAAAATAACATAACTGTTTTCGTTGAGAAAAACCAACCGGACAACTGGATTTTCCTGTCTGATAGCAGCCTGATCGGTCGTTGAAAACACAACAACCAGTCTTGTTCTCAGCTTCTCGCTCCTGAAATTTGAAATAATCCAAACCTTATGAGCACTAAGTGACAATTTAAATTTGAAATACTAGAATTTTGAAACTGAAAAAGCAAATCGCCGATTTAATGAAAAATGAAGTACAACATTTGACTAGGAAATACTATGGAAAACTTTATACCTTTCCATTCTTGAATATATATGTAAAGGTAAATATGCTAGGAAAATATAGAAGATAATGGAAGTTAAGATATTCTCACGTCCTGGGAAATACAATATGACGAAACCTAACTTTTTCATACTATCCTGCCCTCATTTCGCCCTCTTCTCTGTCTCAAATCTCTAGGTCTCGTCATTCTGTCATTTGAAACTACCTCACGGCACCACACCTTCTTTCAGACTTTTCTTACCAAAGAAGTAATTTGCATACCATAGTGATAACATCCCAGAGCTTCTTCTCCCTTCGCATGCAAGGCGAATATTTGGCTCCCAATCGAATCAGATCTGAAAATCTCGGTCCGAACCAAATATTCGAGGGTTCGTAGTAGGAGACTTGGCGATACGACAGAGTCACATCTTGCACCTGAGACGTGAAAACAATCGCTTAAACATGGGCAATAGACGAAACCTCTTTCTTCATTTCCTTTCTGGAAAGGCCAACTGGTCCAAATCCATAGGCCAGAATGGAAATCAAACAAACCACTATCTAAACCCGTTTGCTTGAAATCGTGAGATGTAATGAATTCGTACCTGAACAGTAGTGACCCACCAAGTGAAGAACGGTCTCTCGCCTTCGCCCTGCTCGATTTGGTTTCGCAACTCAGGGCGCAATTTACGGACCTGAATATTTCCTAGTTTAAGAAAAACAGATGATCAAATGAAATTTTTAAAATCTATAATAAACAGTTGACTAATTTTGCGAAGGTACACAAAATGTATCTTTTCACTGCACAATTGCATCTTAATGATTCAAAAGACGTCTTGTAAACTTCACCCATTTTAACTGGGATAGATTATACTAGGTAAGGTGTCGATAAGATAGAAGCCTCAAGCTTCTAACTTGATGTTTGTTTTGAATTATTCAAGATATTTTTCAAAGCAGTTTTAACTTAATATTATTATCTTTTCATAGTTATTTTAATTAAGCAAAGTTAGTCATCATCTATAAAATGGGAAATTTCTAAAAGGAAGGTTGCTGCTCATATCATTGCTTCATTCTATCATTCGCTTTCTATTATATTTTACAATTTACTAACTACCACTTCTGCCTTATTTTTATGTCTTGGCATTTTGAACTATTGAATAAACATTTCTAAAATATCGCGAGAGAAAGGCTTCTTCGCGACAATGGGCTCATCACATGGATACAATATACTTTCTACCTACCCTTAAACCTAATCCTATGTCAGAAACCTTGCTGTTATCGTGAAGTTTACAAAAAATGTGTATATTGAAAAGGTACCTTTTTATACCGAAGTTTCTGTCCACACAACTGCCCAAATTTGCTAATTCCTCTCGTTCTTCTCGGCTGCTGACTCATTAGAATCTGGAACAGGAATATTTTTGTCTTGAATTTTTAAAATAAAACTGACATTTTTCACTGTATTCTTGACTATCTCGAGCTGCTGGTCGATGTCAGATCGCGTGTGCACCTGCAAATTTTTAAGATAATTTAGATCTCTCTTGAAAAATTATACAACGTCCGGTCGATCAGGAATTCCATTTGGCTGATGTCGAATGATTGGAGAGGGGCCGAGACGAATTGGCTTTTTCGGCAGCATGCTCTCTGAATTCAGACAAATTATCAATGTTCTCAAATAGCATGGTTTTCGTAGTTAATTATAGCTCGAGTACGATACACAAGGACATTGCTATTGCCTGTTTCAGCAGTTAGTTGAGTGTATTATTGTTGTAAATTCACAGGAACTTTGGTCAATATCTTTCTTATACAAATGTGGAGATAAATTTTAAAAATCGCGATGGAACGATATTTAATCAAAATTCCTGTATTTTCTCAATTACCGTGCATTTCGGTGGGAAAACGCTCACGTCCAGTGCGTGGAATTCTGGTCTTCGGCTCTTCTTCCATTCCTGCTTCATTTTCTTCTCCTCCTGAAATCTCCTTTCTTCGCACAAAGCGGCTAATTATGCCAAACAACATAGAATATCGAAACAAACTGAGTAGTTTCAAAAGACTTTCAAAATGTCAAATGACTAATTATGAACCAGAGGTGTTCGGAATTCCAGATTCGGCTCGCGGGAATTTAATTACGTTTCCGATTCCGCCGGGATCAGACAAATTTCAATTTCAATTCAGATTCTGATGCCGAATTTTTTCAAAGTTGAAAATTTCGAACACCCCTGCTGTGAGAACACAAAAATTAGATGACTTGTTTTGAAAAATGTCAGACATAAAGCTACTTCTTGAATAGGGACTACCAGCCATGTTTTTTTGTCCGATTTATCGAAATCGAATAAATGACACATCTCTGAGGGCCTCACTATACACCCTTCGTCTATTCCCGGTGAAAAGACCCCAGAAAAAAAATTAGTATAAAAGTAGCTTTAATATATTAACGCGAAACCAGAAAATTCAAAAGCATTTGCGGGCAGTGAAGGGAGTGTGGCTTAGCGGTCCCTATTCTTGAATTAACAGTTGATTGACTAACCATCTCTTGCAGTGTATCCAATCGTAATGGTCTGTTCCTTTTTCGAAACTCCTGAGTCGAAGAACCGTTCATTTATCAAGTCATCCTCTTCGTCTTTCTAAAAATTCAAGCCTAACTATCTTTAAAAAGGTTACTGTATAAAATTTTGAATTTTCTAATATTCAGACATAGATAGAAGCAAAGAGCATGTAACTTCTGGAATCATAAAATGACTATAAGTTCTGCATTTTTCACCAAAAAGCTTTACCATGAAGGGAACAGAGGTTTCGAATTCCACAGGATACTGACTGTCGTAAAACTTCACAATCTGTTTCGGTCCCCCATCTTTCGGCTTTGACTGAGTCTTCTGAAATTGTCAAGTTAATGTTTTTCCCAAAATAAATTCAATACTATTCAAACAGTGATTCAATTTTAAAAACTTCGCCGACGATTTTATAATTTCCGAAATGTGTTCAATTTAACATAATTCAGGAATTTTCAATAAACTGACTAAATATTAGGGATGCGCGAGCTTCGAATTCGACGAGTTTTTAGTAATTTCGATTTCGAAAATTTTCAAATCAAAGCTTCGTACACCCCAGCTGAATACAAAAAAAAAACAAAGGAAAGATTCAGGATTACATAAATTTAGCCACGTGAAAAGAGACCATATTCTCAAACCTTCTTCAAAAATTACAAATAAAAGTACGATACCTTAGAGAGAGGTCGTCCACTCATCCTGAGATTGGAAGGCCTTGCCGTGTCAGCCAGTCCCCCTCCGTGCAATTCTATCTCTTCCTCTGCATCGTTTTCATTCATATCCATCATTGGCCAATCAGCATAACTCGCAACAGCAACAGCAACTCGTCTTTCTTGAGCTTCCCTTTCCTTCGCTTCCATCTGCAGTCCAGCATCCTCATCTTCCTTCCTTTCGCTGCCTCTTCGGGAAATCGGTTCAGCTTCGCCTTCCTAAATAGTTTTATGAAATTGCAGGAAACAATGATGTGAACATGTAAAGGTTATGAGTAGTCATCAGGAAAAAGATAAAACGATTTTGAATTTCGTAAATAGATCCACGACTTTTAAAACTATACCATACTTGGGGTTAGGAATACATTTTTATCTTTCTCGAGACAAATAAATAAAAATAAAACAGAAGTTATACCTCAGTTTCAGAGACAGTGGCCAAATGAGCCCGTCCATCGGCATTCAGTGTAGACATTTCGAACTGCTCATGCTGATCACGGTAATGACGGGACGACATCGAAAACGGACTGCGGAGTCCTGCAATTCGATTCGATTAGTTTCTAATTTCCGAAGTCTATTCCATTCCCAACCAGCAATGATGTGAGGAGTGGTTGCAGCACTGCACGGCCCCTGCCCTTGTCCAGCACCTCCGGCTGCAGTCTCAGGCTCTATCTGCTCGATGTCGAATGACTTGCAGATTCGCAGAGGGACTGGTCTTCTTTTGTGGGTGATTGCTGTGCCTCTTCAATTAAACATATGAAATTAGCTGTATTATTTCCCTTTTCCGACAAATTCGATATCATCATGAGAGCTCAGTTTTGCCACTCTTTCTGCAACTTTTTTTTTCCGAAAAAGAACAATTTTTTAAGTTCATGTGCAAGGCTAGAACAGTTGATACTGAATTTTCTAAAATGTCTACCTTCGCATGTTTCTTCAATTCATCAACAGCAAATTAAAAAATTCCTAATGGAAATTTGTATAAATAGGATTTTCAAACTTCAATAATGTTATTTTCTTAAATCTGGAGATAAAGATCGATTTTCTTATGAGCAATTTTAGTAGCAAAAGCCCTACTTGGTAATGACATTTGAGATGGAATTCCAGACGACTTTGAGTGCGCTGTCCCTCTCGAAAGGAGCCACGTCCGAGTGAATATCCTTCCCTGCCAGGGAAGAATGAGTGTCTATCGCCTGCAAATTCGCTTACTGCCTTCAGCCCATCAAATTATCTTGTACCTGTCTTGTGTCTGCAGAGCTGCTGGGTGCCTGATGCGAGTCTGCTCGCAGAGAAACTGTCGGAGAGAATGCAACTCGACGAGAGCCGTGTGAAACATCCACAGAACGCGCTGCAAAATAACTTTCGTCATCAATTTTTAAAGTATTTTTTCTACAATATTTCAAAAAGAAGGTCTGTAAAATAATTCTAGGTTCCTTAAACTCCACAGGCATCGTTGCGTGTCAATTTTTCATTTTCCTATTTACAAAATTCAGAATCATCAACCAAAAACTATTCCTACTTTGCGAGAGCCTAGTCTTGCGCTGCTCTTTTTCCTTGCACTGATACTTTTTCTGGATCCTCCTCTCCGCCTTCAGCTGCCAATCGCTCTTCTCGTTCCCGTCATCTTGAATTCCGACGAATGTCGACAATTGGCGCAGCCTGGAATTGTTTACTTGAATATTTAGTTTCTTCAAGGCTTTCGAATCTGACTCGTGCAAATATAAATTGAAAAGTTAAAAAAAGAACCGAGCGCATATACATGATCAAAGCATAGAATGATGATTTTTTTTTTTAAATTTCTGACGTAGTTTGTTCAAAGTCCGATTCTGTTGAAATTTTCTACTATTTGAAGATGGTGTCTTCACATCGAGGTCTGATCGGATATATCAACGGTCACGCATCATTTCTTTCTTATTCGGAATTGTTAGTTTAAAATTTTCGAAACCTCGCGCTATCTTATCATAATTTCCTAGGTTCTCTGGACATCATTGGGGATGATGGTATATTTTATCTTTTAGTCACTTACAGACTATTTTCCCTGTTGAATTCGGGCTTCTGCTGGTGTTGCTGACTAGGTGCTTGCGAAACCTGAGTGACGAACATCGAGTGCTGAAATAAGGAAGATGGCCATTTGAAAGGAGGAGTTGGGAGTACCCGGCCAGAGGAATGGAGAGGCGGCCTGGGGTGGGAGGCTGAGGGATCGCCTAACTGGGACTTGGAAATGCCTGTGGAGGAGGGCAGATCCATCGAGCGAGTTCGACCTGAAATGCACAACAAAAGTGAGCAAGAAATACGAAGAGACGAGAAACCTGACGGATTGGCTGCAGGCTGCTGGTGGGAAGACATTCAGCTGGCTGTCACGGGGTGGCAGGGGCCACACGCATGAGAAATGTCCCCGAGAATTCTGAAACTCAGAAATTCTTAAACAGAAAACTGACGATAATCAACGCAGAAATGCGAAAAAGTTCGACAGGAAAATCGAAGAGGTTAGCACTGCGTTTACAGCGCGCAGTCGATTCAAATTTTATTAATTCTTTCCTCACTTTCTCAAAGTGGTCGTCGTCGTTGTATTTTTGGATGTTTAAAACTTAATTTTTTTCGTGAAAATTCAGAACTAGGATGAGCCAGTCGATTCTGTTCTCGAAACTGGCAGGAGGCACGCAGTCCGCGAAGGGAGTGACTAGGCAGGAAAACGAGGAGATCGTCAGGTTCAGAAACAAACTCATCGAGCATCAGGAAATTCAGTACCTCATCAAGCAGGTCAGCTTATTCAGGGAGAAAACATCTTTACAGAAATCTAAGTTTCCTGAGCACGATAAAATAGAATATCGAAGTTTTGAATGCAAAACTCGAATTTTTTGACCTGATCCTAAAATTTCACAGGGAAATCTAATCGAAATTCGCAGCAAGGTGAAAACTGAAAAATAAAAAAATGTTTGAAGAACGGGAACGAAAAATGGTTAAACACCCCAGGAAATTGATGTGTTTGTCAGCATTCTAACCTTCGAATTTGGCTCCCCTTGATCGACCTAAAATCAATTGGAAATCAGATTTCTCAAAACTCGACTCGCAAATCGCCCCACGGAAAAATTATCCATCTTTTCGGGAGAACTAAAGAAGGCATGATCTTTTTCCCTCTCGATATGACACGTTATCTTTTCTACGGGTCGAATTGCGAGTTTCGAGAAATCTGTTGAAAATTGTCTTTATTCATCAGCCAAAAATGAAGGACTTCGAGATGATATGATGCTGTTTTGATAAGCTTGATAGGTTGGGAATTTTCATTATCATTTAAATTCTCAGCACTCGTTCAAAGTGATATTCCATATTGTGCTTCAATATGCCTAGATCGAAAACAGCCCGGACTTGTTTCAGATGTTGGACGTCTATGTCGAGCTGCAGACAGACACAATCCCCTTGGAGCAGTTCATCGAATTCGTCGACTTCAACGTCCGGGTTGGTATACTTCAGTTTTTTTTTTTTTTAAATCATTCATCCGTTTGAATTGCTTATCTATTTTGGTAATTAGAATAGATTCGATAATCTAACACACTGATCTAATCATTCGGGGGGAAAAAACATGGCCTACATAAATCTACCCCCAACACAATGCCATAAACATTGATTATGTCATTAGAGATGAAAAATTTGAAGCTATTCTATTTCGCCAGTCATGAATATTATCTTTTTCAGGAATTGTGTGCTGCATTCGAGCTTCCGTACAACCTGCTGCAGGCCCGTTTCCACAAGAAGATGTGCCTCGTTCACACGGTCATCGCCTTCCACGACCACTTCAGATACGACCTTTTCTGTAAGTCCTTTCTGATGATTTATGAGCAGTTCAACACTAGATATTCTCTTGAAATCGAAAACTCATTCTCAATGTAACAAGTCTCATTTTTTGTGTGAATTTTTCGAATTGGAAAAGAACAGAGCTACGATAATTTTTCATTGCGTTATTTGTAATCTCGTCTCATTTCAAACTCCAAATGATCCACAGCGGTGAACATGTGCACCTGACAAAGTGCTATCTGCTATTATCGAAGCTTCAATGCCATTCAGTTGAGCTACTCTAGTTTGCTATAAAAGTTAAGTTAAACGCACAAATTTTAAGTCACTCTCAAATATGACAAATTTCAGCGAAGTCGATCATTCTGATGAAGAAGGACGAACCAGAACAAGTTGTCGCAGCCGTCACTCAGTCACAGATGCAGTTGCAGACGCGGGACCTGTCCCAGCTGCCGATGCCCACTTTCCAGCCCGTTGTCCAGCAGCAGTCCCACATCCGATGTCAGCAGCACCAGACCCAGCATCAGGAATTCCGTCAGCCTCTGTCTATCCAGTCCTCCAAACTCGAGCAGCGCCCTGCATCTCCCAGCGATCGGCCGGAAAGCAGCGGCCTGGCGAGTGGAATCGCCAACGTGGCTTTGGACACTATCACTCACAGAGGTAGGCCATTTTCATCTATCACAATCAATCGTTCTCTCAGCCAGTCAGATAGGGTGCAAGGTGTGAGTGAAAAATACATAATAACTCGTAGACATAAGTATTGTTAAATCGAAAATCTGGTAGGCTGAAAATAGGGGAAGAAAATGGTTTTTAGGTCGATCCCTTTTTCGCGTACTATTTTCCGTTTTCCTAGCAATTGAAGATAACGTGCACCACTATGTACATCCCAAATACGGAACGAATAATACGAAGAGTGAAGTACAAATTAGGTATCAATTTTCAATGAATTTTTTCCCTTCAACGATAAATCTGTGTCTCACTCTTCTTCAGGTCTGTACGGAATGGCATTTTGAGATTTTCGAAATGCAGAATACGGAACGAAATAGACACCCCAACACTTCGGAAAACGGAATGACTCAAAAATGATCGGAATTTCGATTTTTCGGAACAAAACGAAATATTTCGTACGGCTCTGCTCTTCCTACTTTCGCTTACGCGATACCTTATTTAACGCTACTCGATTTGACTGATTTAACAAATGAGTTGGTTTTTCATTTAAAAATTTTCCAATTTTCTAAAACTGCTACATTTTGGAACTAGTTTTGCTACTCCTATTCAGCCTATATCAAAAAATCATATTGCAATACCATTTCAAAAATTAACTTCAATTCAAATAGGTTAGTCTTTTTTCGGAAAAATACCCTTAAAATTTAGATTTGTCAGCAATTCAAGTTACATTTCACACGTTATTGGAATGAAGCTTCTTTACGAAAGAGTTCAAATTTCAGATGGTTGGAGTCCATCGAATTCGAGCTATGAAAATGGCTGGAACGGACCGGCTGCACCTGCATGTGGCTTTAGCAAGTTCGCGGCTGCCTCTGCCTTCTCGGCGGCCTCGGCCCATCGCTCTGCTTCCCACTCTGTCCATTCTACTCCTCACTCGCACTTCCAGCAGAAGCCCTCCACTTCCTACCACCCGCGCTTCCGTCAGTCCTCGGATGGCTTCCCGCGCTCTCCATTCAAAGGAGGATCGCATCAGTCCTTTGACTCGACCGGCAACAGGCAGAGAGTCGGTGGCCATAGCGCTAAGAATAGGGCTCCTCTCGTCAGCTCGGATAGTGATGACTTCTAAACTTCTAAGCCACTCGTCCGTGGCTGATACACAGGTAGATAGTATTATGTGAGAAATAGAAAATTGCAAATCTAAGGTAATTTAGTTCAATCGAAATAATCCTATTTTCTAATTCTCGCATAATATATTCTTTAGTTTCTATCTTTCAAATCCAATCTGAATAACCAACCATAGTTTTTCTCTCATTTGAAAAAATATCTTATTCCCTCTTGTTTCAGATCCCTTTATTATTATCTTCTATATACTTACCAAATATTTTTATCCATTCTCAACGGAATTCTTCAGATGGTTGTTTCTTTCTTTGCAGGTAGAATTACCATATTGTGATGATACTCTTTCATAGTTTTAATCTTTTTCTTGTTGCTCTAAAGTCTGTTACTAGCCGCTAATCTAGAGAGTGCAAGCAAGTTCACGAGAATCGTATTCCGCTATTATTTTTTAATGAGGAATATCCATTCTGGACGACTAAGGCCTTTGATAAGAAAAATAAAATAAAAATTGATTTTTAACGAAAGAATCGGAATTTTCTGGACCCCTAAATGAGCATGTTTTCCGCAAACTTTAAACCGCTTGCAGATTTTTGTAGAGAAAATTATGCACTGATTTTTGGCACAGAACCGTTTTAGAAGGTTTATCGTCGATCTAGAGATGGTTTTTTAATGACATTTGGCCTTGGGAAGATACTTGCTTCCCATTTTGAGGTTCCTTAACTACCACTTTTTGTTGCATGCCGCGCACTTGCAGCGGGGCTGAGCTTGCGCTCTCTACGTTAACCCATTCACCATACCATTCTCGTTCTTGTTGATTATTAGTTGTTGCTCTTCGACAATTCGAATGAATTTCTTTAATTTCGGATTAGTGTGACTTTTTGTTCATATTCGACATTATCTGTTTGGTTCCATCAGTCATTCGAATTCCCCGCTGATCAATACACGATTGGTTTTTTTTCCGTTCGACCGTTGTGCGTTGGCCCTCGGCTTTCGGAGCACAACTAACTCTTCCTGTTTTCGGTTATGCCAAATGGCAGGGGAAATGATGTATTTGCGAGTCGCATTCCTCCCACCCTCCCCTCGTAGATTCGTATTCCCTCATCCCTGAGGGATTTCCCCTACCCGATGAAAGCTCGAACTTACATGGGTTCCTCTGACAAATGGATCCCTGCTACTCGCTGCGCCTTGACAAGATCGTATTATTCACGCTGTCCCTATGTCCTCTTATCCCTGTTGTTACTTATGAATTGAGCCATTTTGATGCTTTGTTTTCCCTTTCTCGCCATTCGACAACCTCACCCTTTCGTTTCCCATTTACTTGCCCCTGAACTCGTCCATTTCTCATCACCTCTTTCCCTCTCCATTTATCCTCGGCATTCGCTTTTTGCTAGAGGCAACATGCATTTGAATGCTGTGGAAGCCACGTAAATAAGCGAGTCCGAGTCATTTCATTCGCCTGCTTGCTCCGTTCGACTTGGCTTCTTTCGGATGACGGAGTGAAAATGAAAAGGAGAGGCCAAGTATGAATGATCGAACTCGATGAACGTGAACGTGAAATGATGTCACATATTTTCGAGTTATCCCGCATTTAGACATACAATTTCCTTTAATGGACTGTCAGAAAACGAACGAAAGTTTCTTCCACAGACCTCGTCTAAATTCATGTCCTTGCTGTGATTCTAAAAATATCAACGAAGATCAATTTATGCCATCATTATTATTAGCTAAAAATAGCGAAGACGGTGCATCTTTTCTAATCGTTCCAATTAAAATATTGGCGGAAATCAGCTTTTTATTAGCGATCTTTAAAATTGATCGATGCACTTATCGGAATTTTCATTGTCAAAGATTTGTTGAAAACATCTTCTCGATAGCTTTGATTCGTCTAGAATTCCGGGAAAATGGTGAAGATTAGCTTACCTGTAATCGCTTTCTAAGTTTGAGTGAAAATCAACCTGATTCACAAACAATTGGAAGCGCTGTCAATCGGGGCTGCACAAAATTGAAAACTAGAAAAAGGTTTGAATTTGAAGTCGAAATAACTTCAAGCTTCGAGAAAACCTCGAAGTTTTGGGTATTTCGAAATCGATGTACAAATTTTGCAGTCTTTACATCCAATAATTGTTTGATCCTAGACGGATTTTTTCGTCACATTCTTAAAACAAGAGAATAATCTTTTTTCACGCAATAATCTGCAGGAGGGAATTCAGTACCCTTTACCATCTACACCAAAGTGAAGCAACTTTTATCTTTAAAATAATCTATTTCGATTTCGATTTTGATCTCAATTTTCCTCCCGTTTGTTTGCTATTTTGAAGATCTATTTAGATCTAGATATCTACTGTTTCGTTGTCGATTTTTGTCAAAAAATCTTGATTCTAGTCTCGGTATTTGTGTTGCCACTGATTTGTACAAAGAAATCAACCTATATCATTTTATTTAGTTATCGCTTTTGATTTGTGAAGATCAGCTTTATTCTATACCAGACTTTGCAACTTTTTGTGAAAATGACCTTCTTTCGCCTTAATTTTTAATTTATCTCGTGAAATATTCGTGCTTTCAATATTTCAAAATGCTATCATCATTTTCTGTAAGAATCTCATTTTGTGATCATCTAAATTTGAAGTTGATCAGACTAAATATTAATTATTTGATTACAAGGAAGTAGCTGATTTTTGCTAGTTCGGAATGTCCAGATTTTCTGAACTTATCCTCAATTTTGTGCTGCAAATCCAAATCTTTCACTTCCCTCGTCATTTGGCCTTTTTCCCTCTGCATATTTCATTAATCTGCCCAATTAAGCATTCGATGATTTTCGTTTTTATTGCAGTCTTGCGGAGTCAGAGTTGTTGTGAGATAGTCGTCATCTACAGCGAACTCATTATCATAGTTTGTAGACATTCAGGCTTCAGTCTCCCATTTTCATGCTCAAAAGTCAGCATTTCCTCAATGCTTTTTGCCGTTTCACTATTTCATATTTCAATAGTCGTTCTCATTTTGCTATTTCGTAGCTCTGCATTCTTACACTTTCCTCTTTATACGCCTATCCACTATCCATTAATATCTCCCCATTTCATATCTACTCGATCTTTGAACGAGTTAGACGAAATATTTGACTTTTACACGATGACTTTTGTTCATTTATAATAGCTCAAACTCGGATTCTGACTCGGGATTTCTTGTTCTGTATCCATTTTTAGTCCACTCCTGATCTCTTGTCGCGGTCCGTTTCAGTTCGACTTCTATGCAAATCCGTTTATCCCCTGTCTCAGTGCCCTTTCCCTGTTCAACTTGATCGTCCCCCTCTTCGCCTTCTCCTGCTTTTCTCACGTCAAATCCTTGCCCCTTTCCGTCCTGCATTCAGCCATTTTTCCTCCTCTTTCTTTCCTTTTATCCTCCAAATCCGGCTTATCTCATTGACGCCTCAGCCTCTAACAAATCTGTGAATCTGCGACCGCCAGGAACTCATTTTTCATGTTTTGCGGTTTTCTTATAAAGTTCCAAAAACATTCGATCTGTAGGTTGTTTTCCCATGTTTTTTAAAAGGATCATGCGGCATGGTGGTGAAGAAAAATTTTACTCAAAGTTATTTCAAATTTATGTAAAGTAACGTTATCAGGGGTGCACGTACTTTGACTTCAAATTCGATTATAATTGAAACTTTGACTTCGATTTTTAATGAGTAAAAATGAGTTAAAGTTTCGAGAATTTTTATAAGTTTTAAAAGTTTTTTAATTTTCAAAATACCTTCATTTGGTAGGTAAAAAATCTTATTTATTAGAAAATTTTGTATTTTCGCTCATTTTAACATTTGATTAGTTTTGGGCTAAAATTATCCATTTTTGAGAATTTGTGTACTTTGGGTTCGACTTCGAGGGATTTATACCGACTTTGACTTCGGCAACGAGGTTTTTTCAAGATGAAGCTCCAAGCTCTAAAATTTCCAAACCGAGACTTCGTGCATCGCTGAGCGTTGTTATCAGTCATAGTTAAAGATAGTGTCGAATCAATTAATGTAGGCTTACAGCATGATACAATAACCCGTCTTGCTTTTCTACCATATGAAAAAGAAATCTTAACTGACAAGTAAGACGAAGAACTTCAATGAGCCGTGTTCTGAAGAAAGTATAAAAAAGTACCGATTACTCGTCATTTATTTATAGATTAGTGAAAGATCTTTTTAATCTCGTGATAAGATGTAATGAGTTTGCAAGATCACAAGTTTATTTCTTCCTTTATCCCCTGTCCTTGCTGTCATCGTTCCTGCAAATAATTATCCTTTCTTTGAATCTGATATTTGACGTTCTCGTTTTCCCCAGATTTGTAATTATAATTGCTGCTCTTCTCTCCCTAGTCGTACCTTCCTCTAATCCACTCAAGTTCGCATTTATTCAGCAGACATTCAAACTTTTTCCTTCCCGTCTAAAAATACCCTCAAAACACTGCAATTATGATGGGTTTCATGATGAAGCAAGAGCTAGCTAAGTTAATCAAGTCAATTAAATGCCCCTAATTGGTCTGTGGAAGAGATACCATTTTCATCAATGATTACGTCATTAGCATGCCCATCTAAATGTGTGCTTTGCGTTCTTCACGCACCCCCTTTCCCTTCCCTTCTTGACTCGACTCTTTTCAGCTCAATTTCCTTCGACGCTTGGTTGTCTTTCCACCTCTCTCCCTTTCTTGCCTTCATTCAGTCTCAGTTCTGGTTTCCTTTCAAACCGTTGGCATTTTACTCCTCGTTTCTTTACATTTCGCACATTTTATCAATTTTGCTCTAAACCTAGTATCTCCAGTGCAAACCTCAACCAAACTTCCCCTTCAAATCCGCTGCTTTAATTATTCATAATTCCTTTCATCGTCACTTTATCCTACATTTCCCAGAGTAACTCAACTAAAATGTCGTGAATTTTCATCCTGGGAAAATCTCGCTTCGATTTCTCGAATTTACTTCTGATTGCCGTCAAATACGTCCTGCTCTTTCATTTTTACATGAAAAAGTGGTGAGCATCATCGTACTTCTTACGTGTGAGAAGTTCACTCGAACTGGCGATTTTCGAGGAATGAACGAGGATCGAGCAGTTCGTCGTGCTGATTCAATTGTCCCTCTGCTTATTTTCAACTCCTCTTTGCCTCAATCTCATTCAATCCCCTTAGATGTTCTCTTAATTCATTTCCATTTTCATAGCTTAGCTCTCTATGCCTCTTTATATTTCATGGCTGCTCTAATCCCCCTCTAACTCAATTGTTTGTCCAAATTTATTAGTTAATTTTTCATCCTCATTTTCTCTGTCCAACTCCGAAAGAGTGATTCCATCAGCACTCTTCCCGTCTGCCTTCTAATTGTTATCCAGGCCGAGCTGATTAGCTTTCCGCTCTTTCATGTCTTTATTTTCCTTATTTAGTTTATTTCATCAGCCATTCCAAGTAGACTCCACTCCCTCAACTCCCAGCCTCTTGCTCAATCAATTAACTTTGTTTATGTCTTTCTTTCTGCAATTCAGCAACCCTCTGCTCCATGCTCTAACATTTCAACAATTTTCATAATCCAAAGGGGATTTATTTTAGCGATCATTTCCTGTCTCTCCTTCTGTAGTTGCTATATCAACCAGGCTACGGACTCCGTGCATTGTTTTATTCTTTGCTCAGATTGATTTTCGAGTAGGCAGAGCACTGAGTTGAGTTGAACTTTCAAATCTGCTAGATGCCAAAGAATTATTTCTTTTTCCACTCTGCTGCTCACTTTATTCGCATTCAATTGGGGTGTAATCGCTTTCTGCTGACGTTAAATAGCGTAAATCGTAAGAAACTGATTATTGAACAACTTTTTTCAATGGATATGTAAGCAAAAGTGAAATATTGCAATTACGAGCAAGGCTGTTCGAAGGTAAAATAAAAGTTTTTTTCGGAATTTTTTCATCAAAGTTCCTAATAATGATATTCGAAAATTTATTTTTGTATGGCTTATATAGATAGTTCATCTACCTATTTCAGAAGAAGTTTTTCTCTACCTATACTGGGCGAATTACAGTAATAAAAACTTCGATTTTGACTCCGAACAGCCCTGGCAGAAAGTGAGGAAACCTAATTGTGAGAATTCTTTCCTTTCTTATCTCATTTCTCCTCTAATGGACTTCTAATTGCCTATGTTCCAGCACGTTGAAGTGTTGCATCTCCTCTTTTCCTGTCTCCAAATTGGTATTTCTCGTAATTAATTATCATCCCAAATGTCATTGCCCTCCCCTTCTCTCTAATGAGTCTTTATCCACGCTTCATGCTTTCTGCTCTTTCCATATTGCCTTCTGCCTCTTTCATGTCTACACGTCTTTAACATAGAGCATCCCCCTCCTTCATCTGATCATTTGAGCTTTTTTGCAATGAATTCTTAATATATTATGTTCGTCTCTTCCAAATATATGATCCTATTGATATTAGTCTCAGACTGCAATACAAATGATGAATGAATTCCTGAACCCCTTCTCGAATGTAGTTGTCTCCTTTCTCCGAACAATTCCAACATAAAGCACAATCTACATATTTAGCATTTCTACAATTTAATGGAACTTTTGGCCACAAACTCCTTCTATATTCTTGGAATTTCGGTAAGATTTTAGTGCATTTATTGAATATTATTGCATATTTATTTATTTCAGGATTTCGACAACAACCCTCCCTCTTCTTTATCATTATCTTCAACTTCACTTCCAATTGTGAATCTGTCGAATCATCAAATAACACCCGATTTGTCATTCAGAGCCAGTCAGGATTACACGGAAATTGAACTATCGGTACGTTGTATTTTTGCACTTTCAATTATTCCAACCCAAATACCAGTATAGGATTGTAAAAAAATTATTTTGATCAGGGCTAAAGTACACATTAGACCTGCAAAAATAAATATATGGAGTAGATGACTAGGTTTCTGAAGTCTGTCTTCATAAAATCCGATTTTAATTAAAGTGAAAATTGGAAAATATTTTATACTTAGGCCACCGAGCTTTGCTCTTCTGCAAACGATTGGTATTTGAGAGAAATGTGGTAATTTACAACCTTCTAAAATGGAAAAAAAAGTATTTTTAGAACTAAAAGTATCCTCTGAAACAAAATTTCAGTCAATGATAAACCTGATGAACTCTCAAGATTAAAATCATTTTATCTCAATTGTACATAAGAAGCCATAAAGTTTTAAAGCCATGAAATCACTTTCATCACGATTAATACTTTCTTTGCTGTTTTTCCTGATGACCTTGTTATTGACCCAACTTATTTTTTATGAAGAAACTTTTAGTCTAAAAAATCTCGAAAAATATCCGATATACGCATATCATAATTTATTAACTCTGAGAACATTATGCGACATTGATGCATTTTTATGAACCAGCGACGATAAATCATTACAAAATGTTGCCGCAAAAAGTTAACGATAATAGCCCTATTTACTCTGGGTGAAAACATAATTTGACACGTTGTGTTCTGGACAGCTGACTGTCTGCGGAAAGGAAGCAGAAGGGCAGGGCACTTGCTCTTTCCATTCTGCACCCCTTTCCTCTTGACCTTGTTCTCGTCATTTATCGCCCCTCGTTCAGGTTCCATCTCCCACCGAAATGATGCCCAGCCGGACTCTGCTGCAGAATTTGTACTATATTTACATGCCATTTTGCGTCGTCGTGGGATTAACCGGAAATGTAATGGTGTGGATTCTGATTAGGTGAGTGCAAATGCAAAAGAGCAGCAAGAAATAAAAGCAGTTGATGTCTCAATTCTGGAAAGAGTTCGTAGAAAGTAATAATGTAGATCTCCGAATATTTACTTCTGCAGAAAGAGTTGAGTAATGCAAATGAATTATTCAATAGTTGTTTATGATAGGAGATTACATGGAAGACGTAAATATCACCTATTTCAGGAGTAATAGAATGCTCTCCAAACTGCCAACAAACACGTATTTGTTATGTCTTTCATCCATGAGTTCAGTATTCCTAATTTCACTGCTGATTTTCTATCTAGAAGAGGTAAATTGCTATGAATATCCAGAGAGTTCTTTAGAAAGAAAAAAAACACATGTTTCGAAATTTAGACAAATATTTTTATCTGGAGAAGATATTGTTTTGGAAAAAAGAAGCTTTTGAATAATCGAAATTTTATGATAAATTAAGAACGTGCTTCACGATTCGCTGCTGAAGCACTCGAACTTCTCGTGCATGCTCACCACATTCATAGCTCACGTGAGCGATTTCGCCTCCGTCTGGCTGATCGTCCTCGTCGGGTTCGAGCGGCTCATTCTCCTCTACAGGAAAAGTCGCAGTCTTACTTTAGAAAGGTATTTTTTATCGATACTTTACTTGAGCCATTTTAAGAGTGGAATTCATTTCCATTCTCAAGAGTACTTCTTCTTGCTCAAAGAATATAATATCCATTCTCATAATTATTCATTTATCGAGTTTTTTGTCTTCTTCAAAGAGGAACTTTAGAAGAGGTGGCTATTATGTGTAATTTGAAGAATATTTTAAGCTCTATGCTTTCAGTAAAATGTCATATCCTACGTTTCAAGGGAATGATTCCTGGTATTTAAAAGTATAGATAGGTCTGATACATAAATGCTGATTTATGCATTTATCTGAGGTCTATTTTAAGAAATAGCATAGATAATTAATGAGGAAGGGAAACTACTAAATCCGACATTTTCTATTTATAGAAAAAATGTTATGCCGCTAAAATACAGTAATCATGTAATTACTCAATTTTAGAGCCCGAGCACAAACGGTGGCCCTTCTATTATTGGCGATGCTATTCAATTCGTGGATTCTATTCGTAGCACAAGTTGATGAGTCGGGTATTTGTGATATCGACTTAAAGTATATCAATTTGTACAACACAATGGCTCTGTTGGAGGTAAAAATATTGATAAAACCAAGCGTAAGAGTTCTTTTTACAGTCAGCTGTTTGTATGGCTCTACCTTCAATAGCTATTCTCATCTGTAACTGTCTTGTTGTATATAAACTTCATCAGCACTTGAGGTCAGTGGATACTTTCATGCTTAATAGCAGTGTCGACGACTGACAACTTGAGGCAAAGTAAATGATGCACAAATGTAAATATGCAAAGTGCGTATCGCGTATTTACAAATAGTCATCACATTCATTCATTGAATCAATGGATTATCGTAAATCTGCAAACAATGCATTAATTCTCGCGCTTAAAAAACTGCGCTTCATCTATTCTGTCAAAAGTTATCGGTCATTGACAATATCAAAAGCTAAATTATGCGGGAAAGTTTTGCACCATCTCCTACTAATCGTGCTACTAGTTTAACTATTGTAATGTACTGTTAAGACTGAAACTTTACAACTTTGCATAATTTTATCCGAATGGTTAAATCCAATGTAGATAAATAAAACAAATAAAAATTAATGAGTGATGCAAAATTTATGAGCACCACTTTATCTAATCATAAACTTTTTTCTATTAATTATCCACGATTTAGGAAAAATCCAGGAAGTCCTTCAGTTAGTTTCAATACGGGTGACACTGCGGACATTGTTTTGACAACTACGAATTCTAATAGTCACACTTTGAAAAGTTACACAAGGTAAGTGAATTATTATGAACAGTTTTAAGTTTGACTGGAAAAAACACATTTTAGAGCTTCACTCGGTCGTCTTTCCAGTAGATTTTCAATGGAAATTGAGAAGAAGCCTATCAAAAAGGTAAAGAAATGATGAACGCGTAATTCGAGTTTCGAGTCAATTTACAATTTATTATCTCAATTTAGAAAGGATTACGCTATCAAGATATTCAACTAACTCGATCTCTGCTACTGGTCACTTGGTTCTTCATCATTCTTAATCTGCCCAATTACATCTATCGAATTATCACTCAAGTGCTCGAAATAACTCCGGTATGGTTTCACAAGATACTGTTTAGAAGTTCGAAAGGAAAAAGTTCTAAGCTAAATATTACACAAATCGTTAAATAAACTAACATAGTATTACGACTGAAAACAACTTTTACTAATTGAAACTAATCTTTCATCTGAATATTTTTATTTAATCGTAAAATTTTTAAAGAAGATACAATGAAGTGGATGCAAGATTACTTGTGACCGTAATGGAAAACTAATGTGGCAGATGAAAAACGTGATTTTCTAATTTTTCAATAACCAAGCTTTCTATACAGTAATTTTCTCATTAGAGTAATGTCGAAAAGGATGTCAAAGCCTGTTGCTATAAAAAAAATGAGAATAATTACATATTGAAGTTCAGAAATGAAACATTTTCAACTCTTCTTATAGCCATGGGCAACAATGAATATTCTTTCCAGAACGACACACTGATCAACCTGTCACTTCTCTCCCACGTGTTCCTCTACACTCACCACGCATTCCTATTCTATCTCTACATCTTCTACTCTCCACAAATGAAGAGAAGACTCAAACCTACTGCATTGAAATTGCTCGAATGCTAGTAAGAAAAAACGGCTTTTACTGAAATTCATCCTGTTCCACCGTTCATCCGTTTCTAAGTTCATCAAGGTTGCATATTTAGAGCCAGAGAGCATAGGGTTTGTATGGTATACTTGGTATCAAGGCGAACAGTGCATAAAGTAAACCAGGCCTAGTTATGTTATCCTATCAAAATCTCATTCTTGAACCTAATTAGTCTTGGTGAACTTTAGAAATGGATAAATATGAGCTCTTCTAAAAACTAAAAATCATCTAAAACCAAAGAATAAGATCAATTCTAATTTAGCTGCTGCAAGCCTGCAGGAGACATCAGCACTTACATCGACACATGATCTTCATAAAACGGTTCTGATTTATTCTCAATTCTCATGATATACCGGTATTCATCTCAACAACTTTCACAATAAATATTTCGTGATGATTAAAAATGAAAATTTACGACAAATAGATAGTTTAGGACAAAGTCCGTAAGAGAATCTACTAGGGGGACCAGTGAAAAAGCAGTTTTTCCGAGTTTTTTGGTGTTAACTAACTATATTCGATCTGAGAATCATGATTCTGGCTTTTTTCTAGGGACCACCAGCCATTTTGCCGAATTCTTAATCCTTCTTCATTCAGTTCTCAATACACAGTTCGAAGTTCAGCTCAGTTCGTACAACCCTGATTAAAAGGAATATTTGTTTCAGCTACAATTTTCCCTCGGTACTTTTGAATGCATTCGAGAATTGTCTTTATCATGTGTATTGAAATTAAATTATTATTTCACGTTTTATTGAATAAAATTTCTATATGAAATCTGAGATTATTATAATCAAGTTTTATTTTATGTTAATCTTCCGACTTCTCGCCATTCATTCGTTTGTGGATCGTATTCCTCGATTGAATTACAAAGATTGTTAGGTCCAAATCCTCGAAATCTAAATTGACAAATATTTTGTATAAAGATATGCAAAATCTCAACTCACCCTCCGATTGTAAACAACTTTCTGTTAGCGACAATGAGTGAATGATTCCATCTTGCATAATTCATATCAGCGATTCGAGAAATTCGACTGTCAACTGGAGCTGAGGGGTCGAAGTACAGACAGGATTTTAATACATCGTTATTATAACTAAATATATAATGATGCATTATTTACCATACAAAATTAACGACTCGTATCCTCCAGTTATGTAAATTTTCCCATTTAGCGATGCAACTTCGAGAAAACTTTGTGTTTTTGGAAGCTCTCCGATTTCAGTCCATTCCCGCTCATCGGCTGATAATCGATATATCTTTCTACTTTCACGGCCATCAATAACTGAATATCCATAATTACAATAATGAATATGCTATAATGTGACCGTATAAAACTTCATCGCATGTTATTGTTTGAGCATAAATAACTGAAAGAGGAAAAGCAGGCCCTGTTTGCCATTTTCCATCTATTAAAACCTGAATAAATTACTTCATGGACTTTCATTCGATCTTCTTACATCAATTCGATTCGTATCTTCCTTTGTTTTAGGATCCTTTCCACCCAAATAATACAATTTGTCTTTGAAATAAGTCACAGTTGCATGACCACGCCATTCAGGAAGATTTGGACCTGTAAAATTCTTTGAATCGATCATTCATGGATTTGTTGATAAGACCTCTTGAAAATTGTCGAGTATTCAAGTCATATATTTCGAATAAGTCTTTGGTTCTAAATAGTTTATTTTCTTTGCCAATTCCAAAAACCTGAAACTTAAGAAATTATTCAAAATAATGAACATAAGAATTCACTTTATTCTGTATAGTTGCTATTTCATATGACTTATAATAACTGTGGAATTTTCCAATCCCTTCCACTGAGAAGGCATATGAATTGAACAAGCCTATTCTTCCTTCATCTTTACCATTATTTCGATAACGAACTAAATTATTACGAATCGTTTCAAAGTCTCTTAATTAGCTTTCGACGCAATTTCTTACAGTAAAATAAAATTTTATGCGAATTATCGAATGAATTGTCTCCACCAATCTGGAAATTATTGATATTTCGGGTTAATTCATTAATTGTATTATTAATCAATAGCATTGTGTTTCCTTTCTGGAATTATCACTTCCGTTTTAGTAATGGATTATTGTTGTACTCGCCGAGTGGGAGTGTTAGTCAGAACTCGTTGTGACACAATTTTTTATTAGTACAGCTTCAATCAGACAATCCAGGAGAATAAGGACCGACCGTTCTCGAGGAAGACAGGAGGGTAGACTGACTAGTAGACTAGCAGGAGGAGAGTGGTCAGTCACTAATTGTTCAATGGCCAGGGAATAGAGATACCTACTAAAGAAGAGATGTAGAGAGAATGAGCAGTGTCGTTAGGCGGCACTGCTAGGAGAGAGATTGAGGGAAAGGTGGGAGATTATAGAAAGAGAAAAGAGAGAATGGAATAGAGTGAGCCTCCAACAATTATTTATTTCCGAAATGCAAAACAAACGACATTTTGGATCACCCTCATCAAATCCCCCGACGGTTTATGATAGATTGAAGTCTTGCGATAATCTTTAGACAGGAATCATGCATGGGGAGACCCTATCGCATCGATTTTGTTTTTCTCGTTGTAAAGTGGAAACGTGGATACATTATTTTGACATCGAAACAAGAAATGAGCTTATTTTCATTCATTACTGCCGTTGTTTCTTTAGATCTTTGTAGATCCCCCCTCAAATGAACGAGAAATGACGATTCTGGCCAATTTTCAATCGTTTGGACATACAGAATGTCTCAAGTTTTCTCTCTAATCTGTTTTTGGTATAAAAACCTTGAAATCCATAAAAATTGAAGGCGACTTTTTGCAATGGGTAGTCAGAATCGGTACAATTTGTTTGACACCTATTTCGAATTGGAACCAAACACCCTATTCCCTACAACCATCTGTTTTCTGAAGTGTAAAATTTCAACGAAAAATATCGAAAAATTCAAACATGATCAAAAGTTGTCAAACTGGATCAAAAGTGGGATCATTCGAAAGCCCGTTTAATTTTGACTAACTTTTGTGAAAGCAACACCCAAAAGTGTTCACTATGGAGACTTCCAGAAGCGGTTTTATGTCTTCACTTCGAATGTATGCAATTTTGCACCTCAAAAACAAATGACTTTATGGACCAGGATATGTGGCTTTCACTCAAATTTATTTTCCCTGTTATTATGAGAACTCTTATTGTGAATGATTGACTACTTGAAACGAGATAAAAGGAGAATATTTCCTTCTCTCCCGCTCCTGTAAGCCTCGGATGTGTGCTGACGACATTTGTTTATTTGTCGATTCTTTTTTACTTTCTTTCGTTTTCCTGTGTTCTTTCATCAAAATTAATGGAATTTTTGTAACAATTATCTTCCTCTATCGATATTGATAAAATTATCTGATTAATTATCGATAATTGTTCTTAGAAACGCGAAAAACGAAAAGAGAATAAATAAATCGTCTAACGAACAAATGCTCGTCTCTCGCGCATCCGAGACTTGCAGGAGGGGAGAAGAAAGATGCTCCTTTTATCTCATCTCAAGTAGCCAGTTATTCACAATAATGTAAGATGATAGAATCGAATGAGCAACTACCAGTCGGTGAAACTGATTGTTCAGGCTGGAAATATGAGACGCTACGATGTTTAGATTGATTATCTTGAGATGTGCGCGGATTTTTAATAATAAATTTCTTACTGGATTATACTGATGATCTTTTATCACTACCTTTGGTGATTTATTGTCTCCAACTGGTTTTCCACTTGAAGCTGGTCTTGCATCTGGAGTTGGTATTGGGTTATCAATACAGATTTTGTCAACTTGGTCTGCCAACTAAATTAACAAATGGTTTTGATTAATTTAATATTTAAACTTCAATAATATTGGCAACAATGGCAGCTCCATGAGACACGATTTCGTCTGGGTTCAAATCGAGTTTGATTTTGTCGTTTCCAAATTTCTCAGTCAGAAGTTCCCTAATCCTCGGTATTCTGGTTGAGCCACCAACGAGAATCTAAAACAGTTTGCCTTGTTTTATATGTAATTATTAAATGAATGATTTACAACGTAATTAATATCTTCTGTCTTCATTTGTGCAGTGTTTAGAGCCAAATCAACTTGGTGGATCGCTTTAGTAAATAGATCAGTGCATAATTTGTTCAATTGAGATTTTGTCAACGGAACTTTCAAATCAATTTCATCATTAATCTCCATCTGAATTTAGCATTGAATCGATTAAAGATAGTGTAAAGATCCACTTACGAAGATATTTGTTTCTTCAATGTTATTTGACAAAAACTCTTTCGCTTCTCTGCATTTTGTGCGTAGTTTTTTAATTAATTTTGGTCGTTGATCGATATCATAACTCGAACTTTTCTTAAATTCCGTAAGTGCATATTTCATGATACGACCGTCAACATCTTGACCGCCTAAAATATATATCATTTACGTTTGAAAGAATAGTACATACCTAAATGAATATCGCCGGTCACAGCCTTGACGCCGACGTTATTACCAATCATTTCCAGAATGCTTACGTCTAACGTTCCTGAATTTAGAAAAATGCCGATATAATTTTATATCAAAGCTGACCTCCTCCAAAGTCGAAAACAAGAAGTTTAGAATTTCCAAGATTATTTTTCGCGTTATAAGCAATTGCAGCAGCGTTAGGTTCATGCAACAATCGCTTCAATTCTAGTCCTGCCAATTCAACTGCCTTTTTTGTTGCAGCCTTCTGATTCTCTTGAAATAATGCAGGAACAGTCACGACAACGCCAGTAACTTTTTGATTTAAATATTTCTGAAAATGTGTACAATTAATTCGTTCATTCTTTAATCGAATAAAATTTCCTACCTCAGCACAAACTTTTAGATACTTCAGTATCTCTGCGGAAACTTCTTCAGGCTTCAGAAATCGCTCATTTGGAGTTCCCTTATTCAGCACATACCCAGCGCATTTCTAAAGTCACGAGTTTTCATAGAGAAATACATTGAAATTACATGTCTTGTATCGACTTTGAATGTCCAGAGTTGACGAGATTCAGCAATAGGCAAACTGTGCAGGAATTCCCAACCAATTAACCGCTTTGAATCTTCAAGCTATGTATCTTTGTGGTAGTGATCATTCTAATTTACCATATAGGATATTCGACATGTCAGTGGGAGCATCCAAAGCAGGATTTCCAACCAAAATCTCAGCACCAAACGCGACAACTGAGGGCACGATATTCTTTCCTAAAATTCTCACACCCTCTCAAAATTATGATATTTGCATACCATCATCATGGTGAATGGCCTTGGGTTTGCCGTTTTCAATTACAGAAACACACGAATACGTGGTCCCCAAGTCGATGCCGATATAAACCATTGCTTATTTTTTAATTGTTGAAATTAAAATTTTGTACTGATTTAGGAAATAAATCATAGATTCATGCATAAATAAGTAAAAAAATCAATGATTATTAGGAGCAAGAAAGCAAGCTTTCACATTGAATGAGAGCTGATAAGAGAATAGAGATATCGAATATTTCGCGAGAAAAATTCTATCACCAGATTTGGAAGTTTTCTATTCGATATAAGATTCGTCACACTCTAATGTTCTTTTATTCATGCTTCTCTCAAATCTGATGTTCAAATCGGAATATGACAATTTGAGGGAAATGAATATTGAAAAGGTAAATAGTTTTCCTTCTTAAAATAATGATTTAGAAGTGAATGTAACCCTATTTAAACGACATCATCCCGTGTCGGGAATATACAAATTGAAGTTGAAAATAAGTGAGGAAGAAAAGGAAAATGACTATGGAAGACGAGAATTGAGAACTGAATGAGAGGATAAAGAATTTGGGAAGTGGGTTTTTGGATCACTCACTCGGTATTTTCTGTATCTTTTCATGTTCTATAGAATGGTATATGATTTGGGGATCTGTTCTTTATTTTAGAAAAATTGAAATTGCAGATAAAAATCCAACCTGAAAACGATAAAAGCAACATGCTGAAAGTATCACGAACTGTAGAGAAGAATGCGAATGAATAGCCATAATCCAATCGATTTGTTGAATTTGAAGTGTAATTTTACAAGAACCAATGAAAGATAAAAGAAATTCTAACAAATTTAAAATATAATGCAATGCAACGATGCACAAATTGAAAGAGATCGAAATTTTGCAGAGAAGTTGATGTGAAATGCCCGTCTATCTGACGATGAATTAACAGAGGAATTGGTCGTTCTACGAGAAGAAGTAGGAAGGCAGAGCCAGACGAGCGCAGTAGGCCTTGTCGACTGTAGTCGCGTTCGGGCAGGTCGAGTACGGCAGGCACGCCTGCAAATTTGAAGGTCACTTTCAAGTCGTCTACAAGATATTATGGAATTATCAACCTCGTCACGACGCATGCATCTCTCCGACGTTTGGCACATGTAAGTGTTCGAGTGGGAGCCCAGACAGTCTGAATGGGAATTTTTGTATAATTTCTCTTCAAATCATTTTCAACTCACCTTGACAAGTGCAGCTCAGTTCGTCGCTTCCATCGGCGCAGTGGGCGAACCCATCGCAGCGCATCCAGTCGGGATGGCAGTTGCCGTCGCACATGAACGTGTTCTCCAAGGGGCACTGCAAATCAATGAAGAGGTGTCATTTTCCCGATTCATCAACCCCACCTCTCTGCAATTCATCTCGTCAGATTTGTCCTCGCAGTGCCAAATTCCATCGCAGCGCTGCTCGGCCGGAATGCATTTGTTTTTGTTGCTGCGGGCGCATTTGAACGAATTTCCCAACTGAAATTGGAAAAGCCATCATTTTCATCAGAATTATAAATTGAACAACTCACATCACAAGTTCTGTCGCAGTCCCTTTCATCCTCTCCACCCACGCAGTCGGGGATGCCGTTGCACACCTGAAGAGGAGAATAGATTGATCATCACTCGAAGGATTTTTTTTTTCGAACTGAGTGATTTAACAAAGAGCAGAACCATTGCCAGTCAATTGTAGTAATTAATTCTAGAAAAATCAATCATTTCTAACCATGCTCTGCTGGATGCATTTGTGCTCTTTGCGACAAGCGAAGGCAGCCGTTGGATGGCAGTTCGGACAACTCGAGGCGCACTGAGACAGCTCGCCGCGGCACGCTTCGGCTAGCGGGTAGAAACGCGAGTCCGAGCAACGCACCATTTCTGTCTGCAACATTGATAAGTTACGAGTTGGATATAAGTTGATTGAAAATCAAGAACGGCGTAAGAAATACATCATTTTTATTCGATTTGATAAGACGGAAGATTGATTCACTAACCTTTTGATCACAACTTCGTTTTTCATAATTGCTAATTCCAATACATTTATCTCATTAATATCCCCCCTACCTCTTTAATGTCCATACAGGACCCAGGACAGTTCTGTTCGTCCATCGAATTGCTGCAGTCTGAGCGGCCATCGCAGACTCGCTCTCGCGACAGGCAAGTTCCGTCGTCGCAGAGAATCACTGCAGAGCTCGAACACGCACGGCAGTCACAGTCCTGCAAAATAAAAAATGGTAAAAATAAAATAAATTCTTGAACATGCTCTCTAGCCATTTTTCAACAAATGATATTAACAGGAATACGGAGAATACCAAACAAGAAGAGGCCATTTGGAACAATCTGACTTTCCGAATTTGAACTCGGAGATAGCAGTTTTAATCAAATAAGGTTTTGCAAAGAAAGTTGATTTCAAAAGTTTCTAATATAGAATGTCGTTTTCTATAATTCAAATGATTTGCCAACCTTTTCATCACTTGCATCCTCGCAGTCGCTCTTCCCATCGCACAATTTGCTAGCTGCCACGCACTCTCTTCCATTGCACATCTAGAAGAAATCATTCATTCTTTCCTCCAATTTACTCTCCCACCTTGGCTCCCTGAATGCAGACTTCGCAATCCTTCTCATCAGACCCGTCCCTGCAGTCATCGACTCCATTGCACAGGGCCTCCTGCGGCAGACACAGATTCTGTCCTCCACATTTGTGCTCGCCTTCCCGGCATTCCGATCCTGTGAAATTGAAACATCATTTGCGATTTTTCAAAGAAAAGTTATTGCCAATCTGTAATTTTTTAATACAAATTGTGAGTCAATAAATTATGCAAGACATACTGCAGTAGAAGGTTTCGTCAAACTTGTCCGGACAGTGGGCGATTCCATCGCAGAGTTGTGCGCCATTCAGGCAGATCAGATTGTGCGAAGAGTCATCCAAATGGCAAGAGAAGGGAGACTGGCAGGCTGCAAACAGAAAGGCAATTTGATTATAGAAATCTTGGTCTTGACTCTAATCGCGCGAGATCGATGGCAAAATTCCGACCCGCCAACATTTTTATAATGAAGCACTTCACTTACAGAGGCAGAAATTCTCATCAGACCCGTCTTTGCAGTCGGCCCTTCCGTTGCAACGAAGCGAGGAACTGATCACGATGTGCTGAAATGGACTATTCAGTTTAACAAAAAAAAAAATTATTGTGAGCTGTGCTAAATTCAACTCTTTGAGAATTTCAACATATTTTCTCTAATGATCAATCCATATCCATGATAATTAAAGGCCGTATTTGTAGATTTACTCGGATAAACAATCGACATTTGACAGAATCCTAATCTTCACGCTTCTTTCCCCAAACTAACCGGATCATTAGTGCAGCTGAATCCGAAGCCCACGCAGTCGGAGACATTGGTTGGGAAGTAGTGAATGAAGGGGATGCCTCCGTACTCGTCCTCTGCGTCGCCCTGGGGGATCCACGACGAGTTGATTCGGTCAGGAACGGGGAATTTGTGACCGGAACGCACCACCTGAAGATAGGAATTTGGTTGACTCTGAGTGAGAGAACAGCTTGTCAGGAAAATCTCGTTGCAAAGTGGCGTACCTTCATGTCGACGATCGGCTGTGATTCAGGGGCTACGGGACCGAAAAGAAGGAAGAGAAGGGGGACGAGAGAGAGGAGCAGAGCCAGAAAGAGACACAGGAAGATGAGGAAAAGCATCGAGGGAATCTGCAAACACAGGGAGGGATTTAATGATTGCATGGAGAGTTGGCGGAAGGCAGATTTGGGACTTTTGAACTCGCATATTAGACGGTAAATTATCCCAATCAATTTTGTATTACTATCTCTCATAGCGGGGTGAGAGATGATAACGACTTTTATGGTTGAAAACGGGTGTACGTAAATTTAAAATTTCATTTACATACACCCCTGGTTGAAAAGTCCAAAGTCTGAAGAAGGGCAAACCTCTTTGACGAACCCGCAACAGTGCGAAGCGAACCAATCCCTCACCGCGTCCATCTTCTGCTCAACGGACTCGGCAAACCCGCTGCAAATTAATGCATTGTTCCCAATTCCCATTTCTTCCAACTCACCCAGCCATTCCTGTCTCATCCATGCCTCTGCCCGTCTCTGCAGACCCGCCGTTTGCATCCATCAGGCCAATTCGCTCCTTCGACATCGGTTTGGTCCGAAATCCACAGAAATTCACTCAATTTCCGCAAAATTCGACCTGAAAATCGATAAAAAAAATTTTGGGCCCTCAAACGGTAAAAAAACGGAAAAGACTAATGCAAAGTGGTTGTTTCGCTCTCATTTTCGATCATTTCTCGTCGTCGATCTTCTATTTTCCCCTCATTTTCGGTGATTTTTTCTCGAACTTCCGAATTCCTTGTCTTATTCTACAGCTGATGCTTTATTATATGATCCCCATTTACAGGCCTTTAAAAAACTTTTAGAGGATAGTTGTTGAGAAAAATTCTCAACTTTCTCCTAGTCTCTGTTTCAAAATTTACTATTTTCTTGGAGTAGTGAAAAAAAACTTCTAAAATTCGTTGATTCAGAGCCAAACACACGAGGATGATGGCTCTGAATGAGAACAGGCTGGAGACGGATGGAGTGGAGAAATCGACGGCAGACGAAGAAAAGCCGACAATGGAAGAAGAGCTTGAAGAAGAACGAGGAAAAGAACAGCTGAAGAAGTTGGAAGAAGGACAGGAGGATGATGGGAAGAGACAGGCACAGGAGCAGAGAGAGAAGAGACAGGGATTTGGACAGACGCTCGCACAGAGACTCAGGATTGGCAGTGCAAGTGCCACGGTCGGCAGGCAGTACAGCAGGAGCAGATATAGCGAGGTTAGGAGATGATTCCATTCGCAAATATGGGTGTTTGGAGTTTTGATTCCAATTCATTTTTTCTACAAATTGAGATTTCGAACACTTTTTCTGAATCAAAGAATTCCAGAATGCTTATTTAACAAATCCTAAAATTCGAAGATTTTTATTTCGACTTTGCATGTAAAAATGAAACACATGCCAGTTCTTTAGAATGCTAGCATTACAGCTGACAATAAATAACACTCGCTACTGAAGTCACTGAAACTTTTGATACAGCGTCTCGATAGTGAAAATTTTCAGGCACTGCGCCGTCTCTTCGAGCCTGAAGCCTTCAAATTCGACTCGAGTGAAATCCAGGCAGCAGAGCCGTCCCTTTCCCTCGAGAGCCTGTCTCGTAAGTCCTAACATTCTGTACTTTGAAAGAAGCAAAAATCGTTTAGCAATTTCCTCTGCTATGTTTTTGCCATGACTGGATTAGTGTCTGAAGTTTAATACCTCAAATCTAAGATCCTCGAGAAATATCGGTGAAGAGACTTACCACAATCTGTAGACGTTTAATCAGTCTTTTGATTGAAGAAATCCTCGTCTTCACAATTTTCTTCAGGTTTTCTTTCTGAATTTGATCAATTGTAAATTTTCCTTTCCAACGTTTTCCCCCAATCCATCACTCACCAACCTCTTTCGCCATTTCAGTAGCCTCGAACGAGTTCCAGCGTTCGCTGTCCTCTCCCGGCACAGATGATCTGTTCTCGTCTGCCTTCACAGGCAATTCCCCCGGCTACCAGGGCTACTTCTGGCGTGGCGATCTCGCTCCTCGCATCTACACAAATCCCACGTTCTCTGTCAAAGTCTTTGTTGGGGGAGGTCAGTTTATGTTCAGGTCCTAGAGAAGAGATGCTTGGAGTAAATCCCTGGCATTCTCTTTTGCTGAAAATTAAAAATTTACGTGGAGAAATGCGTTGAGAAAAATTATAGGATTTCATAAATGGAAAATGTCCATCCATTTTTAAAGAGTGCAACAGCAACAAGTATGAAACTACATCAGGACAGCACGATTTTCCATAGAATTATATGAGTTGATAGAAATCGTGCAGTCATACTGTTGTTACCAGCTGCAACACCATGATTTTCTGACATTGGCATTGAACTTTGCGAGAAAAAATTGCTTTTCTACATATTTTATCATCCTTTTTGTGATTAGGCGAAATCGTGTAATTTCAGTGCCATGGGACATCATGGAAGAAGAGCTGATAGATTCGTTCCGTGCGTATGGAGGCTGCAGAGTGGAGTGGCCTGGCAAGGAGGCTCGCTACATGAGGGGCAAAGAGAGGGCCGCTTACGGCACTATCAGTGCAAGTCCTACTAAGGTAGCTTGAAGAAATTAGTGAAGCCTGAAGAAGCGTTGGAAAACGAGAATATAATGTGACCAGGATTACTCAATGTTTTCTATTTAGTTAAAGATATATAGCAGATTTTAGCTGATAAGCACTTATTGCGTGGAGTACCGTTTGGTGGTGGTTGGTCAAGCCGCCGCCACCCCACCTTTACTAACAATCTCAGAGTTTTTATACAAATTAGTTAGTTATAGCATAGGTAACCTAGCTGAAGTATGACTCCAATTGCTAACTGGCTTTAGTTTTGGAACTGGGCGATTTGAGCAAAATGGGTCAATTTTAGATTATTAGATTAAATTCCCACTGAAGAATTGATCATGAATATTGTCAAGACACAATTGTCGCTGTTCCAGGGTGCTGGCTACGTCTACATCATCTTCGACCAGGAGAGCAGCGTCCGCAATCTGCTGATCGACTGCGCGCAGCAGAGCAGGACGATCGGACAGTGGTTCTTCAACCTCAAGTGCAAGAAGCAACGCAATGTCCACGATCTCAACAGACAGGCGAGTCTAAACGACAATGACTGCTGATGGAGCAACTAAATGAGTGACTGGTTGCAGGTGCAAATCATCCCCTGGGTCACTTCGGATGCCTACTTCTCTACAACTCCTTCTGGCACGAAGATCGACACCAAAAAGACGGTGAGCAATGAGCCAATCGAGTGCGACGGGCTAAATTGAATGATGGCCAAATCTTTTTTGAAATTTCGCAGCTAAAATTACGAAGAAAAAATGATTGTATCGAGAATTTTAAAGTTTTGCGAGGTTTGCAACCATCGCCGCGTCTAGCAGATAAACAGTATTTACTTCGTTACGTGCTTTACTTTTGTAGAAATAGTAGAATGTAAAATTTGTCTAGCAGATTAGATTACGAGGTTTTGCTAAGCTCGCAGATTTTTCGAGTCCTCGATATAATTTATTTTCAACAACGAAGAGATCTTGTCTGAGGAGTAAATCAATAATTGCGTAGTGTTGAGGTGTTCGTGGGCGCCCTGCACGGAATGATCACGGCCCCCGTATTGTTCTCGATCATGAACGAGGTGTTTGGAGACGTAATTTATGCATCGCTCGACACTGACAAACACAAGTATCCCATTGGTGAGTCAACAAGATTTCGCGAAAATATCTGGTCTCAGAAAACTTCTAATCTCAATTCTCAACTCATCTATTCTGAAGCCTGAAAAAGAAATCTAATCTTCCACTCAGAATCTCTAGCAATTAAAATATTTCTCTTATGAGTAATTTTCTTTAAGAACGACTTTATGAGATATTCCAATCAATCGGTCCTTTTCCATAAACTAATATTATCAGGAAGCGGTCGCGTGACTTTCTCCTCCAACTATTCCTACTTCAAGGCCATCGATTCCGCCTTCCTCGAGGTGCAGACCAGCAAATTCAGTCAGTCTTTTCTTGCAAAATAGTCGAACAAATAGACTCGCAGAGAAGAAGATCCAAATCGACCCGTACCTGGAGGACTCGCCCTGCTCTCTCTGCTACGCCATTCCGGGGCCCTACTTCTGCCGCGAGAAACAGTGCTTTGCCTACTTCTGCTCTGATTGCTGGCAGGTTGGTTCTTAGAAATTGAAATAATGTTTCTTGATCATTCTGGCGCTTTGTTCAGACCCGTCACTCGCCAGAAAATGGTCGTTTCGGGCACCGCTCCCTGAATCGCATCGCCCCGCGCGCCTCGACGTCCTCGGTGAGTCTGGAATCGCCTCTGTCCCCCGCCCTGTCGAGTTCCAGCTGGTCTGCCCTCGAGTCCTCAGGCAGCACTTTTGATGTTCCCCCTCCCCACAGTCCCTGTCTCTTCCCCACTGGACGATACAATCCCATGGCGCCTCAGGTAGAACAGCATTTTTATTTTATCAGCGCTATCACAAATTGAATTGATAATTCATGTGAATTTCAACGACAGATTTTAACGGGGAGAAGCCGCACTTTGGCATTCCCTTGTCTGTTTTGTTTTGATCGATATCGCTAAAAACCCTTTAAAATCATGTGTAAATGAACTAAGATAAACGATCATAATTGGAAAGTTGTCCGACTCTTCTCTATATTTGCCAGTCTCTAGCATGTGTTAGCTGAAGTTTACTTGCTTTGTTTTGACTGACAATTCTATCATATTCTAACTGATCGCTTCATTCTCAGGTAGTGAACATGGGAATCGGTGCGGGCGTCTCCGGCTCTGGCGAGTTCTTCCCTCCTCGCTTCGCCCCAACCACCTTCCTCAACTACAACAACAACAATGAGAAGGTAGCTTTTCCGAATTCTGAGAAAATCCACAAGTTTCATATCAAGTGATTATTTCTTTGCTCAATTTCGAAAACTTTGATAGAAATAACGATTGACAAAATTCACGTTATTTGTATTTTTCTAGCGAATTGTCTAAAAATTTTAGTTCATAAATAAAAAAAACGGTGTAATGAATTAACATTCTTCGAAAAGTTGCAATATTCCACACATTATTGAAGTCTTTTTCTATTGTCTCACTACTTTTCAGCCGAGGGAACGCAGCAGCAAGTAGACAGTGGATGACGTACAATTCGTCTCCAATTCGATTCATCAATTGACTATTGAATCTATTCCACAAGTTTGTTAGTCTTTTATTCCCTTAATAATAATTAGTAATTAGTTGATAGGCTGTTTTAGTTTAGATTAGATAGATTTTATTGCTTTCAGATAGCTGTTCATTTTAGTTTAAATTTGTTAACTTTCCAATGTTTGTAAAATGATGTGAGTATCATTTGAGCGCGATCGAGTAATTAGTTTGTACCAACTGTTATAGATGTTTCAGCATCTCGTTTTATGGGTAGTTGAGTAGGTGATATCTTGTCTGCTCATTCATATCCTCTTTTTCTAGTTGATCTTCTCCCAAATAGTATTTTGTGTTGTTTTTCTATCTGCAATTAGTCATACTTTTTTTAGTTATCTTTCCAGATCTCTTGTATTTGTAAGCAGAATGCCATCATCGCGATCTAGATATGACACTCATATAGCGTCGATTCCTTTCGATAGTCGGTGACAACTGATGACAGTACAAGTGGCTCCTAATTTAATTGATCTTTTTCCGATCAGTACACCTTCTAATGATGTTACTTTATCTGCAATCAGTCACTTTCTTTTCTAATTTTGATCAGTTGTTAGTTATCTTATGCCATTTCTGCAGTGCTCCTCCCTGGCTGTGGATGGTTTTGTTAGCGGTAATAAAGAGTTGTTGTGTTTTGTTACATTTTGTTCTGTACGATTAGTTCCCCATTCAGCTTCATCCCTTCACTTTTCTTCTCTCTCCTTTGCTGATTCATTTTCCCGTTTCGTTCCCCTTCCCAGAAATTGACCGATTCGATTCCTGTGTCAGATAAGTTGTCCTCATTTGCAGCTGAGAGGCAGGTCTGCCTTTTGCTTTCCTCCCTCACTCTGTTCTTCCTTCTCAACTGCAATCCGCCTGTCTTATTTTCACTGCGCACTTTTGAATCTTGCCTGAGGTTCCAATCGGTTGGCGAAAAATCAAACGACAACATCGATTTCCCATTTTCGTTCTCTATTTCTCGAACTAATCCACTAATACGTGTGATTCAATTCGTTTCAGGAATCTGTATGCCATCAATTGACTGAACCCATTGCGATTCTCCAGACTGCTGGCCTCTATTCGTGGTTTGCATTTCAGCTCAAATCGGAAGTTCTCTGTTCTCAAAGCATGTAGTTGGATGGGCAAATTCACTGAAATGAGGTCAGTTGTATTTTTCCCTTTGGATCTCATTTATTCATAGCAGGCATGTTACCAACACAACATTTATAAATGTCATTGAAAGTTTCCTATATTTATCACCGACTTTCTTATCAACGGATAGGGAAGCTAAGGAGTGTAAGAAAAGATGACAAATAAAAAAGAGCCGTTGAGATATAGGAGACCGTTATTGAAGATCAAGAAAAGTTAGACAAAGTTAGGTTAAAATGTAAGCAATGACGTGCCAGTGACGAGAATAAGAGGCTGTACTTCTTCAACAATTCAGATCAGAACTCAGTCTTATTGTTTCAGTTTCCGATTCCACAATACTTGCATCTTCGTCGTTTTCGTCTGCATTTTCCTATTCGTGCTTTTCCACAATGCCTCCTTTAGAGGGCCTCCAAGGAGAAAGCCACTGTATGCATATTTTCTATTAGTTCTTGATAAAACTACCATATTCAGAGACAAACCGTTGATAAATCGTTCACTTCTGGCACAAAAGCTTCCCAAAGAAGGAACATTGTTCTGCTTCGTTATGACAATACCTGAAAATCATGAAACTAGAGTATGTGTTTGACATAATTGGATAAAACCATTAGGGTAGAAAGAGGAACGTTTACAATTGTCATTTTATGCAATGTTCCATGGGACTCGTTGCGTTAGATTGAGCAGCCAACAGTTGATCTGCTCCTGCGTATAAAAGCGCTTTTCCTAAAGAAAATTGGGGGAAGAGACCGGGAGATCAATGGACCCAGAGCTGGAATTTTTATCACTTCATCTTTTCCATATATAAATCAGTAAAATGCAAATACCAATTATTATCGCCGAACACACTGAATATTCAATTAAAAACAAATTACATCTCAGGCATATGCCGTGAATGAGACTTGGTTGAAACGTTGCACTCACGGAGAGTTCTTCTCGTCAGAGCCGCTTCGCAGCGACATGCCATTTTCGACTGCATTCGTTGGAATGTCGGACAATTATGAAGTAAGTAATTCATCATCAATTAAGCAAAAGGTTTATTTTCGAATTTAGGATTTGTTTCTCAAAACCAAATGGGCATTTTATCATGCATACACAGAGATCTCAGATAGCTTTGATTGGTATATGAAGGTAAGCTAAGCAATTTGATAAAATAATGTTTGAGACCTAAATAAAAATGAATATCTTCGCATTAAATGTGAATTCAAAGTGGTATTTTGGAAATTAAAAAATATGACAGCAAAACATGAAATAACAAGATAATAAAATTATTGGACTAGTGGAGAATAAGTCTAGATATGGAAGAAATCTATCCTTTTATCATTTGCATTTCCCTATGTTTAAAATTTTATTGTATTCAATATTCAAGTTGCCATTCAAAAATAACTATTCTAGTCTCCGATGTAACGTAAAATCAATTAAGGATCATTGTTTTCTAGCAGAGATAAATAACGTTTTGTAAAATTTCATCATACAACGAATTGCAGACTGATGATGATACTTACATAATTATGGAGCACCTAATGGAATACCTAAACACACTTGACCCTGCTAAACCTCAATATCTTGGGTACAGGATTAAAGAAAAATTGGTATAAGAATCATCAAAGATAAGCCGATATGTGATTTGCAGAAATATGGTCACAACAGCGGTGCAGGCTACATTCTGTCAAACGAAGCCGTGAAACGATTCATCGATTTGGCCTACGACAATAAGACAATCTGCCCCGACGATATAAATGAAGATCGAGGGATGGCAAGGTTAGAAACTCTTTACATTTTGATGATTTTCCCATAGCAAAATGCTTGCTGCCGAATCTTCTTCATCTCCTCATATAAATATATTCTTCTTATCTGAAAAGTCTCGTAAATTTATACATTAGTAAAATTTGTCGCTCCAATCAATCTTGTAAATTATATCTTTAAAAAATCAAATATCGAATTGAAATGAATCGATTTTTATGCAAATTAGGAAACATAAAATTATAGAAAATTTATTTCTTTTTCTAACAACATTATAAATTTCACGTTCTTATTTCTCCAAAATATAGATATTTTGCGATTCAAAAATTTTTGAAGTTTTCATAATTCAATGAAAATTTAGCATGATCTTTGCTTATTTATTGTTCATCGATTATTTGATCCAATTAATTTCCGAGGTTGATGGTTAACGATCCGAATAAAATTAGACACCGTTCTACTCAAATCGTCGAAGACTTAAGCCATGAAAGAGGCTTAATAAACTCATGATCAGGTTCTTATATTCGGATCGTTCACCAGATCAATTATGCCCGGTTCAAAAGACCTTTCGGATAACATTCCTTCCGTCCCACTTCATCCCAATTAGAAGCACGTATTTCTGATCATCCGTTTGCTTCCGCAGTCAAGCAGCCAAATCCGAAGATGCATGATTAATTCGAATTACAGATGCCTGGCCAACATTGGCATCATTCCAAGGAACACTTTGGACGAAGAAACAGGGACCAACAGATTTAACGCCTATCGACCGGATGACATGTTCCACGCCAAGATCGACGACTCTTGGCACTATTATCCTCCGAAGAAGGTAAGCACTCGAAGTATTAACAAATAATGAAGGTGTGACAATATTCAATTTTAACAACATAACTATTTCCGAGTTTATACGCAACAGTAGAAACGCCTGTTAGAAACTGGAGTACATGAAACATCGAATTTTATTTTAAATGTCTGAGAATAATAATTCAGCTAAAGAACATTTCCAACTAAACATCAGACATGAACGATGAGATAACTAAAATAATGATTTTCAATCGAAATGAAAATAAGGCAAGATTCGAATTTCAACCAGTTTAACAATCTAATTCTGGGTATATAAATCCATACGTGATTTTTCCCTTGTAAACCATCAACAATTTTTCCTAAAATATTCACTTTTACATTACTTCCAGCCAGCTGTCTGTCGAATATGATATTTTGCGAAATAAAAATTATTCAGGGTCATAATTGGGCTTCACGACAACTCATTTCGATGCACCACCTCACTCCAGATGAAATAAGGATCTACGACGATCTTCTGTACCGCGTCAAATCTCCTCAGCTTTCACAATTTTACTTTACTTAAAAATAAACTCATTCATACGGGCAAATAACTGTTAAAGCATTCCTAAATTTCATCTAGTGATATTCAAACGTGTGAAAGCTATTTTTAAAAAATTTTTAACTTCTGCTTAGTTTGTTCTCCGAACCTTTCAAATTATAATTTTATTTCTCTTTTTATAAGAACGCTCCGCGCGAGCATTCGTCATGATAAGAGTGATTATCAATGAGGGCAGACCTGACCCGAATTGCACTTCCTTTTTGGGGAGGAAACGGCAGTCCTAACAGAAACCACCAGCAACAACAGTTGTGTTATTTTTTATTGTATTTCATTTTTGCTACTAATAAAGTTTGTAGAGAAGTTTACTCTTGTTATCTCCCAACAGGCTAACAGAATCTCTCCTAACAGCACCCATCTTTCCTAGTTTTCGGTACTCAACTCTCTGGTGAACCGCCGAGAGCTATCACTTTGATACCTCAATTCGAACTCAACCTTTCGACTCCCCTTCCATCTTCTTACCGTTCCGCTATACCGTAGCGTCCGTCTGTATTCCCATGAGATCTTCCCCCTCTCTATAAAGACATCTCGAAATACCATTTTCATCTGCCTTTGCTCCCGGCTTATAGTCAACAAGTAACAATTTGAATTAGATATTTAGGCCAACAAATTATAATAGACTGTCAAATCTTAGTCCTCTAAAATCATTGAATGGAAAGTGAGAGGACCCAAGCTGCATAAAAAATTCATAGAATTCCAAACTGATTACTACTGTATAAGGTGGGTACGAAAGTATGGAGTAATACAAGATATTGAAAAATGTTCATACTCACTTTAATTGCTATTTTTTTCTAAATTTTTTAGATTTGAAGATAATCAGAGGAGAGCCTAAGGTTCTGAATTTGGTCCTATTCCGGAAACTCTAGCACGACATTTGAACGAATCCATTTGGCTACCACTCTATCATGTTCGTTGACGAAGAGAGACACAGGCGCGCCATGATTCAGAGTGTCACGGAATCATTTACAGTTATGAACAAGGGAAAAACAGGCACAAAATAGTTTAAAATAAAAAATGAAACCGAAATGGGCCTAAAATCGATAATGGTATAGCGTTTTAGTCACACTCACTAACACCTTGCAATCATTGTGCAAGAAATCGTTCGTCGTTAATGAATATAAGAGCATGGTTACGGATTCAAATGTCGAAGAAATTGTGACATTCTTGCCTCTTCACTTTGGCATTTCTTTTTTCAGTTTGATTCCGGTCTGCCTTTATGAATGATATCGAGTCGTAATAATTCAGAGAATTTTGCCCCGGTTGATTCATGGAAAAGTTTAAAATCAGCAATTTCAAATATCGTTCATTATTCCACACACTTTTGATCTCTACTGCACATAAGAACTATAAGCAATCAAAAGTACAATAAACACGGAGCTTTTGGAATGACGCAAATCCCTACTTCCTTCATCAGTCGATGCTCTGATTGGGGGTTTAGTCCTTTCTGCAATCAGCATTGTACATTAGCATTCAGTAGTCATTCCGCTGTCCAAGACATCCCTTATCAGTTCGATTCAAACGGCAGCCTCCAATCAGTTTCAATTCATCCGGTTCAGCAGCTTCTGCCCTCTTTCTATTGCCTCTGTCTTTGCTTATCACCTCATCCACTTATCGATAAGGGCCCATTATACGACCAATGGACTCTTTTTGTTTCATAATTTGATTTTTTTGTCATCTCGTTAAGCTGAAACTCATTCCATTTGTACTCACATCATAATTTACGTTTGAATCAGGAATAGATAAAGTTCATCTTCGTCTTTATTCTTCTTCTATTTTGATGGGGGAAAATGCTGATAATTGGTCATTAGGATCTTTTGAGCTGGGAAAATTCACTCGAAACATTTTTTCCTGTTTAATTTTCCCAATTACCTTCTTGTCAATTCCTGGTGTGAATAAAATCTCTCCATAAAATTACCTAGTTATTATCATCTATTTTTAAATAAAACATTAACTTTCAGGCAAATATGGAATATCCAATTTTGTTACGATAAACTCGAACAGTTTTAGGATGAAGGTTCTTCTTCTCCTTGCACTGGTGTCGCTCTCGCTGGCTGCAATTGTACAAGTCCCTCTGAGGAAAATCGAGCCTCTGAGGAACAGATTGATGAGAGAAGGGAAATGGCAGAACTACCTGAAAAGGAAGCAGCAGGACAGATACATCATGGAGAAGATGATGAGTGGGGCCGCTGTGCCTCAGAAAGTCAACGACTATGAAGACGAGGCGTACGTCGGAAATATAACCATCGGTTTGTCGCTTAGATTGATATAAATTTAGCAATAAGGAACCTAAATTTGTATTAGCTCTCAATAATACACATTTTTTCAAAAATAGACCAATTCTATTAACATAATCATTCTAATATTAATCCTATAATGTTCATATCAGCTGAAACTGAAATTTTAAAATCTATTCAGACTGTGAATTAGCAAATATCCGAAATTTCAGTACAATTAATCTCATGAGTGCGTGTAGATTCATCCCGCCATTTAAGAAAAATGCGAGAGGCGAAAGCGAATGGATAGGCATTTTCTAAAAATAATCTGAATATCGTAACGGCCAAATAGATTGAAGTTCGATCTTCACTTCCAAATGCGCGTAGAAAGGAAAGGAAAAAAAACTTGAATTTTCATTGTCAACACAGGTTAGAGACCATGAAAAGAATTCCATTCACATTTTCTCCAACGGTATTTTCTCAAGGAAAGATGCGAAGCCAAAAGAGATGAAATATACCAAATTTTCATAATTCCCTTTTGTATAGCCTAAACACCAACACACAGAATAAAGTGACGCATATAAAATTAATCGAATTCAGAAAAATAAAAAGTCAATGATGTTCGTAAGCAAAAAATCACAATTTTAGGCACACCACAGCAGCAATTTCAAGTCATTTTGGGTAAATAATTAGACATGTTGGAAATTATTAATCGAAATATTTTAGACACTGGATCTGCAAATCTTTGGATTCCTGACTCAATCTGCGGTACTCTGCCGCTGAATTGCCTCGAGGCAGATTGCGAAGGAGGTTAATCAGGATTAAGAATTTAAAAAATAATTTTACAAATTTCAGCCATCTGCCAGGTACGGAGCTATTCCATAATGACACTAGTTTCATCATTGGGATATAAAAGCTAATCTAAGATAAAACAATTTCTTAAGTTCTTCTGCAACAATCAAGCCTGCTGCGGAGCGCCTGATCCAGCTCATCCCGCCAATTCGTGCGCTAATCAGAACAAATTCCTGTCCAATGCCAGCAGCACTTACGTTACTGATGGAAGGAGTTTTATTATCGAGGTAAGTTTATGAATTCGCTATAAAAAATAATGCTTGAATTTTCGTATGGCACCGGCTCGGCCAAGGGCTTCTTAGGTAAGAGCGATTGAATGTTTTCTTGAACACTGACACGGTAAAATACAACCCGTGTCCGTGTCCGAGTTCGTCTCTCAAATATTAATTCATGTAGGAAAGGATACCATAACGTTTGGTGGGATTAACGAGCCACAACTGGCTGTTCCTAACACGATCTTCGGTCAAGCCACTTCGCTCGCTGCCTTCTTCGCCGAGCAACCAATCGATGGAATCTTAGTTATGTCAATGTTTTCTTTAATTATTACCAGGCACAAACTAGAGACAAATTTTTCTGGTATAAATTTCACTAAAAATCAACGCTCTGCATATGCATTTTTCAAAGTTCCTACTGTTTGAGCTGAACTGAATTATATCGATTAGAAATAATGGATGATTGGTCTGAGTTCTGTACTAACATTTTAGTTTTAAATCAATTTCGCCTTGGTTTCAATTTTTAAAATTGAGAATCGTCATCCAGATATCGACTTTAATCTCAGTTTATATCTATCTTTGATGATAAAACATTGATTTCGAAATTTTTATTTTAGGTTTGGCCTTTACTTCGATCGCCGTCGATCAAATCACTCCGCCCTTCATCAACGCGATCAATCAGAAGCTCGTAGATCAGCCTATTTTCACCGTCTTCCTTGAGCATGAGGGCGATCAGAACAATGTGCCCGGAGGTATCTAAGAACATCTTCAAAAGTTTCTTACTAATAAAACTAAGGTGTATATACGTATGGAGGTCTCGACGCGATGAACTGTGGTCCATTGATCGATACCGTGCCTCTGTCCTCGGCCACCTACTTCCAATTCAAAATGGCCGCCGTCAAGGCTGGATCATACTCCAATTCCAAGGGCTGGCAAGTCATTTCTGATACTGGTAAGATAAAATATCACTCGGAGCATAGCAACAAAGATATTTGAGGTACTTCGTTCATTGGAGCCCCACAGGACGTTGCGAACGGAATTGGCAATGCATTTGGAGCCACATGGGACCCTGAAAATGAGGTTGACATAATGCCATTAAATTATTTTAAAAAATACCAAAATGTTTCGAGGTATTCTGGGTCGACTGCAAAGCCACTGTTCCCACTTTGGATCTGACAATCGGAAGCAACACCTACTCTATCCAAGCAAATAACATGGTAGACTAATTCGCATAAAGATCATCCATTTGAGCTTTGAAAGATTGAAATTGACAATTACCCACTTCTTAGAGTTGGAATCAAAATTGATTTTCATGGTGACTCGGAATCGAAATTAAAATTATTAGGTCCAAAAGCATCTCGAGTTTTACCTTCTGATTATAAGTTTCAAAATCCCCTATCTGATAAGATGCTATATAAATTTATAAGTGAGCAAAAGATATCCTTTTTTAGATCGTCCCTTCGGGAGTCAACAGCACATGTCTACTTGCTGCCTTCCCCTTTAACTCATTCGGTTTTGGTCCGTAAGTATCTTAAATATCGAAACTTCTCTCAAAGGTTTGCTAAATCCTCAAGCTCAATTTTATCGAAACTCAACTGAAATTACAATTGAAGTTAAGTTGAATTAGAAAAGAAAAATTGGGGATGGAGTTTGAGCTTAGTTAAAGTTAAAAAGTTGAATATTTATTACCTGACTGCGAGAAATTTTGCTTCTCTGATAAAACCCATGGTTCTCGAGGAGGACTTTGGATATCCTAATCTATTCATTATTAAACTAAATTGATGTGTGAAAAACGTATTTTCTAAAAAAAATTGAAGGTTGAATATGATAGATATCTGCTGGACATTATTTTTTAAAAATGCAATACTTATCTAATTTTGTTTAGATCCTGGATCCTCGGTGACCCATTCATCAGACAGGTAAAATTGCATTAAAAATCGTTATTAACCAAAGTCCTTTTGACAGTACTGTAATGTTTATGGTGTTGGAGCCCAAAATATCGGATTTGCAACCAGCAACCAGAACCCGAAGTACAGCCTTTTCTGATCAAGAAATCGAATCATTTATTGTTGAAGTTGGATACATAAATAAAAATTGTTTCACAATCACTGTTCAGTTTTTCCGTAAACGACTTTAGCGATGATTGGCTTGAATGTTCTTTGATAATATTTGATACCGAAATCGGATTTGAGGACAGAAATGAGGCGAGAAAGTTTCCCGTTGGGGAGAACCGGACGATCACAGTTGAGGTCACCTTCCACCGGCTGTAGCACTTTGCCTGCAATGCATAATGCATCATAACTGAAAACTAAATTACTTGTGCCACAATTTGATAATCAAATTTAATGGGTAGCAGGTTTTAATCGAATTTGCTCGTTATTTTTTACCAACTCAAATAAGATTTCACAAACAAGAAATTGCGGGTTTAATGCTCTGATCTCGCATATCTCGTGTGTAAATGATCAAACATGAATAACTAAAATATGGAGAAAAACTAGAGGATACGAAGTTATGATAGCAAAAATTTTGAGATCTAAATCGAATTCGATATTCGTGTACACCTAATGAACACCCAAAATCATCACAACTGTTTTTTCACATAAATTAAAAGCTTAACACGATTGTTGAAATCTAATGAATCTTATTAAAATCTATATTCGTTACCTGATAGAACGTAGTGGCAGACGAAGGTGAAGAAGGAAGATTCTGTGAATTCTTTTCGAGTGAAATCGACGAGGAAATTCTTCTCATCGTCAGTCCAGGGGAAATAGCCAGCTGCTCGCAATTTCCAATATCTCAAATCCGATTTGATGTAAGAACAAAGTTCAGTTAGCACTTTCACCTGTACACTTTAATGATGCTCTTTTCCGTGGCCCATTCATTCCAGAACTCTTCCTTTGCAGGAATTCGGATGATTCTACCACAAACATCACGCAAAGAGAAGCCGGAAATGTCGATGAGAAGAGCTCGCAGCGATGACGATCGACCCTCAAATGGATATTAGGAATCAGATCTGGATAGACGCAGAACTAGGATAACATTTCGAATAGCAACTTTCCCTCAGATTGTTCTCATGAAATTTTTTCTCATTTTTAAATGTTTGGAAGATAAAACCTCGAATTTGATTTCAAAAGTTAACGGAAATGCGATTTAGAAAAGGCTTGCTTCAAAAGATTTAGGAATAGGATTCATTTATTTGATAACCAGGAATAAATATATTTCTATGAGGATGTACTTCTCCAAAGAATATCAACAAAGCCAACCATTGAAGCTTCATATCGTATGCATAATAAAAGAATGAAAGGCCTTACCTCAAACATGACAGACAGAGTGTTTGGACTGTATTCAAACTTCGATGGATGAACCTCAAACGAAGTGTTCCAATGAGCAAAATCCAAAGGTTCGACTGACAGCTCACTGAAGTCAGATTGAGTTGCTCAAAAATAAATCATTGAATAACAAACTCGTCAAGCTCGTCCGAATCTCCACCAATTGTCAGTTTGAAGCTGCCTGTGTGCGGGCGTTGGCATTTGTCACTGAATTATTCAACCATTTCATACATAATGCAGTCGCTTGAAATTTCATGCCTCCCATATTTGGCCACACAGATTCTCTTCAAATGGTGTGGATTGCAGGTGACAGCACCGTCGATGTCAGTGGGCGGAGAGCATAAAATGACAACATGGTACATATAATATAAAAAGAGAATACCAGTAACTGCGTCCCTAACAGAGCCGCCCCAGGCGAAGAAGAGACAGTTCGATTTGGAGAGCCAGTCGAACACTCCTTGCACCTGCGTGAGTTTCATTGCCTTTTTATGGTAACTGGACCAAAAATTATACTGTATCATTGAGTCCCTGAACTTTGCGTTGGAACACTTTCCTCCAATTTCGATCAAAGACTTCGCTCTCGAAGATCTTCGAATTGTGATGTCTGACCCAGGGCTCACGAAAATGAGAAAAGGCTACAGGTAACTGAACGTCTTCCTTCGACAACTGCAATTCCACATCGTTTGATAGATTCCGAAGAAATAATAGACGTAACTTCATTTCCATTTCGTTTTTTTAGTTTTGAAAAGTCACCTCAATTTAGGGACGATCAATTTTGATATTGTAAAAATCGCATGTCATTTTAACTTGGATCTCAAGTTTGTACTATAAAAATATCTTATTCGATCATGATTTCATCCTAGATGTTGGCATCACAAGTCTATCGATTTCTACTTCGATCTCGATTTTTTCTCGCAAATTTTCAATATTCTAAATCTATTTTGAGTTCGATTTGATTGGATTTTACTCCTTAACAAATTCCGATCTTCGGACTCGTCCATTCTTCCATTCGCCAGAACCCAAAGATTACATTACCCTAAAAAATCACCTTATCAAAAGTATCGCATGCATTCTCGAATTGATCGTTGCTCTCCGCTGAATTCACATCGACTGATGAAACTAGGACAGAAAAGTAGCAGAATAGCAGAAATACAGATCGAATCACAGACGGGAGCATCAATTCACAGCCACGAGCAGACGAATAGAAAGAATGAAAACGCTCACGTTCTCTTATCTCCCTTCCCATCAAAACCTTCGAATAATCTTTTATCCCTCGATGTTTCCAAATCTCCCAATTGCAACAAAAAAATTGTGACAAATGTTGAATTACATCATTCGTGAATTTATGGAATATCATAAGATTTTATTCAATGTTACATTACACAAATTGACAAGAATCAGTTTAGTCGAAGACGGGACATGGAAGAAGTTCGGATTCGACGATCGTTCTGTAGATCGATTTTGGACTGTCTTGAACGACTCGGAACAAAACTATCCCTGAAATCAGAAGCTTGACATTGTAAAATAACGATCAACTACGAAAAAACGATGGGCAAATTCGAGTGTGCCAAATGTGTGAGTAATTTCAATCTGCTGTCAAAATATTAACTGAGTCATAGAATTGTCGTCGAGTCGAACGCTAACAAAATGCGCGTTATTTATTATTTTGTATTAATTGATCGTTCAGCCAATATCATGATGAAAAAATCTTATCTTCATCATTCAAATGGAAAAGATAAAGGTTGAAGATTATCCGAAAAAAGCCTTTAAATTTGCGTTGAATTCCTTATAACAATAATGATTGAAGAATAGTCTGGAAAATCAACTTACAATCGACGTCCTGAACAGGAGTGAAGCGGAGCATTCCATAGATGTTCGTAATGATCTCTCCCAATTCAGTCTCGTTCTGAGGCAGATCCACAATGGTCATGTGTGGGTGATAATCTGGCCATTTGTCTGCTGTCTTGATGCCGTGCAGGGCAAAGCGATTCCGAATTATTCCTGAAAGATAACCATTCTTTTTAAATCAAACATTTAATTAGAAATTTGAGACATTAAGAACAAGAAATACAAGAAGAGACATGGACATTTTGTGAGAATTAATCTAGGATTGCATCATCAAGGCTTCCAACTATAGAATTACGATAGGGAAAACTAGAATGCGTATTTTGGTATCAAAATGTTGACTTTGAAAGCAGATTTCAAAGTGCGAACATTTATTATCAGCCTTAAATTAGAAATTTTGCAGATTACAAATAGAGAATAGAGGAATAAAAATTGAATAGTCGGAAAAACTCGAGTTTAATAATGAAAAAATCTGAACCATTACGCTCAAAACAATAATCTCACCATGCATTCTGGTGAATTTATCCGTTGCATCATTGTCCAGCTGTCCATAGAGAATGGAATTTCCGAAATGATTTGTGCCATTGAATCTGATTGTGAGGTTGTGTTTGAAGTAGCAGAGCTCCATGGCCAATTCAGTCATTGCCTGTTTGGCACTGCAATTCATCTGTCAGTCTATGAAATGGTTTTGTCGGATTTGCAAAATTTGGAGATGTGAAGTGCTACTATTATTGGCTTTCAATTGCAGCGCGATAAAGAATAGTAGTGAGTTGAAAACGAGAAGAAATCAGGGTGCTTGTAATTTCAAGTTTGAGAAATTCGGAGTCAGTATTGCAAATTTGCGAAACTCCTGAATAAAAATCGAAACCCCGAACATCTAAGGAAAAGTCATATTCGCCTATCTCTGATCCCCAAAAATTCACTCCAATGCAGTTATCATACTCTTTCCATTGCTCGTCCTGAATATTGAAGACATCCAGAGTGGTGTGCAATTTGTCGTTGTCCTGTATATAAGGAGCGAATCGTTTATCCCTCGACAGCAGAATGTCTTCGACTTCTGTTTTCTGTGCAATTACCTAAAAGCACCTTTACCTATCAAAATTAAAAAATAAACTCACATCAGGACTGTTGATTTTGCAGCCGACAAAGGCATTGATTCGCTGATTTTTACCAGAAGAAGCGAAATGGAAGAATGTCACGACAAAAAGCAGCGCGAATAATCTCATCACGAGGAATAGAAAAATGGAAAAAAGAAAAAAATACGATTGGAATAATCGATAAGAACAGCAACTCTTTGTGGTCAATAAATAGCCCGCGATTGTTGTTTATACGATCTGATTCACAGAAAGATTGCCACTTCTCACATCATATTCTCTGTTGCTTTACAGCTACTTTCTTTTGTTCTTTCTGGCAATCAATGACAAGAATAGTTGAAAAATTACTATGAGCGCATTTCTTTAAAATCAGCGATTTTCAAAGTGAATTGACAAGTAGCGAAAAAAATCAGAATATTGACGTGAAGTCAACTCCAATGTTTATGTCATATCTGACTCTTTTCGTTTCTCTAACTTTGCAAGATTTCAATACGAAAATTGAAATGCACAATTTGGAAAATTTATTGTCTCTTTGGAGCAAATTCGATAGAAAGAAGCATCTAAAATCTTGATAAGCAAAGACAACACATTTTTTATCCTTGAGAGATTTTGCTCAAATATCATATTGAAATAAAAAATGCGCCAAAATTCAGGACAAAATTAATGAGAAAAAATAATGACGTTGAGCGCTTTTCATGAATGAAGTTCAAAATTTATCTAATAAAAAGTGCAACATGCTATCAAAATCTAACAATTCGTAAAAGTGCTGAATTTAAACTTAAAAAAGAACTAAAATTAGGAAAAAGTGTTGGCTAACTGTCTTTCTGCCAATTTCTCAATAGTTATCCAGAATGGATTTCCTGGTGAAGTTCTTCTCGATGTGGCTGAACGGATTATCCATTTCGGTCGGCTTGCCAACTGTCAGCGGGTCCGTTTCTGCCAGCTTCTGCAAACACGAAATTCAATGCCATCACCAAAAATGAACGTTTCTATTTTTCAGTTATAAAAAAAATCGTGATTTTGGTTCAAAACAATAGTTGACAAAAATATCAATAATCTTCTATTATACTTGAATGAAAAATTAGATAAATTCAGTACTTTTCAAAAGCATCCCGAATATTCTAAGCTATTTGGATACAAACCTAAATGGCAAGTTAAAAGCATTTTATCACGAACCTTCCTGTCCTGATACATTCGTTTGATGTCGACGTCAAGCTGCTTGTCGATTCGAAGAGATTGCAGACCATCGCCCATTAAGTACGAGCACTGGGCACATAAGAACTGTTTAAAACGTAGTTTATCATAAATACCTGATGCGGTAGCAGACCACTGAACATGGAGAGAAAGGGGAAGGAGGAAGGCGAAGATAAGGGGCGGCTCAGAGCTTCCTGCAACGGTATAAGCGAGTTAAAATGAAGTTGGGAATGCATTGAGATAGAAAATATCTGGGCATGAGTTTTTTCCAACGATATTTCTTAAATATACTTTTCGCTTTTTCCCGATAAGAAAGTACTTATCATAGCTAAAATTTTCTAATTCGACATTTTAGTAAGGCTTCTTCTATTATCCAATTGACTTCTTTACTCACCATGATGAGGGATCCAGCAGTTCCCTCGCAGGTGACATCGAACTTGGCCTTGTAGCAGTCCATGAGGCACTTGCCCGTCCTGCAGCCCTCCGACAGCATCAAACTCCCCATGTGCGGCTCCACCATTCGATGCAAATCCACCAGGGGAATGTTGATCAGACCTGGAATCGACTGAATGCTAGTTTATTGGAGTGAATGACTGACGGACTTACCGAGAATGTCTTTGAGTGCAAAGCCGGTCATATATTCGGTTGCGTGGCATTGACTCTCACAGCCCTTCCGCACATTGTCTGTGTTCGCGATGATGCAACCGATCAGGGCATCGAAAGCTGAAACGATTACTGTTTCGCCTTAAAGTTACAGAGAAATTTCTTATACTTTTATCTCGAACTTTCTATCAATTTCGGGTTTCAAATGTTTCGACACGATGGCAGGCGTTCCGAAATTTGCAACTGGTCCATTTAAAAAAAAAATTGAAGAAACTAAATAATGACAAGCAGGATTCTAGCATCCTATCGTTTAAATTCAAGTGTAACTAATTTAAGGCAATCGCCGCTCCTGTCCTGATTCACAGCAAAAACACGAGAATAGCCGACCTTCTCTCTGATCGTGGCACAAGTACTTGACTCCACTGGTGAAGGAGTCGAAGAAATCGCGATTCGAGCAGTGCGTCAGGGGAGTCATGCACTTCACTGCATCCTCGTATCGGCTGAACGAAGAAGTGGTAAAAGCAAATTGAAAACCACAAAAATGCAAAACAGGATAGTAACAACTAGAAAAATTCTCACGCTGCTTCGTATGGCTTTAGATTTTCGAGTTTTCAACAAAATATAAAGTTCTCATGAAAATGAAAACAAAACATCTCCAAAATTCAAATGGAACACTTACCTGCAAATATCAACGAGATCGTTGGAAATAGAGCTGCTGGAGATGAAGCCGTCCAGAACCTGGCTCACTTCTGACGAACAGGCCGATTCGCAGTCCTCCGGCAAATCAACTGAAATAATCATGTTCGTGATCTATGTTGTTCTGGTCAAACGAAGTGACAGATCGTGTGTTGAAAAATAGGGAGAAAAGACAAGAGGCAGAAGAAATTGCGTATCCACACTCTTTCCACTGTCCCTCGCTAACTCTTTCTCTGCGCTCTAGCCTTCCTCTTTGCGCATAGTCATGGCGCGCATTTTAACACACGAACTGCCACTTCATTTGACCGATAAAATAAAATGAGATGGCTTTATTCAAATTTCTCACATTATTAAAAGTGGGCATTTTGAAATTCAGATCCATTTCGAAGAACATTAATGCAAGAAACCTTGTAGAATTACGAATAACTCGAACTCGATAAGACATTCTTGTTAGTATTATGACATTTCATTCTTCAAAAACAGAACACACAGAAATGATGACATACCGTATTTTTCACCGTGTGTGTCCCAAAAGGAAGGCGCACTGATTGAACCGAAAGGAGATTTACGATTGGGGGAAGAGTCAGAAGGCACGAACAGACAGATCAGCAGGAGCCAGGCTGACATTCAACTGAATATCGAGTTTTTGAATTAAGAATTGCGCTGTTCTGAATTGAAAAGATGAAACACGACCAAAACGAGAAACGTCAAAGACTAGAGAAAACTAGGGAACAATTAGCGAACGATTCTGGTGATCTTGAATCATTCAAGGAAAGATGATTCAGAGAGGAATGATGGCGCGATTATGGTGAGCAGAAAATGAAACAATCGAAGGACGAATAGCAATTTTTAACACATGACACAACAATTCACTTGTACCTACAAGTACTTTCGATTGTCTTTGAAAAAGACTTGTAGATTAGGTCCCCCAAACGTATCTTGGGGAAAAGTATGGTAGTCGAGTTGGGTATGAAAATGATTAATTTCATTCACACTAGTTAATTCTTGAATGAAATGCACAAAATTGTGTTGAAAATGAGGACAATTACGAAAAAAATTAGAAGGAAATCGAGAAAGAGTTCAAAACTGGACTCGTCGTTTGCTGTTTATCCGTAAAATAAGCGCTCACAACGTTGATGCCCTCCGCCCAAAAAAACTCTGCGTCCCTGCTCCTTCAACACTACACTCCTTTCCTTGCCTGTTAGCGGGGAATCGCGACGCGTCGCATGATATGGCTCTTGCTGGGAAGATATTTACTCTTATTCTTTTCGCTTGTTCTGATATAAACTTTATTATTCACCGCTACCAAATAGACTGATTATTCCAATCATCGACTCACAAGGCATCTGTCTGGGAAAAGGTACTGCCCTCTTGCCACCACCCTACAGGACCCAGCAGGGCATTACAATTTCTCTAATGGATATCTACATCACTACTTATGAATTATCTTTGTGAGATCACTCTAGTAGATAACTGGTCGATCACTGAAAGACTATTCTCCGATTGTTAAACGTGCATTCTACAAGAATAAATATTAATTAATCAAACTATCTAGAAGGCGCGTCGGTTTTATTCGCAGGTGAAAGTCCCTCAAATATGGAATCAGTCACTAAATATTTTTACCTGGATGATGTACGAGCAACGGACATCGAGATTTTAAGAATATTGGTTGATCTCCTTTCGTGGAAATCACTCTTGGATACAAATAGAGCGCTTTTCATGAATAAAACAACCTCCGCTTTTATTTTTTAATATAAACACAGAGAAAAGTTCCCGCATTCCTCTCGATTCGGCTCCGCAGCGGAGCCGAGTCGGGAGGAATGCGAGACGAATGCAGGACGAATGCGAGAGGAATGCGGGAACTTTTCTCTGTGAAACCCTTTTGAATGGGTTCGCTTTATATTTTTATTTTATTCTCCTACTCAAGATCTACAAAATAAAAAAAATCATTCAATTTGGTTCAGAAATAAGGAAGTTAGGAATTTTTTCTTGACATGGGGCATGTAAAAATTTGAAATTAGCATAATTCCGTCCACTTGCATTTTTGCGAAAAACGGATAGCACCACGAGGATCAGCGTGAAAACTGAACAAGATATGTGGGAATCAGCCAAATCGACGAACCCCTGGAAACAACGACTTTGGTCCTTACTGGCATTCACTCTAAATTATTTTTGACTTATTCCGTCATAATTACTTATTATATTATTTTATATGCTTAATTCATCTTTGGTTATTGAAAATGCAATAATTATCGTATCGTTGTCAAACCAGCCGTGAAAATAAATGGGTTTGAAAATGATTAAATAGAACTAGCTTGAACAAGTTAATTTATCACGACTGTCAGGATTAGAAAATAATTTATTTTTCAATCAAACTTTGTATTTAGTTTCACAATGTGAGTTGTGTTCTTATGAATTCGAATTCTAAGCAAGTAATAACAGAATTTTACTGATATGATTGTCTGTGGATGGATGCGACAATGCAGCTGATAAGGTAAGACATTTTGGGAGCAGAATTGGAAATGGTGAGTTGAGTGTCTTTTCTTTGAAATGCTAATTATCATACCTGATAAATTTTTGAGTAAATGAAGTCGAATCTTCATAATTCTCAGATTTCAAAATGTTGCGATTCAAAAACACCAACTTCTTCATCACCCAAACGTATAAAATTCAGAAGTTCGTCCTGCTACTTTTCGTCGTTGCTGCTTCGGCCTTCGTCGCTCAAAAGAGTAAGTTAATTTAGTTTTCCCCATAAATCTAAAAATTCTTGGGACAAAGAAAAACGAAACGCAATTTTGATGCGCAGAAACTAGTGCGTTGTTTGAAGCAAACCTTACGACAACTCATCGATTCAGTGAATGAATGTGACAACTATTTGTAAATACACAATGCATACTTTTCATATTTGAATTATTGCATTATTCACTTCGTCTCAAGTTATCGATCATCTACAATAAGAAGGCTTGGGAGTGGGTGAGATCAGTGCTGATTATTTGGTTTGGGTGGATGGTTGATGTATTCAAATTTGGTTGTGAACCGATCGCAGGACTCATATTATGCACAATTGGACTATGAATTACAAATTTAACAAATCGCAAATTGAAATTCTAACTGATTATCGATATAAATTTAGAAGAAAAAAACATTATGCTGAAAATTGTGATAATTCAGGAGTAATATCGCCTGAACTGGAACAATTGACCGGGTCAGAATTGGTTGATTACGTCAATCAGCATCAGACTTCATGGAAGATATGTGTGAAAATGAGGATTTATTCGAATTCCTCAAATTTCAGGCGAAACTATCGAGTGCATTCAATACGTTGACAGTGGAAGAACGAAAGAGGAGAATGGGTGTGAAGAGCATCGAAGTACCTGCTGAATACAGGGTTTGTTCATCCAGAAAGGTTGACAATGGAAGCCTGGAAAGAGTAGTTGCAATAGTTGCATCACTACAACTGAAATAATATGGAAAATAATGTCTTCCCTAATAAATCTTATACTTTACTGCATGCAATCATGTTATGATGCAACGACTTTTTTCAAATTTCCCAACCTATAAAAGACGGAATGGATGAAAATGACGAATGATGAAACGATTTTCTGTATTTGATGAAATGGAGTAGTGTCGTGTTAGATGACGAAAAGAAAGTATTTAGTATGGATTGTGAGCACTCCATTATTTCGTCAAATATAAAAAGCGTAGCGTTATTTTGCTATTTTTGATATTATTATTATTCCGTCATTTACAAACACCCAGAAATGCAGATTTGAATGAGTTGCAGATGAAAGAAGTGACTCATCGCGAAATTCCCGATGACCAGATTCCCAGCACTTTCGATGCACAAACCCAATGGCCCAACTGTCAATTAGTAGGACATTGCAAAATATAAATATCATGCACTTTTCGGTGCCATTTTCAGTACATTATTTTTCCTACTTCTTCATCCAGATTATTTGAAATTAGTTGTAAAAGATATAGGAAAGAGTACAAATTAACGAAGATCGGAATCTAAACTGAAACTACTTTTCGAACTAAAATAGCTGAATCGAAGCCAATGCGAATATATGTCACTGAAGCGAAAACTACGCTTATCCCTAATTTAAAACCTAGATCAGCCACATCCGCGATCAGTCAGCATGTGGTTCGTGCTGGGCAATAAGCAGCGCGGAAGCTATGTCTGACAGACTCTGCATATTTTCGAATGGACAAATCCAAGTAAGCTGCAATAGAGAGCAAAGGGTTCAAATTTATTATGATTTTGTCATTTTTCTTAACATAATGATTATGTCTGCGCGAAGCTTCGATCTCGACTTGGAGGGAAAGAATTGAACATCAATTTCGAATTCAAAGGAGAAAATTTTTTAACTTTAAGTTCGAAATTTTTAAAATTCAAACATCAGTTTTGATTTTTTCAATTTCCAACTTCGCACATCCTTAGTAGTAATCGATCCAGCTGACTTTTAGCTGGATTGCAGTTTGATTCACTGACTATGCATGATAAATTTCATTTTTAAAAAATCGACGCTAATAAGGGTACAGACTTGCTAGGTATTCAAAATTCGGTGCTTCTAAGCTTGTGCTTTGCCGCTGTATTCTAGACATTTTTAATTAGATGATCTTCAGATTGAAGAATAAAGTTTAAAATCTTTTGAGAATGACTTTATTCATAAAATATGCTGTTGAAATTTAAATTCAGGTCTCAATTTCTGCCGTTGACATTCTAAGCTGTTGCGGATTAATTTGCAATGAAAATTGTATCGGTGGTTATCCAATCGAAGCGTTCAAAAATTGGGTTTCCAAGGGATATGTGACTGGTAAATTCTTATTCTCGTTTGCAAAATATAAGAAATCAGCTTATACATATGAAATGGTTTATACTAATTTGAAAATTTGTTCATGGTGAATATGCTTCTTCGAAAGATATTTTTATTTAGATGGGAATCAGGGGTGTACAAAATTGAATTTTGAAATTTCGAAAAAAAAAAAACTAAACGATAATAGTTCCTCAGATATGGCGAAATGAAAAACGAAAATGCGGATTTTCATAGACCCCTGGTGAGATGAATTGTAACCTATTCTATTCAGGAGGTGACTACAATAGTGGCGAAGGATGCAAGCCGTACCCATGGGCTGGAGTATCAAATTACTAATTTTTAAAATAAATCATTATTTTGAGTTTAAACCTTTAAATTTACATATCTTAATTTCAGTGCGAGGAGAATCATACAACGGGCCGCAATGTATTGTTTGCATCAACCTCAAAGTCCATTCAACATTTTTTTTCAGAATTGCTCTCTAATTCCATATCTCGAACCAAAATGTGTCCATGAATGTGAAGCGGGTAAAGAGTTGAAATGTTGCTTCCGGGCTGAATAATTTAGCATTTCTCTACTTGTAGATTTATGAACATCATATTTTAGGATATTCGAAATCGTACAACGACGATTTATATTTTGGTTCGTGAAAATTACGCTTCCTAATCACAACGAATGAATATTATTTCAAGGCCAGTCAGCCTATGCTGTCAGCAAACAGGTGGCAGACATTCAGAAGGAACTTATGACTAATGGGCCTATCGTTCTGGCTTATAAGTAGGTCTATTTTATTCTATCAAATCGAACCTAAGCACAATTAAAATTTAAGCAATTATAAAATCGAAATTCCTATTAGTCAAGTGTGTTAAAAAGTCAAACGAGAAATCTCTTGAAGTTAAAAGATCTTAGAAAGTATGAATGGAATCTAGAAGCCTGAAGATTTATAAAAGCAGTTCATTATCATAGAAATCTGATTTCGAAGAATTCCCAATCGTTTTGAAGACTTAAACAGGAAAATCACATCATTTTCATTTTTATGCAAATGATTGAAAAAGATAGAGATAATACAAACATTTAGTTGCATTTCGAAATAGAAATCGAACCTAAAATAATAAAAAATAAAAATGTGTTGTTTCGGGCTTTAATATAAATTTTAGCATTTATGAGGACTTTGAGCATTACACTGGAGGCATTTACATCCATACGGCTGGCAGCTATACGGGAGGACATGCTGTGAAGCTGGTCGGGTGGGGAACTGAGAACGGAACTCCGTTCTGGCGCATCGCTAATTCGTGGAATGCTGACTGGGTATCAGAAACATTCTATCGACTTGCGTGAAATATAAAAAAAAAAATAATAATAATTTCTGAACAATCTTTTCGCAGGAAATTATAAGAAATTTGAAAAATAATCAAAAAATTCAGGGCGAGAACGGCTTCTTCAGAATCCTGAGAGGAGTGGATGAATGCGGAATCGAGGTGAATTATTTTTTCTTGAAAAAAAAAGCTGATCAAATGAATAATATTGGCGAAATGTTTCCATAACGACTAAATTTCCTCTTTAAAATATAACGAATTTTAGAGCGGAGCTGTAGCAGGACTTCCAAAAATTTAATATGACATCAAAAATGAATCCTAATGAGATGGCGTTGAAAATAAACATGTTCGAGTATTCTGTTTGACATCAGAAAAATCTTCTAATTACATTGAAGGTTTTAAGGCCCAGTCATGATCGAAAAATTTTTAAAATAACTCGGATCGGGTCTGACAAGGGAAGGTTCCGAAGCGTTAATCGCCAAATTGGTTCAATGTGGTCTCAAAATATTTATATCAGCCTAAAATGTCGATTTATATAGGTTTTATCGGCGGATATCCACTTTTTAGCTAGAAAATAATATTCGAAGTTTCTTCATCAACACTTTATTATGCTTCAAGACTGAAAATCGACCCGTCTGATTAACAACCCGAAACCCAGAAATCACGTAGATGCATGTAATTTAAAGAGAATCGTATGAGAAGAGGGGATAATACAAACGAGCTATTTCCGAATCTTCACTTACAAAACGAGCTGCAATAGACGACAAATAATCGCTGGAAGAATAAAAATCCGAAACAAATACTAATCACAATAGTGACAGTTAAAAATCTGTACGAAAGCGTAAAGAAGAAAGTGAAATTTCCAAGAGTGCATCATAATTTAAAAAAAAAATGAAAGTAACACTTTCTCTTCCACAAATAAAGCAACACAAGTAAGTAAGAAGAAACATAAATAATTTTAAAAAGTTGGATTTTGTTTGATAAACCAGAAAGATAAAACAATCCACACTGGGAATACCCGAAAGGATGATAAATGGGGGACAAAGTTATGGAGAAGAAAGATGGTTTGGTGAATTTAAGGAAATGGTGATAAGGAAATTAAGCACAAGAATGAAAGGGCCGAAATGGCAGAACAGGTCAATGGCAAGAGATTGAAATTGGGATAAAAATGAGAGGAAGGAGGGACTGACTGATTGGGGATGAGAGAATGGAGGGACGAGGGAATAAAGAGAAGGAACCGAGTGATCTGCCTGCCTACTTGCTGTTGATTCCATTGGCAGCCGATTCGTCGTCACCGACCATCTGTGCCTCGGCCACATACAGCTTCTCATCGATCTCCTTAGGAATGGGCGCGATCGCAGTGCGCAGCTCGGCCTCGATGCGACGCAGATTGTATCTGTCCTCGTACGTCACCAAGTTGATCGCCACACCCAAGTGTCCGTAGCGGCCGGAACTGCAAACGAGTAATTTTTGCAAAATCAAAACGATCCGATTGAAATGGAACTCATCTTCATATTTCAATTTCTTCACTACCGAAATTATTTTTCATTCTTTTGCAGATTTGAAACTTTTCGAACCACCGTTATCACATAAAATAATAGTGGAGCTTTACAAGAAAAAGCATATTCACTTTGTGTATCCAGTTTCATATTGGGTAGCCGTGATTAGAGAAAGGCTGAACGCTTGTTCATCTACTCACCGTCCAATCCTGTGCAGATAAGTCTCGGCGTTGCGCGGGAAGTCGAAGTTGATGACCACGTTGACAGCCTGGATGTCGATGCCTGAAGCGAGATCTATGTATCCGCTTGTCATTCAGTCATGCATACCCCTGGTGAGGAGATCGGAGCAGACGAGATTGCGGCAGTTGCCCTGTCGGAAGTCGTGGAAGACTCGATTACGGTGCGGCTGGCTCATCTTCGAGTGGATGTAGTAGCAGCTGTAGCCGATCTCCGTGATCTTCTTCGCCAGCAGCTCCACGCGCTGAGTCGAGTTGCAGAAGATGATCGCCTGATTGATGCGCAGCTGAAATGGCGTCATTCTTGATTAGAAAACAATTTTCCAATAAGTTTCGATTTTTGCGATTTAAAATGTTTTCGAAATAATTCGGAAGGGAATCTCGGACTGATCCTATCTTCAAAATATCCCGAAAAATCCAAATCTTCATTGTACTTGCCTTGCGGAAGAGGGTGTTGAGGCAGTGGACCTTCTGTTTCTCCTGCACGAAAGCGTAGTACTGCGTCACTCCGAGCAGAGTGAGCTCGTCCATCAGATTGATCTCGTAGGGCTTCTTCATGTGCTTCTCCATGAACGTGGTCACCGTGTAGGGGAACGTGGCCGAGTAGAGCATGATCTGCCTGGTCGCGGGCAGATGCTTGATCACGTTGTCAAGAGCGCCCTGCATAGTTCAATACTTCAGGATTTCACAAACGCCATTTTTTATCTTCTAATTTTTCACCATCGTCTTGTTAACCAGAATCCGACTTGCCCAGATTTACAAAAATTGCGCAACCATCATGCAGGTGCAGATTGTGGATAATTCTGTTCAGAACTACTACAACTCGTTATCATCATTCTAATCTTTCAGTTTGTCTAACCTGGAAGTCCTGTCCGAGGAGCTTGTCAGCCTCGTCGAGCACGAGCACCTTGCACTTAGCGATCTTGGCGATGCCCTTCTCGATCAGGTCGAGCACTCTGCCGGGCGTGCCGATCATCAACTGCACCACTCCGTTCAGACGCATGATGTCGTCGCGCAGGTCTGTGCCTCCCGTCGTCACCATGATCTACAGCAAACAATATTGAGGTGACTATTCAAAGATTTGCTATTTGAAATTTCCCTTTCAAGCAGATTTACAACTACAACTGCACTGCAAGTAGCGGTTGTTTTTGAAAATCTGCTTCCAAGAATAAGAAGTCATTTCTTTTTACTGATTATCGATTCACCTTGAGCTGAATGTGCTTCGAGAGCTCGATGCAGATCTGAGAAGTCTGGAGGGCGAGCTCGCGAGTGGGCACGATGATGAGTGCCTGGACGTCCTTGACACTCGGGTCGATCATCTCGAGCACGGGAATCGAGTAGGCGCCCGTCTTGCCTGTGCCGTTCTTTGCACGCGCGATAATGTCCTGACCTGAAATCACAATAATGGACTAGTCCTTCCGAAGCTTTAGAATTTTGATTATGACACTTCGAGTCTTAAAAATCAGGGCTACGCGAAGTCGAAGTTTCGCGCAGCCCTGTTAGAAACGTTCAAATCGAATTTCGAGAAGGCAGTCATCACTTGACTTTCTGTGAACCCACCCGAAAGAGCGACTCCGATGGAGGCCTCCTGAATAGGCGAGGGCTTCTCCCAGCCCTTCTCGAAGATGCCCATCAGCAGGTCGCGCGACAGGCAGAAGTCCTCGAATTCCACGCCCTTCGTTCCAGTCACATCCTGAAATTACATCGATTTTCACTTGTTCACAAGCCATCTTTTCATCATAAATTCTCCGATCGAGACCGACTGATTCTGCTATCGAACTGGGTCAGCCAGTCTCGATCGGAAAAATGTGTGATGAGTTTCCATCCTTCACTCACCGCGGTCTTGAATCGCCTGTCCTTAGGCGGGATCTTGATCGTGCTCTTCCAGTCGTCCTCCTTGATCTCCTTGCCCAGTATGGCCGCAGCCCCGGCAGTCAGAACCTCGCCTACGGAAGTCATTGTTTGGCTTGGAACAGTTGAACGATTGGGACAACGTTCTGCAATTCGGCGGAATTATTCGCGAAAATCAGCGGAATTCTGAGCAGCAGAGATGGGTCGTGTATTTTGGGCCTCAAAATATTCTGGAATTTCTACAAACTTGATCTTCAAAATTAGAATAAACTAACTACTTGTTCAAAAATGAAATTTTAGGCCAATTTTCGAAAAATTCTGACTCATCCTGCTTGAATTTCCACCCCCAATTGGTTTGAAGGTGTTCTAGAGTCTCGAGTTGAGCGATCCCCAAGAACTTCATGAAGTAAGTTTTGAAAAGCCCACCCAATTTTGAGAGAAATAAAAAGCGACCGCGCGCCTTACCTCAAAACTTAGGAATGAATTTGAACACGGAATTTTGACCAAGTGATTTTCACGGCATTTTCGACACTCGTTTTGGGCGGGACTTTTGAATCTTCATTTTCCGTTCAATTTCTTCTGATTTTCTTTCATTGTTTGCTGGATTTATTAAATCTTCTATGAAACTTTTATCAGTAATTAGACTTCTGCTCCTATCAGAAACTTCGTGTTGCACGAGCATTCACACTTGTATTCTCTTCCACAATCAAATCTGATCATCCATTCTTTTCGAACTTTGCAAGCATTTCTTCTTTTTTTCGAATATTTTCTCGAACTCATCTCCGGAATCAGATTATTTGGTGCTCTTCTTCATGTTAAAGCTGGATTTTCCTCTAAAAATTCATCTAATTAGTAATATCCGTGGTTTTTATTTTTTCTATTTTTCTTGCAGGCTGGATCGAATATGAACGATCAATCGGATGAAGAATGACGGTGACAATCGATTCCGGGACATCGCTGAAGAAGTTTTTAGGATTCTGCAAGTACTTTTAGCGTTTATAGTACTTTTTCTCAACTATATCATTTTTCATTTTCTTTTGCTATCTTGCGTAATGCTCATACTCAATTTCCGCTGAACTGCCTTCTAACTATGGAATGTGCATCTGCGTCAGTATCATATCCTTTATTTTATCATTTTCTTCCGCTCTATATGTGCGCTCTCATATCCGTTCCCTGGCATTTCCAAATGTTTCAAATTTCAAGATGAAAAACCAATTTTAACCATTTCCAAAAGCTGAACTAGTTTATTTTCAATCTTGTGAGATGTTTTATAAATTTTAAGAGTTACTCGCTCTCTCTTCCATGTGCTTCTTCATATCTCTTTCATTTGATGATATTTCTAATAATTACAGCGTTTTATTGCAGAATAAAACTTATCAGGTCTAGACTTTTAAATGTGGATAGGTAAGATCCTCTTTAGAAAATATAATTCCTGTTTACCGAGTTTTGTTGACAACCTAGAATCAAATGTCAAAACTGATTAACGTTCTCATATTGCAATGAATTGGACTATTCCTGACTAGCTTAGAGATCTCTGCAGGATTAATTTATTCGCTTTCTTGAACGACTAAAAATGCTCATTTGTAAGGAGCTACATTTATTTTATTCTTGAGACGGTTTTTTATCCATAGTCCTGCGCTTTTTTTATTCCTTCCTGCAAATAATCGCAGATATTTATCCCCTTTATCCGTTGCACATTTGCAACTGCAACATAGGGCTTCATGTTTGGCTGTTGCATTGCTGTATATCCCTCTTCTTCTCTTTTCTCTAAGAATGGAATGTCCTACATTATTTTTATCAGTTTTAGTCGATGACCTCTAATATCAAATGCATCATTTGTTCATTCTCCAGTGTATCAGTTCAGTCATTCAATCAATAGCCTAAATTGTTTATTTTCTTCTCTTCCTACTACCAGCCAAATTTCACTATTCCACTATCCATTTTTCAAAGAGTAAACAACGCTTTTCTGCTGATTACTGTAGTGTGACAAACACGAAGCAAAGTGTACAGAAAAGGGTGAAAACATAATCGAGAATCATTGCGAGAGAGAGAGAGAGAACTGTTTCTATCAATAATTTCAAAGCGAAATACACAACGATCAATCTTTTTGTAGGCGTGTTCTTCGAATCATCCTGCTGTGAATTTCACTTTTTGCTACAGTAGTTAATCAGCTAAGAGATTTTTGAAGAATCTTCGTATTTTCATCAGACAAGTAGTGTTTATGAGTGGAATTGGAGGAACTGATTAGGTAATGGAATGTATGCATTTCTGTAGCCAATTGGAATCGAATATCGAATTGCATCACTCCCCCTCCCCTTCCCTCTCTCCTATCACCTTATCACTCGTCCTGCAAACAACTTCTGCCCAAATACGTCCATGCCTTTCTCTTCACCTCTTCATTATCTTCCGCTCTTTCTCCCCTTCTCACGTTTTGCTATCGCTTACTTTGCCCTTATATTCATTTCATTCTTTTCTGCAAACCAAACTGATAAACAATGTTCCTTTCCTGTCTGTTCTCTGCCTGTGTCAGTCTTCGGTCTGCTAGTCATTTTCTGCGTCTCTGCCGACTGTTTGCCTTTCCTTTCCTGTCCTTCTGACTGATGGCTAATTTCCTAGTTGTTCTTCTCTTCATCGACAACTTTCACATCATCTGGTTTCAATTCGATTTTGACAATTTCACTAACCAGAATTATCAGCAAAATGTCTATCATGAAGTATGAAGGAATTTGAATGAAGATGCAATGGATAGATAGATCTGTATATCTGCAGCAGAAGCTGTGTTTATATTTGTAAGCTCTAAATTTCACTGTTTCTGTGCGTTTTGTGATAGCATCACTCTTTTCCATTCCTTTCTCATTCCCTTTTCTTGCCTTTAGTTTCCCATCTCCTGCCCATGTTCAGATAGTACTCCTGTGTGCGATAGTTTGTGGTCAGAATTCGTCCATTCCTCCGAATAACCCCTTCCTTTTTCTCTCCGTTCTCTTTCCTTTTCCATTCCATCTATCGAATTCGAACCGAAACTTTCAGCCACTGACAAGCTAATTTCCGGTCTTTGAAATTACATCGAAAATGTTAACAACATTTCACATTTTTAATTTCCTTTTCGAAGCTTTTATTATTTTATCTCATGACTTCAGAACTATTTCGGATTTGGAGATAACACTAAAACGAAAATGAGACTCCTACAATATACCATTTTATTAGAAAAAAAAACTACTAAGCCGATCAATAAGTTAGTGAAATCCTAGAATGATCATACATTCTTTCTCATACTGTATGATCGGAAACTAGTGAAACGAAATTGAAATTTAAAAAGCCGTAGTCAGTACTGGAATATGATTTGATCGGCATAAATTTTCGTATTTGGAATTTTCCCCCAAATCACATGAAAAAGCTAAAGATTTTCATTCTGGAGTCAAATTCAGTCTAATTTCTAATCGGCGACTAGAAACTTTGCTGAAGCTAGAAGATTCCCATTTTGAAAAATTCCAGAAGACAAAATTTCTTTAAAAAACGTCATATAATTTTTTCACATTATCGCCCCACCTTAATCAGGGGGTGCGAAAATTTCCGTTGCCGAAAATTTGAAAAGGTCATTTCCGAATACACCTGATTCTAATCAACTTGTCCCCTAAAAACTCGTCTCATCATTCGTTTACGATAGGCTTTCTGTTTGCAGATCGCTAATAATCATTTGTAAAACAAGTGAACGATAATGTTCCCTATCCAATGCCATAAAATAAATATAAAATGATAAAAGTCCATGGACTTCTATCTTTCGATTCCCAAATTTTTAAACCACCATAACTTCATCTAAATATCGTAATCACTTCAAATCAAGGCTAAATTCAATCTAGATACCCTAAAGAAAATTAAGATACTTCCTGAGATAATTTGAGTTGGGTTATGGATAGGTTTGGCATGTTGAGAGATGAGCTTGTATTTTAGATTTACGGTAGTGATTTTTTTCTTGAATACCCTTTTTCCTAGTGATGTTTTCGATTTTTCAAACTCGTCCAACAAGGATCTGTCGTTTTCTTGGTTTTTGCTGGTGTCCGTCTGGATTGGAATGACTGATATGTTGCTTGTTTGCGCATTTTCACTGCCAAATCGATGCTGAATTCCGGACACGTAAAGTTGAACAAGACAAAGTAAGAAAAACCAAGAAAAAGACAGTGTAGAAGGGAAAAGGGCGAAAGAATAATAGAGTTCTGCCGGCTTTCGTTCTCCTCAAAACCACCCGTCTGCTCTCCCTTTCTTTCCTACTCTTTGCTCATTTTCCCTCTGGCAGCTGTTCTTCTCTCGTAGTTTTCAGTTCCATTTTCTCATTCTTATTTCCATCCCCTTCCATTTCATTCCTTCGGCCTTGTTGCCACATTCCTTCTCTGCCCTTTTTGCTCGGCATTTTCCTTCCTTGAATTTCCTCAATTTCTTCACGAAATCTTCCGTTCAAGTTGCGAGTTGAACTATGCAGATTTGAAAAGAAAGATACCAGTTGATCAGTGATATCCTATCTTTGGCTGTTATTGCAGCACACGATTTAAAAAAGCTTTCCTTTCGATAAATTCCTAGCTTCCCGATTTGTGAATTTCTTTTCTCCACGACCGATTTCTCCCTATATCTGCGTCCTCCTAAATCATACTCACTTCAATTTTCACTGAATTTTACTAATATCGTGTAGAGAAAAGTGCATCGTCTGTTGTCATTTTTACACAAAGCCTAGGATTCTGATATCAAAATCCCTTATGTGATTTTCGGAAGTTTTGAAACGACGGCACAACATTTCTATTATATTACGATCAGAGGCGACAATGAATCCTGTTCCGACGATTTTCGTCCAATTTCGGTTTAGGTTCGAAAAAATGATAAAAACGTGCTATTACGATTTCGAAAATATTTTAGATCTACGTTCCGGTTCAGATATTTTTAAAAATATCAGTTCCTTCTCACCCTGATTTGGTACGAATTTTGCATGTATTTTTACTATATTCCAGCACGATTTTCTAGAAAATAGATTCGACCACTAAAATCGTGTGGTAGTAGTTTTTTTTCTGAAAACGTGACGCAATTTTCTTGAGAAAAAACTTGATGCAGTGTGCTGTTGATCCGTATTTATTGTTGCCGTGATTTTCACCTTGATTTTATGCATTTAGATTTTCTGTTTATCGGAGAAATTTACAAATTTTAGGCAGTCTAGCCTTGAATTAGACAATCTTTAGCTCGAATTGATATGATAACTGAATTATTACTTTCGAAATAAACAGGAAAAATTTTTTTTTCTTGCTCATACCTAGACCCCATTCTAGGAAATCTTTAGTTTGTCTAGCTGCTGTTTATGAAATTTCTTATCTCCTCTCGGTAGCAGTGCATGTGTGATGGAAACATCTCTTCTCATTTCATATTTAGCATATTCCTTCGTCCCTCGGGTTGCAGGCAGGCATTTGCTGTCCCTGCTGCTGCATCTAATCTCCACATCCACATCCATTTATGCACTTCAGTACTTCTTCCTTCCCTTCCCACTTCCTTACTCATCTCTCCTATCTCCACTTCTACCTCTTTTCATCCCTTTCCTTTCATAATTCTACAGCTCTCATTTATCCTCTTTAATCCGCCAGCCCAAGCAACATTTTATGAAGAGTTGATTATTCCTTTCCCCTTTTCGGTCTCGATTATTATACATCGGCTATTTTCATCTCTTTCACTCCCACAATATTTCATATTTTTCATTTTCATCTGGTTTAAAGAGATATTTATTTCACGCAGATATTGCTTCGCGCAAATCGAGAATTAACAATATCTATTTGATGTGGGAATTCCGATCCGGCAATCATGAAAAATGTCAATATCGACAGAAAACTCACCAATTAATGAATATAGTCCATATCACCTTGTATCAGACAATACCGAATGGCTAACTGGTTTGGGATAGTCTGATTATCACCAGATATCGGCTCTTTCATTATTTACTGGACGACAAGACTGTAAATGTTATACATGTGGATATACACGCATAATGAGATAGCGTGTATTTTCGAGAGAGCAAGCTCTTTTCTCTCTTTCGAAAAGATTATCTCGTTACGCGTGTATACGCGAGTGTTTAAAGTTTACAGCCCTGCTGGACGATGCAAAATCTATCAATTCTGAACATGAAGTGGCTAGTTGGCAATCTGTTCTGATTGAACTCGCCCTTCTCATTTCCTATAATCACTCACTTATTTTTATCAAAGGGCAAGGATTATCCCGATATCTTCATTCTCTCGCAATCCCTCTACTTCTGCATGCAGGCTGATTCTTGTGTTTCAAACTCGAAAATACATTCTCTACTTTCCATTTTCCAGTTGAAAGCGTAATCGTTTGTCTACTTTTTGATTACTGAAATAGCAGCGTTTTGTGCAGTTTTCATATTTCTTGCCTTGTGTCTTACAATTTCGATCTGAAAGTGCAAGAAAAGGAGATAGGGGAATAATTTTATTTTTGCTTGCTACAACGCGCAGCACAGCCTGAGATAGCGCATTGCAGAGCACATTCCCGTCTTTGCTAACCTTCTTTTTTCCACATAACATTTGCCGCTGCGATTTTACTGATTCGATTCGTATTTTACAAAGAAATGAGTTGGTGAGAAAATGCGAGAGAATGTGTTGAAAGTGTACGGACAAAACACGCGAGGAGAAAGTCTCGATATGAATATTGAGGCTTGAATCTTGAAGCTTGAATATTTTCATAGAAGGTTCAGAAATCGTTGGATCGGAATGATTTCTGGATATCTATAAATTATGCCTGGAGCAAATGCTTGTTTGTCTATGAAATGCTGCGAGATTAGACGAAGCTAATTAAAAGTGCAATCCATTTCTCTGCGAACGAAAAGATTTAGCAGAGCAGAAATCCTTTCCCTTTCATGCCGAAAAGGCAACTCTATCTCTCTGCAGAATAATAGTGATGCAATAGCAGGTGCTTCTCAAACTCATTGCAATTTCACTTCATTTCATATACTGCTCTGCTTAATCTAATGTGAATTGTAAATTCTAAATATGAAATAAATTCTTTACTCTCCTTCTCTGCACTCTTAATTCCGCTTCTTCGTTTCGATCTTTGCATCATTCATAATTGAATTTGTACTGTTTTCCACCTTTTCTCCTTGCGCCTTTGCCTCTGCATATTTTCCTTATCTTTCCATCTTTCCCTCTCTTCTTTCCCACACTCCCTCTTTTTCGTGTTGCAGTTTTTGCAGAACGAGTGAACATCTGATTTGTAGAGAGTGCAAAGAATTGAGAAAAGAATCGCATCAGCGAGAGAAAAATCGATTTGTGAGGGAAAATAGTGAAACGGTATGCGATGAGAGAGGAGAGGGTTTGCAGAGGCAGAGATGGGAAGGAAGTGTGGAAAATGCAGATAGATCAGAGAGCAATGAACTCAGTCTTAGACTCGTCATAAGCAATAGTGACAGTCGACTGTTGCCAACTAGCCGTTTTGTATGATAATTGTTTCAGCTTTATCACCTCGAAAGCATTGCCTCCTTTCCGTGATCTTTGTTTCATGCGTTTCGCTTTCGATTTCATTTCAGCTTCTCTTTCCCTTTCCTCTCTGCCTGTATTAATGTTTTTCATGTTTTCATGCAGAGATGCTATCATCTCGAAAATTGGCAGCGTGAGAAAATTGCCATCCTCCAAGACGTCTATTTCTTCAATTATGCAAATTATTATAATCAACAACATACATATCCCTATTTTGTTTCAGTTCATTCTCGATTCGTTTGATTCGAATTAATTAGCTCTGTCAGAATTGCCTCCCCTCTCATTTCCAGTTTATCATCTCCTCTTTCTCTCATTACTCTGCATCCCTGTCCTCTCTTTGTTTTGTACTCTGTCTCTCTGTTTCTGTTCTCTTCAAATTTGCCGTCCTCCTGCTGCACTAATCAATTGGATTGTTGTGTTTTTCATATCTTTCATGTCTTTCATGCTTGTGAGCTGCAGGCAGTTTTGCCTTTTTGCCTGCTGCCAGCTGATTTTCCGCTCTGCCTCTGCCTCAGTTCGCTACGATCTTTCTAATTTCTTATCTTCGCTTTCAGTTCGAATTTATTTCTCATCTATTAGACCTGCAAATATTAACCAGTTAATTTTTGTCGGAATATACTTTCTAAAGATTCTTCTATGATAATTCATGGCGAAATCTTGAATTCAAGTCAAAGATCTCATGGTTTCAATTCTTATCCTTTGACTTTTGATCTACTTGGCCCATTTCAATTCAGCTCATCAGCATCTACTTTGTTCTTCTCCTCCTTTCGAGGCGTTCTTTCCCCTTTCCCTCCTTCCCTTCTGCCTGAGCAACTCTCCTCTGCTCCCCATTTTGCGATCTTTTCAAATGCATGCAGCTTTGTGCATTTAAACGAGTCGTCGGCGTGTGCCTTTTTCGTACTTTCATCCTTCAGATAGATAATTTCGTCTCAATTAGTGCTTCATTTCTCTGCCTTCATCGACTTATTCTCCATTCGGCTTCTTCTTCTTCTACATTTCCGAGCCCGAGCACTCCGTCCTCGTCCCCATTCCCCTTTCCATCGATCCCCTTCCTTCTTCCCTCCTGCCTTCCCCTTTTCCCCTTTCCCTCTTCAAGCCCTTTTCCTTCCCTCTCTCTGCTCGGTTAACAAGTTGCTAATAAGCTCTCTTTCCTTGTGCGGCAATGGGCAGTCAGTCACTTTTCCTGCCTTCCTGCCCCTGCCCTGTCTCTGCTTGTGCTGCTACAATTTACCTTCCCTTTCCCTGCCCTCTTCTCCATATCCAAAATCCATCTCTTCATACTTGCGTGTTTCTTCACATTTCTCCTGCAAATGCTCGATATTTCATCCTGCAGAAAAAATGACGCCATTTTTCCCTATAGAGTTGTCACATTTTACGTCATTTCGATGTGTTGTAGTGCGATTGTCCATTTGTGCATTCAGCGTTCGGACTTCAATTTTCTATTGCTTTATTGTATTATTGTGTTTCCAACTCCAGTTTCATCAATGCCTTTCAAAAGAGCATCGCATCAGTTCGATTTCAAAATTTCCTCTCAGCTTTTCGTTGCTCTTTTCTCTCTCAGCCAAGTGATTGTTGCTCGTGTTTTTGTCCTCTGCAGATTGCGTTTTCGATTTTTCATGTGCAATTTTTAGCTATCGTCAGTCTTTCCTTGACTCGTCAAATATTTATAACCCGAGAATGTGAGAGTGGAGAGGAAGCAGGAGAATGATATTTATTCCTTCTACTTCATATATGGAGTCCTCATATCTTCTCCGAATTTCACTAATCATTTATCAGCTTCTCTGAATTTCTGCATTTGTGTGTTATGATAATGTCTCGTCTTTTGGCCTGTCCCCTGTCTCTCTGCAAACTTACGTCAATTGTTCTGAACCTGCAGCTGAAAAAACATATCTGCCTGTCTGTCTGTCTGCCTCCGTTCTTCCCTTTGGAATCTTCGTTCTCACACTCATTCCCTCTCGGCTTCCCTCTGATCTCCCACGTTCCCTTCCCACCTACTTAATGCACATTTTCAGTTCTCCTCTTCCCTTTTCCGCTTCCCATTTTCCATAAACGGATATCTCTGTTCAAATTAGATCAATTTGATCACTTCTGGTCGCTGATTCATCTGATTTCTGTTGTTTTCGAAGATCTTCCAGCCAATTTGACTGAGGCTAAAATCTAATCCTGGGAAATAAATGACAGGAAATGCGAGTGGGAAGGCGAAGAGTCGAAATTGCTGCTTCTGTTACTGAAATTTCAAATATGAATGTATGCATTCTATCTGTAGCTTCCCGCAGACACTTGATTCTGTCGTTTCCGGCTTACCGCCTAGCTCTGCATATAAAGTTTTGATATACAGAGCTGAGCTCGAAGTTCGAACCTGGAAATCAAGGTGCCGTTTTTAAAAGCCAAAACGAACTTTTATTCATTTCGAGGTTCATATTTATTTGAAATTAATACTCTGTATACATATATTTTTGTTGCGAAAAATTAAATCTTGGTCCATGAAAATTAGGGCTGTACAGAATTTTAGTTGTGAAAAATCCATAATCGAAATTTATTTTTTAATACAGAATCGGAATGAAATTTTTTACTTTGACTTGCTATAACTTTAGTTCATGATTAGTAGACGAAAATTCATCTGTTGTGAGACATTTTATTTCATGTTAGGCATAGATCGGCTTCTAAAATAATATGAAAATCGATCAAAGTTGACACGAAATCGGAATCGAGATTGAAATTTGCCTGAGAACTGAATCAGAATCTGATTTCACATATTATGGCTTGTGAGGAAATAGACACTGCATACATTTTGCAACTATCCTCTCCTAAGCTCCCCAACCTCATGAAATAGTATGTGCTCTGAAGAGACTAGAAATTGCAGAGAACATGTAGAATTTATTTTAAAATGGATGTTTAACCATCAGCAATGGCAATTAAAGCTTGGGCAAAGTCACTACGTGATATATTGTATCCTTACCTACCCTAGCCCATTTTAGTGGCTATAATATTTTTTGGTGAATAAAGGCCGTCCTCCATTTCAAATTTAAAAATTTCTGAAAAAAAAAGTTTCGTGGATTTTTATTCCTACCTATCCCCGATCTTCTTGTGTTTCTTTTTCTCCAGCTCTTTTCCTTTCCAGTCGGTTGATTCGATTTATGTATGTGCCGTTCTCGTGCCTCTTCTCTCAATCTTCCTTCACTTCCTCTATTTGTCTCTAATTTGATAACTCTGCATTCTTCACTCGTTCAGTGTTGAGCAGTTCATGTCTGTCTATTTTGTTGTCTCCTTTCCTGTATCAATTTTACTCTCGTTCTCATTGACAATATCTCCAATGTTTCAGTTGCATTTTTCTAGTTCCGAATCTTTGAGTTCTTATAATGCGCAGAGAATCAAAATTGACCTAACTGTCTAACAACTAATTTGTCAACTATCTCTTGACGTTTTAGCCAATTTGTCAAATTCAATTAATCTCATAACTTTGGTAACTTGTTTTTCAAATCGTTTCTAAACAATACATGAATGCACGTAAATCCTCTTTCGTTGACGCTGAATTCTGGTGATTTTATAATCGAAAATTTATCTGAAAGGTATGGTCCAAATTCTCGAACTTCACCGCTAATTTTTTTTTACATACTCTGACCGATATAAACTCACTAATCCGATTCAGACAATTCGAGTATTAATTTTTCACCTTTCATATCGCTCAACTCCGCATTGCATAATCATAGTGGCACGTTCTCGTGACTCTGCTAATTCCCGTTTCAGCCATTTGAATGCGAGTTTCTCAATTATCTAGGATTTAGTGGAATCTTCTTGAAGCCTATTAAGATATTTCTTCTGCAACATGATTACTTGACCATTTCATGCAGAAGCAGTGCGCGTTGTGCCCTGCTCTGTTTCTGTCTCAATGTCTGTGTCTTGCTTCTCGTCATCTCTTTCATCTCCAATTCATCGGCCTTCCTGTCCTTCTGCCCTTCAGATGCATTCCTGCCCCTTCCCAATTTACTCATTCAGTTCATCATTATGTCATTCGCAACCCTATGTTTTATGCATCTATACAAGAGCATCGCAGACAGACAGGCAGGCATACAGGAGTAGACTATGAGCAGGACACATAGCAGCGTCTTTGCCTGCGATGAGTCCACTTCTTCTGCAGTCTCATTTTCATTCATTTTCCTATTCCCCTATCCTCGTTTCCATATTACTTTACTTTTCCCTGCTCGTCTTTCCCTCAAGCATTAATTCTCCTTCAGGCATTTTCGTCAATTCTCCATTCTTCATTATGTTTCACTTCTTATTCTTCCCTCCACATTTGGTACATGTCTTCTGTTTTCTGCTCGACTCATTTTCCAATCGAATGAACAAAATATTCCTTTGAACTAATGAAATTCTGTATTTTCATTTCATCGCGTTTTATTTTATGGATGAGTTATTTTTAACCTTTCTAATGTCTTAGTGCTCAGAAGGTCGTGCGTAATATGACATTATATCAACTGATTGAATTTTGACGCTATTTTGGTGATTGTGAAGTAAGAAATTCGTAAAAGGGAATATGAAGAAGAGAAAAGGACGTATTGGTGAAAAGAAAGAATGGTGGGAATTGATGATGCAATGATGACATTGTGAATAGGTAATAGTGCATTTGAAGCAGGAAGGAAGAGAATTTGGAGACTGCAGAGAGGCACATTTCACACGCCAATCCAATCACTGACAGTTGTTGTTATTTCATTTCTCAAGCTCAAATTGATTATCGCTCTTTCACTCCCAAATCGCATGTGAAAAAGCTATCTGAAGATCGAAAATGAAAACAATATACGATTGAAATTTGCTGAATCCGTTTCTCTTGGTCCATTTTTGCACATTCGACAGTTTCATGAAAGGAAACGTAGGTTAAAAGTGGGAGAGAGAATGAATATGATAATCAGTTTACAACTCAAAAATAGAATTCAAAATTTGGCACCTAGATTGGAGAGCTCGGAATGCATATAAATTTGTAAAGGTGAAATGGAAAGACGTCTGCAGCATTTTTATTTGTGAGTTTGCTCGATCATTTCACTCGAATGCATAGCAAGCTTAGAATTTTCGGTTCTTTCTATTCGATACCCATTTTTTCAAATTTAGCCCTGCTATTATCAATTCATATTTTCTACTCATTTTGCATTAAAATATTCCTATTTTCCTAAATTTGTATTCTCTTTTTCATTTCTTATGATTATCACAGATTTTCCATTTTCACATTTTGCTTATGTGCTCAGTTGAAACACCTTCTGGTTAGTCATAAAACTGCATAAATTGCGAAAATCCAGAAAATCGTTATTTTCTAGTTATGTTTTAGTTCTTTCATCTTCGAAGTCTTATGAGATTACATTAAATCGGGATTAAAATAGCTTATCGGTTTCTAAGCCCATAAATCGCTCATATGCGCGTATTTTGTGCTGTAAGCACTTCATCTGTGTCAGTTGCAGGAGCCCTTTGCGAGTTGTCCTCTTTCGAATCGGCTGCCATTCCCCTGTCCTCTGTCCGACACCTCGTCGGCCTGTCTGATGGCAGATCGACAGTCCCATTCCCAGTCACACCATCAGCAACAACAACAACAACAACAACAGCAGCAGCCCTCCTCTGCGGGCAGCAACTCCTTTCTTCCCAGGCGACGATGCATTTCCAGCATCGTTCCTCCTCAAATCCCTTATGGACACCAGCAATATGATCACACGGTTAGTTCTTTCACTTGATTTTGGAATACTACTGAAACTGATTCGTTGGTATACTGCTAGTAGTTTTTCATGGTGAAATTTTGAAATCGCGATAAGATTTTGAAACGTTTTGCTCTCGAATTTTATTTGTACAAAGTGAGCTAAGGTATAAAACAATCTATATTACAACTCTCATAGGAACGGTAGATAAGAAACTGAAACTTGTTCATGAAATTCGTATACTCTATGTTCTGAATCTAAGTGATAAGTTTCAACTAGAAAATGTCAAACTTATAGTGGGAGAATACGATAAAACTGACTGCTTTTTCAAATTTTCGGCACATCCTGAAATTCGTGAAAGTACGAATTTTCGTTTTCGGGGATGAAGTAACAATAAAAAACAAATTATGCTAACTTGTGGATAACATGAATATTAATTCCGATAATTCTAGTTGTATTTACGTAATGTAGTTACTATAAAAATTGAGAAAACTTCTAATCTTGGCTTTATATGAACAGGATAGATTAATATAAGATACTAAAAAAGTATATAAAAATCCCATTAATCCGGATAAAGATCGCGCATAAATATGATCATCCAGGAAAGCTCATTTTGGTGTGAAATGAAAGGTCCATAATTATCCAAACTCCCTATAAAATTTCAGCCCGATTGAATCAATCTAAATATGATTTTTGCCTTAAAATGTAAAAGTAATTAGAAAAGGAGCAGAAAGACAGAGCGTGTAAAAGAAAAAGCAAAGCAAATTTAAAAGGGAAAAGAAGATATATCAGGCCGTTCGCGTAAGAACGTGAAGGTTTTCCTTAGGGACGGGACAAGCGAGTTTTAGCTGAGGACACAGTTTTGTAGAGAATTTCAAGCTGATTCTAATGAGCTATCTCTGACAACGAAAAAATGACGTCACAGCGAGTTATGACGTCACAAAGTACGGTAGTACGGAAAAACGCGAAATTGTTCAAAAACGGTATTTCGCGCCTATTTCTGCTCCGATTGAGCTGAAAACTTCATATTATATGTATTTTGGTATGAGGAATCCATTTTTGATGTTTATTTGAGTATAGAAAAATATTCAATACCTTTTTTATTTCTCTGAAAAAAATTTTAAGTGAAATTTTTTCGGTTTTTGGCTTTTTTCATATCGAAATCGTCATTTCCCCAACATAATTTACACATCATTAGAAAGAGCGTTTCAAGACGAATCTAATGATATAGGAAATTTCGAAAAATAAGTGCAATCTCATGACGATTTGCCCCATCAAATGCAGCCTACAGCATGCAGAAAGAGGAAAAAGCTAAAGTAAACTGTGAATATCATCGCAAAATGGAGTTTTCAGCCGGAGATTTTTACATATCTGGAAAGTGGATGTTTTAATGATTTAAAAAATATCTTACAGTTTTTTTTATAATACTTCCACAATGAAATTTTTTTAGCTGCAGCCTCCGGAATTCAAATTGAGAAAAGGCATAAGCTTCGGTTCATGGACTTTTTTCGGCGTAAATCGACATTTCCTCGTCATGATTTATACATCATTAGAAAGAGCGTTTCAAGACGAATCTAATGATATAGGAAATTTCGAAAAATAAGTGCAATCTCATGTCGATTTACGTCGGAAAAAGTACAGGGTGTTTCAAGTTTATCTTCCCAATTTACTTTTTGAATAACTTTTTTATTTTCCATCCAAATTGAGTGCGGTTTTTTTTATTATACTCTCATTACGTAATGGTTTTGTTTGGTATAACTTTTGGGTCGAAACCAATTACCCATACCCATAAAACCACCTGTTTTTCCGAAAAGCTAATTTTTGATATCTAAGAAAATTTTCAAAAATTCATAACTTTCTTATTCCTGAACCAAATTGGATGATTCTTTTTTTATTCGACAGCATCTAGTCTCTAGATTATCAGGTAAAAAAATAAGAATTTTTGAATACCAATTTATGCAGAAATGCGCACTTTTCGCGTCTTGATTGCGTACTTTTCGGCCCGTACTGCGTTTATGCGTAAATGACGTCCGAAAAATCTGCCCTTCTAGTATGTTGTGCAGAATGACACGACGAACAACTTTTGTTTCAGGACCGACCTCGGATTCATTACCGTTAGGGCTCCAGAATTTTTTGAAATTCGACGACCAATTATTGCAAAGTGTCGTTTTGACGGAAATTTTCAAAAAATCATAACTTTCTTACTTCTAAACCAAATTCCATGATTATTTTTTTATTTTGTAGATCTTATCGAGGAGATTATGAGAAAAATAAAAATTTTAAGTAAAAAAAATATTTTTGTAGGGAAAAAATTACTCGAAATTACCCCATATACCCGTACTGGGTTTACAGGTAAATGGCGTTGGAAAAATCCGCCCTTCCAGTATGTTGTGTAAAATGACATGCTGAACAACTTTTGTTTCAGGACTGAGGTCGGATTCACATCGGTATGAGCTCTAGAATTTTTAGAAGTTCGACGACCAATTATTGCAAAGTGTCGTTTGGACAGTAAATTTCAAAAATTCATATCTTCCTATATTTCTAACAAAATTCCATGATTATTTTTTTATTTTGTAGATTTTCAATAGAATAATAAGGAGAAAATAAAAATAAAATTTTAGAATAATATTTTTGGTAAGAAAAAGTTACTCTAAGATACCCCATATACCCGTACTACCTATACGCGTAAATGACGTTGGAAAAAATTGTCCTTTCGATATGTTGTGCAGATGGATATGATGAACAACTTTTGTTCCAGAAGTTATTTTAGAATATGCACACACAGGGAGTTATAAATTTTTGAAAATTTTTACTAAAAAAGCATTATGCTGAATTTGGCCGTCGAACTTCAAAAAATCCTGGAGCCTCAACGATAATGAATCCGAGGTCGGTCCTGAAATAAAAGTTGTTCGTCGTGTCATTCTGCACAACATACTAGAAGGGCAGATTTTTCGGACGTCATTTACGCATAAACGCAGTACGGGCCGAAAAGTACGCAATCAAGACGCGAAAAGTGCGCATTTCCGCAGAAATTGATATTCAAAAAAATTTTATTTTATTATCTGATAATCTAGAGACTAAATGCTGTCGAATAAAAAAGGAATCATTCAATTTGCTTCAGAAATAAGGAAGTTATGAATTTTTGAAAATTTTCTTAGATATCAAAAATTAGCTTTTCGGAAAAACAGGTGGTTTTATGGGTATGGGTAATTGGTTTCGACTCAAGAATTGTATCAAACAAAACCATTACGTAATGAGAGTATAATAAAAAAAACCGCACTCAATTTGGATGAAAAATAAAAAAGTTATTCAAAAAGTAAATTGGGAAGATAAACTTGAAACACCCTGTACTTTTTCCGACGTAAATCGACATGAGATTGCACTTATTTTTCGAAATTTCCTATATCATTAGATTCGTCTTGAAACGCTCTTTCTAATGATGTATAAATCATGACGAGGAAATGTCGATTTACGCCGAAAAAAGTCCATGAACCGAAGCTTATGCCTTTTCTCAATTTGAATTCCGGAGGCTGCAGCTAAAAAAATTTCATTGTGGAAGTATTATAAAAAAAAACTGTAAGATATTTTTTAAATCATTAAAACATCCACTTTCCAGATATGTAAAAATCTCCGGCTGAAAACTCCATTTTGCGATGATATTCACAGTTTACTTTAGCTTTTTCCTCTTTCTGCATGCTGTAGGCTGCATTTGATGGGGCAAATCGTCATGAGATTGCACTTATTTTTCGAAATTTCCTATATCATTAGATTCGTCTTGAAACGCTCTTTCTAATGATGTGTAAATTATGTTGGGGAAATGACGATTTCGATATGAAAAAAGCCAAAAACCGAAAAAATTTCACTTAAAATTTTTTTCAGAGAAATAAAAAAGGTATTGAATATTTTTCTATACTCAAATAAACATCAAAAATGGATTCCTCATACCAAAATACATATAATATGAAGTTTTCAGCTCAATCGGAGCAGAAATAGGCGCGAAATACCGTTTTTGAACAATTTCGCGTTTTTCCGTACTACCGTACTTTGTGACGTCATAACTCGCTGTGACGTCATTTTTTCGTTGTCAGAGATAGCTCATTAGAATCAGCTTGAAATTCTCTACAAAACTGTGTCCTCAGCTAAAATTCATTTGGCCACACGGTTTCACGTTCTTACGCGAACGGCCTGATATGAAAGAATAGGTACAGTAGGAGAGTAGGGGTGACCATTATCTCCAAATTGATTGGAATTACTTAACGGTAGATACCTAACTACCCCTATCAACTCCTGTTATTAGCTCTTGAGCAAAATCCGATAATGTAACATTCTGATTTCAGATGTCATACCAGTCGCTAGGCCAGGGCAATTTCCAGACGCCTCAGCTGCCAACTTCTTCCTACTTCCCTGTGAGTTATTTACCGATTTTTGTTGTTCAAATTCTGAAACATTTGATCATTTTTTCTTGCTTGCTACATGAGAATTTGCATTTCTACTCCGGTGTGAAATAATGACGAATGAGAAACTGAAATTAGCTAAACGGCAGATGTGATTTTCTAATTATATTAGTTTTTACTTGCTGATCAGTTAGAAAGGAAAGGGGCAAAAATAGAATTTCATCCATTTTTGTTGTTGTAAAAATAAGAAAGTTCAATAGGAAAATCTACGGAAATTACTTGACTTTTCGAATATCTCTGTAGAAAATGAGGTACGAACGAAAGTGATATTGTTTAAAAAATCTTTTCTTGTTTTTTCACGATTGGCAACATTGAACGTAAATTTGGGAATTTCATGCATTAATTTCCTCTTCAGCTATTTATTCAGCGCTTAATTTTTTCAAAGATAATCTTCGGTAAATTGTCGAATCTGCGCAACTGGTAACGCGAATGTAAAATGCATCATTTTTAACATTTTGATTGGTGAAAATTCTAGGAGCCCCCGATCTACGATGCAGGTCGTTTCTCGCCCCCGCAACTCGACACTCCACCTCCATTCCAGAACGCCGCTGCTGCTGCAGGCGATTCGAATGCGAATTACAATGGAAATGCAGAACGACAATTCACATTCGAGAAAGATGCCTGGAATAAGGTAGGGGTTTGAAAATTTTTACTGAGAAATATGACTTTTGAAAATTACTATCTGGAAATTTTGTTATGATGTGAATTTGAGCCAAGTTATAAAGTGAAAAGATCTTTCGTAGAATTTAACATCGTACAATCATCATAATTTGCAAAATTGGTCAAACTGCAAACTAGAAGTGTAGAGGAGGGAAAATTTTTAAATTTTGCAAACGGTGATGACGTTCGCGTGCAACTTTAAAAAATCAAAAGCTAAAATTCCATGTTTTCATCATATCAAGCTCTTAACCTATATCCTGTTTCACGGTCTACAATATTTTTGACCATGTTGAAAAAGTTGGTCTTTTATTGTTGAGAAATATTTCATTTCAGGGCCCGTACCGAAAATGTTCGTTGGCACCAAACTTCTTCTCTCAATGCCATCGATCATCTCAGCCCAGCATGTCACATGAAGTAATCATTTTAGAGCTAAAATAATCAAATCATGCAAAATTCAAAAATGCCTTTTAACCTGTTTTTGCAAAATCTATCTTTCAACAAAACGAGCTAATAATTTCATCTCTTGATTTTCATAATGTCAAAACGCTACAATCGAATGCGGGATGCAAAATAGTTGTGTAAGAACGTGCATATTTAGTCTTTAGTCTAGCACCATGATGTGATAAATAAACAATATGGGATTACGATTTCCATATGAATCTAATCTAGGAGAATATTTCGTGAAGACCATAAATAGTATCACTATTCTGCAAAATGATCAATCTGTACGTTGTGTGTGTACAATTTGATCAAATGCAAATTCCTCTCGATTTCATTCTTGCATATCTGCACCAACCAGACATTCTCACCATTCTAGCATATCATCTATGCATCTGCGCAACCCTTTACCTCGTTAATCTCCATTTTGCAATCACATGTTGCATGCTCCTTCTTGCTCTGTCGCTCTGTTGCACTTGTGCAGCAATTCTAATATTCAGCCTTTGCAGTCATCTGTTTTCTGCTTCTGTTGGTTTGCCCCTGCCCATTTGCAACTGCAGCCTCTTTCTATTTCTATTTTTCGTTTTGCAGTACTGCAATAATTTGCCCTCTCTCGCATCGATTGCCTGTCTGTCTGGACTCTGCTCCAGCCATTCCTCTGCGTGTCTGCCTCGTTTATTGCCAGCCACTTTCTGCAGGCCGTCTGTCTGCTTGTGTCTCTGTCTTGGGCTACTTTATCACTTCCCTTCCCATTCTCCTTGTCCTGCATCTGCAACTTTGCTGCGTTGCCTGCCTTCTGCATTGTTTAGTTCATTCTTCCAGCAACTCCTCTCCCATTTCCCTCTGCTCCTTCTGCCTGTGTTCTTTTGATTTCCCCTTCCCATTTTGCAATTCCCTTCCCTCAGTTTTCTGCTCGTTCTCATGCAATTCGTCTCTTCCTTCTTCTCTACGCAATTTTTCCATTTGCCATTTATTTGCTCAGATTGGACGCAGTCAAACTCTGATTGTTTCTCTCTTCGAATTTGTCAATTTCTATGCGTCGATAATCCGAAAAAATTTCATCTCATTCCATAATTATCGATTGTTTTTTCTGAATTGCTGAACAGTAACTAGTAATTAGTATCTAGAAGATAGAATTCTTTTGAAATAGCGAGGAAATTTCATATGATTGCTCCGAATGAGTTTTTGCAAATTTTGCAGCCGGATCGGAAATTAGCAGAGAAGATCCTCAAAAGTCACGTAAACAAGAACTTTCTTAAAATAGCTCTGTTAGACAATATTTGTTGCAACTAAAAATTATGGGATTAAATTTGTTTTATAGAAGACGAGGTTCAAAATGTTCGAAAACTTGTAAAATTTTCTGGATGAGATGAAATATAATTCTCAGACGCTTGTTTGCTATGCCCCATTCTTCTCTAACTTTCCTAACCAATTCTTGTAGCAATGAGGCGGCTCTCCATGTCTCCGCCTCTATGTAGTTTGACTACAAGATTTATGAGCGTCAAAAATCAAGTGAATTACAGTAACGAATCAAGTTGTTTTCAGTACCTTCCCCCATCTCGAATGGTGCAGAATGCGAGTGGCTCACAGACAGGACAACAGGGACAGTCCGGAGCTGTGCCTGATGTGCAGCAGTGGAGACCGTTCGGACAGGTGGATGCAAGACAGGACAGAAGCAGTGCAGGCGCGGGCACAGACAGGATGCAGGTGTTGAGGGGGATTAATGCACAGCCGACTCACAATCAGTCGGTCACAATCAACATCGAGTCTCCCGAACATCAAATGGAAGTCGCTCACAACAAGTCAGTCCCCATTACATCAATGAGGCAATTTGTCACATGAGCATTGTTTTTCGCTAATCAATCAATTCATTGCCCCTTTCTTTTCAATTTCATCGTCGCTATTTTCAACCTCTCATTTCATTTGTCATCCAATCAATGCCCCATTCCAATTTTAATTCGCTGCGACCAAACTCCATTCTCCTCTCACATTTGTCTGCAGAGTTCCCTCTTTGCGAGATTATCTGTGCAATTGTTCTACCTTTCTGCAGCGTGCAGTTTAATGACTGTCGTAGCGGATTTTTTTTTCTTTGCAAACCCCTCGTGCCCCGTTGTTATCAGAGTTCTGTTCTCCCTACAGTCCCTTTCCCTCCCTTCATTTCCTAATTTTCCTTGCCAGTTCAGTGTTTGCTGCTATCTGGCAATCTCAGTCTCTTCTCGTTTTGCAGTCTCCCTTCCTCTTCACTGTTCTGACGATCAACTACCCAGTTCCCTTCCCCTGCCTCTCTATTTTCCCCTTCCCCTTCCCACTATCGATTCTCCCAGTCAGTCAGTCAGTCAGTCAGTCTACAGGCATCTGTTAGCACTTTTGCCTGGTTCTATTCTGTAACAAACAACCCTGTTTTCCGTTCTCTTCGTGAAGAAGGCGTTATTACAGAGGTGCTCGCCAAACTCTCAGCATTTAGCTTATTTGCGTGATAATTCCTTGAGTCATTCACCTGGAGCAGAGATATTTCTGCTTGTTGTTTTCGAAACATCTCTTACTCGATACAATTTCCTTCTTTCAAAATAGTGTCGATCTACACGGAGACCTTCCGAATTGTGTGTTATATTGCTCTCTGCCTTCAGACTTCAGACTGCAGTCTTCAGAACCAAATTTGTATCCATTCGAGTTCGCATTCTGCTCTCCCCCTTTTTGGACATCGATGTTTGTCTGCTCTGCTTCCTCCGAATATAGCCCTGAGTTTCTATTTATCAGCCATCACATGCTGCTCTATGACGCGAGAGTTAGTCGAAAGTTCTGTTCTGTTCTTGTTTTCCTCGTTTCAGTCTTCATAACTGCCTTTCCTTCTGCAATCTTTCGACTTCGATCCCTCACACTCAGACTTTAACATATTCTGTTTGCACGTTTATTCATTTGTCTGATAGGAAATTATCGCTCAAAATATCTAATCCTCCGTTAATTGAAATTTCATAAATACCGCTTATGAGTAATCGAAAATGAAAGGGGGATTGAGTGTTGATCTAATTTGATTAAGTACACTAGTATGTATACAGTTTTACAATTTTCTGAAAGTATTGTAGGCGTGATGCTATTTTTAATTATGAAAATTGATCCATTTATCGTATACGAACCACACATTTAGCAACATATAATTAGTATCAAAGATATCTAACCTGACAAGTTTCAGAATCGTATCTTCTGTCTATGAGCAACAACAGCAGACGCATCAAATTGCTCTTTCCTCACTTCTCAAACCTGAACCAATGGACTCTTCTCCTCTTTTGGTAAGCACAGTTCCGAGTTATTTGAAATGCTAAAAAATCTTACAAAAATTGACTTATCTAAAATTCTTTTATAGCTTTGGAAAGAAATATGATAAAATTCTATACAAAATAACTCAGCTAAATATCCCATATGCTCCAAGTTTATTAGTTAATGATAAAAGTTGGTTTTACAGTCAACGTTTTAATTTTTATAACAACATTCTTTTTGAGAAATTTACATGAACTTCGACAACTCATAGGGAAAAATACAAAAAAATTATCGTATTTACCGATCTTTTTCCGTCTCATTTTGATTATGCTCCAACCATACTGTAAAAAATGAAATTGCATCTTATTTTTCTGCGCACAAATTTGACAGTTTCTACACCTAAAGGTTCTATTTCGCTGAGTTACATAATCCGTTTTGAATGAAACATGGAATACTTTACGAATGAATCGAATATCCAGGAATCATTTTTAATCAAACGAACATTTAGCAACACTAAATTTTGACTAACAGGATAAACTTGATACAGGAGAGGGAAGAACAAGTTTTATCTGTATTGCAAGAGACATTTCAGGGTAAAATGCGCCTAAAAGTATTTCAACTGTCAATTTTTAAAAATAAAAACTGCCATAGATTATGATGCCAGAATCATAATAAGCTAAATATCAAATAAAAATCTCAAATGAAAAGAAACGGAATGATCGTTTCTCCAATAAATCCAACATTCGCTAATTTTCTTGCAGATCGACGATTCTCATCGAAAGAAGTCGACGAATTCCGGTCACTTGGATCGAGACCACCGGGACGGACAGCCAAAGAAGCACGCGAACATTCCCACCAGGAAGGCCTCGCTCATGGCTCAGAAAAGGTACTGTCCATTTCTTCATCATTCACACTCTGCGAGAAGATATTCTATTCTAGTGGATTTTTAATTCAATGATTCTTCCTTTCCCCCTTCTGTTCTTCCAGACACGTTCTCATTTTTTTTGTAAATCATCACGCGCCCAATCACTTTTTCTGCTTTTCTGCTTTTTTGCCCCTTTCTCCCCTTGCCTATCTGCTCTCTGCTCCTCTCCCTATCTCCCCCTTCCCCTTTTCTGTCTGATTTGATGGTTTTCTGCAAGCCATTGCCTTGCTGCCTGCCTTTCCTCTGCATCGCTCTTCTGCCACCTCCCGAGAACACAGTCAGCAGACAGAAAATAGTGCAGTTCTGCAGTCCTCTCTGAAAGCGAACCCCATAAATACTCCAATTCGTCCATCCTTGACAAATTTTCCCAATTGATAACTGATCGAATCAAAGCGAATTGAGTATCGACGCATTTAGGCCCCTTTCCTCCCATTTTCTTGCATTTATTGCTTTGCCTCCTTTGGACCTGGTCCTCATAATTGCATCATTTGGTTCTTTCTCCTTTATTTTCGTCCATATTTGGGCCTATTTTTTCTCATTCCTTCCTTTTTCTCCTGCAGATTTCCTTCTCTTGTTCTGCAGAGTTTTGTAGCTCTGCCTAATTTCTGTCGCCTTTCCCCTCTTCCTTCTCCCCTCCTTCTTTCTATCTCTCTTCTCTATTTTCATGTCTAGCATTTCAGCATTTTTGCGTCTCTTTTCCAATCATCGATTTTCAGCAGACGAAACGCGAAAATTGCGAATAAAAAATGAAAAATTCGCCAGACGAGAAGAAAAAAAAGAAAAGTGAGGCAGAGACGCTAACAATGCAGTGAAATGCAGAAAGGAAGGCAGCAATGCAATGTTGTGAATGTGAATAGGGAAGGGGGACGGTGAGGGTGAATGTTAGAATGTGTGAATGCAGGTAGAGGAGTGTCTACAGACATAGTCATCTGCAGATGCAGAGATGGTCTTCTTGTTGCCTTCCTCTTGCATTGCAGATTGCAATTTCCCTCTTCCCCTCTCCTTCACAGTCTCTTCCGTCTCTGCGCCTGTGTGTCTTCTTTTAATGTTTCTTTCCAGTTTTCTCGTCTTCTCGTTTTTATCTGCACGTAGCAGCCCTCTTTCCTTCAGTAACAGGCAGTCTTCCTTTCCTTTCCTTCCACTTCTTCTTCAGCCCTTCTTGCAGCAATTCGTTCCCGTTCCTCGCCTTCTTTAGGCTTAGCTTCTCCCCTTCCCTCCCTCCTTGCATCGCGATCCTCTGTCTGTTTATCTCCTTCCATCCAGCAGTCCTGCCTGTCCCCTCGCTATCCCTGTTTAATGACAGTCCTCCTCTCCTCCAGTCTGTAAATACGTTTCCTTTGCTGGCTGCTGCTGCTGCTGCATCCCCTTGCTATTGCTGCTTCTCCATTCTTCCACGTCCTTGCACTTTTATCTTTCTCCATACAGGACTCACTGACAATTTTACATTTTCATACAAAATCGAGTATCGATGGGGGTTCCCTTGAATTTAGTTTAGCAGGAAAATGTTCGAAAAATCACATAATCTGCCGTACTCGACTCAATTTTGCTAGACACGAACGTGTCAAACTGTATGCCTGTCTTTGGATATTCTTTTACAAGTCCCGCCGGCATTTCAATATTCGTGTGAAATTCACGAAATCCGAGCAATCCCTTTGGATGCAGTTTGCTACGTTGTCTGTCTGTCTGTTGTCTCTATCAATCAATATTTGCAATCCTCTTCTTTCTTTCCCTTCCCTCTCGGCGATCACTCCTCTCGATGCAGTGCCTCTGCAGTCACATGGTGTGTTGCAGTTTGCAGTTTGCAATCTGCAGAGACTGCCTCTCTTCTCCCCACCTTCCTGATTGTCACGTACCAGCCGAATGTCGATTGGATTCCATTGCTCAATCATCGATTCCCCCACATTCTTCATCCATCTCATAAACAATGTCCCTCGGTCCATTCAACTTTCCATCCTAGACTCTATTTCCTCTCTGTCTAGTCTCTTGCAGCTTCATATCTTCGTGTACAGTACGATCATGTCTCCCCATCCTTCCACTTTGTGCAGCTTTCCTTATCAGCCATCACTCTTCCTTCTATTGGTGTTTTTCTGCACTTTGGTCCTTCGATTCCTCACTCCTTTCCCTTGCCTTTCCTTCTTTCTTCTTGAATTGCACATCGAACTGCTATGTCTTTCTGCAATGTGGCCATCGTTAATGCTGTAATAATCACTAAACGAGAAGAGAGAAGAAAAGGGAATCGAATGGAATGGGGAGATTGGATGTGTGTGTGAGAGAGACAGAGAGAGGAATGAAGAGAGAGCAGACAGGTAGAAAACAGTCTTGTAGAGCAGTGCAATTGCAATTCAAATTCATTATTTCCCATATGAATATTCAATTCTCTGTTCAGTTTCTTCAGTTCATTCCCAGTCCTAGCTCTATCCCCGATGTCTATATCAGGAATAAGCTCTGCTCCTTTTCGTCTCCCTTCCAATTCAATCGTTGTCCTGTCTGTGTCAATTTATCTTGTCATATTCGTTCCATTTTCCCCTCTTTTTCATTTTCGTTGGCTCTTTGCTTTATTGATTGACTTCTCTTTTCTCGAAAAACGCTGGTATTTTTAGCCATGTTATCTCCATTTTAGTGATAAGTCTGCACTTCGAGAGTCAAACTGATTTCTCTCTCTCTCCATATCATAAATCACTGATCTTTTCATTTTTAGTCAACTTCGTGCCCCTCGTCACAACGAACTGACAGGCCAATCGGGAGGTTTCTACACTCCGCCACCCATTCTGCTACCGAATCGAACGGGAATCGGACTCTTCTGGAAGATCGCCAATCAGCTCGCTCCTAACACACAGCTCTCTGCGTTACAATGCGATGATGATTTGCAAGGTATCGATTTTTTTTTAAATTTAAATTACTGTTTATTTACTTGAACTTCAATCTTTTAAAATATTTAATGTTTGGAAAAATGAAATTTCCATTGATAAATAATCTGTAGATCAGATATTTAATGCCCATAGTCATTCATTCTGGCATTTTTTAAAATCTCAATCTAGTACACATGACCTTCATAAAGATGAACCAACAAAATTTTTTTTCTAATTCAATAAAATCAGTACATTGAGCGAGATGGTGAGATGAGATGCACATTTTATGTGCAAATTTGATAAATGCTAGGTGCACTCTCAATATTTCTAATTTTCAACTATTCAGAGATTTAGTCTTATGATAAGCCTAGAATATTGTCTAAAATGCCTCCATATGCATTTAATTTGTTGAAAAGAGGAGCTCTATCTATAAAATTTCGATGCTTTTGAAAAGGAATTCTCTTTGTTTATTCTCTGCGTTGATTTTTGAACCCTCTTCACTGATTGCGGGCGCAGTCACATTTGACGAATCGATACTTCTTCTATAGCGCATCTTATTAGGGCGAAGGATAGGAATAGTTGGCGAAATTATTATGCTATTGTGATGGGGATCCGTATCATTTGTCTGAAATGAAAATTAGAAGGACAAATGTGCTAGTTCGTATGTCTGATTCATTCATTTTGCGAAATGTTATAATGAAATCTGCAGACTTTCATCATAACTCCATACCCCTTATTTGTCTGCAAATTTACCATTTATTATTGATCGACTGGAACTATTTGGATCAGATATTTTAAATATCGAGTTTGGTCTAAGCATTTATTATAAGCTCGATTTATCCGAATACTCTTTTCGTATTTTATGAGGAAAATTTTCAGGCGACGATGTTGAAATGGCAGTGAGCGACGAATCCCCAGGTTTGAAAGCAGAAGAAGCAGCAACTACGAGTGCAGACAGAGACAGGGAAATGAACAGTTCATCCGGGGGGCGGGGCGACGGCGGCGGACCCACCAGGAAGAATGGGTTCTTCTACGTGTCCAGTCAGATCAATCAGAGCAATTTTGCTGAGGAATTGGAGGCTCTCCGCAAGGAATCCTGGGCATCCACTTCATCTGCCAAGTAAGATTTTTTATTTTATTTCTATAATCTTTGAAATCTTCCAATTCCATCTCAGAAAATTTTTTTTCATATTAATTAAATTATCGCATTTCGACCCTAAATGAATTAGTTTTCAAAATAGTACGTTTTTACTCGGATATGAACTATTAATAATTGTAACTTCACTAGTTTGTACATTTTATTCACTTGAAAGACTGAATTTTTGCCGATATACGGTCAGGGATAGATAAGATTAGGAATATTCGCTGCCAAATGATCAGCATATTTAAAAAGCATTTTTCGATGAAAACTTCTCCATCCTATTCTATCTATACCTCGATCGGCAAAAATCATTTTCCACACGAGTAAAGTTTACAGTGAGTCTAAAACTACGCCATCGAAGTTATGATCAAGATACTGTCTCGTTCCTTTTATTCAAAATTCGATTTTCAGATCGATCGAAGAGCCAGTTCAGAAGCAGCCGATAGCGGAGAATGCCGAGCGAGTTCGGAAGGAGAGCTGCATGTCGGAGTCCTACTACGACCTGCCAGACGGCACGGCTCCTCTCATCAGCGATTCTGTGCCGTGAGTCCTTCCCGCACACAGATAATGGCAGTGACTGTTTGATTGCAGACACATCAACATTGGCAGAGACCACCAGGCTCGAGTGCGCAAGTGGAATGAGAGGGAAGTGCTGCAGAGCGAGTTGGATGCCATCCCTGACAAGGACGAGTGTCTATTCTCTCCTGAAATACTCAAGGACGTCGATCCTGAACAGGTCGATGCTTTCGAGAGGTTGGCCTGCAGCGAGGCATTCCCCAAACCTGGAGCTAATAAGGTAACTTTAACCTTGATATTATGAAAAATCACTAATTACAAGCCAATATTCAAGGCGTTTTTGTGTTGCTCAACAATTTAGTTTCTATATATCTTTGGCGAGAACTTATTGGTTAATCAGGAAGTCCTTACCAGACTAAAATTAGCTAAATTTCCACGTTTTGATTGCTATACTCGTAAAAGGAGCATAGGTCGAATATCCAATGATCATACAGATTTTCATGAGGATATAGATTTTCGTCGACAAGGGTCGACTTTATTTCTAATGAATATTTGATGTCTGATAATGATGAGATCGTATTATCTTCGATATTTTATTTTACGATATTTGAGGAACTCGCTCTTCATTTGCTGTATGAGAACAAAGGCAACATCGAGGCCGCTGTGGTCGATTTGCTCCGTTGCGACACCCTCGATTGGGAGCACTACTCGACTGTCTACGGGGCCAGATATACCGACTCCACGCCTTGGACTCCCGATGAAGTATACGCATTCCAGGATGCTATTTACAAGAGCGAGAAGGACTTTCACCAAGTTGCACAAGAAGTGAGTCAATTTGATCTATAAACAAAATTTTGATGTTAGAAATACCAAAAATCTCCCCGTTTAATGATAACCTAATCTGAGTTTCAAATTTTATGCTGGTGGAAATATCGTTCAATTTATGTACTGATCTTTCGTGTGTAGACAAATGAAATTCGATTTTTACTCATAAAATGAAGAGACCAAACTTGCTAATCCATCGATTCTTTAAATGTAAAGCATGATTGAGGTGAATTGAAACATTAGAAAAAAATCTAGAACATAACCGATATCTAAATTAACAATCATGAATTTTGATTGCTAAAATTGCCAAATCGAAAAACTCGTACATCCCTGATGTGAATTTTTTAAAACTGTATAAAATGAAGATAAAAATATTGTGATTTTCAGTTGACGAGCAAGACGGTGAGCGAATGCGTGGAATTTTACTATATGTGGAAGAAGGTCTGTCCGGACGACTATAGGAAGTTGAGAAATTTGAGAAGGAAACGACAGTTACTTGAGTTGAATTTACAACAGGTTAGTTTTCACCCTAGTTAAAATGAGAATAAATTTCCAATTTAGATGGAGGAAAGTATTCCGATGAAGAAGTGTTCGCTGGAAGAGAACATCGAATCGGACGCAGAATCTGACACGACATTTGCAGCGACGGATGACGGAAAGGACCACTTCATGCACAACACAATGCCCTCTCCTAGCTGCTCATCGCAAATTAACTCTCAAGTTGGAATGTTCCAGAATCTGTCTCCTTCTTCCTCCTCGGACATGGTTGGACTACAGAGGAACTATCAACCGGTAGGAATTATTCGAAAAAATAAAGTTAATTTGAATGAAATATTTTAGTCGATGCCCCGCAACCAGCTGATAATCAACAAGAAGGGCGCCCAGCCGAGTGCAGACGGTTTCTTCCATTGCAGGCTGTGCGACAAGTGCTTCGAGAAAGTGAAGTCCCTGAATGCGCACATGAAAAGCCACGCAATGAAGGCTCGGGCTGAGGCAGAGGCGAAGTCCCAAATCGATGCAGTCACAATTGGGCATTCGGGAGTGCAAATGCAGGCAGGGGGACAGGCGCAGATACATGCAATCAACCAGCAGAACGTGGCCAACGCCGTCACTGTCGCTAATAGTCTCGCTGCTATGGGACATCTGCAAGGACTCACGGCTAGTCCAATTGGTAAGCAACTTTATTGCTCGCAAAATAAAAGGTCCTGTTCTACGTCGTTGTTTTGAATACCCTTTTCAATATTTCACTCATACATACCAAGTCGACATAACACGAAATTCGTATTTCATCGATTTCTGCTAATTCTCTTCAAGTGACGTGCGAAGTTCAGCTTGAATCTAAAAAATAATCCACTTCAAAATTCGTCGCTTAAGAATCCAGCAATTGTTATACTTTCAATTTTATGTGTTGCAAGTCATCATCTGGCCACGTCGAACGCCCATCTCGGTCTGAGTTTGTCCACCCAACTTGGGCTGACTGTGTCTCAGCATCTGCAGCAGCAGCAGCAACAAGTCAGTCCCAATCTTGTCAATGCTCACTCTCTCCAACCTGCACTCGATTTACAAGCTGTAAGTCAATTTATAGAATTGCATAGAAATAACTAGACTTATTTAAATTCATTGAACAAATTGAACAAAATTTGCATTCAGTGGCGAGTTAGGAGCAATCGTTTCTTGCCTTTTTTTTTAAGATATAGAACATTTGCCAGTAAAAATTCTTTACTGACCAGTTCGGATAAATAATCGCCAGATAACGTATTCTGATTGATCATGGCTTCTTTGCCTGACCATAAAGCATAAATATTCAGGCTCTACTTAACCCTTCTGCCCTGGGCTCTTTGCCTCATCCCCGTCCACAACATCCCCTGTTGTCCTCTTCACATCATCATCTTCATTCAATTCATTAGTTTCCAGAAATCATGTCTTCTGATAATCTCTCTGCCAACCTCTAACCCATTCTTCATATGTAGCATTCATTAATTTCACTCGAATACCTGCACGCTTCCTCTTCATTCACGGGTTCTTCCTTCATCAGCTCTGTTGCATTCTTGCATTCATCAGTCCTTTGCGGTGCACGGACGTACAAATCGATTTCAATAAGGGTTTCGCTCCTTTCTATTTTCGATTTTATACTATTTGACACTCAATTTGACTGTCAACGACACTTTTCCTTCCTTTTCCGCTAGCTCTGTTCTGTATGCTTCCCATCTCCTGGTTGATATTTAATCCGGTACAATTTCTGTGAGTTCAGCAATGATTCAATTCATTCATCTATTCATTCGTTTCATTTCCATAAATTGCCATCAAATTGCTTACCAATTAAAAGTTTGCTATTTCTTCTATTTTTGCGTTGAGAAGAAGACATTGATAGAGAGCGCAAATGATTTTTAAAAGTTGATATTGGTGGGATTGGAAGCCAGCAGAAATATTGCTGGACCCCTCAAATACTTGGATCAAAAAGAAATTTCCGATTTTGATCAAAACACGGTCATTTCTCTTTCAAAATTCAAGCTAATTGCTTGACTAATTCTACTCCATTGCGATGGTGAGTCGCGGAAATGATCAGAAATTGTTTTCAGACTAAAAAAGTGACGAAAATACAAATGAAACTTGCTCATTTCCATAATTTCTGTGCAAAGTGAAAGAAACTTTGAACGATTGAGCGCTTGTAAGCTTTCGTCGCGGGGCTTGAAATTTTCAGGATATGATCTCCATCCTTGTAGAAATATTCTATCAGATGTAGAACATTGTAGGTCCAATGAATCGGATTTTCGAGATTTTTCGGAATTGGTCCAAGGAAGACATTTGTAGAACTTGAAATTCTCTACAAAACCCGTTTTTAAATCCCACCAAATCTTCAGGCTTTTGCAGGAGTCCATTTCAAAAAATTTGTTTACGGAAAAAATGCAATTTCTGCATACTCGAATTTGAGCATTTGCGTTCTCTACATATTGGAGAAGATTTCTATCACAAATGTTTATCTCCTAGCGGATAGTATTATTGACATGGTTGAGTTACAAAATGGATTATTTTGTCACATAATTCTAATTTTTGGCTCAGCTAAAAGATGATTATTGTTTAGTTATAGCATGACATAATCTGCCTAGAGAGTATTTATATAATAGAGTTGTTTATCCTCTTGTCTGATTTATCGGTTTTTCATTTCTCCTCGCGCCTCGCAATTTGCCCAGTGAACGAACATTTCATTGATTCGGTTGAATTGCCAATTTGTCAATTGTCATTTCCTGTAGATTATAACCGACGGCTGCTAGTCACAATTGTTTGTTATTTTTCCATGCAAATAAAGGCTCACTTCTTCTAATCGAATAATCGACATCCCGTTTATTTGAACACGTAGAATTCCGATGCGAATCCGTGAGAAACGCCGACTAACAAACACATGCATAATGAAGATGAATTAATTTACAGATACCTACAAATGTAGACATAAATGATGGAAATGCAGCGATAATAATATTGAGATAAAGTTGTGGTGTTGAAAACTGAAATTCATTCGGCTTATTTCTACAGAAAGGGAAGATTTGTGGTTTAAATTGAACTGAATTTTCATCTCAAAAATCTGCTTCTACTGAAACAAGAAACAATAGCAAAAGCGGAAATAAGTGAAGAATTCAATGATGATAACTGAATATAATAAAATGCAAATAATAACATTTAGTTTCATATAATATATGCAATAAGTTCATATTAAATTTGTTGGCTAAATAAAGCAAAAACGAGAAAATCGAAACTAACGATGTTTGAACATTTGATGAGAACAGATAATACATAAAACATTGAAGAATAGGAGAAAGTAGAAGAACAAAATAAGAAATAAACCCGAAGCGTTGCATCCTCTATGTTTATCATGTACATAAAATTGAACAAATTATTAGCAAGCATTGATTTGTTCGAGAAATTTGCGATATAAAACGACTTGAAATTGTGATGATTCCCGTACGATTTTAAAAACTGAAGATAATGAAATTGAAATGAATGAGATATGAAAAAGGCAGACATTGCAAAGCAGAACGAGAATTGTTCTGTACACATTCGACAACAAATCACGAAACATTAATTTAACGAAGAATAAAATATCGTTAAAATTTAAACTAGTGATTATAAATCACATAATAATCATGCAAAAACGATGCGTATTTTCAAAGAACTTCCTGAACAGTTGATCCGTCATTCTGCTGAGTCGTTTCAGGCAACTGACTCGTGCTGCAGATATCCGTATTCGACTGCTTATTCTCCTCCGTAATCTGCCCGCTCACAGCCATCGGCTCCGCTGTTTCATCCACGGTTGGTGTCAGATTAGATGCATTCTGGAACAGTTCAAAATAAGCCCGATTGATTTGTGCATAATTAGAGATGTTTTTCAACTTATTCATAAAATTCATCCTTGAATTCTAGATTTCGGAAATAAACTTCGTTTAGAATCTTCATTCTTGCATAATTATGATGTGTATCAAAGGATGATAATTCGTAATGAAATAAATATTGTCGCTAAATTTATCTGACATTGTATAAAGTAAAAAGATATCATACTTGTTGAATTTTCAGAATTGAAGGTCTCATGGCGTAAATTGTTGATTGAACGGTGAGTTGTTCATCTTGTTCAGGCACAACGCTCAGTTTCTTGTCGCTGGCTGGAACTCTTGCAGAATTTAGCGGTAAATAAACGGATGAGACTGAGGAAGCCAGTTCCTGAATTATTCAAATTTCCATTCATAACTCCTTATCAGTCATCCTATCCTACCCTCTCTTCCAATTGTTTCCCTATCAATTCTTTCGATTCGTGCGAAGAGGAGAAGGCAGAGTCCGCTCTGAAATTCATTCCAATCGTATATGCTCAGATTTTTTTGCCAGAAGTAAGCAAATTTGTGTTTTGAAAAATTCAGTCGAAATTTAATTTTAAGGTGAAAAATCACGTATATTTTCTAAATCTAGTATTTTAACGTTAGCAGATATTTTCGAAATATAAAATGGGTTGTTCTTTGTGTTTTGGCGCAACATTATTAAAACTTGATCTTAAATTTTTCTTGTTAAATTCAGAGATATTTCGGACTAATCGGCCAAAAACCGAAATTCCGTTCAACTCCATACTTCCTATCAGTTTATTTATCAGTGCCTCTCTGTGATTCAAACAATTGAAGTCTCCATAAACTAGGCCGATCGTCTAGAAGCAAAATGAGCAAAGAGCGGGGAAAACAAAAAGAAGTTCGAGTGAAGAAGGAGGCCTCTAGCAGCTGGCGGCAATAGCTATTCTCTCTTTTCCAGCAGCTTCCCTATTTTTTCTTCATTTATTTTCCTTTCATTTTTATCTCCTTTATCCAGGCACTGCAATGTGCAGCGTCCACTGAATATGCACGTGAAGGTCCGCATAGTTTAGAGAATTTCACTACAAAAACTCGTTCGTTTGATTCAAAGAAAATTGAGAAAGTGAGCAAGCTATCTTGGACGGTACTCATCATATTATTAGCATGATTTCTTGATGCATGTTTCTATCTCTAGATATTTTTTTCAAAAGTTATTACTTGCCAGAAACTTCCGTAATTAGCCATAATGATATTCAACTAGAGTTGTTGGAAATCGAGAGAAATTTAGAACCTGATCGATTCATTAGGAGTTTTTCACGTGTTCGCCCCGATTTGGCTAATTTTTTCAGCATAGGAGTATTTCGTGAAGCAGATCACGGATTCGAAGTCAGAAAATGCTCACGTTTAAGTGCTCGGGCGGGAAAACCCGAAAACCGTGTTATCTTATAAAGAAATAATGTGTGCTAATTTGTAATTTCGATTCCTCATGCAACGTAATTTATGCTTTGCGTAAAACGGTTTTCACGATTTACTGCATTATGGCTAGAGGGGTCAAGTGATTTTTCAACATAGGTTGAATTGGGTAAATTCGGTGAAAACGAGAATATTTCATCCAAATTTATCCTTTTCCATTGTCAACCCTTTGTTAGGGTTATTCGTGAACATCCCATGAACTAACTTTTCCTAACGAAATTTGATAGAATAAATAGATCCATCAGGATTACTTATTCAAACTGATAAGCTGAGGTAATTTTTACATGGTATGTGACACAATTTTCTAACCATTCAATAGAGAATCTCGAATCTTTCTTACTTAGTGCCTGACAGTAACGCAACCATTGTGTCTGGACACGTTGCCATACTGATCAGCCAGGCGAAGAACATGAGACAGCACAGAATTACGATGCAGATAATGGCCAGAAGCTCATCCATTCTCCTTCCTCTTCTGCTTCTCCAACTCCTTTGTCCAAATCCGGACAGCAAACTGTCCCTTTCCAGAGAATCTCTGAATATTCCTGGTTTATTTTCTGAGAACCATTTGCAATAGTGTCATTTCGAATCGAAACTGTCAAAGTTTACACTCGAAAATCAAAATCGCAATGCGAAAGTGATTCATTTTGTCGACGAAATGAATGGTTGACTTATCGAGATAAAATGGGTGCAGAAAACAAAAAGGGAAAGACACTATCTATTGCCCATTCTCTTCACTATCCAATTTGTTGTCCTCCTCTTCAGATCGAATTAATTTCAAAAATAGTAGCGAAGCAAGTTTCTTCGATCTTCTCACGCTTTTCAGGGATGGACAAGGTTGTTTTCAGAAAATTCGGAAATTGAAGCTTCATCCGTTTGGTTTCCAATCTCAAGACCTTGAAAACACCCAAGATTAGAATTCATACAAAAACATCTGATGTACAGAAAATTGAAATCAATAGAATGTTGAAAATGTGACAGGAATGGTTTCTGAATTCAGAATAGAAACAACAGCTTGCACCAGACATAGAAAAGCGGCAGAATAAAGTCCATTCTCTCCAAAAAAAAATATTTCGAAACAATTCATCACGAGAATTTATCGCAGGAATTAGTCGCATACTTTTTCTTCGCTTCGAATAAAAACCCTTATTTTTTGAGCTTGAAAATCGCTTAAAGAATTCTTCTCCAACGATAAACTATAGTATCTAATTCAATCGATCATTGGAAAGACAACTGCAGTGATGAATGATAAAACGAGCATTGGAGAATCGATCAATAAGACGGGGAAAACAGCAGCAGAAGCAGCATGACCGGAGGAAATGGCTGGATGACTGGGACAGAAATAGAAAAGAGCTGAGACTGGGAAGTTGCGTTACAATGAATGGAATGAACTGATGAACAGCCAGACACCGGAAATTAAGACATTTAGCTGAAGGATAGGGGATTTGAGCTGATTGATAAGGGCAGATAGACAGAGAAGAGGAACAGATTGAGTGCGTGTGAACTTGAAAAGGAGAAGGGATGACGAGGCTTGAAATTGAGTTAGAAATGACTGAAGGAATTTGGAGGACTAGGAAGAAAGTAACAAAGCAATAAAACTGAATTGAGGAAAGAAATAACAAACAGGCAGAGATAAGGCAGGTGGATAAATGACGAAAAGAGCTGCAGAAAGATATCGTACATATGCAAAACAATGAAATAGATGAAATGTCAGGTGGAATTATTCAGCATAAACAACAAAGATATAATACAATAAAAAATCGATTTAGAAGGCCAAAGATGCCTCGCATTTCGAAGCATGGAGGGAAAGAGGCAGTGCACTCATCACATGTCACAATATCGATTGCGCTCCTCAAAATTACGTCCGAGTTGATGGCAGGCAGAATGGATGTTTTCCACACAAATTGTGATATTCCAAGTAAAGGGGGAATTGTGCGATACGAAATGAAATGTGAAAAGAAGTCGGCAGATAACGAGAAATTGCACATTCGCAAGGCGGGGGATAATATCGGGCTTAGTCGCGGCGAGATCGCTTAGAACCACGCACCGCTTAGGCTGAAGGAAAGGAGCAGAATTCGATAGAGGACCGAATATCGAAATGCTAAACACTGCACAGAGCTGCAAGGGCTGGGAAAATAATAGCAAAGAAAAGAAGGGAAGGAAAATGTGGAGATGCAAACTGGCACGAAGATGGGCACGTGAAACACAAAGGAATGGGAAGGGATTGTTGATTGGGGGAGAGCGGGAATAAAGGAGCTATTGATTGAGAAGAATGAAATTGAAGACATGGAATGAAGACAGGCAAGTCGAAAAATGAAATGAAATGAAATGCACCGGGTACATTCGGGAAAAACGACAAGACAGAGAGGGAGTGGAGAAGAGAGGGAAAAGAAGGCAAAAGGACGGAGTGTAAGCGACGCAATCGATTGAAGCAGAAGGGGGATTCCCTCCGAAGAGGGAGAGAAAGATGCAAACACGATTGAAATACCGCATTGAAGCTATGAAACAATGAAAAGCGAAAATCATATGGAAGAGAAGGAAAATATCTGACAGAGAATGTAATAGTATCGAGTGAAGGTATTTGAAGGGGGTATGAAGTGAGGAGTGAAAGACTGGAGATCAGAATGAAATGGAGGAGATTGCAGTGCAGAATTGCAGAAATTGCTCGACTAGGGGAATTAGACGGCTAATTAGCCGTAGGAAAACTAAAACTGAACGTGGAAATACAAGGAGAGAGGAATGAGGAATTATGCATATTTCAAGAAACAAATATCAGGGAGAGCGGGGAAGAAGCTAAGCAGTTCTAAGGCAGACACATGATGATAAGCTGAAAGAAGGCTGAAGAAGAACACAATGAACTTTGATGTTGGAAAGGGAACAAAAGAGTATTGTCTAAATTGAAGCTATAATGAATTTTTAAAATAATTTCAGCAATGAAATGAGGTGATTCAATTAAAGTTGTCTCGAAATTGAAGATTAAAGTATCAAGTACAAGGAGAATTTTTGCCTATCAAAAAGAAATAAATTGCTCGCCAATTGCAAAAGCGCCGCTTTTTATAATAAATAAGAAAGTGATGATGAAAATAGGGAAGAGTAGTAGCAGTCGAACCAAAGAAAACAAAATTTGAGGGAAAAGGGAAAGAAGCCGAGTCGAGCTGGGCGGTCACCTGATGCAGGCAATTCGCCTCCCTTCCCTCCCCTCGGCTTTTGTTCTTCATTCTTCCAACTTCTAAAGATCTCCCTCTGAATACAAGCACAGATGTACTAAGTTCTAAATATGGAAAGAAAATTTTAGAGAAGTTAAGAATTGGGTATCTTTGAAGAGTATGAAACACGTGTAAATTATAGAACTATGGAAATTTATAGTAATTTCAGAAAAGTATTTTTTGTGAAAATCTTCATATTTGCTGAATTAAAAAAACTACCAATAACAAATAAAATAATGTTTTATTCAACTACAAAACTAGGATCTAAAAGCTCGTATATTCTTAGCTTCATGAACGAATTAAATTATTTGTACCTGCAACTGTAATTGATGATCCGTAAATTAAATTACCCTGAATTTAGAAAATCAAAGTTTAAAAATGAAAAGAACGTTACCTAATTCTAATAAGAGACATAAAAAATCTAAAACATGATCTTCATTTGGATACTTGATAGTTTTCGAAAGGTCGATATGCCTGAACTGTCTAACCTTAATGGTTATCATCACAAATAGCTGAGTTAAGCTTTAGTCATGAAAATCAGGCAAAATTTTCAAATTTTCTAAACTATCCCTATGAAAATGTACTAGTTAAAATTTTTTTCGAAGAAAAGAACTCAAATTTGCGCATTTTACCAATAAAGGCTGATTATTATCAAAAAGATGATTGAAAATCTACATAATTTGAAAGGAGGAGAAGAACATAAAGATGCACCTGAATGAATGAATGAATGAATGAGTGAATCAAGGGAACGTACGTTCAGACTCGGGTTCTAACTGGGAGTTGGGCAAGTTGTCCCTGTCCGTGGCCCTATTGTTATTCCTGCTCTGCGGACTGTCCTCACTGCTGCCACTTTCCGTCAGACTCGACAGCTCCAGTTCGGTCCATTCACTTGGAGAGGAATGTGACGAGTTGATGGCTGAGGAATAGAGACTCGGACTGTCATCGGCGGGGCTGGCTCTGGATTGGGAACGCGACTGCGACTGCAAGTGAGTGGCTGGGCCTCTGATGCTGATCAACTATAAATATGGCATGTGATTTAGAAATGAACTCGAAATTTTTCGATCATATTTTAAAACATATTATTGTTATACAGGAAGAATATAGACGGTAATTTGACAATGTTTCTTTTTCTTTCATAGACATATTTCTCACCAACCAAAAATGCAGAATTTATAGCTAAATTTTATCTGATAGCTATTGAGAAGTCATTAAACTCGTTTCAAGCATTCTCACTAGAATTCTTATCCAACTCAAAAGTATCTCGATAAGATATAAAAGGTACGTAATTTCACCAACCATATTTTTCTTCTGCCAGGCTCTGTAGTCGTAGAGCTGAATGGAGATGACAGCGATCAGCCAGCCCGAATAGACGCCCAAGAACATAACTGCCATCATTGCATAGACGATCAGCTCTGAAAATGAATTTAAAATGATGATGAGCAAATTTAATGAGTTTTCAAAGTACACTATAACGTCCGCGATAAAATGATCATCGAAAATGGAACCAGATCTAGAGAGAATTTTAATCATACAGAATAAATATGGGAGGTAGGTTGTGCAGTAAAAAATATAGTCGTTACATTACCAAACCTAGAGGAAATGCTTGAAAATTTCAGGTTAAAGATACAAAGATGTGATGCAACTATTATGAGGGTAGGTTGCACAGTCATTCTGACACAAATCTTCTCTGGGGCTAAATTTAACCGAAATCGATATGAAAATAGAAAAATTAAAAGAGCCAAAACTGAAGCCGACAAGGATATTCTAGATTTCAAAACTATCCCTATCATCGCGGATTAACATATAATCAAAAATTGAAAGGTAAGATATGAAAAATAGAACTCACTGAGGAGAGGCGAATCTTTACTTTCATCGCCATTACCGGGGTTTTCAGAACCGATCTGCTGGGCTGCAATTACGGCCTCTTTGGTGAAAGAGAACACAGAGAAACCCATGATCGGGCTAAAAGCGAACTGTGAAAAATTGATAAGAATCAATTTAGACGTCTTTTTGAATAATTCACCAGCAAAACAACAATTTGCAAAGTTGACAGTTTTATTTCTCTACACATTTCTTAGCCTAAAATCTAAGAAATTACAAATGGTGATGACAGTTTGCCGATGAATTTGCCAAGAAGCCAATTGAGATGTGGAAAAAATGCTATTTTGACAATGAGTAGATTTAGAAATGCAAAAAAATGCTTACGTGAAGATGATGAGGCATAGGAATTTGGCCAGGAGGCTGTTCTCGATGTTACGCATTTTTCCGCATCTCTGATTTCTGAGGTACGAAGTGAAGGGCTGCGTGGATCTGCAAGATAAAAAAAAGTGATTAGAAAATCACCAAATGTCTGACCTCTTGACGATGAATTTGGCCTTGCAGATGTCGCAAAAGTCCGTCTTAGAGACCATCAGCCAGTGCTCCATGCACGATTTGTGATACATCCCTGTTGTGCCTCTGCAAAAAATATTCAAACGGTGTATGATTTTTGAGTCGTCTATTCCTAATTTTCAAATTTCTGGAGTGAATAGTCTCTTAGGAAGGTTTGCATAGAAGAGGCCTAGTTGATAGTTCACGGACTTCTTTGGAAAATAGTCTGACCCAGACGTAAAAAGTCCGAGAACTATGAACTAAGCCTGTAGAAGACAAGACAATTTGAAATTCTTACAGCAAATTCCAGGAATATCAGAATCCAAACGCTTTATCGTTGATGCCGAAATCCGGGAGGTCGAAAATGAGGGGAGGAAGAAGCGATTTTAAAGCCAGTCTCTCCTTTTCGCGTAATATTCTTCGCTTTTCTAACCACTAAAAATACCTGTGCACCACACTTTGCATCTCCCAGATTTCGGCATAAACAATAATATACCTCAAGTAATGGGTTACCATTCGACCAACCTGCATCGACAGAACGCTTTGGCAAACTTCTCGCAGCTGAAGAAGTTTCCACTCTTCTCTCCACAGTGACAGAATCTACAGACGGACGAGTTGGTGGAGCTTGTCGAGGTCGGAGAGCACTTCGAAGGGCCGTCTGGCACTGTCATTGGACACACGATAAAACTGAAAGACGAAAATAACTAGAAAAATCATCATAAGCGAGAGAAAACAAAACATTTAACATTTTCAATATTGCAAAGAGAGCAAGAGCATTGGAATGTAGTCGAGCATTTTTGAATCTTTCGTGACAAATCAGGACGTTATTAGAGATCGCCTTCGACAGAAAAATAGGAAAAAAAATAGCGAAAAGATCGAAACAGACCTGCGTTTTAACCGTCCCTAAGGGCGCGTTCATACTTTAGTTGCAATGCAACTTGCAATTTGCAACTCGCTTGAAATAGTATGGGAAATGAAGAGAGCGCGATTGCACCATTTTTGTGCTCTCCTGATTTCTCATGCTATCTCAAGCGAGTTGCAAATTGCAAGTTGCATTGCAACTAAAGTATGAACGGGCCCATATATTTTTTGAATTTTCGCGTTTTTATTATACTAACTTCTGTAGTTATGACGATGTCATCGTGTGCATGCATCAACCTATTCGTGGATTTCCACACCAATCAAGGGTGTGAGTAAATTTTCGATAAAAATTACGTTGCGGAAATTTGTTTTCTACAACTCGTGGATAATTTCTTGTTTCGATTTTCTCTTCGAAAATTTGAGATAATTATCCTCCTTCGTTTTCGAAAATCTTAAAAGCAGCTTTCCAAACACTGAATTCTACTTTAAGGGTGTCATCAAATGATAACAAATTGAAGTTTTCTTTGATTTACATATTTTCATAAGTCATGCCGATGTGTGGTTCGTAGTAAAAGTAACCACAACATGCTACAACGACAACAATAACAATGACCTGGTCTCCCGCTATCCTATCATTGTTACTTTTTACAGTTGAAGCTGTCACTTGACATTTGACGCGATGCAATGCCTCTGGGCATCAAAGACAATGCCCACCTAATCATTTCATTCCATTCAATTCAGCGATTCAGCTATCGCTACCATTTTCATATTGTTCATTTCGATGTTTTTGTTTCTGGGGTCATTGCTTTGCTTTCACTCAATTCTTGTCAATGTGGCGAAATCTGCCATCCTCCTTTTATAACCACTTTCTTCTGTCGCTCAGCTATTCTCAGTTGGGCGCCTTAGGGCATAGACGACCTGTCGATTCATTTCTGTTTCATTTCATCAATTTTCATTCGACTATGAGATTATCTTCAGATGTTGTCGCACTTGTTGATCTTCCTGTCACTGGTTTCCGTTGTATATTCTTGTTGCATTTCGATAGCCTTACCCTCAATCGGATGTTGCGGCGCCACCTCATGGGCTTATGCGCCTCCTCAAGTCGTTGGATATCATAGGGTATGCAAACATCTAAATATGCCGAGTTCTACAATTTTGCATCTTATTCAGATTCCAATCTATCAGAAAGTGCTCGTTCCAGTTCCCGCTCCTCCACCACCTCCTGCATAGTATTATTTTTGAATAATTTTTCATAAATTAGACTAACTACTATTAAGGATGCATAATGATTCGGTTAGAAAAATTTCATAATTTAGGTTTTATTTTTACAAAGTTTCTAAGCCTAGCTAGATATTTTAACCATCAGATTGAAATTCGTTCATCTTCGATGATATCGTCTATGACGTGAGAATAGTAGTTGGGACTTAGAGCTCAACAATGCAAACAATTGAAATCGAACGAAGATCAGTTAAGGCGCTTGGCTTTTCTCCTCTTTCTCCCGAAAATGGAGTGACCATTCACTGATTATTTCATTCCTATCATTCAAATCGTAGTAGAGTTTTAGATTTCTTAAGAGAAAATTTATTGCCAATCAGGGTGTTGTACAGAATTTGAATTTTGAAACATTCAGAATCGGAGTCGGAATTCCGGTCCATCCCTGCTCATAAATTAACATACGTAATCTTAGACACCCAATTTAGCCCCGCTCCGCCAATGCTAATCCCTCAGCCTTCATCATATTCTTCTATTCCATCTCAGATTACAGCGCCAAATTATCAACAACCTCAAGTTCAAGTATCTTCCAATTATCAGGAGCAGCCTGTGGTACGGTATTCTTTCATAAAACATTATACATTTCTGTGAGCTTTATGATATCATGACATCTCATAGAATAAGCACGAAATTGTTGAAATTCATGAAAAAGTAAGGATTGGACTCTTGAAATTTTTCAAAGTTAAATTTGGCAGCAAGTTGTCAAAATAGAATTTTTCACCATGGCAATCAGATATGGGATTCCATTATTGATTGGAGAGAACGTCGATATTCAAAAATTATGTTATTCGTCTCTCATTTCTCTTCTACGCGACTCATTTCGCTCCAAATTCGATTTCTAGTTGCTGCATGAATATCGGCTTGCTCTTCAATCAACGATATAACACATCTGTGACGCAGAAATTAATAATCGTCGTTATCCAAATATATCAACATTGGATCATAAATCAATCCACACTTATGGAAGTAATTTCTTCTCACAATCAGTCCTGATAGAAAATGGGGAACTTTATGCATAGAATTTGCCGAATAAAAATGGAATTTTTGAAGGAAAATTATTTCGATGATGATTTGCAAATGGTGTTCCTGTTTACTTACTGCGAACTTGCCAATGTAGTGAATGTATGAGAGAATGATGAAATCAATCATTCAGATGCAACAACAGCAGCCACTTGACTCTTCTGCCCCTGCTCCATTTGCTCCTTCATCTTCCCAAGTAAATAACCTTGTTCTGTTCATTTTTCAGCGTGAATTCCACTTGTTTGCAGACTGTCGCCTCTGTTCAAAATGCCGATCAAACATTCTTTTCATCCCCTTCAGGGGGCGGTAGCAGTTACAATGACATCTCGTCTTCCTCTCCTGTAGCTGCAGATCCTGCTAACAATGGGGGATATTTGGTGATTATTTGAACATTTTAGGACGATTTAGGCAATGAAACATTTCGCTAAATTGCTGTACAATAGATAATATGCAGAATTGCGATAATTATTAAAAAAATATTTATAATCATCAGATTCATCTAATCCTACAATTATATTATTATTATAAAAAAATCTTACCTAATATAAAATGAATTGTGAAAGAGAAAATTGGTAGAAATTTATTTACAAAAATCTCTTCAATTATTTTGAAACTTTCATTGTTTCCATTATTTAGTCGAGCAAGCGTCTCTCTGCCAAGTCAGCATCTCGTTCCGTGGAACCAGCAGCAACTTCGTCTGCTCTGTCGAAAGCTCCTTCTGCTAAAGGGCTCAAAATGTTCTCATAGGTTATTACACATCCTCGAACATAGATTATTGTTAGTGCTATCCATTGAAATAAAACTAAAAATATCGTTTATTTGATCTGAATTGATTGGAACGAATACTATCACTCGGAATTATGCATTTCTAAACACAAAATAAGGACACTTACAAGAGGAAGACGAAATATTTTACAAAAGAATCGGTTGATGATCACTACGATAGATAGGTTTTTAATTGTATTGCCGGATAAAATAGGAAGTATGAATGGAGGAGTGTATAAAATCTTGAACCAAGTCATAATTTCTCTTGATACCTCAAATCTTCTGCATCGATTTTCACCTAAATGTGAACGTGAATATGCTGTTGTGAAGATATGATAGGCATTAGATCCTCTATTGCATAATTGTCGTCGATTCATTAATCTCTAGCTTTATCAGAAATCCTATGAAAGATTATGACTCAATCCAATAATAATAACAACAACAACTAAGTGTATGCAACAAATTAGCAACCATGCGCAAAGTGAAAATCAATAATTGAGGGTTGATGACGCAATGATTTCAACAGAAATGGAATAATCAAATAAAGAGCGAAATGGGGGGTGAGAATGCAGTGAATGAGCATCGAGTCTGGATAAACACAACCAAAGAGATGGCGATTTGTGCTGTCTTACCACCTCGAATAAATGAATGCGAGAAGAGCACCGACAATCGAAATTGACAGGGAGAGGCCGGATGAGCTATTGCACAAATCTTTCCTGAATTTTGGTCCTTTATTTTCCCCGTGAAAAAGATAGCCTCACCTGCAACAGCATCCCTTGTTGTTGTTGCTTCCTTGACAGCCCTCCCTCACGCACAGATTCGGGGTGCCACACGAGCGATTCTCCACCCACATTTTCTCGTTATTGAAGTCCCGACTTTCAACTAGCGATTTGAAGCAATATTGTGCTTCGAAGGGACAATCAACCTAAATGGGCTTTCGAGATAAATTTATCCACATATTTTGGAATAGTTTCACTCAAAAGTAAAGCAATTGCGAAGGAATGAATGGTGGTTCTCGATAATGAGGCTGAGACCGTCTTTTTGAATTTCACCTAGGCCGAGGTCCAACTTAAAAACAAAAGTCCGAATCCGAGGCTGGGTAGAAATCCAGATTTTCCCAATGTGCAACGCCCCAGAATGTAATTGTACAAAATATGCATCTCATAATATTTGAATTGACATAAATTCAGCATTTGATTCGTTAAGTATCATTAGAACTGTTGCGAACGATGTGCTAATTTTTATCTTAATTAGTGCATAACAATCAATAAACTAAGAATCCAAAATATCGCGTTTGATTCCATACTTTGGTCACCACTACATATTAATTTCTTTTCGACACTCATTTGGTGTAAATAAATCGGTCCTTACTAAAAATCACCTACCCATGTTTTCATCGGATTTCCTATCTGATTGGATTTGACATAATCGTAACATCGAAGGGAATATGAGCATCCAATCACAAATGCTAACAGAACGAAAAGTGAGCTCTGCATCTTTACGGTTGAGGAATAATACTGCAATGAAGTCATTATCACTGGCGTCGAAAAAGATACCAGCGGTGTTACAATTCAAAGCAGAAAATAATGGCTAATAATAAACGAAAAAAAACAACATTCTTATGAATACTCGAAAATCCTACTCAAGATTCGAATATTAGAATTCAGGAGTATATTGAAATTGAAATTTCACCGGCTCCTAGAAAAAGATCACTTTTGTCTATTTTTTTCTTTCCCTCATACTATTTCTTAGAAAAAGTGGTATCTTTTTCTATTAGCCAATTTCACCAAGAGATGAATTATCATGCCAACTTATTGGTAAGGAGCGGAAATGTGGTAAGAAAGATCACTAGGATCTCATGAACTCTGTGCAGTCTGAAGTCGATGAGCTAGCTCTGAATTACATGAGACAAAAGAAGAAAACAAAACAATTGTAAGCGATCAGCAGACAGGCACAGTTGACTGGCGGTGAAATTGAAAGACAGACTGTTGCCGTGTTGCTCTTCAGCTTTTGACTGTTGACTCTTTCTTACTTTGAACCGTCTCTCTTTCTCTTCTCTTTCCAACTTTCCACTTCCAGATTCCTCTGTAAACTTTACTATTCACTGTCCTGCACAACTGCACAGCACACATATCGCAAACAATTTAAAAATAAAAGTGCCACGAGATGAAGAAAAAAGCCGTGTAGAATTTATTGAATTTACAGTAAGAAACTTGATGAGATCATCAAGAGTAGACTGTAATTTTTGACGCCAAATAAAAAGGAGAATTGTTAATATTTATCGAACGCGAAGAGATGTGGTAGACGACCTTGGACCTGAGTATAAACTGTTTACCGAATTAGTCCTACTCCTATGTACTAAAGAGTTTTTAACAGCGATTTAGGATTTCTAAAAGGTTGTCTACTCTCCATTATCTACGAGATGAACGTTTGGGTTGAAAGAGGGAACGCGTATCTGCGAACGCAATGCATTATCGCTGGAGATAAATGAGAGGAGCAAAGTGCAGAGACGCAGAGGCACATAGTTAAGGCTCGCGAGTACCTCTTCCATACTCCTTTTGCAAACAGTAATCTTGCTGATAATAGATGGTATAACAAACAGAAGATATGCAACCTTTAAGACAAATTACTATGAATCAAAATTATTGTATTGATCAAATGAACCCATAGCTCGGATGTTAACAATCTCAGAATAAGCAATGCATATATTAACTATGCACAAAGAGATAGGCTAGATTGACAGAGAAACAATCAGCTGGGGACAGTTTTGAAAAATGATGAAAAGTCGCTCTTTGAATTTGTCTTCACAAAGTGGGTGGGACTTGCGCTCTTTAAGCATAATTTCACAAATACTCCTCCATGAAGTTCATATTGTTTGCAGTGAAAAGAAAGGCGAATATTTTTCTAGTGAATTTGGTCATCCGCGAGAAAATATACTGCTTTCATAATAATTGTTCATCATTTGCCTTTTCACATGATTTTTTTTCCAATTTTTAAATCAATAGTGATTTTTGGGGCCTAGACATGCAAGCATTCATTTCAATGTTTGGCAAAAGCATAGATTTGAGCAACAACAATGAGAAGATTCGCTTCACTCACTGCAGGGCAACAGAGCAAATGGCAACTGGGCAACCAATTTACCGGTAAATTGTGCCGTCGGTGCCGTGTTTGCCCAGCCGCTGTCCTTCTTCCCTGCTTGCCTCACTGACTGACTGTCTGACTGCTCAAACTCAGCCACTTTTTTCACTCTCTCAGTTTTGCAGCCATTCTGCCCTCTCTTCGGTTTATTCATCGGCACAAATCTTGTGATATATTATGAAACTCAAGTTTTGAAGTGGAATCAGCGAGTTTAGAGAGGATAAACATCGAAATGAGACGGAGAAAATAGAGCTGACTCAGAATGAATTCGGCTGCAGCTGAGAGATTAATTTATGCCATGAAAGGCATCAAATTGGTGGATCAACTCGAAAGGGGAGATTCGTGTGAAGACACGGCCAAAAGCCAGCTGAAATCTACGAGAGGCAGTCTAAGGGGAAGGCCTGGCTGGCAGCAAGTGAACCGGATGAATGGACTCAGGAACTTGGAACTGGGAAGGGCAGAGGGAATGGGAAAGGACGAACGGATGTGGAAGCAAATTGGGCATTGTCGAGGAAGAAGGCAGAGACAGAGACTTGCACGTCAGAATATGACAATGGAGAGGGAGGAAGGAAGGAAGCAGAATCAGGAAGATCCCTTAAGATCTCATCAATACAAGGAAATCCCGAGGAGTTATCAGACAGATCACATCAAACACAGACCAACCTGCACAATTTCTTGTGCTATGTCTATAATACGCACAAAGAAAATTTGTCTAAACACAATCAACCTGACAGAAATAAAACAAATATAGATGAAAAAATCGAGCAGCGGTGAGTAGAAAACTGTTTTCGAAGAGAAAGAAAAATGAGAAGGGAAACATAATGACAAATATTTGGAATTCTTACTATCACATGAAAATGAGTACATGACGAAAAAGTGATAGAGATAAATAGAAGAAAATAGAAATTTGACTGAAATTCGATGTCGAGCTATAAATACATGGCTTTGAAGCTGCTGAGCATGCTGAGACTGCGAAACTGAGAGTGGATTGGAGTGTCTCTGTTTGTTGCAGAGAAGGCAGAGCTGACTGCTGTTGCTTGCGTGAGACACTCCAGATGCACGTTGCCACAAGCAGAGAAAGGGGCAGATTGCAGAAATTGAAGACATCTGACTATTGGCGCAGACGTAAATGGCATAGAGCAGGTGAGTTGGAAAGCAGAAAGCAGATAGGATAGGAAGTACTCTTGAGACGAAGAGGCCATCAAGAGGATAGAAGGTAAAGCCAAGACGAGTAAAGGATGTCAATAGATGGAGAAGATGAAGATGAACAGAACATAAAAGGACAAGAGACGGGTTGAGTTAGAGACTGAATGGTGATGAGCATTATGAGGGCCTCTTCACATTGTTTGCAACACAAAATAAGTGAACATTATCGATTTAAAAAAAAAAACTCTCCAAGGACAAATATTATGCGAAAGTTATTGTCATCGCATGGGTTGAATACACAGGGTGGAATTAAAATACTGTATATGCCTATTTGAATAGCGATATTATTCTTTCGCATAAAGAGCTATTTAAACAGATCGATTTCGAACAAAGGTTGATTTATTACAAAAAAGCAATGATTCATCCGTAAAAAATAATTATGCGCTGATTGTGTTCCAACATAATCATGGATATTCTACAGGTTATTCTGAATTGGAATATTCCGAGTCTTTAAGCATCTTGTACTCTTCTTGATATTTTCCCTAAACTCATTGATATTCGTTAAGGAGTTAAAATTCATTCTATAATAATGGATTGCTCGCCTTAATTTGTTTCGCCACTTTCGCGAATTCGTTTAATTCGTCAATATCCATGTTTTCAAATATGCCATAGATCTGAAACGACAATTTATCTAATCCAAAATAGGGACAATTCGTTGACTAACAATCTCCTTCTTTTCGTCATGTGAATAATTTATGAATTTGCTCATTGTTCCGCCCAAAATCACGATGTTCTGATAGGCAACTTTTACCTGAAATAAATAAAACGTCAGCTATGAGCAAGTATATATGTATGTTATTATGCTCGTTAACAAAGGAATGAAGGGGAATGGCTGTGATCTAGAATATTGCAGAAAAATTCATAATCATCAATAAGGGAAGAAAATGCTCTAGTATATTGTTCAGATTCAAAAGTAGAATCGAAATGGGCTTAAAACTGATATGGCATATCACTATAGACCCTCTCAGTAGCATTCTGAAATCATTGGCAGGGGAAAGTTTTTCGTAAATTAATATGTGAAAGTGAGAGAATAATTCTTACGTCCGAATATTGAACTGTCGGTTCAATGTCATTTTTATAATGCTCCCAAACATTGATAGTTACTACCAAAAATTCTTCCACATTCTTCTAAATTAAACCTTTCATTATAATACCAATCTATCTATCTATCGTATCTAACCCACGAAATATGCGCATCTTTGAAGTCCTCATCATCGCCAGCCATCACCTTCTCCTTGAAAATCGAAATCTTTTCATCTTTTGTCAGATCAGGATTTGTAGCAATTTGAACTGTCTAAACGTATTAGAATAGAATTCGTGTTCATTAGTTTAAAATAACATTTTTGCAGAATAGTTAAGCTTCATTTGAATCTGGTCTGATTTGAATAATCACTGAAGTAAGCTTAACGAAAACAATTGAATATGACAGACTTTCCTTACCAACCTAATACAATAAATAAAACAAATAATTACTTATTCTATCGAAATAATTCTGTCAAAAAGCCATAATCTGAAATTCAGAAACAAACCATATCAAAGAGAATAAGCTGCTTTTCTGATATTGCCATAAGTGCCTTTTCGACTTCGTTAGTAATTTCTTCGACAATATCTTTTATTTTAATAGAGTCTAAACAATAAAATGAAATGGTTATTCGACGCAGTGATTTATTTGTTCGGTAAATACCTGACTGTCTTTTGAATAAACTTCTTCCATGAATGCTGCCGATCACAGAGACAAAAATAAACAACTTTATCATGATCCCTGAAATATCTATGAATAAATGTTATCTAAATGTGATTATTATTTTGATTATAGCAGGCATCAAGATAAATCGATAGTTCGATTCGATCAAATTTGATGTGAGAAGTAAACGAACTGATTTAGCCTATTTTCGATCGTTTAAAATCTCTATCGGATTAGTTCGGCCAATTTTGAACAGATTTTGGTACTTTCGTGGGATTAATTTTTTGTGTGTCGAACCACTTCACAATCGATTTATAATAGGATATGGACTGGCAAATTTGATGAATCATTGACTAAATTTGTGAGTCTTTTTATCGTTACCTGAAATGAATGATCTAACACAGATTATAGCAATCCGGTACAAAATATCAATACAATTTTTACCATGAAGTTGCACAACCAGGAAAATTTTAATTTTCTAATCTATTTACAACTTATTATATCAACATTTGTGTGCGACTTTTTCGATAGTCGGAAATACAATTCTCATTCGATCAGGAACTGCTCTGCAGCCAACCTGCTGTTTACGAGTTGTCTGGATCGATCAGCATTTGCGGACCGATTGAAGGACAATACGCTGATCTGCTCAACATTTTTCAGGTCAGATTTGGGAAATATCAGGAGCTATTTAGAGAAGCTACACGATGGCACGATATATAGATATGTGCAATATAATAGAAAACTCTAGAGAAAAGATATTTTTCTCCTCGATAATATTTCATCATATCTTGTAGTTCCTCAAATTCCCCTTGTATCATCAATTCTTCAGGCCTGCGGCTTACCCACCAAGACCCGTTACCTGTTCCTCGGAGGAGTGATCGGCAGAAGCCGTAACTGTGTGGACGTGCTCACTCTGTTGCTGCTCTTCCTACTCAGATTCCCTCACAACGTCCTCATTCTTCGCGGTAGAAATGAACTCCGTCAACTCAACAAGTTAGTTTGATGGCTTATATTTGGAAACTCCCGAAACGAATCCTCGAAATCGGTTCGCATTGATGAAGGTGAGCAAAACGAATGAAATAAGAGACCAAATCTTATTATTGCAGACATCGGAGAGCGTAGATTCAAGGAGCTAGATATTTCGCTGATCATCAAGAGGAACGACTCGTCCTGGAGAGGAAGCCAATTCACTAATGGAAATCGACAGCTCATTATTAACAGGTTGGATTCTTGTTGGTTTATTGCGTTGATCTGAATATTTTGCTTCCGAACCTTTTTTAATCAATTTTACAAATATTTGCAAGAGTTCAACCAGACGGTTTGACGGTTTGCATAATATTTAGCGTTTCTTGATAAATTATTACCATTCTGCTCAAATGCTATACCCTTTCTGGTAATACATCCTACATTTTTAACTTACCCAAATTCTGCAAACGTTTTCTATCGAACCAATACAAGAGACCATGAAATTATGGTCAACTATTGAGTGAAATAGTTGTTAAAAATCTGAATCGGGATATAATAGCAAAAATTTCATCACATCAGTGACGGCGAAAATATTACAAGCAATTCATGGACAATTTTCATTCTATGAATTTGCAAAGAAAACAATTATATCATGATTCTTGCAGTGCATCTGGCATCTCTCGTACTCATCATAATTACGGCGTCGTGCTCCGGGTATTACCTAGTTCAGTAATTGATTTTAACACTATCTGAGTTTTGTACTGAAATGATATGGCGAATCTGATAAATTCTTGCTATATGAAGAACAAATAGGGAAAAAAGTTTATGATAAAACGTTACCCTGATAGAAATACAACTCAGATCAAAAACCCCGATCATAATTGTTAGTTTTCAGTTCGAAGAAAACAAAAAGGCCACATTCAAACAGATCGAGAAGAACAAAATGATTACGAAGGAAGATATCAAATTCACATACAGAAGCATCTAATTGGGTAGCAATCTGAGATTGAGACTGGAAAAATTCAAGAAATAATAACGAGACTTAACTGCGTTGGAATTGAATTGGAATGGATTAACTGTCATATCGTGACGATTGTTATCTATCCTTTCATAAACACAATCCGCTGCGTGTTTTGCGAATGTCGTCATTTTTGTCTGTCAACAGTCAGGCCAGTCAGTCAGGTCGTTTGCTGCATTCTCATTTCCATATTCATCCCCATTCTCATTTTCTGAATGCATCATTTCAAGTGTTCATTCATTCCCTCAAAGAAGCAGGCTAATGCCTTCTTTGCCTGGTTGCCTTCTTGACAATGTGTTGTAGCGGCATCCCTGTCTCATGCCTGCCTGTCATCCTCTCCCCGCTCTGTACCTGTGCTGACCCTCATTTACTCTTCTCCTTCCCCTCCCTTTCCTCTATCCATTTCATTCCCATTCTTCCAATTGTCCTCCCTCCTCCAAGGAGTCAGAAATTGCCCTTTCCTGTCTCTGCTCTTCTACTCTGTCGGCATCCATCTGTCTCTTATACTTTCCCTTCCAAAAGTTCCTATCCTCTATTCATCCCCCTTTTATCTTCCCTCATTTCATATTCAATTTCATCTGTTTACGATACCGTTTAACTTATTTGATCGCTTTATCTGCATCCTCTTTTGCTTTCAAACTCAGCAACAACTGCATCTCACCCTTCGGTTCCTTCAGATTTCCATATTCGATTCGATGATTTCTTTAACAAGATGAGCAACTACCCGCAGCAACATTCAACTCCGACTTATTCCTATTATCCACCCTATTCTTATGCAACTCACAGGTCTGAAAAATTATATAACAGTAAATTGTTGTATCGTAAAATCATAAGATCAGGAAGAATATTTTGGAAGGAGAAAAAACTTGTATAATTGTGATAGTAGAAGTTTTCCTGGGGAGACGGGGTTCACGAAATATTTGAGGTCCTTGCTTTAATGGATAAAATTGCTATTTATAAATAACGTAATGACGGAATGGTACACAAACGGACCTTCAGCACTAGTTATCCTCAAGTTACTCTTACCTTTTTGTAGAAGTTACCCTCTTTTTCCTCTTCCTCACTATATTTTCCAGAAAGGGGGTAACTTTTACAAAAGGGTAAAAAAGTAACCTGAGGGCAACTAGTGCAAGGGACCTACAACGCAAAATGAACTAATGCATAATTTTCCCTACATATGTAATTTCTACCAATTTCTATTGCGTTTCTTCATTTTTGCATTGACACTGTATCGAGTAATAAAAAGCATTTCATCATTTTGTGTAATGCTTTTATAAGTTGCTAATGAAAATCTAGGATTTTGGTGATAAAAATGTTTGCACCTGAAATATGACTCCTTAAACTTTCTAAAACAATTTCCTGGGAATCACGACAATGCTTCCCTTTCTGGAACATCGCGAATGCTTTCTTAAGACTAGACTGATTCAACATTCTCGTCTATGCTTGAAAATCATCAAAGCTCATGTTTTTGCAGAATTGAAAAATCGAATCAAAACTACTTAGAGAAATTTATTTTAAAAATATACATTTAGTCCTCCTTATGTCGTGGGTCGTCCGTATCTAGTGGATGATTATTTCAACTATTACCGTAACATGGACAGACTGGCTGCTGCAGGCTATCACCAACAAGCTGCTGCTGAATCTGCCAAGTACATTGGCAGACACGAGCATTACTTATTTGCTTTGAGGATTCTAGCTTATATTCAGGTTAGAATCTCTTTAATAGGAGAATGTATATATCTTCAAAATGAAAACTAATTTGATACTATCTTCATGAAGAGTTTCATTCTCCAAATTTCATTCAAATTATTTTAGCAGATTTAAATGAATGATTTACGCAAAAGTTTTGTGCCAATTTTACCAAATGAAGTTCAAGCGTATTCACTTTTCGACGAAGATCAACTTATAAATGGTTCCGAAAAGTTTTTAAACGAAAACATTTTATAAAATGAAAAATGCTCATGTATTAAAATTTTAAAAGTCATCGACATTCATTTTTTTCCCAGATATTCATAGGCGGCGTTCTGCTAGTGACAGACATCAGTTATGTGGTTCTATTATGGAATTTCTCAGCCAATTCTGAGCTCAAGCTCGAAATGGTAAGTCGTACTCAATGTTCATGCTGATCATACATCAAGTATTTTCATAACACAATTCCAATGTATTTTATAACTACAACGACCGCGCGTTCTGCATCTCTACTCCTCGGAATTCACCTTGAAACCTCCATCTTTCACTTTTCGATTCCTCCTTAGTTCTCAGTTCTACTTACAATTATCCACTCCTCTGGCTGACCCTTTCAAACCCAACAAACCTGCGAAACCTATTCTGTACCTGCAGTAGTTCAATCTCTGCAATGACTGAAATGAGACCTGCCTGCAATAGTCCCCGACCCACATTCGTTTGCATTCCTACATTCACAAGAAACCAAACCAATCCCACTTCGACTCGCTCGGCTCTAGTTTCCAATGTTCGTTTCTCATTGCTACGCGCAAAAAGTCACAGCTTCTTTTTGTGTTGTCTTTTGTTTCTCAGGGATGAAATAGAGCATGCAGAATGAATCGAACGAACGGACACGCGTATCCATTCCATTCTCTCTGAATTCTATTTCAACTCTCTAATTAATCACACAATTTGTTTGTGTTGGAAGGAAAGTGAACGACGTTTCGAATGAGATCCATTGAAATGTGTGAAATGAGAAGAATAAGCTTTGCAAAGCAAGGCACTTGTGGAAACGGTCTGGGAATCAAGTGTTAGTTTGTAAACGCTAAAGATCTAAAGAATATTTTTGGTGGAGAATAGTAGAAATCGTATATGATGTATAATTTGTGACAAGCTACAGAAAATGCCGGAATTTTCAAACAAATACTGAGTGCGCAAAAATTCTGTCACTTGTATATGTACATTCGATGCTGTGTAAGATGGCAAATTCGTTATTATCTGCAATGGAATAAGTAACTGAAGAGTTTTAGTGACGGAAATGATAAAAATCAAGGATTTTTTTTTCTGAAAAATTAGACTATTTCCCTCTCGTCCAGAGGTTTGAAGAAAACCTTTGTTGATTCAGACTCTAGTTTTTTTTGCATATGCTAATACAATTGCTTGAATTTTGAAGGAAAACATTGATTTGCTATTATAAAGCAGGGTTGCACGAAATTCGATTTTGATTTAGAAAATCTTCGACTTCGATGAGTCTTTTTAGAACTCGCGACTTCAACATCGAAAATGTTAAAATAAAAATTTCGTGTCTCTGCTACAGAGTAAGCAAAATTGGTTACCCGATTAACATTCAGCATTTAGCCAGTGAAAATCATATTTGTTGGTAGAGCTAAATGATATTATGCGTTAAAAAGTAATTATTAGGGCAGTGATAAAATGAAACTTTAGAAATAATGTCTTTTTCACTCTGGTATTGAAGCTTAGAGCATAGTTCAATGCGGTCCTTACTTTTTACGTGTCATATAAAACTATCGAATATAAAACATACTACTCATGCAGCAGAAATATAAGAGTAAGCCTTGATAATCAATGATTTTCAGATATCTCAATTGCTATTCCCAATTGTGAGTCTATGCATCGCCCTGCTATCCCTAGCAGTTTCCCTCAACCCGACTCACACACTCGCGAGGATCCTCTCTGCAGTTCTCATTGCTGCCATCATTCCTACCCTCATCTTCCCCAAAAATACCTCATTCGTTACAGGTTAGTTAAAAATATTCTTCTGTATTGGTTGAATTCATTTTTAATTGTGATAAATTTACTATCAATACATATCATTGTCTTAAAGCTAGCTCTTGTTTTAATCTACTATTACTTCGGACTCCTAAAATCGCCACACTTTATTTATGGGCATTATCAACAAAAACAAATTTCGCGATCTAAAAATTGATTCGCAATGTTTGATAGATAATTGTATAAAAGCATTGCACCCTAAAATGTTAATAAATGCATACCATGCGTCAAATACATTATATAAAACATTGAGCAGAATTTTCAAATTCTACTGATGATTTGCATGACTTATTTGCCAAGGCTAAAAATAGCTTGGCTAGATAAATTTAGAGGCCACTTCATATTACTATTTATGAATCATACAAAATACAAACACCGCTTATAAAGGATAATATTTGCAGCTGCAGCAGAGGCGATAGAAGTATCGCGAGCCTCAGACACTTCCTGGAGGAACACAGCCGCACTACAGACCTCCATGATTCGGTCCGAGACTCACAACAAAATGCTCAGACTCATCTCTCTCGGACTCGTCCCTAGTCGATCCTCTTTTGGGGTAGGAATTATCATTTGAAGGAACGCTTTAATCACGACTAAGATAAACGTATATTTCCTTCGAGGCGATGAAAGCTCTCATGTCGTTTTAAAATTTCAAACGAAATTCTTGAAGATTGTCTAACATTAAGCAATAGACTGCTCAAAAATATCAATTTCATCACCAGGCTGTGCGGAGATAGAAATCTAAAATTTTGGAAAATAATAGAAATAGCCACAAGCTGACAGACAAAGAAGAGAAGGCATAAGGGAAAATTAATAAGGATATAATTTTCACCATTTCACTTATTTAATGTAAAATGTTGACTCGTTAATGAAAAACGAAAATATTTTAGGACTTGTATTCCCTGCCGCCGGATTTGCTCCTAATTCTCCAATACCTACTCATCACTTACGCCATTTTCTCCTTCATTCAACTCTTCATACATATTTTTGCACTGTATTACATAGTGAGATTATTGGTGATTATCGATTGATCTAGAGTGATTGAGGTGCTAGAATTGAATGAAAATCATAAAGTATCATTGAAAAAAATTTATTATTAATTTAAATATTAAAATGCATGTACAAGTATTATTTGACAAGGTTTGTCAACGTATGTCTAAATCGTTTAGACCTTGGGAAGACCGGCGACTGCTCCGGACTCAATACCGCATCTGAATATTAGATTCATCCAAATTAATCTAGGAAAACACTCTTACTCGTTGACACCACGGATGATTCTGAAGAAGCCGTTCTCACCCTGAATTTTTTGATTATTTTTCAAATTTCTTATTTTCTGCGAAAAAGATTGTTCGAAAGTTATTATTTTTTTAATATTTCATGCAAGTCGATAGAATGTTTCTGATACCCAGTCAGTGTTCCACGAATTAGCGATGCGCCAGAATGGAGTTCCGTTCTCAGTTCCCCACCCGACCAGCTTCACAGCGTGTCCTCCCAGATAGTTGCCAGCCGTATGGGTGTAAATGCCTCCAGTGTAATGTTCGAAGTCTAAATGCGAAAAATATGATTAAAAATAAATTTCTATCATATCTCGTTATTTTCAGCTTACCTTCATAGACAGAGTAGGCCAATTCGATAGGTCCGTTGGTCATCAGCTCCTTCTGGATCTCAGTCACCTTCTTTGAGACAGCGTAGGCGGATTTGCCTAAACATTCAATTCTTAATCTTCAAATAACTTTTTTATTTTATTTTATAATGAACTGCAGTTGCGCATTTTTGTGTGATTTTTCCCTTCAATTTTTAGTGCCACATGACTTCTCCCTTACAAAATACATTTCTTGCTGTTGGTCATTTATTTCCTGTTCTCTATTGTATTTTATAGAGACATATCACCAAATTGCTCGCTGTCATTTTTGCTTATCAATTTTCGCGGGATGCAGTTAAATCGTCCCTAATAAAGTATGAAGGGACAATAGCCAAAAATCAAATTTTTTTCATTGAAAAGAGATAAGAAATGAAATATCTCTTCCCTTCTTCTCCCTTTCTGCACAAACATCCGCATGAACATTGAATCATGAAATATTTCTATCAAACAAGAATAAGCTGCTTCTGATTAAATGAATTACTGTACAGGGTTCGTAAAAGTACTGGTATCTTTCAACTCAAGCAACCATAGAAATCTAACTACTTGTGCAGTTCACTTAAAATTTGCACCTTATTAAATTTACTCTACTAGAAACTAGAAATTTTATCCCTAGAAAATTTATGCAGTTTCTGAGTCATCGAAAATGTTTGTCAAATAATTTAGATATCAAGAATATTTTCTCCAGAATTTCCAATAAATTCCTTAGCTAAAATGTTTCAACCGTAATATTTAATAAATCTGGCTCTTAGCCTGGAAAAATAAGACCAAATTCAGCACTAAAGTCCTAAGCCCGGGCTTACTCGGAAGCATTTCATCTGCAGAGTTATAAATATAAAAATGCGCTTTCAATAATAGTGATCCGACTACCAATAGTTGATATTTTGTTATCGCTTGCAATTGTCAGTTGTAAATAGCATATCATACATAAAATTCTCCTTATTAATTAAAGATATCAGAAATATAAAGTTATTGAATAGAAAACTCATTTATGAGTTATTGATGGCTTTAGCAAAACGTATCAGTTTTACTCATCCTATATTTAGTGAAGTGTGATGTTAAATTTTTTTCACAAAACAAAATTCACTTACCGAACCATTTATCATCGTTGTAAGACTTGGGGTATCCTAAAATTTCAAGGATTTGATCATCGTATTTTACTTTGGCGGAATTATGATTTAGAAAATTTCAGCACTAAAGATTATAGATATTTTCTTCTCCCATTTTTATGAAATTTTTAAAATTTCTTAATCCGCTAATAATAATAGGTCAGTAAAGAAGTTCAGCCACGTTTATTTTCTAATTTTTTCCTATTTTTCACTGATGAACGACGAAAAGTCTATCTTAATAAATGAGAAAATGAAGTGAAACTTAACCCCCGGATATACGAATTGAATAGTTGCCGAAGTAGGTTTGAAAAGGATAATTTCATATGGCAGAACTTTCTTACAAGCCTTATATTTCACTTTCGATTTTTCCTCGTGAAAAATAAAGAATAATAACGAACATTTTATTAGTTTGCAAAGTATTCAGAAGTTTCTTACCGTCTTCGCACTGGGTCGAGCACTTATCGGTTGGGTAGATATCAGCCGGGCAAGGCTTGTAGTGGGATCCATTAGTGTGGTGCTCGCACTGGGCAAATGGATACGGCTTGCAGCCTTGATTCGATCCGTAATCACCACCTGAAGAGAATAATCTCATTAAGTTATAGCTGTTACTTGAAAAGTGAATCAAGAGAGAAGAATTAAAACAGACCAGTAACGTATCCTCTGCTGACCCAAGTTCTCCAGGCCTCGATCGGGTATCCACCTGTAATAATATTTATTTGGTTACTGCTTTGTCAATCCCATTTTAATCGCTAACATAGATATAGAGAATTTTGTCAGATAATATGGAGTATACTGCAAGGTATATTCGGTATGGATAGAAGATAATACTGGTTGTTAAGTTATATGAGGTGTTAAGAATAGGGAGGGTCGGAGATGCAATTGTTTGAAAGTGAGTTAGTGATTTAATGATAGAATTATCATAAAATCTAAATTAGAAGTCCACTCTCCAAAATGTCAGAGTTACTCATTACCCAACTCCCCGATCACCTCAAAGAGTGTTTTATAATGTTCTTTAGAGTGTGTAGAATGGATCTAGTCTCGATTGGAGTGATTATGATCATTAGATGAAGAGTTATAGAAGTTTGAAAAATTCGAATTTTTGGAGGAGTACGCGATCAAAAATCGAAGTCCATGGACCTCTATTTTGGATTTTTAAGGTCATTGATACCGTTGCAGCCATCGCCGCACACAAATCCGCAGCAGGCCATGATGTCGTCCGCACTGATAGAAACCTGGGTGGCTCCGTTCGTGGCAATACAGATTCTGTCGGACATCGCCTCAGCTCCAGAAATGGCCCAGCAGGATCCTAGATGATTAGTTTTTTTTAAGATGAACATTATTTTTCTGACTAACCACAGGCGGACTGGTCTCTGATGTGTGCGATGTTAGGGCAATTGGCCCACTGCTGAGTGGCGTCGAAGGTGTCGGGAATCGTATCGTCGGGGATTTCGGGGTGAGTCATCTCGTTGATCTCCTGCAATTGCAGAATCACCATATCTTTGCCTTCAGAATGCACATACTCTGTCCGTAGGAGGCACTTCGATCATCTTCACTCCATTGATCAGTCTCTTCTTGCCGGCCTCGGTCATATGAGCGAATTTGGCACTAAGTTTGGCCTAAATGGTCTATGGAAAATCTTCATAACAAGCGAGAAAAATTTCTAGCTTCAGAAATCATGATATCATGATACTTAATGCAAGGATAATATGGTTTCATCAATTCAATATACTCACCGTCCATAGTTTTTGGTTGTTGTTGATGTAGTTGACAAGGTCGAGACCGGTCAATTTCTGTAATTCTGGGGAAATTTTCCCTGAAAGAATAAACTATGACTGAGATCATTCGACATAAACATACTACTCTGAGGAAGGACCAATGCCGAGCAGGCCGCGACCAGACACAGAAGGACTACTTTCTGAAAGACATCAGATCATGAAGACCAGCCTCAAACCCATCAACTCACCATCATAGCTCCCTTTCTGCTGCTGCCTCCGAAGTGCCTTATCAGTCAGATTCATCACTTTTATAACAGAGACTTACGTAAGAATCACAAAGAAATGCAGACCGAGTAGCAGTCGAAAACGATAAGCTCACAAGGGGAATTGCACATGAAAATGGAAGAAAGCAATCAAATGGACAATAGAAATTAAGAAAGAAAAGCTCTAAAATGGAATGCCATTATTTAAATGGGTTGATAATATCTCTAATCCACAATGATCATTGTCTCACTTTCCATCGGTTGGCAAAGTCAGTTCTTCATGAGTTAGAATTGAATAGCCCACTATTCAATTAGGAACTCTCTGATTTTATTCAAATTCAACTAGGGTTGCAAATCAGGTCGAAAATTTCCAGCCCAACCCAGACCCGGTTCGAACCATTTTAGAATTTCCCGATCAGGACCGGACCTTTGGAACCTTGAATGTAATTAGAACATTTGTCTGATGTCAAACAGAATATTTTCACATATTTATTTTCAACGCCATCTCATTAGGATTCATTAGGATTCATTTTTGATGTCATATTAAATTTTTGGAAGTCCTGCTACAGCTCCGCTCTAAAATTCGTTATATTTTAAAGAGGAAATTTAGTCATTATGGAAACATTTCGCCAATATTATTCATTTGATCAGCTTTTTTTTTCAAGAAAAAATAATTCACCTCGATTCCGCATTCATCCACTCCTCTCAGGATTCTGAAGTAACCGTTCTCGCCCTGAATTTTAGGCTATTTTTCAAATTTCTTATAATTTCCTGCGAAAAGATTGTTCGGAAATTATTATTTTTTTAATATTTCATGCAAGTCGATAGAATGTTTCTGATACCCAGTCAGTGTTCCACGAATTAGCGATGCGCCAGAATGGAGTTCCGTTCTCAGTTCCCCACCCGACCAGCTTCACAGCATGACTGGAAAGAAATGCACAATTCATAGGTCATTACATGAAAATCAACCAACCCGCCCATCAGTCTGCCTCCCTGGTGTACGTATATTCCTCCAGCATAATGCTCAAAGTCCTCGTAAATGCTAAAATTCACTTCATTAATGAGATTTATATTAAAGCCCGAAACAACACATTTTTATTTTTTATTATTTTAGGTTCGATTTCTATTTCAAAATGCAACTAAATGTTTGTATTATCTCTATCTTTTTCAATCATTTGCATAAAAATGAAAATGATGTGATTTTCCTGTTTAAGTCTTCAAAACGATTGGGAATTCTTCGAAATCAGATTTCTATGATAATGAACTGCTTTTATAAATCTTCAGGCTTCTAGATTCCATTCATACTTTCTAAGATCTTTTAACTTCAAGAGATTTCTCGTTTGAATTTTTAACACACTTGACTAATAGGAATTTCGATTTCATAATTGCTTAAATTTTAATTGTGCTTAGGTTCGATTTTATAGAATAAAATAAACCTACTTATAAGCCAGAACGATAGGCCCATTAGTCATAAGTTCCTTCTGAATGTCTGCCACCTGTTTGCTGACAGCATAGGCTGACTGGCCTTGAAATAATATTCATTCGTTGTGATTAGGAAGCGTAATTTTCACGAACCAAAATATAAATCGTCGTTGTACGACTTCGAATATCCTAAAATATGATGTTCATAAATCTACAAGTAGAGAAATGCTAAATTATTCAGCCCGGAAGCAAAATTTCAACTCTTTACCCGCTTCACATTCATGGACACATTTTGGCTCGAGATGGGTTGGAATTAGAGGGCAATTCTGAAACAATGTCGAATAGACTTTGAGGTTAATGCAGATAATACCTTGTAGTGGGTTTCATTGTGATAATGGTGCTCGCACTGAAAGTAAGATATGTAAATTTAGAGGTTTAAATCCAAAATAATGACTCATAAGAAACTATTAATTTGATACTTCAGCCCATGGGTACGGCTTGCATCCTTCGCCACTATTGTAGTCACCTCCTGAATAGAATAGGTTACAATTCATCTCACCAGGGGTCTATGAAAATCCGCATTTTCGTTTTTCATTTCGCCATATCTGAGGAACTATTATCGTTTAGTTTTTTTTTTCGAAATTTCAAAATTCAATTTTGTACACCCCTGATTCCCATCTAAATAAAAATATCTTTCGAAGAAGCATATTCACCATGAACAAATTTTCAAATTAGTATAAACCATTTCATATGTATAAGCTGATTTCTTATATTTTGCAAACGAGAATAAGAATTTACCAGTCACATATCCCTTGGAAACCCAATTTTTGAACGCTTCGATTGGATAACCACCGATACAATTTTCATTGCAAATTAATCCGCAACAGCTTAGAATGTCAACGGCAGAAATTGAGACCTGAATTTAAATTTCAACAGCATATTTTATGAATAAAGTCATTCTCAAAAGATTTTAAACTTTATTCTTCAATCTGAAGATCATCTAATTAAAAATGTCTAGAATACAGCGGCAAAGCACAAGCTTAGAAGCACCGAATTTTGAATACCTAGCAAGTCTGTACCCTTATTAGCGTCGATTTTTTAAAATGGAATTTATCATGCATAGTCAGTGAATCAAACTGCAATCCAGCTAAAAGTCAGCTGGATAGATTACTACTAAGGGTGTGCGAAGTTGAGAATTGAAAAAAATCAAAACTGATGTTTGAATTTAAAAAATTCCGAAGTTAAGTTGAAGAAGTTTTCTCCTTTGAATTCGAAATTGAAATCGATGTTCAATTCTTTCCCTCCAAGTCGAGATCGAAGCTTCGCTCAGACATGATCATTATATTAAGAAAAATGACATAGAATCATAATGAATTTTAACCCTTTGCTCGCTATTATAGCTTACTTGGATTTGTCCATTCGAAAATATGCAGAGTCTGTCAGACATAGCTTCCGCGCTGCTTATTGCCCAGCACGAACCACATGCTGACTGATCGCGGATGTGGCTGATCTAGGTTTTAAATTTGGGATAAGCGTAGTTTTCGCTTCAGTGACATATATTCGCATTGGTTTCGATTCAGCTATTTTAGTTCGAAAAGTAATTTCAGTTTAGATTCCGATCTTCGTTAATTTGTACTCTTTCCTATATCTTTTACAACTAATTTCAAATAATCTGGATGAAGAAGTAGGAAAAATAGTGTACTGAAAATGGCACCGAAAAGTGCATGATATTTATATTTGCAATTTCCTACTAATTGGCAGTTGGGCCATTGGGTTTGTGCATCGAAAGTGCTGGGAATCTGGTCATCGGGAATTTCGCGATGAGTCACTTCTTTCATCTGCAATTCATTCAAATCTGCATTTCTGGGTGTTTGTAAATGACGGAATAATAATAATAATATCAAAAATCAAAAATAGCAAAATAACGCTACGCTTTTTGTATTTGACGAAATAATGGAGTGCTCACAATCCATACTAAATACTTTCTTTTCGTCATCTAACACGACATTATGCCATTTCATCAAATACAGAAAATCGTTTCATCATTCGTCATTTTCATTCATTCCGTCTTTTATAGGTTGGAAAATTTGAAAAAAGTCGCTGCATCATAACATCATTGCATGCAGTAAAGTATAAGATTTATTAGGGAAGACATTATTTTCCATATCATTTCAGTTGTAGTGATGCAACTATTGCAACTACTCTTTCCAGGCTTCCATTGTCAATCTTTCTGGATGAACAAACCCTGTATTCAGCAGGTACTTCGATGCTCTTCACACCCATTCTCCTCTTTCGTTCTTCCACTGTCAACGTATTGAATGCACTCGATAGTTTCGCCTGAAATTTAGAGGAATTCGAATAAATCCTCATTTTCACACATACCTTCCATGAAGTCTGATGCTGATTGACGTAATCAACCAATTCTGACCCGGTCAATTGTTCCAGTTCAGGCGATATTACTCCTGAATTATCACAATTTTCAACATAATGTTTTTTTCTTCTAAATTTATATCGATAATCAGTTAGAATTTCAATTTGCGATTTTGTTAAATTTGTAATCCATGATCCAATTGTGCATAATATGAGTCCTGCGATCGGTTCACAACCAAATTTGAATACATCAACCATCCACCCAAACTAAATAATCAGCACTGATCTCACCCACTCCCAAGCCTTCTTATTGTAGATGATCGATAACTTGAGACGAAGTGAATAATGCAATAATTCGAATATGAAAAGTATGCATTGTGTATTTACAAATAGTTGTCACATTCATTCACGAATCGATGAGTTGTCGTAAGGTTTGCTTCAAACAACGCACTCGTTTCTGCGCATCAAAATTGCGTTTCGTTTTTCTTTGTCCCAAGAATTTTTAGATTTATGGGGAAAACTAAATTAACTTACTCTTTTGAGCGACGAAGGCCGAAGCAGCAACGACGAAAAGTAGCAGGACGAACTTCTGAATTTTATACGTTTGGGTGATGAAGAAGTTGGTGTTTTTGAATCGCAACATTTTGAAATCTGAGAATTATGAAGATTCGACTTCATTTACTCAAAAATTTGTCAATTATGATAATTAGCATTTCAAAGAAAAGACATTCAACTCACCATTTCCAATTCTGCTCCCAAAATGTCTTACCTTATCAGCTGCATTGTCGCATCCATCCACAGACAATCATATCAGTAAAATTCTGTTATTACTTGCTTAGAATTCGAATTCATAAGAACACAACTCACATTGTGAAACTAAATACAAAGTTTGACTGAAAAATAAATTATTTTCTAATCCTGACAGTCGTGATAAATTAACTTGTTCAAGTTAGTTCTAGTTAATCATTTTCAAACCCATTTATTTTCACGGTTGGTTTGACAACGATACGATAATTATTGCATTTTCAATAACCAAAGACGAATTAAGCATATAAAATAATATAATAAGTAATTATGATAGAATGAGTAAAAAACAATTGTAATTGTCACAAATGACAATTATGAAATTTGAACAATATTTAGAATTGTAAACAGGCTAATTGCGTAAACTAGTTCAGAATTTTCTCCATCTTCGGCCTGTTTCTAATTCACTCTTCTTCAAATTGCATAATTGCGGAAATGTGGCACTTACAAACTCATAACAAAATAAAGAGACCAAAATAAGACCGTAATTACATCGAGATCTGCACATATTGCGAGATCGAAAAACCCGAAAAGAATACTTCCACAGTTCCAAAAATGAGCATCGCGAAGAAGCAGAAATAAAGAAAACCAAAAATACAACGGTAAATTTGGAAAATACACGACTTGTTGGTACGCAACCTAATAAAGACGAGTGAAAAATAAATGGATTGCGTACTGCACAAGTCATGCATTTTCTAAATTACCTAAAAACCGAGTACAACAAGTAAGCACGTGAACATGAAATGAACGAAGCGCATCTGCGCAAAAATCAATCAGCGACCGAGATGAATAAATTTAACTTAAATCAGAATAAATGGTTTATTAGCATCGGCGACATTTCGAACGATAAATCCAAGTTTAGCGTTAAGGAAGAAGGCAATGAATATCGCATTTAAATGACCAGGAATGTGAATGTTCTTTAATTAGATTTAAGTCTGCACATCACAGGAAATGAAAAATGTGTGAATTTTGCTGTTGATAGGGAAGACTGCTTGAATGGGAATTCAATGCCAGCAAAATGCACGCACAAAGGGAGTGTAATTTTCACGCAAGAGAATATGGCGAAAAATCACATTTTAAAGGAATCCATAAAGTGGCAATAAATGAAAAGATAAGAGGAAACAGTGAATGGGAACGGGGTTGGTAGCATTTTGTAAAGAAGATCTATCAATTTTCGTATGCAAGATTGGGTGATTTCTGTATGCATCAAATTCGAATGTATGATTTAGAGTGATGGAAATAGCGATGTACGCTCTGCAGTTAGTTGCATTTTCTTGCAGTCGAGATCATTCTGGGGAGGAATAGAGCAGAATATGACTGGAATGAATGTCGTTTCATTTCTTCTACACAATCAAAGAGGGGACGATACTGCGAGTGAATAATAAATTCAGTTGACACTTGGTGGAAAAGTCGATTCCAAGCCTGTAAATCACGAATACCTGAGTGAAAGTGCATGTCGTTCCTCCACCCTCATCATAATCCAATAATGGTATTGCAGCAAATCTACTTTTTAAGGATCGTACTTCACTAATAAAAAGTGATGTAGTTGTTAGATTACGAAACACGGCATACACTTGTCACCTAGATATTCGTGATTAGCAGATCCGAATCGATTTCCCCACCAAGCATGAATCTAATTTGCTATTTCGCTACAGTATCGTCCCCTTTAATTGTGCAGAAGAAATAAAACGACACTCACTCACTCCAGTCATACCCTGTCCTATTCCTTCCCAAAGCGACCTCTACTACAAGGAAATGTAACTGAATGCAGAGCGTACATCGTCATTTTAATCATTTTAAATCAGCTATTAATGTTTTCTTACAGAAATCATTCAATTTAGCATTTTTTTTCATTTTGAAAATATCAGTTTTCAACTTTTGAAAAATTGCTACCAACTCCATATGTCCATTCATCGTTTCGTCATGTCATCCTTCCTAGAAGTCCATGTCCATATGTATGCCAGCATCATCATCATCTATGTGCCTGTAAAACTCCTCGTCCATCATTCCGATTCTGTCCCTGTCCCACTCTGCCCATTCTACATCTGCATCATTTCTGTCCATCCTCTGCATGCCCTGCCTCGCCACTCCCCATCCGTTTCGTCTTTCGAACAGCTCTCCGTCAGGCATCAACTGACCCACAACCCCAGTGCCGATCTTTCTGCAATCACATTCGTAAGCTTTAACTCTAGCGCATCATAAGCTTCGAAGCATTGTTTTGGTCTGACAAACTATAAGTTCGTTTATTAAAAAATAATACAGAGAGTAAGTAAGAAAGAATGAAGGTATTTTTCCTTTACAAAAAAGATCGTTATATTATTTCTCCTATTATCCAAGAGTTTTGGCTTTTTCGTAATATTTTCCGCATTGAGTACTTTAACGAACGAACTTCAAATCGTTTGGCCAAAGCCAAGACATAGGACTCTGAAGATGCTGTGCATTTCCAATAATAAGCTTGCATCATTCTACTTCTTCTTTAATGGAGTTTTTCGTTTTCATGAATTTGCTAGTCTAGAAAATTGCAAATTTTCACCTCTTTGAAGGAAAAAAAGAACTTCAACTCCTAGAATCAAATAATTTTCGAAATTCGTACCTGCCCATGAAGAGGACCTCTCCCTTGTAGTTGACGCAGAACCCACTGACGTACGGCATGTCGATTCCCAGTCTCAATTTGTACATGAAGTGGAGATTCGAATCGAACAGCTGCAAATTCATTTTATAATCAAGTGATATTTTCTTTTCAGTCAATTCAAACACTAGCGACTTTTCAATAATTGTAACTTTCGATTTCTATCATATTCACTGCAGTGCCGCCTGTCAGAGTGGGAAGAGTAGTATTTTCGGCTTTCCAATGCATACGATTTCTCAGTTCAAAATTATTCAATGGCACAGATTTGAGATAGTAAAATTTTCAGAGTTGCTGGTAAAAGATGATAACTCTTCTTATGTCATTTGATCACTTTTGGCTGAGTAATTTGGCAAGACAGATTGATAACTTTAATCCTAATGAAAATGGACAGTTACTACATGACGGAGAACGGAAGGCATTCTACTAAATGACAGGGGTCTTAACTATGAGATGACAGAGGGTATTTAAAAAAACTGATAGAGTATCCCCTAATTGAGCCCTCCGTCATATAGTAATTGCCGAAAGAATGGTCTAAAAATTGAAAAAGTCTAGCCTGCAAAGTACGTCCATGAGCGTCGCAGACGAGCACATTGCCATGTGCATCCATCTGCACGCCGCTCACAAACGCGAAACCGCCTGGCGAGTAGACTCCGTTCAGAATCGGCTGCAATTTGACAATCACCCATGAATTTTAGGGATACGAAGAAAAATTTCAAGTTTCTATCCCAACTATTTACTTCACTTGCAGTTTGATAGATTTTGTATTTTCTTCACAACTGGTATAAAATTTCCTTCGCTCCTTGCATGATCAAATTCCAAACTGTTCTCTGATGAAAGCTAATCTAAGGGAAAGGTCAATTTTCCCACCTGGATGTGAATGTTGACGAGCTGGCACTTGACATCCTCGATGTTCGAGTCATCGACCTGTAGCATCATGAGCATCTGCCTGCCCAGGTCGCTGATCACGATGCGGTCTTCGTGGGCGACCATGAACGAGGGTAGTTTGGGGAAGATTTGGGGGTGGAAGGTCAGGCTCACTGCCTTGTACCAGTCACCGAGCACATCAGGCTGAAATACAAACGGCTTATTTTAGATTTTTTCATCTTCGCCTTGAAAAGAAAGTGATTTGCAATATGTTATTTCTTCAAACTTTTAAAACCTCTACTATAACGTAGAATTAAGTTCGTTTTGAAAACTCGTACATTTCAGAGATAGAAGTTTGCAAGTTCAGATTGCAGATCGTGGCACCTTTAAATGTAGTACACATCCATCACTAGACGAATCACGTAGGAAAAAATTACGCCCGTTGAACTTGGTCAAAAATAGAGAATGATTTACATTGTAGATGCGAAGGACGGCCCTGAATCTGTCCATGGTGATTATGTTGCCGCTGGCAGAGACCACGAGTCCTCTGCAGGCACCCCTCAGTCCAAAGGCAAATTTGTCGTGAGTCTTCGCTGTGTGGTCGATCAGACCGAGCGAGTCGTCACTGAACACATCCCATTCATTTCTACGGTGAAATAGAAGTTCGAAAATATCGAGAAAATGATGAGTCTTCCTGCTTTACTTTCCAAAGAACTCCTATCTTCCATCGAAAGTCAATTTTCAATTCTTACGTGAGAAGAGCGGACACCTTTCCGGGAGTGACGACGCAAATAGCAGCCGGATTCTCGAGTCCATTGTACTTGGTGATGTCCATCGAGCTAATGATAACCACCTGAAGAAAAACAAGATTTATCCTTGAATCTGTTCGAAGGATGGAAATTTTGGAAAATTAGAAAACAACAAACTATTAAATCAAACTGAAGTCAAAAATTATTTTCAGAAGGAAATTCACAGCAAGTTCGATTTAGAAATTCTGTCAAGCAGATATAAGTAAAATTTTTGGAAGAAATCAGTTCCCTCATCAATATTAATATTCCTGAATTTTATGTATGCTCGAAACATTTGATCTAGTTCTTTTCCATTAAAAAATTAAGAGTACAACATTCAGCGCCTTGTCATTTCTTTTTCAATTAATGATATTTTAGTTCAAACCCGAGCGATTTTTTCAACCAAATTTTAAAACAAAGTTCAAAACGCACCCTTCCATTGTCGGAATCGGCAATGAGCCAGGCACCGCCCTGCAGTTCTGCATCGAAGCAGCAGCCCAGCGGCTTGTTCAGTCCCAGAATGCCTATGTTGTAGTTCAGAAAGTCGGCATTCGAGTGAGGTCCTAATGCAATGCCTGAATGCGCAATCACTAAATGGCACATTCTATGGCCTTGGAAATTTCTCTTTGATTTGAGTATTTGAAGGGTCTCTCGCAATATTTCTGCTAAATTCCAATCCCATCAACATCAAATTTGAGCAATCACTTGCGCTCTCTACTTATAGAGAGAAAATGATCATGTCTTCTTTCCATCTGTCGATAATAAAGCATACAATTTCTTTTCGTGCGGTTGAATGCGGTACGAAGTTTTCCAAGTCGGTATGTTTTTGAAAGAAAATAAAAGACAAAAAACTTACGATGAGCCATCAGATTATCCCCCGGAAAACCGGAGAAGTCGGAGAAGAGGTAGGACAAGTTGGTGGGGGGAGGCGGAGGGACGGCGCTGCGCTGAAAGCAAACTCATTCGATCATCAATCTAAAATAATTTTTACTTTGCAAACCATTTGCACAATCATTGCAGAAATTGTTCATCAAATGAGGAAGTTAGCCTTTTCGAGAATATTGTAGTAATTTTTCCTCCTTCAACATAAAAGATAGAAACAACACAATCAGGGGGGCTTTTTCGTCTTTTTGAAACTCCGATAACTGCAAGTGTCGAGTGTTCTTACCATGTTGAACGGGGGAGTGTAGAGCGGAACGAGGCCGTCCTGCTGAGAGAAGGCAGATACGGGCTGGCCGTTTGGCTGGTAGCTCACTCCCAGAATTGCAGGCTCGTCGTCACGGAATGGCGAGGCAGGGGGACTGCAACAACAGCATTTTGTCATAATGAATTGAGTGCAGAACTATTTTCCAAGAACGTAAGAATAGGAAACCTTAAATTATTCATTTGATTAAACCCAATCAAATAAAAAAATAGTTTAATTTGCTCTTCTTTCTGTTTCGACATCATAATTTCGTCTTCAAATTGTATGAACATCCAAAGACATGGCATATCTTTTACGATTTTTAGCCTTTAATTCAATATAAAATTGGTTTAAAATTCGAACCTGCAAAAAAGGAGAGGCAGAGCGTTTCTGCCGATGCGCATCTGATTGAAATGGTGGTCCAAACGAGGGTGGCGTTCGAGGACGAACGGGTCCGAGCTGGGGGACACGGGGCGTTGCAGCTGCAGTCTCTCGAGAGGCACTGCCAGGAGGCTCTCATTGATGAACTCTTCGGGAGCACGGTTGTTCGGAGTCTCCTGAAATTATGCATTTTTACTCCTTGATGATTTGATACAAATTTCATTCATTTGCAATTCTTACTCATTGTGACAATTTATATTACTTGGTCTGCAGTAAATAAATTCCATAACGTCATATTCGATTCATGAACAAAAATTTTATGACTGCGTAATGATTCCTCCCACAAGTGTTGTCTTTTCTCCAAGGAGGAGGAAAGAAATGTTTAAACTTGCCCATCCGTAGTTGTTATTCGCAGGGCGCAGGTCGTAAAGGTGGATGGGCTGGTTGGGGGAAGTGGACGAGTGCTCTTCCTGCAGCCTCTGCTGCTGCTCCTGATGTCCATTCACAATTTCCCACTTGATGCTCGTCTGCAAACAATCATGTCTGTTATTGATGAAAAAGAAACAACAACTATATTCAGGGACCGCAAATGGGTTCGCATAGTTTGTGATTTTCTGGAATTTCCTACCCTAAATAATCAGATACGATACATCTAAGACATTCATGAAGAAAACCTACATTGTCCGGAGCGAAGAGGGTGGTGTCAGACGCGCTCGAACAAATGCTCATGCTATCCCGGTCGTCGTGATGATTGCTGTCGCTGACTAGGTGCAGGTCCTCCACTCCCAGATCGCCCACACTGCTCAATTCGCTCATTCCGTCCCCGATGGTCACCTCGTCCAACCCAATCGACAGAGCAGAGCGGGTCGGAGTCGCGCAACCCTTCAATTTGATCGCGTCTGAAAACTGACAAGTCAATTTTGATGCCTACAATGGCAGCAAGTTAGAAATATTCACCATCGTTGATTTATTGGAGTAATTCAGCCTGCTTTCACTTACATTTACGAACAAAACGCATCATGGAGATTTTCAATATCACGAAATAAGTTAGATTCAGTTGCAAGTCATTTACCATTTTAACATCCGTACGAAGCTTCATGAGCTTTCCTCATTCGAATTTCAAGAACAGTGAAACCTGGACTTACGCTTGACACGAAATTTTCCATTAGTGGATCCGCCTTCATAGAAGATCTCGCCGTGATCATCATCAGTATCTGCATCGGAATCATTGCGAGGAGTGCGGCTGTGGGGCTGCATCATCGAGGCAGACAGGGGTAGCTGCAGGTCAGTTGCAGCGTCGCCGCTGTTGAATGTGTCCAACGGCACCTCTTCCTTCAGATTCACTTCGATCATCTGAACAATAAAAAATCGTATTTTTCCGAAAAAAAAAATACAAATCATTCGTTCATGAATATCTTTATGAGGAAATCATTTTGTTAGGCATTTACAGTTAGCATTCTTCCAAATTGTGAGCAGTTAAAAGTGCCTTGAATCGAAGAAATGAGAAAATTTGTACTCAGTGGACCAACTTAAAAGATTTCGCATTTCAGAAATTAGGAAAAATAAAGTTTAACAAGTTATGCCATAGCATTTTTGGTCAGTTTTTATATCTTGCCTTTAACCAATTCTTTGTTGATGAGTTCGATATTTTCAAATTATTTTCGGCTGGTAGAGAAAAATATAAATGTAAACTCTGGAAATCGACCGAATTCTCATTTCTCTTGTAAAACGCTTCAAATAAGCCACCAAACGTTTCCGATTAGGTGAATTTGAGTTCAATAACACGTACCGCTTTGAAGGCAGCGTGTTTGCTGTCGTCCAGATTGGTGTTACAGGCGTGGGGCAAGTGCTGGGAGAGAGTGGGGAGATTGCGCATGGCGACAGAGGGATTCGGCTCGAGATGCACCTGCGTTGGGCGCTTCAGAATCTTGTCGATCACAGTGCGGCTACCATCTGAAAACGTATTTTCTTTTCGAAAATTGCAAGTATTTATAAATGATTTTTTTCTTGCGAAACTGATGAATTAATTAGCAGAATTTATGACTTCTAAAACGTCATTTTTCAAAACTTCTGAAGTTAAGTATTGAAAGAATTGGAGAGTATTTTTTTAATGAAATGACATATTTTCATCTGATCATTTTCGAATCGAGCAATTCCCCAATGATAAAATTAAGACTTGTCGTGATCAAGCGAACTGAAAGTTTTTCGAATGCAGGGGAGAATTCTAGCACTCTCTTCATTGTTCTCAGCAATCTGTATCTCTGGCACTCTAGCCCTATTCCGTGCACATAATCCAAATGCGCATTACTCGTAGTTATTTTTTTTAACAAACGCACGTTCAGCCCATTTGATCGAAAGATCCATTCGTAAAACTAACAGTGGGACCCATCAGCCTTGATCTTTCTCTTACAGGACTCGGCCGAACCATCGCCTCCGACGCAGTGAGAGGCAGGATAGCCGTCTCTGGCCCACAGGTCCGACTGATCATCCTGAATTTCACTTTGGCTAATTCATTCTCATATCATTTATTCACTTTAATTTTCTTTTATAAGACAATAAATAATTCTGCCCGTAAAAGACCAATAGCTTCTCTTCGGATCGAATTTTCAACATTTTCGATTAACTTTGATTGACTTGAAATGTTTCACTTCTATCAGACATCTCAACATTGCCAAAAATGTAATTTTTACACCTTCTATTACCACACACACATACCATTCTTCAAAATTAAAACAAAAATCGTATGACCCTCGCTTTGAACCACAAAAAATGAAATTTTCGAGGCTACGCGCAGTTAGCATCGTAAATACGTTGATGTGTCACCAAAAAAGATAGTTACTGAAAATCAAAGGTATTTTGAGGAGAAATCGAGCTTTTAAGAATTTGATTTTTATTTCTTCGAATCAGCACCCACACTACAAATTAAAGGACGGGTGTGGGTTATTTTTGAGAAGTCTGAATTCGATCAATCAAACCAAATCTGATCGAATAAAGCGATGAAGGACAAAATTCTCTTGCACGGCAACTTTTGGGCATGAGTGTTAGAATTCTGATTCCTATTTAGAGTCCAGGAAAATTTCAATTCCGACTCCCTTTCAGCATTTTTCTAAATTGAAACCCTAAACACCTTCGTTCTGAACCAGGATCCATTTCAAGTTTTAGATCTGTTCAAATTTATAGAAGTCTTTCCACCCGATCATGTTTACATTCTAGAGTATCATCACTGTAAACTTGTATCCAACTCAGCATTTTGTAGCCCCAAACCAACCTCTTTGTCAGCTCCACTCATCTCGTCAATAGTTTTTGTTGAAGTCGATAAACTGAAAAATTGAATGTTATTTGATAAAAGTTGATTCTTGAGGGGCCTGCTGGAATTTCCACGCGGAGTGGGATCCGCTCGACTGGAAATCTCACTCGCTAAGAAGGAATTGAGAGCGAACTTCAGAAGGAACACGCCGAAAGATAGAAGAATTCACGAAATTGGACGAAAAATTACGGAATGACGAAGCAGAAAAAAGCCAGTAAGACTTTGCATAGTGATAAAAGGGAGAGGGAAATAGCACGAGATAAGAAGAGAAAAAGAGAAATGACAGGCGAAGAGTGATTTTTCGAGCAAAATGGTCATTTTCTTTCGATTTTCCTTCGAGATTTCTTCTTGAAATATTCAGAATCTTTTGGAAGTTGAGAAAATTTTCAATTCGAAGTCGAAGTTTCGCTCGATCTTGATTGCACACACTTTGCAACTCCCTTTTCGCAGGCTCAACCCCCAAAAATAGCATACGTTCTGAAGAGACAAAAGAGATAACAAAGGAAAGAAAAAAGAAAATAACAAGAGGAAGGAGAGGCGTGGCTCATGCAAAAGCGAGTTGCAAAGGAAATGCAGTATCTAATTTCTTCAATTCATGTTTTGAACCGCCTGCTTTAGGCACCGGCTTTTTTCTTATTTTTCCTCTTTGCCTACACCCTTCGCCCTCAAATCCGGTGTCTAGTACAAGCGGTGACGGTGTCCTGGCAGTGCTTAATACAGGATAATCATGTTTTGTGCATAATGCCGATAAAACTGCTCGACCAGTCATTTTGAAATAACGGCGCTTATCTGTCGAACAAATCTGACTGTCCAGCAGCGACAAAAGCATTTGAAATGTTTTGAAAAAGCAAGGAAATCTCCAGATTAAACAAAACTTTACATGGGTAGAACGAGACGATGATAGAGTATGGAAAATGCAAAGACGAAAACTGAATAAGAGAAAAACTCGAGAAATTTTCACACCCCTGATTCATTGCCTTCTCTCCAACAACTTTTTTCTTACAGAAATCGTCCAGCTGCGTTGCTTTTTGTCATTTGAATGTTTTCTTTTCCTCTTTCTCCTGACCTTTTCTTTCTTTATGCAATTTCCCATTTTACAGTCGTTCACTCGAAACATCTCACAGAGCAGCGATTTTTCATGTTTTCTTTAAAATTGGTTTTTTAATCTAAAAATTTGAATTTCAGATACCATGTCTCAGCTTATTGTCTGTCTAAATCCGACATTTTCGACGTCTAAATCGTCGTAATTCAAGACAAAACAAATTCGATGAGGGAAATTTTTATGAAGAAGAAGAAAATATTGGAACAAATACTTAAACTAAAATAGGAGAATTAATAAAGGTTGGCTTGATTTTTCAATAAGTTTTCCCTTTTCCAATTTATCTAGTTCTCTTTCCATGTCTTACTCTAATTTCTCCTTCTTGCTTCTTTAGTAATCAGGGTTGCACAAACTTCGACTTTGGCATCGAACAAATTTTATTTCTATGTTTTTTTACAACTTCGATTTCGATTCCGATTCGAGGGAAATTTCTATTCCGATTTCGAAACTTTCAAAATTCAAATTCCGAATAGCCATGATAAGAATTCTTTAGATCTCATTTAAATAAGTGGTGTAAAATAGATTTGAAAATGGTATTGTGAAAACTAAATATTCATCTCACTGATTTCAGATTACATGGTGGAAGGAGAATGTGGATCTTTGGAATACCAGGCGCCGGAGCTGCTGACCTCGAAGAAAAAGATGCCTAAAGCAGACGGTAGGAAGGTGAGTAGTCATTTTATGAATTATTCGCAGATCCTAAACGGACCAGAGTTTCTGATAATTCGATATTTATAAGCTCACTCAAAGTTTGCAGGCTGACATTTGATCTTGTGGAGTGGTTCTCTTCAGGATGGTCGAAGGAACTCTCTCATTTACTGGCACCAGCATCATCGAAATTCGAAAAGCCATCGCTAACGACACGCCGAATCTCCAATCATTTCTTCGCACGCGAAGGAGTTCCTCGAGCGCCTCCTAGCCAAAGATCCAGCGAAGCGAATAATTCCTCGGCTGGCATCTCAGCACCCATTCGTCCATGGAGCCGGTGTGGCTGAGGATCAAATATTGATTTCTTTTTTCGACAAATTATGATGCAATTTACCGTTTGGACCTCGACCAGAGACGACGATGGCAGTTTCGAGGAAGAAGAAGACTTCAGTGAAAATGAAGTCGAAGCTGTCCGTGGTTCGCCGAATGGATCGGCTGCATCGGTACAATCAATTAGATTCTAATAAGAGACGAGACGAAGATCTATTTATGACTCGGAAAAAATCAGAAGAAAATAATTCTCAATTTTTGATTATTAGCATTCGAATTATGCGTTAGAAATTTTCGACCTTCCAATAAGTCAAACTTAAAATAATTAAAACTCATTTACCTACTCACCGAGTTCTTTCATATGATCCGAGGACTGTCGAAATTGTGAGCTCTTAAAGAGAAACCGATTTTCAGGTCGAGGATGATTCGAATGCGCAGTCTAAATCAGGCATTCATTCTGCGCCTAAATCGCAGACTATTCAGAATGTGGCAAACACTAACCATGCACCAGTTCAAGCCGACAAAGGTAATCAAAACATTGCATCAAAAATGCGAATAGAGATTGATCAAGCATATTTAGAGTTATGCAAATTCTAAAATTTAACATGCAAAAATTACATTTTTTCGCGTAGACGAATTGCTCAACATTAATTTTTGAAAATTTCAGTTTCTGAAAAGGAGACTTCGAAGAACAAAAAATGCTTGTCTAAACCAAGCATACCGTCTTCGTCTAAAACGAAGAAGCACGCATGGTGGCTTGATCCGGCCATCGAACTCGACGAAGATGAAGAAGAGGCAAAGCATAAAGCGACCGGGGCAAAGATCGAGACCGAAAATGATCCGAATGCACTGCCTAGATCAGACATTCATTCAGGTGTGTGTTATTGTGTGGCGGGAAGTGATGTTCGTCTACCTCCTCGTGGTACTTCCTGGATATCCTGCAAGGGATAACTGAACGACGGACGACAATTTTATCTATGAAAATCTCAAAATATTTTTAAAATCATCTTTGGGGTCGATAATAAATCATGTATTTAGCTAATAAATGAATAGCTCAAAAATCAAAGAAAGTTCTATAACCATGCATGCTCAACATTTTCATCTTTGCATTTATTTATCTTGCAGGTAAAACTACAATGAAGATGCATAAATTGAAGGCGTTGTTTCTCATTGTTAAAGAAAATGATATTGTGATCAGGGGTGTATGGACTCGGACATTAATTAATGTTCGGGTTCCAATTTTTACGGACCGCATACATTCCTGGTCGCAACATATTTTCAACAGTGAAATTCATTTGGAAACATTATAATATGATTTGTAAGAGTAGCGTTATCCGCCAAAGATTTTAGTGGATAACGCACCCTTCCAAATCATTTTTGCGACAATTCTAAAATTCCTTTCAGTTACAAGTATCCCTCATCACTTTTGAATGTCTTCAAGAGTTGTGTGTATCATTTGCATTGAAATTAAATTATTGTTTCACATTTTATTGAATAAAATTTCTATATGAAATCTGAGATTATTATAATCAAGCTTTATTTTATGTTAATTTTTCCGACTTCTCGCCATTTATTCGTTCGTGGATCGTATTCCTCGATTACATCACAGAAGCTTATCGGCAAGTAAAAACCATCATTTTTTTCTCAGCATTTTGAAATCTAAGGGCCCGTTCATATCACTGAGAGCAACGCACCCGCGAAGCACCCCAAAGTGTCCCCCGAGATTGTAGGGTGCTTCGTAGGTGCCTCGCGGGTGGCCCAACCTCGTGGGTGCTTCGCGGGCGCGTTGCTCTCAGTGAAATAATCAGACAGAAAAAGGAAGAAATGCCTTTCAGGTATTATTCAAGTTGATTCTCATTATTTTCAAATAAATGCTTTACAAATCGAGAAGGAAAGAAGATTATTGAAAATTAATTCATGTAATTCCCTTTTCAAAATAAATTTCGTTCGTGTAAATCACAGATTTATCCGTTCGAAGTAACAATGATGATGCATGAATTTGTCATATTGACACTACGTTGAGTGCACAGATTAATGAATACCGGATTAGTAACGAAAATTTAATGAACGTTGTTATTTTTTGTAGGCGAGGTTTACTACACATGGGTCTAGTATGTAATGTGAAGCGATACTCTCGAATAAACTCACTTCTAGTTTTTAATACCATTCATCTTGGCAAATAGAGACTTTCTGTTATTTAGTACTCGAAAATAAATCCTCATGAGGTAGCTAAAACTTCCTCTGCAGAGCAGTACTTAAACAGACTAATTCAGTAAATACCGCTAAATTCTCCAGACAAGAACTCAATTCTATTTTACAAAACTTTCAATTTACTTTGTCCTATTATATTTGTTATCGTCAAATTTCTAATTTATAAGTTTTTTTCGCATATTATCTGACCAAAAGCTGGTCTGAAAGAATAATACCGGACATACGGAGCATTCTTCCTCTAAAATTAACCCATATAAATCGTCGAGATAAGAATGAAACCATTTGTCTTTCCAGGACTTTTTGAAGAAGCTAGAAAACAATCCCAATGACAACGTATCGAAAATCATTCAAACAAGCGACAATTTAGATTTATTTACAAATTCTCTTATTAGCGACTCAAGATAAGGCATTTGTATTTTCATCCAGTAAAGTTTTTCTGTGCTTTTGTTGATAATCTTTAGGTTAGTTTTACAGCAGCATTTCAGATTATCGCTAACTACGTGCGATTCTAGTTAGAAATATTGTCTTTATGTTTTTTTTCCATCGAACGTTTTGATAAAAAGAATTCGAACAGTTTTCATAAGTCGATCTTCATTTCTAGTCTAGTCCTACTGTCTCTACGCATGGTTTGAGGGCTTGAGGTTTCCAAGTTGCAATATAAAATTACCTAACAAGAGAAACTACCAGTGTGTTACTCACAAATCTAGTCCATTTTTACGGAATAACTCAGTTCGAGTATTATTGAGCGGGAGAGAACATCGATATCCAAAATTTCGCTATTCGTCTCATTTCTTTTGTATGCGACTCACTATTTCGCTCCAAATTCGATTTCTAATTGCTGCATGAATATCGATTTTAGTAATTTTTTGCACATAACATATTCTTGCAATTATTCATGTTTCAGGTAATGTCTGCGTTGCATGATATGAAATCGAGAATTTTGTTATTCTTATTCCTAATCTCATGCACAAACTTGGCTGAGGTTCGTATAATATATTGCCATATAAAATTGGCATCACAAGCTTGATATCGTTAGTGCCCTTTGCCAAGAATTTTCCTCTTAAAAATAATAAAATTGAATAATAATAGTATTTTATAAAATGGACCTAGCAAAGTTTAGTCTCAACCATGCACTGGAACTTGGTCAAATTGGAAAATTGATGCTTCCGCCACTTGTAACGATACCTGTGGTGAGTACACGAATCAAGAGTGTGTAGTTTCAAATTAGAAAAAAATTCTAAACATTGCTGATACGAATTTACGTATTTCCATAATTAATGCACGCTTAAATAGTAAATTGATAACCCGATTTAAAATTCAAAACTCAGACAATATTTTTACAATCTTAATTAGTTTTTTTCCCCTTTTAATTTATTCTTTATCGTCTATGAAATTAAAAATCATATAAACGAGTTAATTTAAGGAGCGTGTGGCAGAATACGAACGACCCGAGTTTGTGAACCGGCGGGGTGCACCTGCACGTAAGTGCGCACATGTGTTTTTATTTAGAGTTAATTTCTAAAAGAAAAATGTGCATGAATCGATAGAATTGATATAATTCGAGAGCTTATGAAGCATTGGAGTATAAATCGGATTTCAGGGGCAGCGATACCGAAGTTCAAGGATGCAATAATGTCGTTTGTGCCTATCCACGACCATCTTGTTGCAATGGATTCGCAAAAGCACTCAACAGAGTTGCAAGAAGCTATTATTGCACTCAAGTATAACTCATAAGTTTAAGACCGTTAAAACTTATTTTATGAAAAGCAAATACAAATAGATCCTATTATCTAGAAATAAAATTAGCATTTTCAAAGGAGAGATTTGTGATAGCATGGACTATTTTTTCGAAGCGAATTACATGCGCTAATTTTTCTATAATCGCTAAGGGCGTTTTCTTATTCATGATTTATGATTCGATAAAATCGGATCAAGTTAACACAATTTAACAGAGAACTTCGTGTACGCGTGTGATGCCGAATTTGTCTGAGAGACCATAACAACTAAAAACGACATTTATTATCAAATGAATATATTGAAATTTAGTCTCCATCATGCACAGGGGAATGGTCAGAATGGATAGTCGATCCTACAGGCGCTTGCAATGACACCTGTGGTGAGTACACGAAATAATTATATCTTCAAGAGGAATGTTAGCAATGCAGTACGTGAATTAACTTTTCACTGCATAGAAATGATACAAAATCGAATTTTATCGACTTTAGCCTGATACGTGTTAATTGCCATAGTATAACTAAGAATAGTGGGTAGGTCTCAATATCGGGGTTGAGTAATTTTTTTAATTCGCTACTTAAAAAGTTGTAATGCAGTGAGTTTTTTGCACTCGCAAATTCCAAGGTAACTAAAAATTAGCTGGAAATACCTCGAGTTATCTTAATTTCAATTTAAATCCATGTTTCTTTCCTTCTAAATTATTTGTTTTGATTCTGTAATAAAAATAATAATGAAAACTAATCCATTTGAGGTATGTGTGGAACAGAACGCAAGAAACGCTATTGTTTCCCATCGGGATGCACATGCGAGTGAGTGTTCACTTATTGTTATTAATTTAAAAATGTGCATGGATTAATAGAATTTATATTATTCGATAATGTGTTCGATGTTCAGAGGAAGCGACACTGAAACTCAACCGTGTGGCGCTCCAGTCTGTTTCTATCCACGACAATCCTGTTGTTCTGGATTTGCTAAAATGCTCAATAGAACTTCGAGAAAATACGAATGCGTTTCGGTATTTATTACTCATAAAAATAGCAATCAAATAAAAAAAGCAACGAACGATCTTCTTTCCTTTTCAAAATAAACTGAATAACTTAGAAGAAAAAACCTTGTAAATTATCACTATATTTTTAATTTCCGAATAACTTATTTCTAAGCAGGGATAATTGTAAATTTCGTTAGAATGAATCAACCACAACATCTATGACCACAACACCTACGACCACAACATCTACGACTACAACATCTACGACCACAACATCGACGACCGCAACATCTACGACCACGACATCTACGACTACTACAACACCAGCAGGTTAATTCATTACATGAGACAACTTATAATTAATGAAGTGACTGTATGTAATGACGGACGGTGGTCTTTATTCACCAAACTGTCGATATTCACCATTTAAAAATATATATTGACCTAAATAGCCTTAACTTAACAAGTTCATCGACATTCGATTGAATTTTAGTTATAAACATCTAAATTAATAGTTTTGGTGTTCATTTATTTATTTTTATTAAAAAAGAGAAAAGGGTAACTCGGGAATTAGAATTATCATCAAGAGGCATAATATCAAGATATCCGAGTGACTAGAAACAAAATTACAGGATTTCAAAAGAATATGATCCATATATAGTGTAAATTCTCAAATTTGAATTTACCGAAGTTGCACTTTTTCCGTAAACGAATTTTTTGGACCAGATTTCTTCAAAACCTAAACATTTTCTGCAATTTCAAAATAAGGGCTTTGTAGAAAATTATGATCTCTACGAAAATTCTCGTTAGGTTGACCATGGAAAATCAAAGAAAGCCCTCTTTTGGGATTCAAAAATAGATAGCAGAAATCTTGAAAATCCGATTCCTTGAGGCGGCAAGTTTTGGGGTCATTCGGTGAAGATGAACACCATGTTTCGCAATCATATGTCGGTTTGGTCCAGTCGTGGCCCTATAATTCAACTAGGCATGCCCGAATGTGGTGATCGAGACCTGATATTAGGAGTACTAATATAACAGGTGAAATATGTGTCATAATCGCTGGGCTATTTACCTATTTAAAGCGATTACCGGCACTTGATTGGCGGTCATAGTAAAAATTTAGTGATTTTTAACCCCATAAACAGCATGTGATTGTTTTCGTCAAAAATATTCTATAACTCGGTAAACTTAGGCAACATCAAGGTTAAACTAAATAATATTTTTATGCTAGTTTTTAAGACCCAGACTTATTATCTGATCAATAATTTTTAATTACATTTTATTTAGTGTTGCGATATTTCCAGAACGCCAAAATTGATTAATTTGTGATTTGCCATTTCCTTCCTTGATTCAAAACGAGTCTAATTCGTTCGAGATATCTCGTTAATGTCTCTCGATTTGCATTATTTTACGGAAAAAATGTTAATCGAATTGCTTGTCGCATCACTGAAGGATTAGCGACAGATGCTAGCAAATTCTGACCCGATACAGTACTTCATAGCAACAAATTTTTAATCATAAATTGCAACAATGTCGAAAAGAAATAAAATTAAACATTTCCAGGTCCATGTCCTGGAACTTGCACTCCAATTACAACAACAAACACGGTGTTTACCGAATTTGGTGGCTGCTGCTTCCGCTATGACATGACGGCGCTCACCTTGGCTGAACCAGTGATGACATCTATGGACGATGGGGCAGGTCTCAGAACGAATCTTTCATCTAATCCTAACTAAAAATATCGTCTGTATTCCGCACTCATTTTCTGCATGAAAGGTCATAGTTATGAAAGAGTAAGTGTGGAATTCAAAGAAACACCAAAACTTATATCATAATTTTGCACTATCTACCGATAATAGTATCATCTGAGAATTAGATGAAAGATTTAGGTGGTTGTCAGCAGCACTTCACTTGTGATGCAAAATATACTCATGTAATGAAGATCGACATGGTGCGAGAATTGTTTTAACTCGACTGAACAATGCTCACTATTTTAGTCTCCAAATGCGCAGAAGCTATGTGAGATTCGCGAGAATATGGACCCGTACATTCACGAATTTGATGCGTTTTGCTATCCTGAAGAAACTAATTTCATAAGGTAAACAATAATTCATTTATTTAGGAAACACTTGATTTCTTACAACATAAATTAATGTTTGCGTAGATAAATTGTCGTACTTCCACTTCAACAAAGGGTTGATATTGTCGATGACCGACAAATTGGGAAAGGATAAAAACACGGATATATGATGCACGTGAATAAACTATTTTTTAGCCAGCTTTTCTGCATTTCATCGATTCAATAATGACTTTACAATAACTCGATATTACACGTGCACATTTTGCATATCCGCATTCGTACATCATTCATTCTGTCTCAATTTATTATTGGTCATCGACAATGTTCTATTACGATGTTGAATACATTTTGCAGAGATGTGGACATCACTCAATTCGCATTCGCCTGCCTGACAGTACCTGCAGGAACGACGAGAAATTGTGTGCCTGCTGGAAAATAATCATTGAATCATTTCACTCGTTCTTATGTACACGTTTATTCCTCGAAGTACCAAAAATAATTTATTTGGTATTCTTATATGATGATTTGAAAAACACATTTGTCTTTCATAAAATAAAAATGATTCAATGACGTTGTGCAATGATTTTGTGACGAATTAGTAATTGTTGCGTAACGATTGACTACAGAAGATCGATATCAGAGGATGTTTCTACAAGTCGAGACCAACGATTGAGCGATTTTTCGGGAATGTTCGAAGATTCGACTTCTTCATAGTCAAATTGTCGTTTCACTCACTCAACAATGTTTTTCTCGTTTTCCATATCAGCATCTTCGATTAAATTGCGAGTATCACATTCTAACTTTCTTGCCTCGTCTTCTCGGAGACCTAGTCGATTCAATTTTGAATACCATGGTACACGACTATCCCGTTCTTCTATGGGCGAAAAAGCCAAATTGCCCAAAATATCGTCGGAATTTTTGAGATAATCTTGAATGTAGCACGACATATTTTATCGAGTACAAATTTTTGTGATATCATTTCTTCAGTAATTATGTATCATTTCGCATTCAAAAATGTTACGAAGTTTTCAGACAACTTTGAAGAAGGAAGTATTTCTTTACTTAACGTTCTAAGATATTGTTAATTATTGAGAAGGTTATGCTCATAAAATATATTGAAGAAGTTTTGAACTTGCCTAGACACTCGAGTGCTTTCGTATTGAAATTAACTTCGCTGTAAACGTTTCTCGAGCTGTTTTTCTCAATTCAGCATTTCAATTGGAAGAGACATTCGAATTTCGAAACATCTGCCTTTGAAATCGATTCCGAGAGAACGAAATTTGTCTTCATCTGTAAATGCTAAAATTATTCATTAAGAACTGTCTAAAGTCATTAGAAGAAAAGACAAAAGTTCATTCTAAGTACGTAATTAAATTTTAAAAAGGTCTTCTAAACTTTAAGAAGCCAAGATATAGTAACACAAAAATTGTTAATTTTTTATCTTAAAATTAAGAAATGTTTGATATTGAATTCAGAAAATTTAGGAAAAAAATATTGATTTAAGATTTTGAAATTTCATGCATTTCAGTCGACCAAACAATTTCATTATTTTCTAAAATTATGCACGAATAAAAATATTTAAAAAATAAAATATGAGCCGAAAATGATCCATTTTGTCATGCTAGATAAGCAACCTTTTCAAATTTTTATTCTGCTTCAGTTAACTTTCACAAATATCAAGTTGTATTTTGATGGCTAATAGTTGAGCAAATACTAGACATTTATTTTAATTTTAATGTGAATTTACTTTTACAATGTCTTGAGGTTCGAAATAAATATATTTTTATTGACCAAATAATTGATGTCATTATGAATTAATATCAGGCAGATAGTTGTTACGCGCTTCGTTGCTCTGGTCTGAGACGTTCTTTCGATTATGAAGTTGGTATCGGAATATTCGAATAGCTCCTTTTCGCAGTGGAGTTATGACGGCCAAATACATGATGGATATGATTAAGCCATTCATGCTCACATGGATCATCATAGCAAAAAAAGGGACTCTATTTTAGATTTACATAAAACTCTTTAATACTATATTCTTGGTATCTGAAAATCTCGTAACCTCGCAACCTGACGAAATAGGGTTAGGGGTGAGAAGAGAGTAGAGAAACGCTCTTATATTCGTATACTTTCTCTTCAGGTTACAAGGTTGTGAGATTTCCAAATTACCTATATTCTTACTTGTTTAACGTCTTTAGTATACCCGAGTCAATGAACGGTAAAGCCAGAAATGCACATAGTGCCGGTATTCCTATGTACAATTCGTACAGAATGACATAGCAAGTGATCCCGCGGAGAACGACTTTATGCTGAGCGATTGCTTGACTCGATAATTTATTTCGACTACTCAATAGAACGCGATTGGATCTAAATCGAAAATGTTCTGAATTAGTATCCGAATTCTTATAATCTTACAGTTGCTTTCATTTTAAACTCCAGAAATGGGGGCGGAGTCGAGAATAGGCCTGCAGAGTCTTAGCATTTCTTTCATTCTCTCACCTCGGCAAGAAAGAGGGAAAGATATCTCTTCCCGTTTGTGCATCTCCTACTTTTCGAGCCTTCTCTCCACTCTCTCCTTCTATGCTATTTTCCCCGACACGCCCTCTCCACTGGAATTTCAAATGGGAGAAACTACATTAAAGTAAGAAAACTCATACATTTGAATGACAGAAAATATGCCAATAGTTATGACAATGCTAATTATTAGAAATTCAATCAATATCCATTTGGCTATAGGCCGAGTTTCGAAGTTGGCTGATAGCAATACTAATTTCTCCATGTATTGTCTATCTTCGGGCAAAAGATCTCGATAGTCAGCTCCATTGAAGTCGAAAGATCCAAGAAAAATCCAAATATTAAGAGAATAGAATGAAAAAACTGATTAAAAATGATTAGTTTAAAAGAATATAACACACCCTACCGAATAATACCGCAAGAACAAGTATGTATGATGAAACTGTTGGGCCCTTATTGAGATTCGATTGATACAAAGCGATCATATGAAACAGTAATTGGAATATGCAGCATAAGATGACCGTGAGCAATAATATGCCAATAATGCATAAGATTAGAAAATCGAATACGACTGAACTCCTTCCCAAGAGACCTTCCATCGTTACTATCTTAATGTATATATATCAGATAATATAACGATAACTATCTTCTTTACATACATGATAGGTTTAGAATTCTAACAACTTGTTGGATGTTCTAATATTTTTCGTTTTTACTAACTACATATCAGACCCATGGAGCACTTTCGTCAGACGAAAATAAACTATAGAGGATAAATCGCAGTGTAATTCATAGTTATGATGCCAATTCGTACTGGTTACATTTGGGCTAATTCCAGGTTGAAAAAAGAAATTCTTTAAGAAACCATACTGGGAGTAGTTCACAAGAGATTCCTGACGATCGGACGATTCTCCTCTCTGGGTCTACATAATATGAAACGAAAATAGACTAACCGTATTTGATATCCAAAAATATGGAGAGAATATTGCCATAGAATTTGCAAATGCGACGCCAAATATAATTTGCACAACTATGCTTATTCTAAGTATGTTATTAGAGTTCTATATTTATTCATAAAATATGCGTAACTGAAATACCTGTAAAATGTAGCTAGACTTTGACCATACTTTCGTATGACGTAGAATGTAAAAGTTGCAACAATATTCGTTAAAATCGCCACAAAATAATTTAGACATAGATAAATAACTATATAATTGTGGCTTTTATGATACTCATAAACTTCGATAAAATTATCGAGATTTCTCATCGAATCAGTAGTCATTTATTGTCATTGTGAAATTATGCAGCTATTGTTGATTGAGTTATTGCAATAGTTCTGGTGAGATTGAGTTATAACTAGATATTGAATATAGTTTAGCAATAATTTTCAAATAGACGGTCGCTCTAGAGTCTAGTAACTTTTGACTGAATTATTTGAACCTAAATTGAATATCTAAATATTATTTTAAATAAAAAAATCTTTTTAGATGACGATATAAACTAATGATATTTACTATAATAGTGAATTTTCAAGGTAAATTCTAAAAGTTCGAACTTAAGAAAATTTGAGCAATATGATAAAGTTAAAGGCAATATCATCTGGGAATAAACTAGGAAAATGCTATTGTTTGTTACGCAAATGAATTTATGTTCCGATTTACTCTTTTACATGATTACAAGCGTCAATGCATGTCATTATTAATTCGTGCTCAATATTTAAAAAAAAAAAAAAGTGTTTCAGATTTTGATTTGCAACAATTTCAAGAAGAAACTTTAACATTGAATTTTAAATGTTTTTGCATAAAATCGCTCCTAGTGAAAAATTTTGTGAGTATTTAACAAAAAATAAATCTGATATTCGGATTCTACGTATCAAATTACCCTAAAATCAGTCCTAAAAAGCACGAATTAGGCGGAATATTTTTGAAAAAAAAACAGTCAAATGGGCGTGGCTCGAGGGTCGAATTTTTCAAAGTTGGTCGGAAAAATTCAAACGATACACCAATTGATAGCTCTTGAAAAACTAAGCAACTTTTGTGAAGACACCTCATGGTCATCTATTATGGTATGCGTGGTATAGAGGTTTAAATGGGTCAGACCCACGAAAATGACAAAAATTTTCAAAAACTCATAACTTCGAAAATCTTTTATAGCAAAAGTTTCCTTTTTACCTTCCGAAATTGGCAAAATCGTTAAAATCACGAACTTTGACCCCCTCGTAGCCCCGCCCACTTTTAGGGGCGGGGTCTGGTCTCCCCATTTTTATATACAGACCTCATAGGGGTATTCAGCCATATTACCCTTTTTGGGTCTTGAGAACTTTTTATGCCTGTGTCTTGGTACCCATAGTTTTGTCTGATTCTTACAAAGAATACCCCTTAAAATGGAGATGCCTCTTCTTCAATTAGAGAGAATACAGCGTCTAAATATTTTTATGCGCCACTTTGTGCAATGTAAATACTAGATTTCACACTCTTCAACCAAACAATAACTGCTTGCAAAACATTAATCATTTTCGTACGCTCTTTTTGATAGCGACTAGGTCTTCTTTATTTATCGATTGCCATAATAACTCACACTTTGCTTTCCCAAAAATTCAGCTTTAATTCATGTCCTAATAACCAGTATCGAAATTTCATTATTGTCATTCTCTGATTCTGATAAATTTAGTTGTCCTGGTAACATGACTTAGCAGCTTTCAAGCTCCTTCTGATTCTATGGCTTAAAATGTTTCCTACTAAATGCACGTTAAAATCTAATTTACTTCATCGCTATTATGAATAACCGAAGAATATTTGTCATATCGCTTTTTGGGACATCGATCAGATTTATTTGAACTACATTGAACCTGTTTTGTGCAAAAGAGAACACTAGAGAGAAATGAGATGGTTAAACCATTGCCATATTGATCAGTTTATCCAACGCGCGCGCAATATCTTCCTCCTATTTTATTCATATATTTTATTTTATTCATTTCAGTGTTACAAGATGGTTTTTAAAAATATTTTTACACCATTTTTCTCGAATAACTTTCTTAAAAATTATTATTTTTGAAAACGGCCAACGGGATCTAATTCTTGGCGATGGGAGAAGTATGCAATTACGTGGTTTTACCCCAATTCTAATTACGGGTGACTCGGAAATAGATAGGGTGAAAGAAATTGATCTTATTATGGGAGAAATTTTGCCTTTGTAATATCGAACTCCACCCCCTATCTATGCTCTGAGCTATCGATAAAAGGAAAAAGGATGAAGCCATATATTTTCACGTCTCTCATACCGCCGAGAATATCGTCCCGTTGACCGTCTTTAAAATCTATTTATTTTTAAGAAAGTTATTCAAGAAAAATGGTGTAAAACTATAAAAGACCGCCCTGTAGAATTTGATAGGTTTCAATGGAAACGGGAATGGATGTGTTGAGTGTTTTGGACAGTGACCTGAGGACATGCCTAAAATGTCATAGAATTTTCGGTTAATTTTATTACTAAATTATTACTGTCGAGCTTTAAGAACAGAAATGCAAAATATTTCTAACTATTGATAGAGAAATTCCATCTTGTATTTCAACATGAATATTTTGGCCGATTCTGAAAGAATATTATAAAAATTCAATATAGGCGATACCGACTTAAAGACGATGCAATTTTCATACCGTCTTATAGTCGATATCGCCGTTTCATCCTTTAGCAGCAGTCAATATTTTTCTTTAATTTTTAGATCGCGATAGAATTGCTCCAATACTCGGTACTTGTGGCCATTTGCAATGTCTTTCCTGCATAAATGCAGAAGAAAATCCTGGCATTTTATTCGGAACGAATGCAAAATGTGCCAGATGCGTTAAAGTTGGAGTGTTCAAAACGAAGATGAAGGCGATTTGTATCGTAGGCGAGACCTTTGCATGCTATAACACTATTTTCATAGGTCGAAATTTAGATATGGTTGAAACTTATCAGTCGCTGAAGCTGAAATCTAATCAAAGCACATTCGCGTGGAGAGCTAGGGAAATCAATTTGAACCGGCAATTGGAGAATAAAGAGAATGAAGTGATTGTTTTAAAAACTGATGATGAAGATGATCGATTCTAGATTAGGAAATTGACTGGTGTAGAAGAAAAACTGGAGAGTGCAAATAGAAAGCATCAAGACGACTTGACACAGATTAGACATCTTTGGGAACAACTCGAATTGAAGAAAAGTGAAAATAGAATATTGGAAGAGGCAAATCAAGAATTGACGATGAAGAACGGTGAGAAAGACTTGAAGATCAAGCAATTGGAGGAGAAGATGGATAAGTTACAGAGCAGACTCGATAAACTGGTAATCATGTGAATTATGAAAATCCAAAATATTACCTACAGCTGACTATTGAAGAACTGAGGGATGAAAATGAGAACAAGACGTTGAGCAGCTTGTTTGATGATGCAAATGACAATCTGGATGAGTGGAAGGAGTACAGAAGCCAGTGGCAGGAATATGGAAAGGAAATCGAGGAATGGAAGGAAATACTCAAGAAGCCGAATGAATTGAAATTGGAAGTAAGTAAATCAAAGAGAACTTGCAATCTGATTAGAATCATAGGATTTGCCTGAAATACAACAGTTCAAAGAGTGGGCTCGAGAAAAGGAAAAGGGGTATGAGAAGGCCGATGCAAATGATGCAGAAAATAACGCCAAGAAAAAGTCCAGAAGGGTTGGTAAATTGAATATTCTGTTATTTAATAAATAAATTCAGCAGCAAAACAAACAGTCGAATCACGATAATGTGGATCCGACCAAAGTGTTCATTCGAAATATTGGATCGTCTGTCACCAAGGAAATTTTGAGAGATAAATTCTCTGCTTGGGGCCAGATTGAATTTGTCTTTGTAAGTAAATGAAATATTAACACAACTATAATTTCAACTTTATTGAAATTATTTTTAGAAAATACTTGTTTATAATAAATAAACCCAATTTTATCAATTTATTTCGAAGAATTCTTATGTGATAAATGATATTTAGGTTGGCTATGATAGGCAAACAAATGCTCATCTGAGCTACGGTTGGGTTCGATATAAAAATGCTGAGTCTGCCAGACAGGCCATTCAAATGATGCACAATACCTACGTGAGACAATTACTTCTTCTTTCATGCAATGATATCAAATTTTCAGATATGCGGCGATCAGATAAGTGTTAAGCCTGGTTTGATAAATCCTCCTAGCAAAAAGACCGAATGATCTTTATACGATTTCTTTTGTAAATCTGAACTGGCTCACTCAACTCTCATGCTAGTAACCGAATAAACATATGTCATCTATCCGCATTGTATTTATAGATTCCTGATATAATTAGAGACCACAAGTGAATTTTTGTTAACTGTCGCAGAATACCAAAAGCTATATTCTCTGAAATTCTGTATTTGCCCGATTCGAAATCTTTTCTTAATTTTTCAAAACAGTTCATCATACGCAAAGTTACGGGTTTCTGAATTAAACGCGTCGTATCCTTTCTCTTTCCCCAATTCCGTCGTCGTTATTCTTCTCGTCCATTGCAAGCTTTTATAAAGGGAATTTTGAAAATCTTGACTTTTGCTTGGAATGTATTATTTTTATCGAAATTTTCGCTAGATATCGATTGGAGACATAAAAATCCGATTTTAATTAATTGAAGTTCGAAATGGGACGTAATTAGCGTAAAAATACTGCTTTTTGGATGAAACTTTGATGCAAAAATCGAAGCTGCTCAAAAAAGATTTAAAAATTGTCAATTCCACCTAGCCTTGATTTCGACAACTCTTGATGAATGAATGTAATGTGTGAATGCTAGATGAAAGAAGGTATTGCTTGATCTCCAAATTGTGGCATATTTTCTCTGATTTCTAACTATCATAAGTGTCTAAAAACGATTAGGCAATCAGGCAAGTGAGTGTCTGTGCCACTAGATGGTGACTCACGCGGAATCGTGTTCTTTGACAGGGCAACATTAATACGAAGCACGAGACAGTCTCTGCAGACAGAAGAAAAAGAGGAAGACTGCTCTCTCTCTCTCTCTCTCACTTCGAGAGAAGCTTGCTTTGTCTCCTGAGCCGCAGCTCCCCCCAGACTTCTGACAGCCGAATTGCAATGCAGAAATGAAGAAAAATGAAGAATGAGAAAGAAGAACACGAGACATAAACGGTCAGAACGACAGAAAGCGGAAAAACGAAGAGAATACAAAGATCGGGAAAGGAGAGTGAGAAAGAGATACGGACCGGGTCCTGTGAATCGCGAAATCCATCGCCTAGCTCTCTCTTCGATCTTCAGGCTGTGCGACTTTATTCCCGCTCGATTCTCGACCTTTTCATGCCCAATCATAGACCATCTTCTAACCTTCTTCTTCCCATTTACTCCATCTCAATTTTGCTGTTGGTCAAAGCCACCTTCACCTCTGCATTCATTTCCCCTTCAGCTCATCTAACAAATTCCATCTATTCACCGAATGAAGACACCTTTTCTACGGAAAGCCAAAATGAAAGTCTGCTTGCATCTTTGATTTATTGAGTTTTTTTTTTGTATTTCAGTAGAAACAGATACAGAAGATGTGGACGATGCTCCTTCGAGTTACAGGAACAAACTGACATTTCGAAGAAGGAATATCAATTCGAACATTTATGGAGGGGGAGGGTTCGTGAAATTCAGATGCCCTTTTATTTTATTACTCTTTCAGAAATTCAGTTCCGTTTTCGCGATATGCATACAAATCAGGTTACGGTAGTAATCGGAGAGGAAATGGAATGGTGGGAAGGCCGAGGTTAATATTTTTGAAAATAAAAAAAAAAAACTTTGGATTCAGACAGAACAACTATCCAATGCAAGGCCAATCTTCGTTAATTTCAAACCCACTCTCGCTCTACAATACATTTTCAGGGGGTATAATTTTTATATCTATTTTTAGGTTGTAACTTAGAATTCGTTATTCAAACTTTGATAACATAACGTAATAATGGATGAAATTGCTCATTTCCATGCTAAAACTCGAGTCCCCAAGCTCCGCCCCTCTGCAAAAATGCGTTTGTGGTAGAGGCGTGGTAGTTTGAAGTCAAAATTTTCGAAGGAAGCACTTTTCAAGCTCAAAATGTCTCCAAAAATCCTATCTAAATCGACGATAAACCTGATAAAAATGGTTCTGTACAAAAATTAAGACAAAATAGCCGCACACAACCACGCCCAAGCGATACTTCGTTTGCGAGAATGTGTTCATTTTGAGTGACGAAGTTTTGCGATTTTTCGGTCAGGGAATTTTCATTTTTTTTCTTCTCAAAAGTCTTATTTACAGCCCGAGTCATTTTCATTAGAGAAATTTATCCAAAAATGAGACTTGGAATAGCCACTTGAGGACCCTATCTATAATATCCAGTTCTGGATGAGAGTCTGATAAATCTGTTTTTATCTATACGCCTTTACGATATTAAAAGTAGAAAGTTTAAAGTTTTCCTCTTCAGACCCTTCATCGTTTTATCAGTCACGAAGTGGGGGTAGTTTTGCATCTGGATTATTGGGACAGAAGCCAATGTCGATTTATGGTAGCAGTGTATCGACACGGGGCAAGTATGGTAATGGCAAAATGAGCGGCAGGACACCTTTTGATCATTACGGTATATTGTTCAAAGATTGACGTTTTTTTTACAAAAATGAATTCGAGGTTCATCTAACATCTACTCGTCATATGCCCATCCCTATTTCCCATCCTACAATCGGATGTCCCGACTCAACAATTACGGCCCTTACGACAATCCTCTTTTCTACAATCGACTGGGCAGCAGTAGCTCGTCCAGCGACATGGATCCGTATGCGCAGGTATGTTGCATATTTTTTTTTATGGTTTGTGGATTCAGATAGGTTTTTCTCCTCACGTTTAAACGTTTTCCAATACTTATTAATGTCGTGGGATAAACGTCCTTACTTCGTTTTTATACCAACCAATTTGCAAAGAAGTTGAACGTTTAAAAATTCGTTGTGAACATTTCACAGAATCTTTTTATTTCTAAGTCGAAGTCTTAGATTTATGAAAACTCTGGTCACAACTCATGAGATACAATGTCGAACAGGAATATTCGACAGAAAGTTGTTATTTCCGAGCATATCATATGATGATTACATGCTGCATAATGCAGTGATTTTGTCAAAACTTAACAATGCATGAGATAATTGAATCATCTCAAGATTTAGATAAGATGAATTTTTTTAATAAGCAATGAACATTATGAGAGTAAAAACTTTAGTTTGTTCAAACCATTATCTTATTCCACATCTGACTTTAAACCATATCCCATCTAAAAATGACCAGTTTTCGCACTAATGACGCTTAATTCTTGCAAATCTGAATATGGGGCGTTAGTTAAAGTCCCCAAGCTCGATTCCTTTGCAGAAATCGCAAACAAAGGGGGAAACGTGGTAGTAGTACGGGATATTTCGGATTCTGGGCAATTTTTCTAGGATTTTCTTTTTCTTTCACAAATGAGTAGAACGGCGATAGAAGATAACATTTGTAGTCAGGAGCTTCTTGAGATTCAGCCTAGAACTTGGTGAAAGTGGTGTTTGCTTTCTATTTTGGACTCGCTTTCTGTCAAAACTCAAAATGCCATAAAAGACCTAACTTTTTTCGATGAGTAATTTTATTTTCTTTGTTCTGATTAGCAAAATCTAAAAAGAAAAGTGCGCGAACAACGAGAAATTCGTCCCCTCGTTACTTCCTTCATGTTTCGAGCTTCTCTAACGTATGTTTTCCGTCTAAGCGCGTAAAAAGGGGTGAAATAGCGTAATTCGGAATTCGCAGCGTGCGCGATTCTTTGGAGCAGTTGACGTCGTTTGCAGCTGCCCGATGATGGAATCGACATGAAACAACAGATCGGTTCAGAAATCGAAAATTTTGGGGGAAAACCTTATTCGGACTGGTTTTCGAATAAAACGTTTTACGTCACGCCCTACCACGGCTTTCTAAGCAAAATCCGTTCATTTTGGAGGTTAATTTTTCGGTTTTTCATGCTAAATTTTACTCGGTTTTTTCTTTCCAAAGGCTAAGGCACATCAGGGGTCGTCGATTGGTACCACGTTTTCCTCTTGGAGACCAGAGCTGCGCGAAGTCAACTTCGCGAAATCGAAGTTTTAGAGAAGACAGAAAAGCGAAATAATTGATACGCTAGCGTGGGGAGAAAAATGAAAAGAAAACGAGGAACACCTCGACTTCACACAGCCCTGGGAACGTTTTTTGCAGACCTACCTAGGGACTCTAACGTTAGTCACAGAAATAACTTCAAAGCTTTAGCACGCTACGTTCGTTTACATACTGCAATTTATACATATGAAATTTTCGTACTGATCAACTTGCAGATTGCAACGAATCAATGGCAAATATCTAGGCCAAATTCGATTGTCGCTGCTAAGGATTCAGGTATATTTTTCACATAATAATTTCTAAATTGGTTACGAGTATTTCAGGCATAGAGACTGATTCTTATAACGACGGATATAAAGAGAAGACTAGCAAAACTTGAGATGTTTTCTATAAACTATTGTTAATTGGGCTCAGAACCCTGCCGCTTCCCGAAAGTTGTTACTATCTTCAAAAGAGATTTCAGAGATTTATCCAAATTCTATTGAATAAATTCATCAAATTCACAGCCAGAACAAGTGTATTGTCGAAAGAATAACTTATGATACTGAAAAAGGATAAAACAAGAACTTCTGTCAGTTGAAGAAAATAATCAGCGGGCTATGATGATGCGCATAGCAACATTAAAGTTCAAATACTTTCGATTAATAACCATCAAATGTTGCATGCTTTTCTCATTACGATACGTGTATTACAGTTCAGCAATCATAACTTGCATTTTCATTATTTAAAAAAGATTATAGATAACAGTCGTAAAATAATCTGTTAAACGCTGAATTTTCATTTTTTTTCTTCGAAATATTCCAAGTTACTTTTGATCAACTGCAACGCGCATTTACCCATAACCGTAGTAAAAGATCGTGGACTCGTCATATTCAAACAATCCAAACAAAAAGGTGGCAGAAAGAATTCGGTGTTATAAAAAGTGAATGGAAGCGAATATTCTTTTAACGAAAACTGATATCGCTAAATCACAACACAATTATCTTAGTCTTGAGTCGTAAAATGATGTGATTTAACGATATCCAGCAATACATATAAGAAAAGCTCAACGAGTTATAAAAGTTTTGATAAAACGAGTAGTAATTTGACACAAAGTTTGAACTGTAAAAGGATGATTCTCATTGTTAAATGAGAATGACATCATATAATAATGACAAAGTAGTTGAGAAGGAAGATAGATCTGCAGTAAGCCTTATCTGTTGTAGAGAGCCGTGAGTTAGATGGCTAGGTGGAAGGAGGAGTGACAGCAGAAGAGGCGTTGTTAGCATTGGAACTGGTGGAAGAGGTGCTGGTAGCCTTGTGGCTCTCCTTGTGACTCTCCTTGCTCGGAATCACGATGCGCGGCTTCACCATCGACGAGGTGCGCACAGACGAGTCCTTGTGCACTTCGTATCTGAAAAAAGAATGTTTCGTTGTAAATTTCAGAACTTTCGAGTACTACAAAATGTTACTGTGAATACTTTGTTGCAAAGAGAAGAGGAATGACAAGCGAAAAAGTGTGGGACGAAGGTATTCATTTGAATTTTATAGACAAAAAAGTACCCAAGCCAAATTTGTCGTATAAGAACAAGAAACAGATATGGAAGGAATAATTTATTAGACATGTGGCTAATTTCGTTACGGTCTTCAAAATTTAGCCAATTATGATCTTCAGCAGAAAAGATGACTCACGTAAATGATCCGAAAATGACAATATCCAGATCCCGAATAAAACCAAGTAAAGTTCTGTACCTGAGTTGCTCTGTATCGGGAATTTCGAGTTTGGCTTTGAGGACGAGTCCAATTCGAGTGTTCACATCGTCGCGATTCGCATCTCGAGTCCACAAAGATACCTGCAAATCAATTGAATAATATGGAAATTCGAAAAAAAAAAAATATATTTTGGTGGGATTATGAAGGAAGTTAACGATATTGGAATAAATTGTGTAAGGTTTCTACGACATTATTAAAATCATCAATTTTCTATAATCGAGAATAAGTTTCTTACTCATTTATAAAATTGTTAATAGGTTGCATCAAAATGACTTCAAAATTTAAAGGGAGAAGTCCCACTTAAAAATTCCAAATGACTGATCATAAACGAATGAAGAAGAAATGAATCGAGTTCTCACCTTGTCCCCCTTCTGCCTAACATTGACAACAGCGCCGCAAATGAAATCGCCCAGATCCTCGAATTGCTCGCCCACAATCGCCAGCAGCAGCTCCAGCCAGTAGTGGTCCAGCAGTTGGATGCGACGCTGTAAACGACTAATGAATAAACAGAAGAAAATAATGAAAATAGTGTAAATCAGTTTTTTTTCGAAATTTGATGTTAATTTGGACATTTCTACTGCTGAAGTTAGACAGGACTTTTTTAATTTGGCCACCGCACCGCAGTTGCGATGGGAAAGTCTCAAGTCTGGTTGAAGTTGAAACAATAACTTTTAATTTTCTTCGCATTTAAAATAACCTGTTTGTCAACGACGACGAGCCATCGACCACCCTTCACGTTGCTCTCATCCTCCCACATCGGCTTGATTCCCTGAGCGATTCAATGAATCAGTGAATTTCTCTCATCACTCTACCTCTTTGAACAAGTAATAGTCACTTCCCCAGTTGAGTCCACTGGCCGTCTGGATGTGGTTGTACAGAGCCCAGAAGTCCTCTACCGTATCGAATATAGACACTTGCTGAAAGAAGTTTATGGTGAAAATTCATGGATTCTTTCGTTTCCATTTTAAAATAAGTTCGGGCTCTACCTGCCTATGATCTCGGATCTCGAAAATTGCTCGGCAATTAGTTGATTCCGACTTGAATTTTTTTGCAAAGCGAAATAGCGCGCACTAGAGAAACTAGAAAATTGGACTATTTTCGCTGATAAGCCGCGTGTTCGAATTCGACATTTATCTTGGCACGAGTCTAATTTTCAAAAGCGCAGTCTGTCAGACAAATGCCGAGTTTTGTACCTTGAGACAGTCCTCCCAGTCTTTGCCCCTGTCGGCCTTCAAGTACCAGAGGGCCCATCGATTCTGCAGCGGATGGCGGACCTGCAGCTCGGATGGCAAAGGCATGCCGGACTCGTGCACACGGGACTGCAATTCGAAATTCAGTTGTTAGAGAGAAACTCAATTCGACCTCTTCCTGGAACTGGTCCTTGCTCTCGACCTGCACATCAGACATCTTTGCACGGTGTTCGGTAGCACGACGTAACTAATTCTGAAGAATCTTCGATAAAAATGCACACGGCATTTACACGCTAACGGTCTTCGCCTCTCTGGATCACCCTACGTTCACAAGTCGCTAGCATCAATTATGGAGGGAGAAATTTAAATAATGAACTCTCAAAAGCTATTGATTATCGTGCGTTTTTCAGCAGCACTGCGTACCTGCACCCTCCGCATTACACGCCTTTACTCTGACCGTTAGTGAGTAAATTTCGTGAACACTTCTCAAAACGACCCGCAAATCGACCGGCAGAAAGAATAGTGCGCCTTTTCGAGAGAGAAAAAGAAGACATGCTCTTTTATCTCAATATGACATACTATCTTTCGCGGGTCGAGTTTTGAGAAGTCTGGGCGTGAATGCCTAAAACTTTTTAAAAAATGCGAAAACGGATTAAAACTGAATTATGCGCAACTCGACTTTCAATATTGACAACTAAATTCCAAATGCCCATTTCACTTCGCTTTATTATTTTCTACTTTCGTTTGAATTTCGCTCAACTCATGTTTGTTTTCCAGGATTCTATCTCGGTAGTCATCTGTGCATTGGATGTGTCGAGCAGCAGGGAACAAATTGAGGTTGGAAAGCCATTTGTGGGAATGACCAACGAATTGTGCTCAGATGAAAGATGCCACATCCTTGGTTGCGACTCGTTAACCATGTAGCTCTGCGTTCCTCCGCTCTGCCTGCCTTGTTTAGTGCCGCTCGCTCTGCTCGAGTTCTCGGTTGCTGCTGCCCTTCGTTACAATTCTCATCGCCACTTCACCGAGGCTTCTCCCCTCATTTGCAACTATCGCGGTAAAAATAGCTTATCCTTTTCAAACTTCGTATCTTTCAGCTCATTTTCCGATCAACCGAAACTCGATTTCGAAAAGGAGAAAGGCCTCTTCAAAGTCGCAACCATTCCAAATGCTCTCTGTGTTGCCAGGTATTTTTTTTTCCAAAATGTTAAAAAATGAATTCAGCCGATGATTTTTGTATGAAAAATGAATAAGAAAACGCAATATTTTGAAATAGGAGCAAATGACGTGATAAAAATTCAAGAGATTTTATCACGCTCATCGAAGACGGTCTAAATTCAGATGTTACGTGCTCAGATCAAAGTAGATATTTCCATGGAATCTAATTTCAAACGTTATTCATTCTTCTAATAATAGCATTTCTCTTTCCAGAATCGCCGCAACCCCAGTGATCGGCTATTTAATTGTAGTTGAGAGCTTCGGCACTGCCTTCTCTCTCTTCCTCGTAGCAGGTATCACTGATTTGGTAGGCCATTTCTTTCGTTCCTCTTCCCATGTAATTTCTTTTCAGTTAGATGGCTACATCGCCAGAAACGTGCCAGGACAGCACTCCCTGCTCGGCTCTGTGCTCGATCCGATTGCGGATAAACTGCTCATCAGCACTATGTTCGTTACAATGACTTATGCTGCACTCATTCCCAGTTAGTTGAATTTTAGTTTTTTTTTTCCTATTTTAATCGCATTTTGAAAAAAAAACTTTCGAAAATGATCACAGTTCACATTCTGAAAATTTTATCAGTTCAACAAAGTTTACTTCATTTGAATATGAATTTTGTTGCTTTGTTTTTTGGCATTTTTCTCAGCTAGTCCATTTTCGATAAATATAGTTAATCGCTCGAACCAATCACAGATTATGCAAACCATTCAGCTCCATTTTCAGTCTACCTCACATCGATAGTCCTTCTGCGAGATGTCTGCCTGATTGTGGGGGGCTTCTACAAGCGATACAAAATGATGCAGCCCCCCTATTCGCTCGATCGGTTCTTCAATCCGCAGGTCTCTTCCATGCAAATTGTTCCGACGCTCGTCAGCAAGGTACAACGCTATATTCATTTCATCTTCTTCCCCTGCGAACAACAATGAAATACTTTATCTAAACAGTGGATTTGCATAATATTTCATTCCATTCAAAAGTCTAGTTTTTCAGTTATGCTTAGAGGACATGTTCAAGAGTCTACGTTTAGAAATATGAAAGGAGTTGATTTTTTCTCGGGGAGATTGAATAAAATGTCCAATTAAACTTTTAACTAACAGTATTCGAAAAATTAGTTTTCAGGTAAACACAGTTCTGCAAATTACCTTGGTGGCTGCTTCGCTGGCCTCGCCAATTTTCGAATTTTCTGCAGATGCAAAAACGGGAATATTCTACTTGGGGTTGGTATTTTCTCCGTTTCTTCCTAAAACGCATAGAAAAATTACAGTTGTTTGACTGCCTTCACAACAGTTTATTCTGGTCTTCAATATGCAACTGGACGAGGATTCAGGAAACTTAAAAATCCATTGAAGCTCAAACAAAAACAGTAGATGAAACATAGCCATTTATTAGAAATTAGTTGCTAATTTCTACATAGGTTGTCAGATAATAAATTTACAATATGTAAAAAAAAAATAGTAGAATAATACAGAACAAAGTTACTCATACTCAGTATTCCTAACGCCGATTGATTACCATAGTAGTGGAAGAAAAAACCATCGGTATCCAGTCGATACTGGCTGGTTTTTTTCACTACCGTTGTAACCAATAGCTATTGGGAATGCTGAGTAGCATGAACGATTCTTTCAGAAAAGCACAGATTATTTAATTTAGCACTAGCACTAGGCCATATTTTCTGAGCCAACGGAGTAGCAAGAATAAAATAAGTGAAAACTTAGGAAAATATAAACATACAATCAACCTTTATCTAATTCCTTATGATAGTCGTTTTTCTTCGTCAATTTTTAGTATAATTGAAGCAAGTTTCATTGCGGACAGAGAGCTTTTTTATAATTGGGTTACAATTTTGAATATTAGAAAATAAAAGCGCTATCTTACAAGGGAGGCTTTTAAAGTGCCCGCCTTCGATTTGTCTAATTTTTTCACCAAGGAGGTAGCTCATGACGCTAATTACGAATCTGAAGTCAAGAAGTGCTGACAGGTGACGGTTCGAGCAAGGAAACTTGAACATCGTTCTATGCAACAAGGAAAGATAAATGTCTTTCTGCTCAGAAGAGGAAGGCAGAGAAGTAATGTATGCTAATTTCTGATTTCAATTTTGCATGCAGATTTCTGCAGTGCAAAACGATGTTCATATTTCCCTATTCGAACTGTCGCCCGTCGGCACTTTTTGCCCTCAAATTTGTGATCAGCGCCATGAAATACTCTTTGGTTCAAGAATCAGTCAAATCGAAGGCGGACATTTCTGAAGGTTTTCTTGTTAGACTAAAACTTCAAATATGAAGTCCTCGCAATAGGAATTCGAATTATCGGAAAAGAAGGATAATTGCGCAGTGAAAAAATTTAACGAAATGCTTCCCGCTTTCATAATTTCAGTAGGATTTTTCATACAATGCGTAGGGCTATCTTTCTAAATATATAATTTTGCGAAAAGTTTATCCTCGCGCCACTTATATTTTTGAAAAAAAATTCAACAGAGCTGGACTTCATATCTTAATCGAACTTACGCAATTTCCGTCGTTCTCGTTTGTGCTACGTTTTATCCTTTTGATCTCGCCTTTCTTGCCAATATCTTTCATCTCCTTTGTTTGTTTTATGTTTGATTATGTTATGCCTCGACTTCCAGCATCCAGCTCGCCCAGTCTCGATTTCAATCGAGCAGCTGCCTGTTGGCCTGTCAATCGGCTCAGGCAAACAGTCTCACTCATTCTCTCTGCCTCCGGTCGGTTTCAGGTCTCGAATCCCTTGTCCCTTCCTCTTTTCTCCCTACTTCTATCCGGCTATCGTCCGATGCAAATTCCTTTGTTGTTTTTACTGTTTTTCGTCTGGTTGCCAAATGTAATCGTCTCCAGCAAAGTATTCATGCAGCTTTTCTACGACAATGACGTCCCAATTCACTGCCCTTCAGATGAGCTGTTCTCTCGAATTCTTTTCTAGTCAATCAACTTTCAGGCAATAAAGTCTACATCCACCCAATCAGTGGTGATCTTCAGCAGTGCAGTCAACAATTAGGCAGTTATAACGAATCGAGCTGTCCTGGAGGAACTGTTTGCGAGCGATTCCCCATACTTATTCCTGGTTTCCAGGTTAGACTGAATCATCTCTGAGAAAACATTTCACTTCTAAATTTTTGGGACTATTGCTGCTGGACTGACGACGCAACCGAGAGTGAAGAAGTCATTCTTGGAACAACAAGTGAGTGAATAAATAGCTGATACTTGCAATTATGAGTTAAGCCTCCGTTCCCTCAGAACTGCTTCCATATACAGCTGAACCGCAGAGGACTAAACGACCGAAAGGACCAATTGTCGAGGCTATTGTTGAAAAGCCTACCGACTTGGAAGGAGGTTTTGAATTAGACCTGAATTGTGTGGAATAAAATATTCAGAAATTCCTGAAGAAGCAATTGTTCCCGTACCAGAAGAAGGTGGAGGGAATAAGGAAAAACCAGATGAAGAAGGTAGAGGCCTAATTCTATTCCTTTATGTAGAGAGCACAAGTACATTGTTGAAATGCACGATGACAGAAGAAAAGATATACTATTTTCTGAAAACTCATATTCTCCAGATTCGAAATCCATTTTTAAGCATTGGTCTTAGCTTTCATGAACCGCTCCAACGAAGGAAAATGTTCTTCACAGTCGAATTGATTAAAATCATTTATGAAAATTCAGAAAATATCGATTATTCTAATGCAAACCTATTTAAAAACAACCCATACGATGGTTTTCCTTCTTTATGTCATTTTATTCTATAGAAAGCGAATGGGAATTTGAAACGACTCGCAGAACTAAACGGCCGAGAAGCAGAAAAATCGGAGGAACAACTACCACAGAAATGCCGCTGCCCACTACTACAGAAACAATCACAAAGTATGAAAATTTATAATGCAGTTTCCGAATACACGACTACCGAAGGGCGTCTTCCGAAACTTTCCTATGAGGACGATATTCAGAAATCCTTTGCAACCTACATCCTCTATTTTTTTTTACCAATTCCCATCTCTAATTTGCTACTATTAGTCAAAAATTTCGCTACTGCGAAATAGAGTTGTTATAACTACGACTTTCATTCTTACGATTTACCCCCTATATTTTATTTCCATCTGACGAAGTACTCCTTAGGTCTGTCTAGGAGGCATTTTCCATTCAGGAAAAATCGGAAAGTCTTTCAAATCTTCCTAGATCTCTGGAAACGTAATTATGAGCAAATTATTAGCTTTCGCAAATCTCCAAATTTTTTCCCTATCACAATCTTTAGGCCATCCCATCGTCGTCTGCCTCGGTGCAATAATCCAGACGAGTCCGTTCTCATTGACTATGGCAATCGATTGAGAGACTGCTATTTCCAGGCATGCCCTTCAATTGAAACTGAAGAAACCATGACATTTTTAGCCTTGCTATCAAGGATATCGGTGCGAGTTCAATCGAGAAATTCGGAGGTTCATTTGTTGTGGAAAGGAAGAAGAGATGGTCCCGCCTGCAGGTATAATTCTGAATTAGAAAAGATTGGGTTAGAGATGTTATTTTTATTCCTACTAGGAGGGTTTTCAGCCGTTAATTCTCATAAAAGACACGGATTGTTTTTTTTTGGTATTTAGAAAGTTTGGAGGTTTTCTTCTTGACTAGCATTCTCCTCAAAACAAGTGATTTTCGAAAATTTACGTTTTCGGTATTTTTGCGAGATTTCCGTTCAGCTTCCTTTTCAGAAAATTTATGGATGCCATTTTCGTTTCCGAAAATTCAAAAGCCACTTCCCGTCCGTCTCTGCTCGAGGCAGTCCAAATTTTCCAAGAAGCTTATTTCTCTCAATAATACCAATGAAGATATCATTTTAAGATGAAGATCAACTTTCCACAATTTTATTGAACAACACAAGTAATGAAAATGATTTTCTAGGTTTGCCTCCTATTCCTGCTCCCAAACCATTGATTCCTCGTCCATTCCGTCCGAGTGGTGGAGGACCTTATGGGATGCTGAATGACGGAGAGCCCGAAGCTATTGCGGCAATCAACAGAGGAACACGAAGATTGTCTGCGAAAGGGCGTGGGCAGAATCATGGATATTCGCCACTACACGGGTGCGAGGGAGACGGCGAATGCCCTCCATTTGACCCGTGCAATGGATGCGGCCCTATGCCAATTGGACCTGGACAGATGAGTTCAGTAAGACCACCGATGCAGCCAATAGAAAACGGCGACAGAAATAGTGAGCCAATGGGGTGGGAACAAGGGTCTTCGTTCCGACCTCCAACAGTCGACCGACCACTAGAAAGACCTGAAAGAGGACGACCTTCTCCTGGACCTTCGCCTAATCAGATCTTGCCACCACCAAACGAACCTCGTATGCACCGACCAACTCCTACAATGAGACCGCATAGCCCTAGCAACAACTTCGGAGACGGTGAACAGCCTCGAGAACAAATGCAAATGCCTCCACCTGCTTCATCGCTTAACCGACCTATGGAGAAACTGCAGAAACGACCAAATGCGCCGAGTCAAATTAAACCATGTCCGTTGCAAGGCCCGAAAGGTTTTCCATTTAACGAAGCCAGTCATGAATTACCGCCTCCCTATAACGTCCAGTCGTGGGGAACAACGGAGGAACTAAGACCTCCTCAATTCTCGTCGAGGAAGAATGCTGGTGATTGGGACAGACAAGATGGACACAATCGACCACAGCCTATGGCTCCACCTCCCGAGAAACTTAGACAAATTATTCCTCCGCCGTTACAACCCAGAGAGCCCGAATCCTTTCCCACTTTTGGAGGTGAAAGCAATCGTTTCTCATCGCATGAATTCAGTGGTAGGAATATGAACGGAAATCCAAACCAAAACCAAAATAACGCCAACCATTTCCCCAATCAGCCAGGTCCGAACGAGAACATGAACAACAACAGAGGAGGAGAGTCTTGGGGTTGTCCAATGGAACGACCACCAACAGTAGACAATGCAGGCGGACCCAGAAGCGGAGGTATGAATGAGATGAATAGACCAATAAATGCGCCACATTCTGAACGGAACGGACCAAACTGTTGTAACAACAACAATAATGAGCCGAGGAACGAAAATATGGGAAGTGGGAACATGAATAACGGACAACAGGCTCCAATAAACGTGCCCAACTGCTGTAACCAAATGAACGGCAATGCAAATATGCCACCTCAAAGTGGAGGAGGACCAGTTAATCATCCACAACCTCAACCACCTTCTGGCAATCACGGTTGCAGCGGGATGGGGTGTGATACGGATTGTGGGAAATATTTCAGTGGGTGTTCCATGCAGAACGTGAACAATCGTAACAACCATAGACCTCCTCAAAATGAAATGCCACCGATGAACAACATGAATCAACAGCAGCATATCGATCCTCCAACTCCACGAAATATACAATCCCCAATGAAACATCGTTGCCCAGAGCGAGGAATAAATGGAGAGTGCGGAAATGGAATGAGAAATGGGGAAATGAAACCAGGTAATTTATAAATCTATCGAAATTATCAATGCGAGACCGTCTAATTCAATTAGTTAGTGTCAAAAGCGACCTAACTCTTTTTACATGAATGCGCAATGTGTGAATACTTGATTCTAGTTTTAGCTACTGTTTCATTGCCATGAAAGAACAAAGACTTTAGATCGTATGTATTTGGCATATTGTCAGTTGATACGAGTTTTTACCACACCCCAATGTGATATGATTGAGATTTTATATAGTAAGCATAATTTTTAATTGTAGGTGCTTTCTCATCTGACCGTGCAGAATTTCCTTCTTCGTCAACTCCTCTGCCCATTCCACGTGGCCTTCCTAACCGATCTCAATACTTTGGCTCAAGGCATTCTCGATTTTCACCAATCAAGCCAACTTCATCAAATAGTTCAAATCAACAAAAGCAGGAAGGTAAACAATTTATTTTTATTTTGTATTGCTAGATCGTGAAATGAATAAGAAAACTAAATGTAAATAAGCATAGCATGTGCATAAGGCGGAATTTGTAAAGCCATATTCGTGGATTCGTGAATGAATTTACTGTGGTGGTCATCGAAATTTCAACTCTGATCATATAATTAGAAAATCCCCAGTACTGGTTTTAAAATTTAAAGAATTGAAATCTGATCATCCCTGATATATTACTTTTTGGCCAGATACTTTGCCCAATTGCAAACCTGGCCGGAAGTGATTCGTAGTGCGTTTTTCGAAGAAAGGCGTGGTAGTAAGAATAAATGAAAGGTGGACGACAATGCTTCTTGAAACAATCTCAACTGTAGCGGTCCTTCTTGGTTTGGTTGATAATTAACCAATTGCAATTACAACTCTGTCACCTAATATGCATTCAGTTGACCTATTTATTATCTGTCAATCATCATTCATTGCAGTTTGCCCGGCTGGACTCGAGTATCGCGACCACCCTTCATCTCCCGCCCCTCGCTGCATTCCCCCGGCAATCGACTCGTGTCCTTCGTCGCACCCATCCTGTATCTTTTCTCCATCAATTGGTCATACTGTTTGTTGTACTTCGAAATCCTAAACCATAATATCGAGCTCTTGGCGAAACTGAGTCCGAGTCAAATATGTTCCTAGACAAAAGTTTTAACCTAATTAATCCCTAAACTTGTAACTTTATAACATCATCACCGTCGTTTTCCCTCTCACTATCAGATCTTACATCTGCTTATTTTCGTCTTGCCTCGTTTCTCTCTGGTCTGTCTGCTTCTGCTTCTGTTTCTGTTTCTGCATCTGTCTAAACCCGCTCCATCACAACCACAACCTCTATTTGGTGACTGGACAGTGTCGTCCCTTCCCTCTGTCCCTAGCCATGCCCTGCCAAAGGCGTCTTCGACCCCACCCTCACTCCCTTCGCTTTTATCTCCTGCTTCTTTCTTTTATGCATCTGCTTTTCCTTTTTGCCATCTCCGAAGTGTCATTGAATACGCTAGTCTCTCACGTAACAATGTCTCTTTAAAATTCTGGAATCCAATCCATCTCCATTTATCGATTTTTTTGTGAATCACAGCAATTCTTAAATAACGAGACCTATAGTTAGAGATAGGGAAGGGGAGGAAAGTAGAGAGAAATAGTGCGAGAAAAGATAGATCTCGTCATTTACGAATTACTGTGAAACGCAGATTCAGATTCTGAGGATTTAATAGGTCCAATCTCGCTCTCGAGATGCTGCTTTGCTTTTTTTATCCTCTCTCATCCCATCGTGTTCATCCATCTCTGCTGTTTTCCCTAGCTTTTCTTCTGACCTCATTTCGAATTTTCTCACTTCTTCATCCTCTTTCCATCGCTTTCCCCACTGTCCTGTCGTAATTCGTTATTGTTGCACAAGTAGTAGATGTTTCTGTCCAATTTTACTAATCCTCTTCATGCCCTTTCCAATCATCTGATTTATCAATGAGATTCCCAATCAATTCCATTGCCCCAGACGTGTATTTCACCTCTCTTGTGATGTTGCATAATTTATCTTAAATTCAGAGATTTTATCAGAGAATGAAGAGATATTTATTTTGCTTACGACGTGTTTTTCATGCATGATCGCTTTATTTTTGTAAGATAGGGAAAGTTATTTCGTGGTTATTCACTCGATTAACCGTAAATGTAAATGTAAATCTCTAGTCTAATCAAATCTACTTTCTACTTTGTGTTATAATCCGAGGTGCATATTTGCAAATGTCTGATAATACTGGTGTCATGTCTGAGATAGTCATATCGTTCACGATTTTTTGAATTTTTCCTTACTACGAATACAACTCAAAGCTAAAAAATCGTATGAGAATAATAGTCAATCAACGGACACAACATTACTTATATTTCAGTTCTCATCATTCCTTCCATGTGCCCTGAGATTGTGATGTATCCCCAAAGTTCTGTACATTACGTTGAGAAAATCATAATCTTTGGGATTGAACGATGAGAAATGAGGGGAACAATGTGTGTAGTTGGAAAATTATTATTCGCACACCATTTTTAGCTTTGGAATGCATTCGTAGCAAGGAAAAATTCAGAAAACATGAACGATGACACTTGCTTTAGAATTTCGTCTTAGTTTTCCTCGCGATATGACATTGCATCGTTACTGTTTACACCTGAATCTAATAATCAGGTTTGTCTTCTTCTAATCGAAATCGTTCAAAATTGCTAGCATGAATTAAATCAATTCAATTTGTTTCATTATTAGGGGTGCAAAATTCAGATCTTACTTTCGAGAAAATTAAATTTAAAATCCGACTCCGACTCCTTAATTTTTAATTCCATCTGATCTGTTGATCATGCTGAAAAAGTTTGCATTTTTCTGACTATTATAAGCTATCTGGAAGATTTGGCATTTCTTTTCGAAACTATCAAGACACACGGCCTGTCAAGCGGTGCATGAGCTGAATTTTCTAGCTTCACTAACACAGACTATTTTTCCCTTTGCAATTTTATTTTTCGCCTAAGGATTTCTTACAGAGATTTTTCAAAATTCTGAAACTCACTTCTTATAGAGGGAGCATATGGTTATAAGAGATGGGTTACAGAATTTTGAAGCAATGCTTGCCAAGAAATCTTTAGAAAATTGAATTTCATCGAGACAATGCACTAATTTATTGAGCGTTGACAGACCGTGGACAGGCATTTGCAAGCTGCCTTCTAAAGTTGAATCCTATTTATTTTTTTTTTTACAAATTACGCACAACCATGCTCACAAATAATTACTAGATAAAATTCCTAAACATAACTAATCAATAGTGATTTAAACAGTCTTATCTCTTTACACTTTACATCAGCTTTGCTTTTGACCTCCGCCCTGTCATGATCTCTAACCAAATCCCCTGTTCTGCAGTTATTTTCTACTTTACAGTCCTCTTTCCACTATCCTTTTCCTTCTTCTTCTTCATTTAAAATCCCTCTTCTCGACTTCTGCTGTCCAGTTTATTCCCTCTTCTCCACTTAATATCCTTCCTCTCTTTCAGATTTCATTCCCCTATGAGGTCTCTCTGGGCATCGATTTTGCTGCCTCTAATATTCGCAAAGACTCCACCTCAACCGATATCTTCACTTCGATACAGAGTTCATCGAGATGTAAGTGATTGCTTGTTGTCAGTGCATTACGGTCACGATTGCAACGTGCTTAAAAGGATCATATCAGACCAAGAAAAATTTTAATCTAATCGATAATCTTCAGTTGCACCATAATCATTGCCAAATTTACAATTTGTAAATGATACATTGATATTGTCAATTGAGAAAAGATGTGACGATGGCCAAAGAACTATCACGTCATTTAGGCATATCACCCCAATCAAATCCAAGTACGGGCAGCATCGTTTCCTCGATTAGGGGATCAGCCCTTGCCACATCAACACCGACATCGTAAATTAGCTCGGATGCATTCTCGTGTCTTTAGAAACGTACCGACAATGCATGCATCGCATACAGGTTATATCACTTTAATAGCTGATTGCAGACAAGAGATGAGTTTAGAAACTGGAATAGATCCGGTAGCCAGATTGTTTCGATCGACTGGTAGATTCGGAAAGAGATCACAATCGGCTAAAGGTTATTTTTCAATGAAATGCTCGCATATTGGTAGATTTCAGAACTTCAACAAGTGATTGCATTCAGTTATGACGAAGACAAGCATAATGAAGGCAAATTGCTCGACGATGCGAAGATCACAGAGGAAGAGGCTGAGCAGGTGAGGAAATAATAAGCACAATTGGAGCAAATAATAGAAATTTTCTTGCTGGAGAAATCATTTTCAATTCTATTTTGAAAACTAGTATGGTCCTAATATAATATAGTGACCATAATTTCATAATTGCTGCTCGATTTCGTTTATTTCAGATTAGAAATTCGCATAAATTTGACCCGAAACGGCTATAATAGCATCCGTTCTCGATAATAATAATAATAACGCTAGCTATCAATACTCACATCTGGATTTCGATAAATTTATATTTTTCCATGAAAAATCGTGGGGTTGCGCGTAAAAGGTTGGAACAATTGATGAATCATGAAACACTCCATATTTTGATTATATTGAAGCGATTTTCCTGAAATTCTGTAGATTCGGAGATGAAGTCGGGTAACAATAATCTGGAAAGTTTCATTATAGTTGGGTCATAAAAAATCCAGAAATAAACTCAGCTAAATACCGTGGCATGCTCCTAACTTTTGTTCGCTACTATTTTGAATTCATGAAGTGACTTAAAATGAATCTTGTCGGCGCATCCTGTAGACGAGCATTTAGAAGGTAAAAATTACAGCTAGCTCGCTCGATGGAGAGGACTACAATGTCCGTACGACGACATGAAACGACAACACCAATTCCGAATGCGAAGAGAGACAAAACGCCGGAAGAAATCGCGGCCGCTATAATCAATCAGGTATTACATAATTCTTCAATCTTATTTTATAAGTACCGATTCAGACGTCTGTCGTTTCGTCCGTAGCATCTCCACCGTCAGGCTCTCACTCCAATTCCGTTGTCCGCTCCCCCGCTTCATCAGGAACTAACATCGCCTCCACTTTTGTTCCACCTCGTCAACCTTCAACTCAATACCCTGTTCCACAAACTCCACGGATGCCTTCACCTTCTCCTGTTCACTCTGTCTCAGCAATGCCCAACTTTCATCAGGTTAGTTTCAATACAAATTGTTTTCTACGAACTCTAGTGTCGTAATTAAGCGAACAATTTTGTCTTCATTATCTTCATTAAATCTATAAAATTAGTCTTATAATTCTAAAAACTAATTCTAGAGAAAAAAACGTTCAGAAAAAAAAAACTTAATTTAGCAATTTTCTATGCCCGCCTCATCGATTTCTCCTCCAATTTCTCCAAGTTCTGAGCCTCGATTTGTGCTCCCTTCATCAACGCCAATTCCATCTCAACCTCATCAAGCTGCAGTTTCCTCCGGATCAATCCAGCCTCAGCCTCAACCAGCTATTTTGCAGCCATTTTCTCCTGTTCCTGCAACTATCAATATGTCTCCTCAACCAACACAAAATGGGAACGGTCAAACTCCGCTTGCTGGCACCGGCCGGAACCAGGGATCTGCAGGAGCCATCCAGCCTATCATTCCGGTAGATTCATCTTCTTAAGCCATAATATCAGTTTCCATTTGAAGTTCCCTCCAATCGTATTACCGCCCACTCAAAATCCTCAACCGCAATTGACCCAATCGCAATTTACTCAGGTCGGAATCAACCAGCCGGTTCGTTGTCTCTTTATTTGACTGGCCAGAACAAGTTAAATATCCCCTTTTCAGCAACTATTCGTCACCCCTTCAGTCACTAATCCAGCCGATAATTTCGAGGTGAACGAGCATTGTTTTTCAACACTTGGTGTTCAATTCGTGAATGCGTTTAGTTTGTGAACGGTCAAGCAGCTAACACTTCTCTCGAAGTTCTCGGGTGCGCCTATGACTTCCTTACTAACCAGTGCACCGATGTATTCAACCTCAAATGGTTAGTTCCGTACTCATAGTAAAACTTAAAATATCTTTACATCCTTATTGTTAGTAGTTCAATGAAGAAGAACGACGAAAGAATGGATCTATAAAGTATCCACTTTTCTTCGCACAAAATACGTACTTTTGAAAAGTATCGCACACTTCGCGCTAGAAGAAAACTAGTCCAATTGTTGTAAATCTGTCTTAGCGTTATGAAAATAAGTTATTTGAGATTGAGATCACATGAAACTAATCTAGAAGAAATTTTCCTTAAATTAATTTTAAAATCTCCACAATTGTTTCTTATTCTTCGTCGATTTCCTGAAAAATTCGATGGGAATAAATTATGATTCTCGAACTTCTCTCTGTTCGACTCGATTAGTAATAAAACGCTCATGTAGGTAGGACCGAAAAATGTGATTGATTATCATGTGAGATAGCTTACCATTTTCATCATATTTAATAACTCCTTTCAGGTGTCGTAACTGTCACAACTTCGGAAATGCCCTTCTGCCTGACTGCAAATGCGTCCTATCTTCCATACCCCGACCTCCTTCAAGAGTGACGTTCCTATAAACTTAGTCCGTAAATTCTTGTAGGACATTCCAAGCGGGCAAATAGCCAGAATTCGTTTTCATGTCAGTCGATTCATTCTGTCTATCATTATTCACTAGTCTATGATCTCACCACTATCTTATGCTCTATTTTGATGTAAGCATTAATATAGTGCAGTTAGGTAATGTTATTTATTAGCATTTTGGCTAAAAACTTGTATAATATTCTTTCTACATCATAATATTAAAAAATTTCTCCATCAATTTCACTGTCCACCCATAATTTGTATCTGGATTTCGCACAAATTTAGATTCGAACGTTATGATCGCAATTATCTTGTGCATAACATTTCTAATAATTTTAAAATTAGCTATTATTGATTAGATTGTGCACAATATGCTGATTAATAATTCTACGCATATATGATTTTGTTTTGGTAGTAATTATAGATTGTAGATGAAGTCGTTCTGAAAGGAATAATAAACAACCGAAAACTTATATCTTTGGGCCGCTTGAGTTGAGAACCTTACTAAAACGCAACGATAAGGAATATCAATCTTAGTCTGGATTAGTCGATTTCGGGTGAGAGAAGGTTCAGTTTTATGCTAGATGGCTTTCGAAGTTTGAGTTGATGATCTAAAGATCTGATTTCTGAAAAAAATATCGAAAAAAGCTTTAAAAATCATTTTCAAATTAACTATCTCCTTCAACAGGATCGTTCTACAAACTCAGTTTGTTTAACAAATATCCTTGAGGTCTATCGAATGTAGTGCTGTTGCTATTTTTCCCTGAAAGAAATAAGTACAAAATGTTGAATTATGGAAATTTTTCACATTATTACCACAGATTTTTCTTGATTGACGTTCAGTTTTGTCTCCACTTGTTGGTTAGCGTCTTCTCGTAGGTACTATCCGAATCCAACATGAATTTAAAAATATACTCAAAAATAAATAAAAAAATGAATACACATCTAAGCATGAAATCGCCAACAACAATGAAGCAAAAATCTAAAAATTGAGGTAAAATTTGCATCGAATAGTGTAAAAACACAGAAAAATCTCAAATCATTAACATCCGTGCACTGTCCGGAATCAGTCGACTTCAAATAAACTCGCAAAGCCATGTCAGGTGATTTGAAAAGCAAATGCACAACAGACGAGGGCACGGGATCCTGCTCGAAATTGCGCAAAATTTGTCAAAAATTAGAAAAATGGAAAAAAAACACGATGGGTAATGTGAAAATTGACGAAGAAAGAAATAACGTAGGAAAAGTGGGGAGTGAGAAGACAGTCAGGAAATGGGCCCCTGAGTAATGATTTTTGACGACCACTTTTCATCATTCGTTTTGGTTTCTTCGATTTATCGTTGCGTTTTTTCATTTTCTAATCTTGTGGTTCAGAATTATGCGACATCCAACCATCAGCCGGCATGGACGCGACGGAGTCGGACATCGACAGGATCATTCAGCGACTGTTCGCTGCTCAGCAGAAAGTCGTCGAGTAGGCAGATTTTGGGACCAGCCAGAATAGTGAACTGTGAATTACAGAGGCATGCCGATTCGAGAAATGACAGCTTCTGTGACTCCAGACGAAGTCCGCCTCGTCACTCTCAAGGCCTGCAATCTATTCCTCAAACAGTCTAACCTCATTCGTATTTCCAGGTCAGTTTTTCTTTTACATTTTGCCAAGCTTCATCAGAAGTTATTCCGCATTGTTAAACTCATTAGCATCTTTGGCTCCGATCCCACATTCTCGAAAAGGTAATATCTTCACTAGAAAATGCGAGTTTCAAGAAAACACGCGAAATGTTGATGATCAACCCTATTTCAGGGACCAGTTGCCGATTTTCGTGGTTGCGGATCTGCACGGCCAATTCTGTGATCTGCGAACCATATTCTTGAAGTGCGGTCATCCCTATCGACAGAACTACCTGTTCCTGGGCGACTATGCGGATCGAGGCACGCAGGGCGTCGAGATCATCATTCTGCTCGCTAGTCTCAAACTCAAGTATCCCAATCGGATCTTCATGCTCAGGTTTATCGCCAAAATTATGGAGCTCTAACTAAAACTGAAAGAGTTTCATAAAATTTACAGCTTTTTGAACTGGATTAACAGTATGAAACAACATATTTTTCATCGAAAAGAAAACACATGATTCTTCTTAGTTTCTTCGAGAAGTCCACTTTTTGTTCCAGTGAAACTTTGAATCAAAATCTGAAAGTTTTAAAATGGATGCTCAGAGGCAATCACGAGGACTACAACACGTCGCTGCTCTATGGGCTATTCGATGAATGCTATGCAAAATACGGGCAGCATGGTGAAATGGTAATCATTGGAACTTTCAATTTGAAACTTTCTAATTTCTATTGTTGAGGTCTGGATGCACTTCATGACGATGTTCAATCACCTGCCCGTCTGCGCTCTCATCGACAACGCTATTCTGGCAATGCACGGTTTGTTACTAGAAAATCAATTGAGAAATCTTGTAGTTTATTTCGGGTGGCATCTCGCCTCACATCGAAACGCTCGATGATATCAACAAAGTGAGTCTAACATCCCAAATAATTTTATAACTTGCTTTTGTCTAATCACCTTTTTCTTAACATCCTTTGCATATCACAATAATGTCAAGTTGCTAGATGATTGTACTTCTTTCAGATACCACGTCCAACAGTGATTCCGCCCTTCGGACTGCTCTGCGATTTGGTGTGGGCCGATCCATTGAAGCAGGCCAATGTGGTTAGTCCTAAATTCGTGGTTTTGAAATTCAGTTGCATTTTTTAAAGATCAATATATATATATTTTTTTTAATTTGATAACACTGCGTTTTTTCTTGTTTTTAAATTGTGGCTTCGTAATCTTTTCCTCTGGAAGAAATCCTTATTCCCAAAGCATGGAAGAGAAAAAAACGAGTGAGAAATAATGATTAGGAGAAAAATTACAATTTTAGGAGGGAATATTACGCAGCCAATTGTTAACTATTTTGTAGATTTCTTCTTGCGATCTCAATTGTTGTGTTTCTTCAGACTCCCGCGAACTGCCTGAAGACGTCCTGTCCCGATTGGTCGATATCGCCCAGAGGCATTTCATTCAATTTCGACTGCAAGGCCATCGTCAAGTTCTGCGATAAATTCGACATCGACTTGGTTATCAGGGGACATCAGATTTGTCAGGAAGTAGGAATTTTGGAATTAAACAATGAAACTAAAACATCATATGCACGACCTTATGAACCCTATCCTTTAAAGATAGTGAAGAGTAAGATATAGTGAGGGAAAACGAGACAAAAACTTCTTTTTCTCTGCCTATAGTTAAGATAAATTCAGGACATTCCCAAAGGATAAAGCTTGCAAGGTCGTGTTTATGAGAATTTTTACTTGGCCTCATTCTTCACTTTTGTTAGCTATGAGTACCTTTATTTTCTCGCCATAATATTTACTTACTAATCGAACCGATTGATTCGTTGGCTGCTAACAAAATTATAAGTGCGATTTAGAGAAATTGGGAGTACTAGTATCGTCGCCATCTTCTGGTATTTGTTGATTCCATCTCAGTTTTTGTCGTAGATCGACGAGTCAGCTGATGTGAGCTGTAGAAAATTGTTCAGAGATTTCAACTGCTGAATGAGGACAATCTTTTATTCTTCACATTGATGTTGATCACTGGGAAGTTACCATTCCAGATGTTCTCCGGCGGCTACCAATTCACACCGTGCGGCAGAATGTTGACCATCTTTAGTGCCCCGAACTACGGAAATATGGACAATTGCGGGGCTGTCGTCAAAATTGAAAAGGATGTGAGAAATTATTTTTACAGAGATATATTCACTTGGATTCTTCATTGCGTTCAATGCACGAAAACTCCATCAAGTTAGCCGCAATAGAATGTAGAAAATGTTTTTTCTTCTAACTATATCGAAGAATCAAACTATCTTTGCAGTTGTCCGTGCGATTCACAACATTCAAGCCGGTGTTGGCCTATCTGCGCGGCAACGAGCGAATAGAGCGCATGGCTGCGTCCGGTTGAACCAATTCACTGCAGATATCGCTTCATAACATCACAAAACTTACAAAACTAGCAAAGAATAAAGCATGGTCAACAGAAAATTGCAGTAATTTAGGGAGCATTGATGGAATTATCACTTACCAAATTTTGAAAATCACAGCCTTATGTTTTTCATGGTTAGGATTTAGCCCTGCCCATCTGCAGCCTTGCTGCGCCGCTGTGCATCTCCGTGCAATCGCGCAGATTTTGGCAATTGAACGAGATAATTCCTCGTTTCATACATTCATTTTCTCCGTTTTCGCAAGCATTTATTTTCTTCGAGTGTAATCGCCGAACGCCACGAAGGCATGGAGTTCATAAGGTCGTGAAATGGATGGCCTCACAAGCAGAGTTAAATTCTCTGCAAAATATCAATCAATCATGCAATCACTTTTACACCTGAAAAATGATATTTCCTCTCCATTTTGAAACCCACCCCTTGTGAATCATTGTCACTTCATTTCTAATCATTGCAATTGATTCTTTCCATGGCAAATGCGTCGAATGAAACGAAACTGGCATTTTCTGCGATCGAAAGTAGGAATGCAACAATGCTCATTGTGAGCTGCACTGCTCATTATTCGTCACTCGCGCTAATCGCGTGGTTCCTGCTCGTTCGATCAAAGGCAGTTTTTGGATATTTCTTCCCCGAGTTTGTCAAAATTCCATAATTTTTTCAGGCGAATGTGCATTGCGCGAGCCGTCTAACCATTCGCCAACCAGTCAATCAGTAAATCAATCAGCGATGCGTCTCCACGGCCTCGTCTTCGCCCTGCTCTCATTCCTGACCTCCTTCCTGGGCGCGGTGTTCATGCTTTTCCCTTTCATCCCATTCGCCTATTTCTGCCCCCGAATATGGCGATTCGTCGCAGATCGACTCGTCGGATACTGGCTCACTTTCCCAGCTGTAAGTCAAATGTTGAACGAGAATAACACTGTACGACGGGCGATCTTCTAAGAATATGACGGCACCATTTTCAAAGCGAAAAGAAAGAAGAACTCTTTTGTAAGTATTGCGAATTCGGTTCTCATATTTTGAAAGGTTATGCCGTTATTACAAACTCGTCAAATGCTCCTCCAAACTGCCTCCCAATTTTGACTTTCTTTGTCAGAGTCAGGCAAATTTGTGGAATGTGGAAAAACATCGCGTTCTAACTGAAGCAGAAGAGCGCTTGTCATATTTTACTCGTTCCTCCGTTATAGTTAGGAGAAATTTGTCTGTCATCGACGGTAGTGTTCATTCATTATTAATGAAATTTTTTTTAATCAAAAAGCCACTTCAATAGCCATGATTTTGCTCAAAATAATGAACAATTCAGTCACACAGCTTTAATATTTCTCATTTCTTTCTTTGTAGTCTCTGATCGAATTCGTATTCGGCAGTCGATTTCACGTTACGGGCGATCTGATCAAACGAGATGGACCTGGAATTCTGCTCATGAATCATCGAACAAGGTATTATTATATTCTGAGTTTTATTTTGCGTTTGCAAAACATAAATATTTTCCCTGAGAAAAGTTGTTCCTATAATTTTGCAGAGAATAATTCTGATCACTGTCCAAAATTCTCACAAAAATTGAAAGAAATTCAATGCTCAGACTGGACTGGTGTTTTCTGTGGTGTGCCCTTTATAAGATGGATCCCTGGCTTCTGACAACACTCAAGATTTCCCTGAAGAGCGTTCTGAAGAAGATTCCTGGAGCGGGCTGGGCGATGCAGTGCGGCAGCTTCATGTTCCTCGACAGGAAATTCGAATCTGACAAGGACTGGATTCGCAAGCTCATCAATTATTACAGTGAGGCAGGGTCTAGTTATCAGGTAGATTTTGAATTGTATAACTTTTTTTTCTATAATTTGCGAAAAGTCTATATTGGTAGCGAAAACTTGTGACACAAGCGTAATTTAGGGCCCCCAAGTAGACATGTCGAATTGATGTTTCGGACAAAATTTTGTGGAAAACTAACTAGGGATGTAAATAAGACTTTAGTGAAGAAAAAATAAAACGAAAATTTTCTAGACCGAAAGAATCGAAAAAAAATCAACCGCTCGAAATGAATACATTTTCACAGACAATATCGCTTATGTTTATTTGTGTCTGAATATTTTGGACTGACTTTTGGCACAGAGCTATTTTTATAAAGTTTTATCGTCGATCTAGATTAGGTCTTTTAAGATATTGTATTTGAAGGGTACTCCCTTCCCAAGTTTTTGCTTTCGAACTACCACGTTTCCACCACACGCATTTTTGCAAAGGGGCGAAATTTGGAGACCCTAGCGTAATTTCTAGGATTAGTCACTCGATAATTAGCTTTACCGAAACTTTCGAAAAGTTGGCATAAGTTTTCTGTTTGAAATGTTCAAAGATGCGCTATAGTCTAGTTGAATTTGTTCAAAATTACTTGTTCTTCGATTAAAGCTAAGATTTATTTTTGACAAACGTTCTGCCGCTACAGTCTTTCTTAATGTCAGTTCTTCACGAACCATAGCAGACTGATTTATTAGTTGTTTTGTCTTATTTCTGAGTAAAAAAATCAGTAAGCTAGAAAAATTATCCGATTTCAACTGCATTGCAGCTTCTGCTATTCGCGGAAGGGACGGATCGAGGCAAACGAGCGATGGAACTGAGCAATGCATTCGCGGACAGCCACCAACTGGCCAGATATGAATATCTCCTCCATCCAAGGACCACTGGATTCAATTTCCTGCTCGATGAAATGCGAAAAAGTTAGAAGATCTTGTTTTTTATCAAGACAGTTATTGTTAGGATTGATTAGATTAGATAAATGATAAGCTAGGGCTACATCGTAGCAAAGCTGAGGATGAGCTCATTAAGTTTATATCCTCTAGTGCCTATTCTATGATCGACCCTATCTAATATTTACATTTTGTACTTTCAAAATTTATCACCTATGAACCCGATAAAATCTAGTAAAACCAGAAGATTATTTATTTCTCGTTTCTAGAACAAATATCATTATTTCAGACAATTACATCCAGTACGTCTACGATGTCACGATAGCCTACGGCGGTGAGCACATCGTTGAATCCGAAGTGGAACTCGTCAAAAGTGGAATCTTTCCAGAGGTATTTTTTTGCTGAAAATGATCATCTAATGAATGGTGCGTTTGCAGGAAGTTCATTTCGACGTGAAGCGATATCCTATAGAGGACGTGCCCCTGGATGCCGAGGAAAGCGCCCTTTGGTTGCAGGACATTTGGAGGAACAAGGAGAGCGTTCTCAAAAGGTAACATTTGTTATTTTTAAGAAAGGGTTGATTTAATAGTCTATTTTTCTCTTTCTTGCGTTTTTATGCGAGATATCGATTACGACAGTAGATTCAATACTAAAAAATTCGGGCCCCAACGAAAAATGGGTGTTTCCTCTTTTTTCCTCCTACTCTATAATGGATGAAGAAGAGAAATGTTCATTTTTCATCCGAGTGCATATTTTCCAGCGATGAATTCTCCTGACGCGCCCAATAAAACAAGATGGGAATAACTAGACAGAAGTGCACAAATTATTTTTGTGAGGGAGAACAAAATGGGTTCTTAATTTTTGGTTGTTTCAGAAAATTGGCAATGTTTGTGAATAGTATAAAGTTATAATTCGAAACCTCCAATCAAATGCCACTCTATTTAACGATGTTTATTCATTTTCAGATTCTACACGAAAAATCACAAATTCGAGCCGAGCGGAGAGCGATTTTCGTGGCCTGTGAGTGAATTGTGCACAAGGGGTTTCAATCAATTCTTTTAGGTAAATACTCGTGGAATCGGTTACGCAGTTGCATTTGCCTTTTGGATCGTCATTTCGCTCTTCTGGCTCTACTGCATATACAGCTACTGGTTCGTTAAGGTAAGAGTACGTTTATTCAAATTTGTACAAAATTACTCATTCCTTTCTTGAAATTTCGATTATAAGTGATGATTCACGTCATCAATTATGAAATATTTCATTCTATTCTACTTTCTTGTCATTTTCAGCTATATGTACTGATAGCGATAGGATTTTACTCGGTCGTTCAACTGAAATTCGGAGGCATGGACGTGCTCTCCACTGAGCTGCAACAGCAACTTCACTCAAAATCGAAGTCCAGTTAGATCTCAGGAATCTCTCCTCATATATAATATGTATGCGAATTCTTTACTTTCATATTCTTGCATTGATTAGTTTGTCGAGCTCTTTCAGTACAATCCCCCATTCTTCAGTCCGGTTCGAGTTTGCTCCTTCATTCATTCGTTTTGTTGTGACTCCCACTGATTTGTTTCCTCGAGTAATTTTGTATTCTTTCTAGTCGTTTCTTCCGATCTCATTTATCCATGACAAATGTTACGGATCATCGTTTCCACAAAATTTAATAATCGTAATAAAATGAAGAAGATGAATAAAGTCGATGAAATTTTTATTTTCTCAGTGGGTAATCTTTGGTTGAATGCCAATAGAATATCTTTAATTTTCATTTCTGCTTCAATCATTTTGCATTATTTCAGGAAGAATGTCCTCTCCAGGCGAGCCCCCAATTCTGAAAGAACAGCCTCTGTCAATTCGAGTCAGAGGATGGCTCTTTGCTGCGTTCATATTCTTCTCTGCACTTTTCGGTAAGAATATTTTTGATCGTTGAAGGAAAATGAAAGCTAAAAAATAAGAAAAGTGTTGTTGATATCGTAACTCAAATCCTATAGGTTTTTCTATTTCATTAACAGTTGTATCTTTTTGCTTTTTAATTTAGGGAAAAATATTTTCTATTAATGCAGTCTGTAAAATGGCTAACGATGTGTCAAAATGTCATTAGATAACAAGTCATGAAATAATCAAGTGAACAACTTTACTTTGACTTTTCAATTTCTTGAATTCGTTTTCTAGGGATTGCTGTGATAGTCACTCCTCTCCTGCCTCTGATATTCGTCAATCCGAAATTGTGGAGGAAAATTCTGGACAGACTGGTCGGACTCTGGATCTGCATGCCTGCTGTAGGCTTTTATTTATTCAGATTGAGTATTTTCTTACCCTGAGCTGCACATGATAAAACTTCTGATTTCGAATCAGTTTCATATACCGTAAAAGCTAAAATAGAAGTCCGTGGATTTCTATACTTTGGTCCCCAATTTTCGAAAAAACTTAAATCGGCACAACTTTTCAGCTAATTGCCGTGATCATCTCAAATCTAGACTAAATTCACTAAACAATAAGGCATATAATAAAACTCGTTTTGAGATGCTTTGATTGGAGTAATGAGTAGTTATGCTATCTTAGGGGATGGACTTCTATTTCAGATTTACGGTATATTACATTGCTTCATTGAGATTAAAATTTCGACTTTTGCATAATCAAGTTTCAACTTTTATTTCAGGCCATGATGAGCGTGATTTTCGGCAGTCGTACCCACGTTCGAGGCGATCGCATCGACCACGCGGACGCAGCCATAATCATCATGAACCACAGGACGAGACTCGACTGGCTCTTCTTCTGGGACGCCCTGTTCAAAATCGACCCCTGGCTACTCACCACCGAGAAAATCTCCCTCAAGGGAATACTCAAATATGTTCCCGGGGCAGGTAAATATTTTTTAATGGATTAGTTATTCTTTCGCAATGAAAATTTTAGTATCGATTTGAACTCTCTGAAATTTGACAAAGCTTTTCGTTGCCTGAACATCTTCTGAAAATTTCAGCACGGTTTTAGAATGCTTATTTCTCAAGTTGAGAATTTATTGCCTTTGAGGAAAAAATTTTGAAAGGTTCAAATTTATCAAAAATTCGCTTGAACATTTTCTTGATGAGCATTTTGTTTGCACTTCAGGCTGGGCGATGCAGGCTAACGCATTTATTTTCCTGGATCGGAGTTTCGCTACAGACGCAGGACGACTCGACACCATTCTTGACTACTTCATCAATATCGGATACAATTATCAGGTTTATTTTATTGAGTTATGAAAAGAATCTTAGGACATACTTTGTTAGTATGAGATAATGATCAGATCTGACCCGATTTTTAAGCACGAAGTATTTCATGTCATATCAGGAAAGATTCGAATTCTTTCTTCGCTCCAATCTAATCAATAAAATGGTTTCTTTAAAAATTATTATTATATATGAAAGATATTTCCCTCTAATTTGCATCTTTCAGATTCTGTTTTATCCTGAAGGCACAGACAAATGTCCGAAGGCAACGGAACGAAGCCGCATTTATGCCGAGAAGAAGGGACTTGTTCACTACGATTATGTTCTCCATCCAAGAACCACTGGTTTCGTCCACATCGTCAAGAAATTGCGAGAAGGCAAGTTAATTTTATCTTTATCAAAAAGCTGAAAACTTCATTTTGTATTTACTCGCTACTATTTTTGATAATTGAGGAAAATGTCTCATTTCGAAGGAAGGCTTTTGATTACTATTTGACGAGATGAAAACTATTTTGAAGCAGAGTTAAGAAAAATTCGAATTTCGAAATATTTAAATGTCATTTCGATTTCAACTATTCAAATTTTCCTTTCATTCCATCTCTATTTTAAAATCCCACTATCAGATGAATTTCATGAATTGCTTATGACATGTTGCATCTTTCGACTATAGTCTCCCTTGCCCTTTCCACCTTTCCTTCTGCTCTCTGAGAGTCAAGCATCCCGCTGCGAGCTGATTGACAGGGACAAATCCCGCACAACTGCAGATTTGATGGAATATCAAAAGATGACATGGCATGCGAACGGAGATAGGGCAGAGATGATCAAAGGGAAAAGAGGGAGGGGATTGGATATGACAAATTGAGCAACTGCACTTTATGCATTCTTTTGCTGTTTTATGCAAATTGTAATACTATAAATACAACTCTGACTTGGATGATAGTGGTCCATAAAGATGCAAAGAGGACGCTGCACAACGTTTTGTGGAACATAAAAGAGATCGCCGCTTTTCGCCGCGTAGTTAGAGAGTAGGATGGGATCGAATTCCTGGAACATAGAAAATAGAGGAACTAAAAGTCAATTGTAGTGCATTTGTAGAGTAGTAGTAAAGAGTAGTAAGGTAGTAAAGAGTAGTAAGGTAGTAAAGAATAGCAGATTTAGTAGAACAAATAGCTAAAAACGAATCATATCGCGTATCCATTACGTTCACTTTGTAAACAACAAACAATGCAATCAACATCCAAATGAACGACAACAACTATGCAAATGAAATTCGTTTGTTTCAGCAGACTACGTGAAGTACCTCTACGACGTGACTGTGGGCTTCGGAGATGCGATCGTCCAGTCGGAAGTTGACCTCATCGTGAATGGAGCCTCTCCCAAGGAGATCCACTATCAGATCAGGAAAATCCCCATTTCGGATCTGCCTCAAGATGTGCGTAGAAATTTTAGTCAAGTTTTGGATTTTATCGGCTAAAAATCTCTCACCCACATAAAGAGTAGGGCTTTAGTAAATTGCTCTTCTAGATCTTTTTCGCAAAAACATATTCATTACCACAATCTTTCTCGTGAAACGTATCAATATCGAAAGGTGTATTTCATCATAGCCAAAAGTATGAAAAATTTGCAAGATCTTTTTCAAATATTGAAGATTCATTAAACTATTATTCTATGCTTTTCAGGATGAAGCTCTGAGCCAATGGTTGATCACTCTGTGGGCAGAGAAGGAAGAGAAGCTGAGACGATTCTACTCGATGGACCCTGCTAGAAGGAAGTTCGATCAGACCAGAAATGGACATGATTATGAGGTTGGACTTGAAGGATACTAATCAGTGACGTATTGATTGTTGCGATTAAGCTAGAGCAGCGCGACTACATCCTGCAGATCGCCATCATCGGCCTTTGGGTCGTCACCACTTTCTTCTGGATTTCCGCGTTCTTTGAGGTACATTTTCAATTATACGAGAAAATGTGTTGGTATTACAATCAAAATTCCTTTTAACTCGTATTTTACATCGATTTTCACGCGCTAGTATCGAGAAAAAAAACTGATAACTCGATCCCCACATGAACACATTGACTTTTATCAAGGAAATTCCTATTTTCAAAACGGAACAAATTTCTCAGAAGTTAGCTATTTTGCACTTTTCATAAATTTTTATCGATAAAGTTCAGGTGTCGTTCATGTTCTACTTCATCATTCTGTCGTGCATCATCTACGTCTGCATCCAGAAATTCTACGGAGGGCTGGAATTCTTCGTCATCGAGAAATTCAACGAGCACCGCGCCCGGCAAAGGGATCAGTCAGTGCCGTTGAGTGTGCCTAGCGAGCCTAGTCCTGTGGAGTCTAGCGACTCAAACGACATGTAAATTCGATAAAAACAAAGGCTATAATTCTTGGTGCTTATTCGCTAGCACTACCACTACTTTAAGCCATTTGTAAAAGTAACTTCAATAGAAAGATAATTATATTTTATTTGTGTTTCTTCTAAATTTTATCCTTATTCTTAGCTGTGCTTCATTTACGAATTACTAAATTCATATCGGAACTTACTTTTACAGCTTGTTATCTCCACTTCGTTCTATGCAGAACATATGCAATCAGGATAAGTGCATAACTTTATTCTTCGCATAGATCGAACTTTTAATGGAAAATTTTTGGCATATTGATTCTAGATATTTTCCATTCAATTGTTTGCTCAAATGGAACCTCTTTCGGTGGAGTTTTCAGCCTTCTTTTCTATGGTGCGTCATTTGATTTTCTTTGTTGGAGCGCATTTCTTTCCCATTTGATCGATTATCAGCTTTGACGGGCCAATTATTCCATTACGCCATTTCACAATCATAATCATAATATCCACGAGATCTTTTCTTCACCATTTACTAGAGCTGTTTACTTGCTATCTACCGCAGTGTTACTTGGTTTAGTTTGGTATGAAATGAGGCTTGCATCAGATGAATTTATTCTCATGCAAATCTCATTTCATATTCAGGGTCTACTTGCCATATTTTTAAATATCCCCCTTTTCGAATCGATCCGAACAACTGTCCTCGTACTGTCTCAATCTTTGCATAATCATTCTGTTGTCATCCGTTTCTGCAGCATTTACTCCTTCCTCATCTCTACTTTGTGCCAATTTCGACTTCACTCCTTGTGATGATGGGGTTATTATTTATGCTCTACTCTCTTCTCTCGTTTCGTCTTCATTCGAATGGATTTGTATGTTTATTGTGAGGAACGAATCTAATAAACAGCTGCTGCATCTGCATTGGGGTGGAATTGACAGTGATCAATTAGCCCAGGAAAATGGGGAGCAATGGATCACGGAAAAAAACGAGTGAATAATGAGACGTTCCGTTCGAGAATGCGGGAGAATCTGGGGAGTCGCACAAATTGCAGATGTCGGTTCGGAATCGCCCGTTACTTCGAGCTATAGCTTCACTGCTCCAGTGTAAATGCAATGGATCGTATTGGTGTCCTGTCCTTCTTTCTGCATTCTCCATTCTCCATTCGATCCACCCAGTTTCGTGTCATCTCGTCATCCCTCCAATCTTCTATTCATAGCAATATAGGACCAGTCAAATCCATTGGATTTGCATAACTCATCCTTCTTTATCTTTGCATGTCTGCATAGAATATGGAGATGCATGGCAATTCAACAATTCAATCCCCTTCACTTCTCACGGCTGTCACTATCTCTGTCTCTGTCTGTCTGCCTCCATCTCAAAATGTCTGTTGTGATGTTCCTACTTCACCCTACAACTCTATCCCTGACCAAATGCCCTTCCCTCTATCAGAAATGCCTGGCCGAGTTGGTCAGTGCTTCTCCCCTTCCCCTCTCCTCGTTTCCTCATTTTCTTGCCTGCCTCCCTGCATGCCAGTTGCTGCGTTCCTCTATCCCCCGTCCCCTATTTCATTCGATTTCTCAGCAGCTTTTCTCCGATCATCCTGCCTCGTATTTTCCCCCCGATTTTCTCATTCCTCAGGTTCAATTTCTATTTCTTGCCTATCAGTTTTCTCTCCCCCACCCTCCTTGCCTTGCCTTATTTCTTATGAAATCGCGCCCTTCTCTTTGTCAGTTTTCAATCGATACATAAACATTCGATTCTAGGTTCGTGCATGTTGCGTTAGGCATTTTCTTGAAGGTCTGCGCATGCTTTCATATATTTTCCTTTCAGAACAGTTTGATTTTTCATCTGTTATCTGTTCATATCTTTTCTTCCTCTTTTTATCTGTATTTTCTCCACTGCAGTTTGATTTTCCCGCCGACGCTCTCAATCAAACTTTCTTTTCTGTCTAAATACTCGTAATCCAATTTGTAACTTCTCTCATGCTTCCCACATTCCATCGCTTTTCCCCTATCCCATTATCACCCAGATAGAGAGGATATCGGAATTAGGAGGAGGAGGAGGAGCGGGAACGAAAATGTCTGTTGTGGGTATGGACTTCTCGCGCATCTGCTGATCGTTCTGACAGTTCCTCTCCCACTCCTTTACTGTCCTGAATTCCTGTCAGCATTTTGCCTAGCTATCTGCTTGGCTGAGTTCCTTATCGCTTCTCTATTGCCCAATCGATATCCGCACAGTTACAGCCCTGTCTCTTTGCCCGTCTTCTTGGCCGTCCGCAGGCATTCTCAGTCAGTCTTCTGTCTGTCAGCAGCTATTCTTTATGTCTCCACCTCTCTTTCCCCTTCCATCTCAATCCATACCCTTTCTGCATTTTCCGCTGTCTCTACATCTGCTTTGCTTCTGTCCAGTCATCCAACATTCAAACTATTCGGATACCAAAGGTCTCTGATCTCCAATATATTTTTGCTTCGACGTAATAACTGATTTGATAGATGTCGATTTTTAAAATCTAAGCCAGTCGATCATTTCTTTGTGATTTTATCTCACAAGATGGCGCGAAATTTATTATTTATTCACCGTTCAGATGCTCAACATGTGTTCGTGCTAATATTTGCAATTGTTCCGCTAATCCTTCTCTGAATAACTATAGTGTGCAGTGCAAAGCTATTTCGATTCAGGCGATTTTGGTTCATTTTTTCTTCAAATCCACTACTTTTCATAGTCCACTATGATTCGGGCTTTTATATTCCATGTTGTTAATCTTTCTATAGAATATTCTCACTCAAAAAACCTCCCAATATATGCTTGTGTATTGGATCAGGTCAATATCCCCCATCTTCATCCTGCCAAAGTGTCCATTCTGCCTGCTCGATATCTATTTATCCATGCGGTCATTCCTTCGGCATTCTGCAGAAAAGAGCATGTCTTCCTCGGTCTGTCTCTGCCCGACCATTCCGTCAACAGTCCTCACATTCTTCATCTCTCAATCTTCCCTCTTCTGTGCATGAGTTCTGCATAACACTTCACTCAATTCACTCGTTTCTCCGCTTTTCTTCTCATTTTCTCACATCCGGCCATTTTGTATTTCCACCGCTCAATTGCGAGCTGCTTTTTCTCCGTCTGTTTCAGCCATTATTCATACATTTCTTTTTAGTCAAGAGCTTTATTGATTACTAAAAATTATTGATAACGACAATTCTTTCAAAAAATGAATGAAGCAATAATTTCTTTGTTCAGCTTTTTTTCAAATTTAATATTCACTTATGTTTTTAACAAACGGCACACGAAAGGGGAGGAAAGAGCAAAACATTAATAACCGTAACTTTTGAATATCGATTTCTTGAATTAACTTTGAATTCCCTTCTTTATTCCATTAGCATCATGTTATGGTATGTTCACGAGATGTTTAGTACTACACAATGGAGATGCATAAATTAAAGCCGTTGCTTCTCGTTGTTAAAGAACATGATATTGCGTTTTATTGATGCTCGAATTGCAGTTCGAAAATTTGCAATTTGCCAGCATCGTCTTTTATTCTGACCTCTAACCTCTGCAGATAAGAGTTCTCAATTTTTGTAAATTGATTCGTGAAATTCAATGCTTCATATTTCACAATCAGCAGAGGGTCAGCTCGATTCGTCGCTGTATCTGCTTACCCATTCTACTTTCCTACGTTCCCAGTCCGCGTCCGTGTCAGTCTGTCTTTCTGCTCTGCAGCTCGTATTTGTGCTTCTTCTTTTCATCGGTTCGATTTATCGTCCCTCTTCTGTTCTACTTCTTTTCGCATCATAACATCGTTCCTCCCCTCTTTTCCTCTGCTTCTGTGTTCTGAGTGCATTTGCATCTTCCTGCCCCTTGTCCATTTCCATTGTCATTCTGCCATTTGCGCCTCCATCAAGGTTTCCCCTTCCTCCAAACAGAAGCCCTGCGATCAGACAGTTAGAGACAAGCAGCCAGCTGACACTTTCCTTATCAGCCCATCTTATTGTTTTCAACTCAAATTCAGACTGAATTCATTTCGTCATCTCCATTTTCCTGCTTTGAATTTCGAATAGTCGAATTCCCAACTTCTGTCAAACATCTGCCTTCCTTTTCAACTTATGCCTTCCCTTGCAACTTCTGCCCTTCCATTCCATTAGTTTCCTTCCCATTTGCATTTCATATCCTCAGTCCCAGTCCCAGTTCTGTCATTCAATCCCATTTTCCTTTCTATTTTGCTTCCAGCTGTTCACTTTTCTATGCAACTGAGACTTTGCCTGTAATTCTGACAATTCAGGAAATTTATATGCCATTGGCCGCATGCCTTTAGCAAGGCATTCATCCATTCAAAGTGCAGCCTCGGTGGTGATTCATCTGACAAAGCGTGATTCGAGATGCAGTCCTCATTTGCATCCATTTGTCCGTCTCCCCCATCAACAAGCCAATAAATAAATCGCTCAAATCAAAGTGGTCCATCTTTGACCCGCTCGTTTATTCTTCATCTGAATTCCAATTGCTTCTTCATTCATATGTATCAGATGCTATCTCCGTCTTTGTTGTTGTGTCGTTTCCTCCCATACTTTGCATATGTATCATTCTCCTTTCCCTCTATTCTGCCTATCTGCCAATATCTTTCATGGATTGCTTCTGCTTATTACAATCCCCTCCCTTCATATCTTCATCATGCTCAATGCTCAATCTCACTATCTTCTCGCATATCACATTCTCTTCTTCTCTGTAGTCTTTCCTTCCAATGTTATTTTTCTTCTGGCATTTGGATTATGACAATATGTGATTGGATGTGTGCCGTCCTTCCATCTCTCGATCAGAAATGACTGCCCCTTGTAATTTATTGACATATTGAAAATCTTTTTTTTTTGACTTTAGGGAATATATTTGGTATCAGAAAATTATCTAAACGTGTTGATAATTTGAGAGTACCGCACATACTATCATGCCCCTAACATTATTATTCCTAAATCTAGGAATCTTCATTTTCGAGTGGACAGATTAAAGCGTGCCAAAATGACTGCTCTTGCGAAATCACATCTCTTCACACATCTGACCGTTATGTTTTCATTCTGCATCTGCCTAACTTCATCTCTACTACGTTCTGCCAATAGTCAGCCAGCTGCCTCAAACTTCACCTCTTCGTTTCTCCCCTTTCTATTTCTGACCACCTGCCCTGTCTTCTTCGCCCTAGTCATTCTTTCTCTTTATGTTCAGTTTTGAATATTTCATATGTTCGCTGTTCATCTTCGCAGCTTTCCCGCTAGTCCTATCTCCTTTTCAGCGCTTCCCTTTCAGTGCCAAATCTGCAATCATCCTACCATTCCCCTGCTTGTTTTTCATCGTTCATCCATCGATTCCTCCCTTCACTTTCAGTGTCATTTTCATTCCATTCCGTTCCATTATCACTTTCCCGTTTCCAACTTACTTTTTACGACCTTACCGCCCGTTTATGTTTTGTCTTCCTATCTGAGTTGTCATTTCCGAATTGCCCCTTCCCAGGCATGTTTCTGCTTCAGTTTCTGTATTTCGCGACCTCATTTGGCAGCGTTCCTTCCTCCTCTCCTTCCCTTTTCTGTGACAGCTAACTGCAAACTGCATTTGTCCAAGCAATCCTTTCTCCTTCTTATTCTGCATTTGCAGCCATGTTTCCCCTTTCCCCAATGTTATTCTTTCGATTTCAATCGTTCGCGTCGATTTGTTGTGTTTTTCGTGTAACGCGTGAATCTCGCTGCTTCGATCGATTTTCGAGATATCCTTCGGTCTATGAAAATGGCTGTCGCTTTGGAATCAATCAATTTCCTGGCTTTTTTAAAAATTTTTTATTGAAAGTCAGTCTGCTTGATTCAGAGGATTCAAAGTGATTGCAATTTTCATAGATAATTGTTTTACCAATTGATCAATTAGTCCAATTTCAGCTGCTTGTGCATCGACCTGCTCTTCCCTTTCCAGGGACAGCTGCAGCTCGATCAATGGACTGCTTCTTCCACTGAACAAGGAATAAGCATCCACAAACAACACAACTCTACACAGCAGTCAAACTACAGGTATTTTATTTTGAAGTCGCAACTTTTAAAAGTTGCTATATCAGAGAAAGTTTGCGCACCACCAATATTTTCATCATTTCGATTATTTTCTTAGCGTTGGTTAGATCAGTGCTCGGACCCACGAAACTCGGAACTTTGGAAACCTTCTTCCCGTTGGAGGGTTCCTATAGAAAAGATTCCTAGAGTTTCGTGGATCACCGAGCACAGGTTTCATTTTGATGATAAAGGATTTTTTATTATTCTGAAATAATTCGTTGTTTGCGAAGATCTAGTAGTAAAATAAGTGCCCCGAAATGAGTATATTTTCTGAGCATATTATATTGATGCACAAACTGTACGATTTTCATTGAGTCCAGAAATAATTCTGACTACGCAACGCAAGTTACGTTATTCACTCATTACGCAATTATGCAATGGTCTCATATTCTATTTTCTTCAAACACTTCAAAGGCGGAAGGACCATATTCCAAAAATACTTTCAGAACCTCTCAACAGTATCCAGTCAGGATACCAATCAACAGCATCCGTGCAGTAACTTTTCATTAGTTACGATTTGAAGCGACTCGAAATGGCCTCGAATTTGGAAGCGATTGACTTGTCTGAAGAAGCTGATGCAGTCAAAGACAAGGTTGGTCATTCATTCATTCAGTTATTCATGTTCAAGCATTCCTTCATTCCTTGCTGCTCTTGTATTCTCATGCTCCCCCTGCACCTCTGCACGATCTCTCTTATCTCCCAGTCTAGCCGCTAGAAGTGGGATCATTCGACTTCTTTCGACTCACATAAACTCGGGCATCCGTATGAAAATGAACAAACAGACGCGGGTGCGAGCTTGACGGGCCCCTGCTTCTTTCCTCTCCTCACCTCCCTTCATCAGCGCGAATCGCGCGTATTATTCTTATTTGAGCTTGCAAGTGAGAAGTCTAAAATAACAGACACAGGCTCTGAGCAGAGGCTGCTGTATTTGCAAGTCGATCAGTGCTGCATCTGCATTGCATTGCATTCTGAGCGACTCACGGGTCATTGCCTTTCCCTTTCCCCTATCCTCCTATCTCTTCTTCTATGGGAAACTGTCTTGTGCGCAATCACCCAGCAGCCGGACTTCCTTTATTATTTCCCCTTCACATTCGATTACTATCACTCCCTATCGTCTCTGCAGAAGACCAATTCCATCATTCATTTATCATTCCTCAGTCCTTTTTTCATGCACAGTCTCATTTAGTCTTGTACCTTCCCTACCTCTCTTTTGTGTCTTTCCCTCCCAACCCGTTACTGCCATTCAGTGCGCATCCCTTTGACCTTGGCTCTATCCATCCCCCTCTCCTGTTCCCTCATTCTCTTACTCATACCTCCAATCGCCCCATTTTTTGTCCATCCCCTATTTATCCCCAGCTTTTCATGCGTTATATTCCAGGGCGTTCCTCTAGTTCGTCCACCATTCCTTTCTGTTTATCTGATCCCCCAGCCGTTCGTCCTTCCCGTCGCTTTCACACTTGTTCATCGAGATTAGTCCCAAGCCTGTGCGCGCACTGTCCGTGTTCCATTTCAATCAATCATCAGCTCTTTTTTGCATTCCTTTCTTCTTCTTCTTCCCCTTCTTTACTTCTGTCTGCAAGTTGTTCGTTATTTCGCACTCTTCATTTCTTCTTACTTTGTTTGTGCCTCGTATTTTATCTGCTTCTATCAAATTTCCACATTTCAGTTGAATTCTCTCAATTTACCTAACTGCTTTCAGACGCCAGTGCCCGTATCCCTGCAGCAGCCCCATCCAGACATCGATTTGTTCCTGGAGAACTGCTCCTCGCTCTACAGTCTCATCCTCGACTGTCTTCACGACGTCTCTGTCGAGGTCGGTCTCATGGTTTTTTTTATCATTATCTCGGAAAGTATACAGGAATTGATTCATTAAGATATCAGAAAAATATTCTCATATCTGACAAAATGATTTCATTCTTTAATTCCATTATTTTCAATCCGCTGGTATTTTGAAATTTGCTACCAGATACGCAAATTTCACTTCATGTTCGATCTATCAATTTTTATACGGATCTTTTCTAAAATCTGAGCGTTTTTCATGGACTTTCTGACCACTAAATTCCACTAAGATAATCTTTTCCTTTCAAAGTATTTCGCAGAAAACATCGCTTTATTTGCATTTCTCACTCATTTAATGGTCCATCAATTACCCATCCCCCACCCATTCATCAGTCCTCCCCCTCAATCTCTAGGAGTTTCTCCCTCTGCCATAAATTATCAGCTCGCGCATTTCCACTGCAGCCTGTCTCTGAGAAGTCGTTGATTGGGTCATTTTTCACTCTAATTGAAGCAGCAGAAGTGGCGACAGAAGATGGAAAGGAGAAAAGCAATTTGTGATTGAAATCAAGGCAGAATCATCGACAGAAAAAGAGGAATCTAGAAATTAGTTGGATTGATTTGTTCTTCCAATTACTTTGTTAGCCATCCATTCGTCTATGCTTTCATCCATTATCCTTATTATCTTACGCGCATTTGCCGTATCTCTGCCAATGCGGTTTTGTGTTTCCCTTCATTCTTTCTCTCGTAATCTAATCTAACCCACCCTGAATTATTCTCATTGTGTCTTAGCTCCAATTGACCTCTACAATTTGTTACTTTCTTTGCTAATTTCTGCCTTCTTCGATCGGATTCTTTTGATTTGCGTAAGTAACTTTGGCATTTCATTCTTGTAAGTCATTAGATTAGTGCGTGAATTTTTTTACTTGAACAACCTTTGTTTAAGAAATTTTCGCCAGTAGATAAACATTTGTATCTGAACAAAATACAATTCGCAACTTCTTTAAGCCATTTTTCCGGGTCAGCATTATTCGGAACTTGAAAACCTAAACCCGGAAACTCTTGATCTTATTTTGCAAATTGGCATAAATTAGTTTGGTAAAAGTGGAATCTTCGGGCAAAAGAATGGCCAATGACCGTTGGGCACTTGAGCTAATTGAAACCATGAGAGTCGATGAATGGAATAAGAAAGAGGAGATTATCTGACTAGAGTGGGTATACGAGAGTGATGCAGACTGAGAGTGACCACCATGTGTCTTCATTTTCTTCTTCCACAAACTACGGGCATCGGATGGTTATTTTATTTGTTTTATGCGTTCTGCATCTTTCTGCTTTCTGATGTCCATTCTCCATTCGTTCCTCACTCCTTCTAAATCTCCTCTTCCAGTCTTCTAGCCTCTGCCTTTGGTATCCGATTTCTGTATCTGCAAGTCCGCAGGTTTTATGGCCCAGTCAAGTCTCAAGCCATCTAATCTCTTTCCTCCGTTCTATTTCTGTCTCGATATCCCCTGCAGTCTAATTTCATGTGCTGCTTTGTTTTAGTTTCCCCCTGGTTTTATCTCTTTTATATAACTCGCCCGTATGGTTCTGTTCAACTCGATCTGAGTTGTGATGACTGCTCATCGAGATTTCTATGCTATGAAAAAAATTCGTACCTTCTTTTTTCTTGTTCTACCGTTGTTGGGAGAAAAACTTTAGGCATTGTTTATTGCAAGTTTACGACATTTCACAATTGTTTTCGGCATTCGTACTTTTGAAAGAAATAGTTTGAAGGTTTTTAGCGTAGGACTTAATTTTACGATACTTTGGTAGATCAGGCTGTAATCTCGTGTCTTGCCATTGAAGATTTGTATAAAATGCCGCAGTGATCATATAGAATAGTGCTTCGTTTTATGCTCTTCGATATTTTTGAACTGAACGAAATCTTCTAGTTTTTGTCATAAAATTTTGCAGTAGAGCATTACCGTAACACGTTTTAAAAAAAAAATCTCAAACTTTTTCTATGATGTAAGTTAGCGATTGTTGTTGCCAAAATGCACATTGTCACTTTCCCGCCCCCACTTATATTTCTCTTCTCAGCTTCAATCATTGCGCGGCCACTTGCCTCAGGAACAAATACCAAATAAGGTGCTCTACAGACTCACACAACTCAAGTCGCACGGCACGAAGCAAAGAGGTCTACTAATTGGAGAGCTCTAGAATATGCACTACATTGCAAGGCTTGGCTCTCTTCATTCCATTCCTTCTCCACTTGCATTCGACTTGCCAAATTTATGACTATGGCTTTGTAACATCTCCTCTGCTTCTTTTGTTGTTCATTAGACTTGGACGTCGCATTGATTTAATGCAGAGGGCGCAAGTGGAGTCAAATTTGTGAAGCGATTTTCGTCACCTAGGATATTTTGAAAATGAAGGCGTTTCATGAGAAAGTTCCTTTAACAAAAATGTGACCGAAGGATAGGTGAACGATTTTGTTTTGTTTGACACCTTCTCAAAATCCCAACAACCTACCAAAAACGAATATAAAGCTTTAAAATGGAAGATAATCGGCATTTTGGATTACCCTCATCAAATCCACCAACGGTTTATGATGGATTGAAGCCTTGCGGTCATTTTAGATCGGATTTATGCATGAGGCAACTCTGTCGAACCAATTTTATGTTTTCCTGTTGTAAAATGAAAACTTGGATACATTATTTCGGTATCCAAGTGAGAAAATGCATCCATTTTCATTCATTTTTGCAACCACTTAGTCCAACTTTGCGGCTCCCTTTCTCTAATTATCTAGTGAGAAATGACGATTTTGAACATTTTGCGACCGTTTGAATATATTCAAATCCTGATCGCGAATTCAATTAGCGAAAAATGTTAGCAAAATTGAAAGCTCGAAAGGCGTCTTCTCGACGACACAACTTTCGATGGGATTATCACTTTCGAAACGGTAAAAAGTCTCAGAATCAGTAAAAGTCGGGCTATCATATGAGCTAAATTTTATCCACTTGCGCCCTCTAATTTAATGTACAGAAATGACAGCACAGCTCTGACTATGAGCATTAATCACATTAGATTATCCATCCGATAGGCAGGCAGGAAAGAGGAGGGAATGGTTGGATAAGAGAAGATGAAGGAAGAGAAGGATAGAGAGGAAGGGTCATTCCAGAGGAGGAGGTCTGCTATCTCTGCTAGCATAAACACATAAACATTGCGACTTCCTAGCAAAACTACTCTACTCCTCACTTTGATTTGGCATTGCATCAACTTTTTCTATTAGCCTTCTTGATCAACCTATAGGGTTTTTGTTTTCTGATATTCTTGATTAATTTTGATCATAACTTTTCTAATTTTTTCCTTCAAAAATTTAATCACGCCAAAATGTCTTCTGAATTTCTATTTGGTAATCCCACAATTTTATGCACATTTTATGATGATTTGAATCCGACTCAAAGATATGTGGGATAGGTCGCATGAGCGAAGACGTAGGTATGATGTCCTCAGCGCAGCGAGAATTTTTGAACATTTTAGAACAGATACAAAATTGTGTGAAAAATATTATAGGGAGTAGATCTCAGGGCCATTCTGACTTAATTCCGTCTAAGTCTGATTGGAATATCTTCTTTTCTTCAATAAACTTAAACAAGCAGCAAGTGATAAGTTTAGAATATGTGAGATGGTAATCAGTATTCCATTAGATAGAGTTTAAAATTAGGTATCTATAAAAATCTGATGATAGTTAAGCTTAGCAATAATAATTCTCTGAAAATATGAACAACAATCTAATAACTTTCTTTTCTTGAACAAGAAATTGATCTTCGGAATTTATCCATTACTTTTGCCTCAGCTGCTTTACGATTCGAGTCATATTGCAAAGTAGAACTGCAATTAGATTGTTAGTGTTTGATCTGACTTAGCAGGTTGGAGACTTTTACACCTGTAATTTGCCTCGCAGTCAGGCCAAGTGTCGTCCCATCTATATATTTCTTTTTAGTTATGGCATTTTATACCTGCCTTTTGTAATATGACAGTTCCTTTCCTTTCATGTATGTTGCAACTTCGTACTATCATCCATTGATGCATTTGCCCATAAACCTCCTCTGCACACAATCTCCAATCATTTCAACAGCTTTCTCTTCACTCTTCAGTTTATGCCATTTGACCTCTTCCTCTTCCTCTCTTTGACTATTATTCTGCTTATCACTTGTCAATGTTTGCAGCCAGCCGAGTGCCCTTTAGGGACTCCTTTACTCAAACAAAAGTATCACAAGTATCAGCATTTCCTTCTTCTTCCTGACAGCTTTTGGGAATATTCCCAGACATCTCTTTCGGCACATAACTGCAACAGAGATTTTTGTTCAGTAGTCGGATCATTTCCACCTCTTCCAAAAGTCCCATTTGCAATCTCACTTCTGTCAGAATTGTCAGTCCCCTTTTCCCTTCTCGGCATAAATCTCCCCATCCTCTCAATTGCCCATTATTGCTTCGTTTCAATGTGAATTTTCTCCATTCTTGTGGTTTCCTTCAGATCAGCACCGTTCTCCTCGACTTGATAGCTGTTCGCTTTTTTATCAGTTCAGCAAGATTTACTGGTCACTGAATCCATTAATTCTTTTAAAAGAAACTGAAATTTAATATATCCATTTGTGAATTAGAAAAAATGAATCTATTTTACAGTTTCTATTCTTGCTGTAAGAAACTTCAGCTTTTGATTGCGATATACTTTCAATAGTTTTCGTCCTAATTTCAATTGTTCTGATTTTCTATGATTGAGTGCAAACGAAATGTTGTAGTACTGTAAGATAGATGTAGCTTCTTTATTTATCAGTTCGAAGATATTTGTGTCGGGATTAGCTTATCTTCAATAATCTCTGTCCTTTCACGATTTGGCTCATGGGTCATCTCATTAAGCCTTGGCTCATCCAATTATATCCTCCTCTCTTTCAGCCTCTTCGTCTCCTCTCATTGTGCAGCTTCTCACAAACAACCTCATCTGCCCTTTTCTTCTTCCTTTCTTCTTCCAATTCCAATATCATTCCCCTTTCTTCATCATCATAGGCTATCCTTCCTTTTGTGCGCTCCATTTCTTCATTTTCCATATTCCATCGTTCACCTCCCAATTCTTTTGATGCCTGATTCATTCCTAGCTTCCCCTGACTGTGAGTGATTTGCAGTCCATAGAGACTCCCTTTTAGTTTAACTTTACTATCCCCTATCTGCACTCCTTCCATTCCCCATTCATAGATTCAATCGAATCTGCATCGTCCTGGCTCGTTTTACGATTCCTGTCCTTCTTCTGCTACTTCAGTCACTCCAATTGTCTACTTACTCCATTGTATCGTTGTCTTCTTACTTCTGACTTCTATATTTCATGTCAAATTCCTTCTTGGAGGTCTCTTACAATAACTTTACTGTTTTTTTAGATATTTTATTTTTACGATTTGTATTTCAGTACGCGTCATGCGAGAATCTGCAAGGGATGTGTGATGGACTCTACTCTGTTGGCAAGGAACTCGTTCTCTCAATGCCTGATTTCGAAACTACCGTATGTTTTTCTTTTGAATATTTATGAATTTCAATAACACCAAGATAGTTTTATCGAATGAAAGATATTGAAAACTAATTCTGGTAGTTATGACATTTCTGAGCTGACAAGTGCAGGATGGGCCATAATTAGAGTTCCACTCATTCTTCATACAGTCGCGGACAAAAGTTAGGAACAATTCATGATTTATGAAATTATTCATATCTGAATTTTTATGAAAACATTCTCCTGATAATTTAACTTTGAAGATATTACATCGAGTGTCAATGATCTACAAAATTTTCGAGGGATTGATTCCTAAAAATCTAGGAACTATCTATTTCAAATATCGCGAATTGATCCTAACTTCTGCGCACTACTGTGTACTGTTTAGATCAGAATCAAATACTGATACTGCAGAATATATTCATCTCGGTTTTAAGAAAGCAGACATCAAGTTTGTCTATCATTCATTGTCTGCTAAAATCTTAAGGAATGATAAAAACATTTTCAATGTTCGAATAGATGGAGTTATAATTATGGCCCACCATGTAATATAATAATAAAATAAAATAAAACTACGGACGATGTAAGTGAATAAACATTCGATATAGCTTTCATGATGCTGATTTTAAAGATAACATAAAAATTAAATTTTAAATTTTAAATAAAAAGAAGAGACATTTTCTTGGATTTCGCAATTCCTCGATATTATCTTTAACACAATATCTCCCGTACCAGATTATCAATTATTTACGAAAAACGCTAGAAAATTTTTATTGCTCCGCACAAATCACTTACTGATTACTTTTTTCTTTACGACTCGCAGGATGTATTACAAATAATATTTCCAATCTGGTGGTTTTGCGCGATCTCTGTTTGTCTGCTGATTACTCGAGTTGCGGAGCAAGAAACAATTCAGCGCAACTTTTTATGGCCAATAATGCATACCCGTTTCAATCCAACATTTAACCAGCGATTATTCCTGTTGCCAAGTTCTGCCTCCCATTTTCCTTTCCTACTTTTCTCCCTCTGAGGCTGTAATCTTCACGAGGACACAAATGGCTCATCTTATTGCCCTGCAAATAGTCATTTTATTCCACATTAATTCCACACCTCCTTTGATCTTTTATTTTCCGTGAACAGTAAAATTCTCCTCCCTCCATTTCATTCATTCATTCTCGATATGCAAAGCGCAAAACATGCCAATGCGTTAGATTTCTCCAAATCGTACAATCTCGTTACTTCTTCTATGCTTCCTCTCAACCTGCCCTTCAAGCCTATCCAAGATTCATGACCGTCACATTGTCAGCTTTTCCCTTCTTGCCATGGCTATCATTGCATCGAACGCCTTCCAATGCAAATGAATGTCCAAATCTGTCTCAAGCCATGCCATCAGCCCTGACTTATTCAATGCCATTGCAGATCGGTTTGCGTCTGAAGACAATCAGCTCTGCAATGGAGCAGCTCAGGCTCAGATCCACCAACACCACGAACACGGCTACTAGTGATTCCGAATGGAGTGAGCTGTTTTCGGGATATTTTTAATGAATTTTTAAACTCTTTCATTCCTTGCCGCTCGGACCTCATATTCTGACCTATGAGAATTTCAATTGATGCAGTGTTTTTCGAATTGAAATATCCCAACTTTCAGTTTTTTCATAAACTCTTTTCAACTTTTGGAGATTGTTATTATTATGGCTAGATTTTTTCTCGTTGTTCATGCTATGGAAGGAATACTTCAATTAGATAATTTAACAACTTTTTGTTGACATTTTAAAATTCCAAACGAAATTAGCCCGAATCAATAACAATAAGATGATACTCCGAAGAAAGGTTCAGTTTTAGACGAACTTTGAAATTGTATACAGCTTCTGGATATTATTCTTCCATCTGATATTCATATGTTTATGATTTCAAGTTGAATAATTCAGGCACCCGAAGTCAGCCTTCGTGCAGCGTGCGTTCGTGGCTGCACTCGATTGAGCGTCAGCTCAAGGACTTGGAGAAGCGGCTGCAGACCGGACAGACGGGAGGCAATTTGACCAAGCTGCTGGCTGACCATCAGGTAACGCTCCTCTTTCCCTCTTTCGACATAGAGTCACATTAGACGTCCTCCCCCCATTTTATGTGCACGCAATTTGTCTGCCTACCCTTCTTCGCCTTGCTCCTTCTTCACCTGTTCGTCACATTCTCGTTCAGTCTTTTCATTCATTTCCATTACCAAATTTGCCTCTCTCTCTTCACGGCTCTCTCCTTATCTCTGCCGGTCAGTTGTCATGTTTATTTAGTCCACTTCATCTCCAAATTGCTGGTCAGTTTCTTCAGACATTTTCTCAACGTTTTCATTTCACTTTAGTCGACTTAAAACAATCGGAATTTCTGGAAAAAAAACGTTCTTTTCTTGATTATTCGGATTTTTGAACATACACTGTAGGTCTAACAATCTTCAAAGTTAGTACAAATGAATATGGGGAGGATAAGGTTAGGATGAAGTAAATAAATTTTCTATAAAAATGATCAGCACACTGAACTGAACATTTTGCTACTAGATGAGCATATCCAGCCCTACCCTTACCATATTACAATTGTCCGATCTACGGTGTATTCAACAGACCGATTATTCCATCTTCAAGATATAGTTCTTTTGTAGTTAGTATCAATTGATCATACTTCCTCAGCTCTAGATTAAGACCAATCATAACTTCTGAACCATAATAATTTCCTGGTAAAATTACATAGGAGAATTATTTCTAGAACTAATTGCTTGTCTATTTCCGTACAGTGAATTCCACACGCATTGTGTGTCTATTTTAAACAGTTCATTGCTTGCCGGCTCCGTCAAAGAGTTCCCCTTCTTCTTGTAATTTGTCATTTTGTTTGTCTTCTCCTTCTCCTCTTCCCTTCTTCATCTTCTGCTTCATCTTTGCGTGTCACTGTGCACTACATTCTGTCTTGTCTTCGTTTGTGTGTTTATTCAATTTGCATGTCTTCTTCTCTTTCAATCTCTCCTTCTCATTCTTCATCAAATCTCTTATCTCTCATTTCATCTCTCAGTCAAATCAGTCAGTTTATCTTTTATCATTTATCATGTCCCCATTTTTATGTTCGACAGGGATGAGACAGATTTTCGATTCCGAGAATTCTACGACAATTCGTTTACGATTTCGAGAAAAAAATCAAGCGATCACTTTTTATGAAGTTCGGCTTGCTGTATTAGACACTGGATTTTAGGGTGAGAGAGTGTAGACAAGGGGGAGAAATAAGAGAAAGAGACTATTTTACAAGCAGTCGGGTTCCGACGGTGTATAATACAGGAGGCCGTGAAGTTCTGAGGAAAAATATCTTGTAATCTGATCGAAAATTTGTTGAATATCTCTGGAATTGCAACAATCGGAATTTTATCTCTGATCAAATGCTTTGAATTCCAAATTTTCTTGAGAAAATATCCCAGCTCTTCTTCCTGCGTTTTTGAGAGGTTATTCAGATTTCGATCTTGATAACCTTTCCTCTCCTTGTTTCCTTTTGTCAGTCCTTGCATCTGCTCAATTTCCGGTTTCCTTTCCTTGCTGCATATCTGCATATTCAAATGTCCTATTTGCCTTCTTCCTGTAGTGCTTGTTTCGTATTGTTTCTGTTTCTACTCTCCCTGAATTGCCTTGCCATACCCCGCCTGCCTTTTTGCCATGATATTGTCTCTTGCGAGCAGCTTTCTGCTTTTCTGCAACAGCAATGCAGTGATTCACTTTGTCTGCCACTTTTCATTTCAATCTATTCTGTTTCTGCTTATCGATTCCCTATTTGCCGCCTAGCAATCATTCAGTATTCAGCTCCTGTCTTCTGCCTTCTATCTTCTGCCCTCCGTCCCTGTCAGTCGTTATCTGTTTGTCCTTCCTTCCTTCCTTTCTTGTAGCCAGCCCTCTGCCCCATCTCAGTTGTTGTTTCCCCCTTGTATTATTGTAATCCCCCCTCTCTATCTGTCAATATCTTCTATATCCGCTCACCGCTCATTTCCCATTTCTCATCCATCTTTATGGCCCTACAGCCCTCCAACAAGGCCATCATCATCCTCTTCTCCCTCTCCATTCTCTGCTCAGTTTCCCATATCCATCGTCCCCGTCCCTGTCCTTTGTATACTTTTTCATCCTCATTTCTGCATTCTTCATTTGTCCTTAAATTAAACCATTTTGTTTTCTCCTCCTCTTCGGCTGTCAATTATTCTGTCTGCTTTGCTTGTTTGAGAACACACAATTACAGCCCTGAGAGAATATCTTGATTTCTTCTTCATCTTTACGAAATACTAAAATCCTCAATAATAAATTCCATGCTTCAGGTTCTGCAACTCGAAATCCAAACCGAAGGCCAGGCGCAAATCAGCAGACTCACCGAACAGATCAAGTAGGTTCACAAAATGACAGATCTGACAAAAGTAATTTGATATTTTTGAGTTTGAGTTGAGGGGGCTTTTGACTGAAAGTCGATGCAAAAGGTTCATTTTGCATGTGTTGAGGAGCTGATAGTTAGCTCTCGAGGAGATCAAATTCATTCACTTACTTTTCTGCCCTTGTTTCGACCTACAGTAGTTGTCATGATACTTTGACGTAGTTTCTGTAAGTGATGAGCGGGTTTCTTTTCAAAATTCCCAGAAAATCAAATGAAACGGAAATCTCTCGGAAAACTCTAAAATCGAAAATCATGCTTACATCTGGTGATAAACACCAAAAATTGGTCTGATTAAATTTTGAAATATTCAAATCGGAATAGTTTTTAAAATCTTCTTAACCGACATCGGAACCTCGAATTATTGACCAGTGAAGATAACATTTTTTGACTTCATAGCATTGCAACAGTAGTATAAAGTACTAGAAGAAAAAGGTACCGGTCTAATTTTTATTTCTTTTTCACGCTAATTTATCCTTATGATCTGGAATGAAATAAAGTTTCGTTGTGATTTCCATTTTGGTTTTTCGGTAACTTTTTTCTGATTTCTAAAATATGATGATCAGTTCAAATTTCCTTCGCTCTAAACCAACGATTGTATAATATCATTTGCCTCAAAAGTTTAAAATGAAAAGGGAATTCTTTAATTTGTATATTTCAGAAGCAGTTCATTGGACGAACTAAGTGGCTCTGAGGGTCGTTTGCGCGAGAAGAGACGAGCTGCTGTGGAAGTGTTGAGGAAGCGATGGCACGAACTGTACTTGAATAGTCTGGTGCTGCAGCTGAAGATCGAGGACAGACTCAATCGGGCACAGGTTGGACATCGCTTCATATATTAGATAAGATAGAGTAACAACAAGGATGTAAGTTGATACATGCCGAATCGTCAAATGACCAAATGACAAGTGTAATCCTCTTTCTGATAGCTGTCAGTTCTGATTCCCTCAAAATCCAAATTCTCCTATTCCGTGGGAATTCCCTCTTGCCTTATCTCTGCTTTCCTCTATTTGTCCACTCTCATCTCGTATTTTTTGCGCTTCAATTGTCAGGAAGAAAGCCTCCCTGCTTTGTTGCATCAAAGGCAGCGAACGGACAGCGAGAAGAGTGGACAGGGCAATGCCCCTCTCTCTTGATGCTGTCCTCTTGTGGTACGAATGTGTGTGTGTGTGTGTGTGTGTGTGTGTGTGCCTTCTCGAATTATACTCTTCCCTCCAATCTGCACGACTTTATGACATGTCACCGTGCGCACTGCAGCATTGCAGCAGGCTGCAAAATGACGGATGTTTTTTCTATTTCCTCTTTTTCATCTTTCTTTTCATCTCTTTCGGCTCATCTTTATCTTCGCTCACACTTTTTACACTTGTACTAAGTCATTGATCTCTTCAACGCATATTTTCCCACTCCCGCTTCCAGTCCTGAGCCCTCAATCATGGCGAAATTATTAGCCAATTCCATTTGAATTCGATCGGCTCGCCCAAATTCATGTAATTCCATTCACCATTCGCATAGAGGCGTTTCCTATTCAGTCAGCGATTCAATATATTCCATTGATTGCCTCGTTTTCTCGAATTCAACCCCTCCCCTCCCTTCTTCTGTAGTATCTAAATATCTGCCGCACTGTGTAACTGACTGAATGTATGTTTTACATAAAAAGTCTATGAAAGTTCAATATTTGTCTTCGACTCCTTTGCGTCCTCTCCTCCATTCACAGCTCTGCAGTCTCAGTCTCCAATGCCTCTGTGAGTGGAAGGAGTGGAAGACATCTAAACCAGTCGAGTTTGTTTCTCTTTGCTTTCTGTATTCTGACTATGGATTTACCTGTCAAGGTCTTTATTCAATGCATCTGCATCCGCTGCTGCATCTAAGAGACTTTCGCCCTTTGCCACTTAATCTGACTCGCCCAGCCCTTTCAAAGCATAGGCCCTCTCCCCCAACCCAGTCCAGTCCCCCATTTAACTAAGAATTTATGACGATGCGAACTGGGAACAGAGAACGAACGCAGATGCGCCCGGCGGTTGCATCGATTCACACATGCAATTTGTCTATGACAATTCAATACATGTTCACCGAGATTATTCATTCCCTTTCCCCATTTTCTCCCTGTGGAATTGTGCCTGTTTGGGAGACTGCAGTGCGGGCAATTGCTCAGCTCTGTTCACCCTGTTCAATTCCAGTTTATGTCCCCTTTTGTAGCCCTCTCCAACCCGTCAATTCAACCGGTCAAAAATGCTTGTCTCAATTACCTCCCCTGCCTATTTGCATTTCTCCCCTCTCCCTCTCTCTCCCTTTCTCCATTCAGTCTACCCATTCAGTCATTCACTCAGCGGCTTTTCGTATTTTTACACCCAGCTTCCGCTCTGCGATGATGCTTCTCATTATAATGCGATGCAACAGCCCGTTTCCTGCAGATTTCAATAACTCATTTCATCGATTTTCCCTCGACAATCAAATCTCGAACTCCCTTCGTTGCTGCCTTCGCGCACCATTTCATCCAGTGCAATTAATTCAATTAGTGTTCGACCTCTAACTGTGCACTCGCCATCTTCATTCATTCATTCGTTCGTTCATCCATGTGTCATTCCATTTCCTCTCCAACCTGTCGTTTCCCTTTTCACGCACCGCTTCTGTTTGTTTATTCAGCTTCATTTGTTGCGTTCCAATTTGCCGTACCGTCATAATTCCCCTTTGCCCTAATGCGCAACCCAACCTGCTGATGGGCCTGGTCTGTGTGTCATTCTTTTTGTCTCCATCCCACTCTTCATCTCTAACTCTAATGAGGGTATTACCTGTGGCTTGGCTGTGCATACCTAATTGTTGACAGCCACTCTGTCTCTCTGCCCTGCCCCTGTGTCGAAAGCATTGACCTCGAACTGACCAGTCCTCCCTTGCGGCTCATTTATTCATTCAATAGGTCACCTGCTCTAATATTCATCCCCCAATTGCATCATCAATCCGTTCGCCCATTCTTCTCTGACTTCGAACTGTCGGTTTCATGTTCCTTTTTCCTTCTTCCAGTCGAACTTTCTCATATTTCGTGTCGTGCTGCATCACGTTCAGTCGGTCTATTTGCATAAATTGCGTCATACTTTTGTGGGTGTTCAAATTGCAAGAAATGACTAAACCTTTTATACTCGTATAGATTGATTTTTAATATCAAACTCAGAAATATTTCCTTCAAAGGTATTGCACAGCACTCTTGCCAATCTTGCCAATCTCTTCATAATTTAGCTTACGTAAGTCAATGTCTCGCTACAGTGTCGTTACAGTGATGAAAACAACTTTTTATTTCACTTTTAAATTCAATGCCAAACGCGCAATTTCTGTAAAGTTCTTGAAATTCCCCATCCGCAAGGCCAAATTCTATTGCATTCTAAAGAAAACCTTCTCGAAACGGGTGGCGAAAGGCTAAAATTGCGCGACGAAAATTTGTCTTGTCTTGAGCAATTACGTAATCGAAGGAAAATTTGTTTGCATTGTTTTGATTTCTAGGATATTCTTTCAATCGATACTCATTTGTTCGCGATTTTTGTATGAGTTTCGAATTTCCCTCCTCGTTTCTTTTGTGTGGGAAGACTGAGGCAGTGAACATATGTGTGTGCGTCTGTCTAGGCTCTTCTGCCAGCTATCTTCCATCAGTCTTTCTTTCTCTCCTTCTCTCTATCACTTCATCTCCCTCTACTCCCCCCACATTCCTATGCAAATTACGCAGATCGTTTTGTGGTTTGCCTCCAGCTGTCAAAATCCCTCATTTTACCGCCTCTGGTCTGGAGTACTTTCTCCTTTTTCTCGCCCCGGCTCTTCATTTCAGTCTCTCATCTTCTCGATCTGCAATCAGCGATCAGATCCAGTCTTCGTCAGTGTCTCATTTGCAGTCATTCTTTATTCTATCGCTCTTCGTGCTTCATTCCTCGTTCTCCTACCTCACTCTCCATTCCACGCTCAGTCTCCATTTCATTCCATTTTATGTCTGTCGCAATTGTCTTCTTTCCCTGTATTTTTGTTTATTACACGACCTCACTTTTCTATCAGTCGGTTTCTGTTTCTGTTTTTGCTTCCTTCACTGTTCCCATTCTTCTCTTTTCATTCTCATTTACTATCGCCCAGCAGCTAAGACACAAACATAAAATTTAGTGAATCTTACAGTTCCCCATAACTTTCTTTTACAATCTCAGTTGTGTTGTTTTCAGGAAGAAGCAGACTTCGAAAGCGATCCTGAATTGAGTTCACCGCCCTCGAAAAGGAAGAAATTGGCAGTGAATTTGGAGAGGCAAAGAGAAAGAAATAGGCTGGGGAAGGGTAGGAGTGAGAGCAGCAGTGGAGCTGTTACCTGCCCTGAAGACGATACCATTCCTTTCGACGATAGCGAGTACGAGAGTCTTATGGATGGAAGGTTGGTATTTTTAATAGCTATTAGATTGAGAAAAGAGTATCCATTATGATTTCATACTTGGTTATTATTCTCTAGAATAGGTTGAAAAACAAAGATAGAAGATTTTTTTTTTTTTAATTTTCTGATATGCAACTAAAATTCCGAATTACTTTTTCCTAAATTCAATCATTTCCTTTCCCAAATTATCTGCAGTAAATGCAATTTTGATCTTATCAGACATGAAATTTCGAACTAATTCTATTTTAGAAAATTTTGACCACGCCTTATTTTTTCTAAAAAAAAAAGTTCTAGTTCTAAATTTAAGAAAATCATAACTACATTAACTCATTTTCCTGTTTTCAGAGTGACGTCTCTTTCATCAGAAGAATCGTCAGCAGTGCAGACTCCAGCTGCTGCAAAGAAGTGTGATTCCGTACTCCTTCTGCAGGATGTCGGATATTCTTCAGGGGACAACAGCGTTCACGAGAATCTGAATACCCTCGCTTCACTTTCACCACAGTAGGTTTTTTGCATTTATTCTCGAAAGAAAATAATGAAGACTTGTGAGCTTTTCATTTTAGATAATTTCGATATTGAAACTTTGTTCCTTTTATGACACTAAAATTGATGACATTTCATACTCGTTTTCAACTATTATTACTCTTCCTTCCCGAAAGAAATTTTAGTAGATTTAGCGCGAAAATGAAAATATCATTTCTGGGTTTTGCTGCCTGTCTTGCCTCAAATTCCCTGAAAGTGATCGCGCGACACGCAGATTTGCAGCTGCGCGATTTACACCAATTTTTTGCCGATCGAAAAAAGTGTTGTGGTATTGAATGGAGAAGGAAGGAAGGAGAAGCGAAGAAATAGTTGCACAGTCCAATGGAATGCATTGCAGAGCCAGTCTGAATCACACAGCCAACTGTTGTTCTCTCCCTGTTAAAACGCTCTACAAAACTGTCCAAATTGACGACGCATCTGATATTGAAGTCACCAAGGTAGGCAGAAATGAATAGTCTGGGTGAATAGAAGATGTGCATTTTCGACTGTGAATACATGTCCCCATCACAATTGAGCGAAATTTAAGAAAAAGGAATTCAGAAAATAGTCGAAAGATGTCTTTTAGTAACAACCTCGAAAGATCAATGTACTTACAGTTTCAATTTGCAAATTCCATTTCAGACAACAATCGACATTTTGGGTCTGACGGAAGACCATCTTTCGATGTCAATGTACGTGAGTCACGATTTAGAGCAGGACGACATGAGCAGCAGTCTGACGGAATTCGGTTAGTTATTTCAATGTCGTCAAAGATCGATAACTTGAGACAGACTAAACGATGCACAAATTCGAGAAGTATTGTGCGTGCATTGCTTATTTCCAAATAGCTGCCAAACCAAAGATGTTTTAAACTATTCTGAAAAAATATGCTAATTCTAGTGCATATCAATTTTTCATTACTTTTATCTTGTCTCAATTTGTCTTTACCGAAAATATCATTCTCTTCATTGAATGCAATTTGCAGATGAGGTGATGGCTCTTCTGGAGGACAGCAATTCGATGAACAACGAAATGGACAACAACGAGAGTTTCAACACAAAATGGAGGGAGATCAGAGGAGAGGACAAAAAGAAGAAACTGGGAAGGAAGGAGGATTTGGGGGCAAAGGTTAGCTGATAGATCATTTGAGTTAATGAAATGAGATCAAAGGGTACTATGATATAGAGTCTGAAAGAAAATAACAAAAGAAGAAGCCTCTGCATCTAACAGTCAGTCCATCCAGTTTCTCTTCTCTAAACAAATATCATTTTGTGATCTTCTTTTCTTACATTTTTCGTTGTTTGCTGCTTCTCCTTTCTTCTTCTCTCACCTTTTTCCATCTTTTCATTCGTCCCTTTACCTTTATTAATCCTCCTTACGGCTAATTTTGCGCGTGTGTGCCTTCAGAAAGGAAGCTATCGGTCCATTTTTCTTGAACTTGTAGCATGACTTTTTAGAAGCTATTTCCTATAAAAATATTTATATGCTAATTGCATAAATTTCAGCATTCTTGCGACGCCTCGTCAGAAGAATCTTCCGATTGCGAGGAGAAAATGATGGAGCAGATAATGAATAGGTGAGACGATGCGAAGAAGCTTAGAGTATCCATTCGCTCACCCTGAGGTCACCTGCATTCAGTCATTTAGCCTTTGACCTATCAATTATGCAGTGGCAATCTCTCTTTTCCACCTGTCTTTTTCATCATCTAATTCATTTCAATTAATTTTCTCCATTCCAGATCCTTCACGTTTTCGAACGATTACTCGACATCGACTCCTCTGAAGAGAAATCGCTCGCAGAGAGGACTCAAGGTTTCCGGCAACTGCCTGGTCAGTCGATGCATTCGCTGTGCAATTCATCAACACTACTAATTTGCAGTTCGACTCCGACATGGCTGCCTCGTTCTGCTCGACTCGATCCGACTTCTCCTCGAGAGGCCGGAGGAAACGACTTCGCGTCAGAAGACTGCCTCGATCTCTCAGCGATGGGGAACAACTATCGGCTATGACTGGTAAAAATGAAAAATTAATTGACCATGATAGACAGTTTTCCTCATTCCAGGAATGGTGCTGACTTCTCCCCCAACCCCTTTGGCCTCATCGACTCGTCTGCTGCAGCAACTGGACGAACAACTGCAGCAGAGCAACAAGGACAGCGACACTGCGGGCGATCAGTCTGAGGGGCAGGTCTATGAATGGGATGATTACAATGTAAGCATAAAAGTAAAGGAATTATTATTTCCAATCTTATTTTTTTCTCGAACTAGAATGACATAAAATTTCCGAGTTTCACTCCTCTTCATAACAACACCCCTTAATTGAGTGCATGCGTCCTTCATTTTGCACAGGCAGGAGGCAGTCGGGTGGTTGTGACTGGATTGGGTTGGTTGGTTGGTTGGATGGATGGTTATTATTGGGAGTGGGAGGGAAGAGAGAGGTGGGTTAATGGTTGTTATGCAGGTGCGCATGAATTGGGAATGGAATGAGAGAGAAGCCGTCTGGAAACAACATGGAAAGAAAGGGGAAGGGGAAATCGATAGAAGAGCTGCAGAGAAGAGAGCTAACGGAGAGGAGGAGGGCTGTGTCCATGCCATTGCCATTGTCCATCTCAAACCACCCCGAGGCACAAGCGGCTTGTATTTCAATTTCACTCCCTCCACTCATTTGCTCTTTGCTTCTGCTTTAATAGTTATTTATTAGCGCGTCTTTATTTTCAAGTAGCAAATTGATACTTCTTCATCTTTTTTCTTGCGATGATTTGTATAGTTTTGTGCTCATCTGAAAGTCCTTTTCTTTACTTTAGAATTTGAAAACGAATATTAGTTGAGCTACAAAGCTATAATTACTCATAGCACTTTTTCTTTTAGTTAAAATTGATTTATCCTTGATATTTTCAGCCCCCAGCAAAGGACGAATCTCTCCGAGGCGAGGAAGCCGGAATGGCTACTCCCAAGCAGTCCTCTCTGCATCTGCTCAACATCGATGAGGATTTCTCTTCGCATTTCAATTCCGAGGTACACCTTCTGGCTCGATTTTAAGTTTCAGGAAATTTAAAATAGTGGAAACGTTGAATCAGGACTACCGAAATAGCATTTGAGATTTTCGGAATGCGGAACAACATTTTTCTCCTAAAATTTCGGAGCGCGGAATGACGGAACAGAAAATGTGCTCCAATTTTCGGAATGAAACGGAATATTCCGTACAGCCCTGCGTTGAATTCATACTTTTCATCACACGAACAAGACGATATTCAGTTTAAATTTCGAATTTCCTAAAAGTATACTATTACCGATTTTTAAGATCAAATTTGATTTATTTTTAAAAAATTTCAGATGAAATTGCACGCTCTGGTCGAGGCTTCGAAGGCTCACTTGCGAGTTGTGGAGGACAGTCTCAAACATGTCGATGAATCACAGATTGTAAGCAATTTTTAGATGAAAAAGGAAACCATTGCCATGATCTTCAGGAAAATATCCGATTGATTTCTCGCACCAACATTCGCCAACTCGATGCCGCTATGAAAATTCAGGTAATTGATTTTTGTTGCAATTTCGTAGAATTGCTAAATAGATGCAAAATCGAGATTCAGGAACATATAAGATTATTATTGTCATATCTTTCCATTGCGAATTTCAAATTAACAATTCCAGAGGAATTACACGGATGCAGAGATGAACGAGCTGACCCAGCTGCGAGTGCAATGGGCCAAGCTGCTGGATCGAGTGGAGAATCCGATGCCGCAGCTGCTCGACAAAGTCGAGCAATTCGCCAATTCGCTCAGGGAGCTGCACGAGAGATCGACAGTGTCTGCCCTGAATGGGGTGCAAGAAATCAGGACTAAGGAAGATGTCAGACTGGCCCTGATGGCCATGTGTCAGATTGAGGAGAGACTCAGACACGAGAGGGATGAACTCAAGTGAGTACATTGATCGAATATTTGAGTTTTATATGAAAGTGAAATTTTAAGTTGGAGACAACTTCTCACAACCAAGAATATCATTTTCCATCAGTTTCATTTAAAATGAATAATTTACAGGCAAATTCTCGGCAGCAAAACTGTCGCTAAGGAAATTGCTGATTTGTCAAATGAATTCTCTGCGATTTCTGAAGGATATGAAGAGGCTGTCGATAGACTGAGGAAGATGGTGGAGACTTTGAAGGGGGTCGACAGATTGTGGACGGAATGGGCCGAAAGACAATTGGGAATTCGGTACGTCAAAATATTTTAGTTTGTTGAAGATAAGTTTTCAAAAGGCGCAAAAAATCCAATATAAAATCACTATCTACATTCGGTATTTATTGGTGTGCAGATAGTTTGGAAACGTTCATGATTTCGACTATTCTTCGCACGCATATTAACATTTGTCGATTATTCTGAAATCTTACATTCTCTAATGATTTCTTACTCTCAATAAGTGTTCTAAATTCCTGGAGACCCAGATTTAGAAGAATGATCGATTTATGAATGCAAAAATCATCTTTTTCCCAATTTTTTTTGTCTTAACGTGCAAATTCGAAAGATAATTGGGAAAAATACGTTAGAAAATCAGTTCTAATTGATCAACAGGCTTACACTAAACTAGTCAATTTAGATGTGCAATGCAGAAGATCGAGAGTGAAATGGACGAAGGGGGATTTGACCAGCAGAAGATCATCCAAGAGATCGGCCTGTGCGAGGAGAGACTCAACAGCCTGGAGACGATGTGCAACTACCTGACAAGTGCCCTCTATTCCCTGCAGGACGCCGATGCAAACAGCTCCACTCTGCCTGACTTCCAAGCCGAATTGAGACTTTACACTAATGCTTTGAAAGAGCTGAAGCACAGGTTGGTATTTTCAACATTGTTCTCTCGAAACGATCAATTAGAGAATGAGAACTACATTCGAAAATGATAAACTATTTTGATAACTCGAGAAGGACATGACTTTTTGAAGATATGCGAAGGAAAAACTTGAAATCCTTTTCTCTCACCCAAATCTACCTTATCTTTTTTGCATCTATTTTTTGATGAGAAGCCATGCTGTTTCCAAATCACTAATTATTTGACAAATAATGATATTTTTCAACAACAAAAAAACCCTAATAATCTAGACTTCACGAAATGCTGCGAGTGCCTTCGCCTCCCTCTCCCTCGGTGCCTCAGGAGCCGAGTCCTGCAGCTCGGAAGCGTCGTTCTGAGCGACAGACGCAGACCATCTCACTCTCGACTGCAACAGATTCCCCCACCCCTCGTCGATCGCCGTCGACCCGCTCGATCGTGTTGTTGTCTCTGCTCTGCTCGCTGCTCGTCCTCCTCTATTTGGGAGTCTATGGGACTACTTTCGGTCCCCACCTCACTTACGTCAACGGCCCTCCTCCAACTTAGCCAACCAATTCATTAACTCTACTTCATAGCTCATAGTGTTCAAGTGCTTTATCCTTAGCTCCTCGTTGTTGTTCCCTTTTCTTTGCCTTTTTCGTTCACCTCTGCACTGCTCTGTTCTCCTTGTGCAGTGCCAATTTCAACCATTTATTCGCTTTCGATAATCTCACTTCCTCATTCAGTATTCAGCAATATTATCTGTTCTGTTCTTGTTACTATTCTCTCTCCTCTGCATGTCTGCAACTATTCGGGTTCTCTTGCTCTCTGCGCTCTCATTTCTGTTCCTTTGAGCAAGTATGATTTCTATTTCGAAATGACAAATATTGTAAGATTTCCTATAATCTGTACAATCTGTACACTTCTTCAGGTGTTAGTGCTAGGAATTCAATTTTTCTTCGAGTGCTTTTCCATTTTCCTTGTTAGCAGCAATTTCATTCATTTCGGCTGCAATTCACACTACTTACTCACTTGACAATGCTGTTTCATTTTGACCAAATTTTACAAATATTTTTCCTATTTGAATTTGAGTTATATTGGATTTTACTCGATTACTGTATAATCCAGTTGCGAATTTGAAGATTATAATATTGAAATATTTTGTCAGATATTTTGATATTCATTTCAATAAAATATTGAAAATTATCAAATTGTTTTGATAACAATGGCTATGTGGTGAGGTTTTGAACAAGATCGCGACTGAATATTTGTTGATCTGATAAAGAGAGATAGGATATTGTTTCTTCACGAAACTTGATCGCACACCCAGTTTAAATTCGTAGAATATTTTCATGGAAAGTTAGTGGCGCAATAAGTGGTCATTGTGATTTTTGAAGTTCAGCATTAGAGGTATTGCTATTCAGATGCAAATAATAATTGTAGCATCTGAAAGCAATGAAGATCAATGTAATACTGCAAAAAAGACTAACCTGAATAGAATGGAAAGGAAGAAGTAATGAATTATTGTAGCTATGAAAAATCCAACTGTCAAGCAGAAAGATAAGAATTTTACCGCTGAATATCATAATCTATCTTTTGTAAAAGTAGTTATTCTGACCCGTTTCTAAATGTTCTAGATCATTCAAATCGAAATTCAAAAAGCTCAGAAAAGGCATGGAATTGAATATCCACTTGGTACAACTCTGAATCTTTCAGATTTTATAGAACTCAGATAAAATTAAGAACAAATACTTGGATCTTCTGTTCCATTAGTCCATTATGCGATATAAAGACACAAAAGTAGATGAAAGCATGAGAAAAGCTGACTAGCAATCCGATAACCATTGAGATCATACTAGGCACCAGAATATAAGCACTTTTCCTCTTCAAAGCAAGCTGTAGGCAAATGATAAATGGAATATCGGCTAGCATCATCGCCCACTAAACAAAACTTCGTTAGAAATTAGACATATTTTTACTTCGAATGATGCTGAAACAAGTAATGAAGATCTTCCATCACTAATTAGTAGTGCAGCAATGTTGAGAACCAGCACAATTGCCCAGATTTTGAAGACGATTTGAGCGCCTTTCTGCTAGATAACAATTCTATCAAATCGAGAGTAATTGACTTACTTCTGGATGAATTTTATCGATGAAGATCATGTACTTCATGTTCAATATGCAAAATTATTTCCTTCTCCTTGCTAAATTCATCTTTAATTTCCTGAACCAGTGAAATTTTTGCAAATTGAATTAAAAATTTAGGAAAAAAGATATCACTTTAAAGTGTAAAACTTTAGTTTCGAAGAAGGAATTTAAAAAAAAATTAAAATTTATTGTTTTGTAAAATCATGAAAAATGCTCAGAAGAAGCGAAATGCAAATTTAAATGAAATGAAAGAAAAACTAACAAGAGAAGTGCGCAAATCGGAACTCATAGATCCTGATGAAACTTACCAAACAGGGATTTTCAATGACGGAGGATCACGTTGGTAAAGTCGAACCTTGTCAAATAGGAACCTGGAAGCAGGAAATTGATCAAAACCCTAGAGTCTTCACTTGTATTTACGAATTTGCATACATTTTTGACAGGCGATTTTGCTCACTTCTTGCACAAAATACAACTAAAAAATAACTGTGAATGCATTCGTTCCGGTTCCTATTTGACGGATGTTGACTTTACCATTGTGATTTCTGTCGTTGAAAACTCCTGTTTGGAAAGTTTCATCAAGATCTGTGCATTTCCCTTGCGAGATCAAACGTAGAAGACCATTCCTGATGAATAGATGAATAAATGACGATGACACATTGTCGTTTACCCCCCTCCCCTACCTTTTTCTCTGCTTAGTGTCTCGTAGCGAAAAATTGGATAAGAAAAAATAAATTCAGCCTAATATAGGATGAGTACGGTTTTTCCGACTCTCTAGTCCTCTCCTATCTTCCGATTTTAATATCGCTCATGTGGCTTACAGCGCAAAGGGAGGGTAAACGGCGTAGCGGGTGAAGGATGAATGCTAGTAGAGATTGAGATGAACGTGGGGAGGAATGCCATAGTGCGACTTGTGCTCTTCGAACAGATCGACTAGGGCCTCGCAGTAGGCAGAGTGCAGGGCATCGATCTGGTCGGGGGATGGGTCGGCAACTCGATCCACACTCAAACAGTCAAATATTTCATTTTGTAGGATGAAAAAAACTCTGGTTATGACGAACAGTCTATTTTTCTTCTAAAAAATGTACAATATTGAAAATATTGATTTAGGTTCCGTAATAAATACGAAATAGGAATAGAAAACCTTCAAACAGGCATATTCAATTTCCATATCATTTGCCAGAATTATCAATGCGTGAAATCATAGATAACCCGATTATGTAAAAAGTTATTTTAAAAAACTGAACATACTGAATTGGCTTGCCGACGACCGAATTGACTGGCTTCCTGTAGGGCAGCAGGCCGAAATTCCAGTTGAAAACGCTTCTCCCTTTGAGCAAAGGCGGACAGAAATTGAACAGGGACTTCACTGTTTGCTGAAAATAACAGCAAAAGTTTCCAAAAGAAAGTAAAAAAATGATAACCTGAAAATTCCTGAAATGCGATCCTCGGGGATTGTCCACTTGATCGTACAGGTCGTTCTCGCCGAAACTGTACATCGGAACCAAATCTGCTCTGAAAATTATGTTTGAAGGAGAAATATAGGAAAAAATAGAACTACCCATGTTTCAGTGCGTATTTGCAAAAGCCTCGCCGGGAGAGAAGATTCAGATCGAAGTTGCCCGGATGCGCGTCCAGAGCTTCCGTCGCTCCGCCAATCACTATTCCGACTGCACGACCTGCAAATGATACTAATTGCAAAAAGGGGAAATATCATTCACACGTAATTGTATGCTGATGTGCAAAATAATGAAAGAAAAAAATCCTAAACCCACATGCTTTGTATGCCAGTATACCGTTTTATTTTAATTCTTGAATAAGATCTGAATAAATTACCTTTCCCAGGATTCTTCAGCAGATATTGCAGAGATTCAGCAGAGGAATTCACACCACCTAAAATGATTTGAATTAGAGAATGACTGAAAGGGTCGTTAGTAAGGAAGAGGGAATGTTTATACTGCATTTTCGTGCTTCAAAGTTGTCATTGCAATATCAACTATCTGAAAGCAGAAAATATCTCACCCAGCCACATGCCGACTTCTCTCCGAAAAGGAAAGCAGAACTGCCCATTCAAAGTCATGATCGTTGAGGTCAGGCCGGGAAATTTTTCCTGAATAGCTTTGTGAAAGGACTTGAGGATTTTGATCAGCCTACAGAAAATCCAGTGCCATTGGTGAGCAGATGAATCGTGGAACCGATCGACATAATTCCGTGAGGGTGGCAGCTTGAAAAAGAAATTGAAAGGGGCAATTCTGAAAAGACCTACCAAATGATGTAATTCTTATTGGGAGGCAGGTCGGCTGTCTTCACGAGTTTCATCGGGAAATAATCGGCGAAATATTTCCAGACCTTGTGATTTTTGTACCAGCTCTGTAAAAGCAAATTACGGTCAATTTTGGAGTAAAAAGAAGGCACCGAAGGGGCTAGCTTCAGACATAATACATCCCTTTTTAGCAAAAGTTTGAAGTCACATCTCTCGTTTGGTTATAAATCTTTTGAAACTGATAGAATTATTTTTGTGTGAAAGAAAAAACTTGGAATCACATTGTCTTACTCAAAAATTAGCTTAAAAATCTACGTACCCAGGGACGTGATCCACGCGCAGGGTCCTTGAAGCTGTAGAAATACCAGACCAAGTAGAGGGGCATCGTCCACCACAGGGGGGTGAAGAAGAAGATGTAGGAGGGGAGCTAGAGAAATAAATGAAATTGGACGGTTTTTCGGGAAGACTTACCCAGGTAGAAATGATGAGCATGAGGATCCAGAAGAAGACGAAATGCATCACGGCGAGCGTTTGCAGACGACGGGGCCACGAGGCAGGGTCGCTGACTGCGCAGAGCAGGCCTTTGAGAGGGCTGAGCAGTTGCTCGGACAGAGACGACATCCCGCTGAAACAGACTGACAGACTGGGCATGAAGGAATCGCGAAAACACTCGAAAATGGAGAGATTGATAGGCAAGAAGATGTTTGGCATGGCAATTCACTACTGGTTCACGAAAATCGGAATAGTTTTCAAGCTAAAGTGGCACTTGATCAAAGTGGCGTCAACGAGGTCATCGAGGCTAGAGGCATGAGAAGCTGGGAGAGGAGAAAGTAGTCTGGACACGTTCGGAATATCGAACGGAAATACAGACTTTAAAGAAAAATTCAAGATAAAAAATCGATTTTGAATCGAAAAAAGGCGACGAAAATCGATCGACGCTTGTTGCTGCCTTTTTCAAACTTCGATTCATTTCTGCCTTTTATTTTTCGATTTTCATTTTTTCCGAGTTAAGAAGAAAAATAAAACTTTTCAGACAAATTACGTCTCAGAATGCCGATCATCATTCCAAAATCGAAGAAACAAGCGATTACGAGGAATCTGTTCCATCCCAAACCGACCAGGAAGAGTACAGGAAAGAGACCGGCTGAGAAGAGCAGTGGATTCTACGAGAATGGTAGGTTTCAATCTTGAAAATGTTCGAAATTTCTGCTAGAAATAAATAGATGTCGATGCTAATAGAAGACTAGAGCACAATTTTTCAAATTCTATTCAAGACAAGAAAAGTCCGTTCAAAGTTATTTTCGTCTTCAGATTGTCCCGCAGTGAAGCGACTGAAGGAGTCGATGCTGTGCGAGGTGAGTGTGCCTTTCTGCGAGAGTTCAGCCGCCAAAAGGAAGAAGATCCTCGAGACGATCGATGACGTCGTCTGCGGCAGAGACTCCATCACTGATCAGCAGGCGAGATCGTTTGGATTCTTAAAAAAAACCCTTATAGCTCATTTTCATTCTACGCATCTTCATTTATTGTGATTTTTACGCGGGAATCTTGATTTGTTCACAGTACAAGCTACAATTGAATGGAGTTTCGAATGTGCTTCAATAAAACTGCACGTTCCAGATAATGGCAGCCCTAGACGCAGATCCCGCCTTCTCTGAGATTTCCGATGCCGAGCTCAACAAATCAAAAACATTTGGATACTCCAAAGTCGAGAGTATGTTTTCATGAATGATGAAGTGACTATTTGAAAACCGCAAGTCCTCGAGCCACGCAAAATAGGGTGTAGGATAGTAGAGAGGATTCTTTTTTCCAAACTATTTCGCATAGCTTGAGCTTTCAAGCTGTCAATGAAACCAACTGTGAGCAATATTATTCAATTTCAGGAGCCTGTCCCCTGGCTTGCAAAATGGCAAAGGAATATGTCGAGCGGTCTGTCTATTTGTCGAAGGAATACAAGGGTAAACTGGTTACCAACTGATCCTTTCTGCATGAACATATTTCAGAGTCCTATCTGATGCAGTACAAAGACTGGGTCGATCAATTTGACAATTATGCAAGTTCACTTTCAAATACTACTTATCCATCCATTATTATATCGGATTGTGAAAAGATTCTTTATAAACCGAATTGAAGCTGAACTTCACTAAATTGGTAAAGCAGGACTTTCTCATTGCAGGATGACTGAGTTAAAAAAAAAAAAAACTATTTGACGTTATAATTCAGCAGTATGACGCGTGGACAAAGGAAGGCAAAGTGTTGGAAGAGGAGGCAGACTTCAGGAATGTGATCAACCTGCTGGATGTGAGGCAGACCGATGTTGAGTGAGTAGGGACAAAACTCTGCATAACCGGATCAATTTCCAATTTCTTGTACTATCATCATCAAGGTAATTTCTTTTCATGTGAAATCGTTTACTCGTTTACAACATTCTTACTAAATTTTTGTTGGAATTAGATCATTTTTGAGGAGTCCAAGTGTTTTCTTCTCATAGCGAATTAATTTCTGCAGATAGTAAGTGCCACTTTTGGGAAAAGTAGAAAAGTAGTTCTGCTTTGATTTATGATCCTCAAATTTGGTACTTTATTCATAAATATACCAAATTCTGTACTAAATCAGCAAAATTCTTGTCGTAATTAGGTAGATTGTTTTATGAAGGCCATGTGAAAAATTCTACCTAGAGGAAGAGAAGGCGAGAAACAGCTTGTGAGCGAAGTAAGCAAATTGGCCTGCCCTTTCCCCTCGTATTCCTTGTAGTCACTCACTCAGACAGTCATCCCATTCCCCATTAATATTAGATGCTTTTCCTCCATTTAATTGCTATTCAAAAACACTGCATCATTCCCCCTCTTCATTTCTAGTATTTACAGTTGCAGTATTTTTTGTTGTATTCATTCCATGTATCATCTTCGCTACTATTCAATTTTTCTATTTTTTCTCGTTATAACTTCCTGCGAAAATAAAATCTGTAAGTCAGATCTAAAAGGATTTTTGGTGAAGGAAAGTGAAATGAGCAGATTCTCCGAGCATAGAATGTGGCGATCGAATGATCAACATCTACGTGCACACGGACGGCCAATTCAAAGGGAATATTTATGCTAAGGTTAGGGATAATTGAGATGGAAACATTCAAAATATTCCGTTTAGGGCTTCTTCCATAAACCCGAATGCAGAAATGCGAACAAGGATTCAAATGGGAATGTGTCGATTGGACTCTCCATTGCAGGAGAATGTGGGATCAGAAGGAAAAGAATGGTAAAAATAATACTTTTCGAATAAAACCTCTTATTTTATTCTAGAATTTTTATGATCGTATCATTTTCTCCCACTACAATTTTGAGGTATATCGTTCCCTTTCACTTGTATTTTTGGGAGGATCCTTCTTTGATAGCGGAAATGGGGATAAACGATGCGGTGTGGGAGGAACTGATACGATGTTAAATTTAAAAAAAAATTAATTTGAAAAATCTTTCAGGCGAATCCCCGCGGCATGCAACTCGACACGACACTCGTTCTGATGGAGCACCCAGTCTTTCTAACGCAGGGCGATCGAGCCTACCACATTCAGTGCAAATATCTGGAGGAGGAAACTGTCGTCACTCACAGCATTCATGTCAGGCAAGAATTCAGATTAGCAAAACATGAGTATTTCGTAGTGTTTTGTCTGATAAATCATATTTTCAGAAAACCAGACCATACAAACTATTCCCATTATCATTTTCATAGCAGTTTCATTTCAGTGCCAAATCTCCGACCGAGATTCCGTCGATTGACAGTCGACTTCCTCTGCCAACTTGCAATTATCAGGTATTTTCAATATTCCGTCATTTTTAATCTAAGAAAAAGTAAATTTAGGTTCTGAAAAGCAATGAAAAGGGTGAACTCCTTCAGTACGCCACAATTGGAGATGTTGTTTATCACAAGTTTGTTGAGATTTTACGAATTTATCATAGCTTCCTTTTCAGGTGGTCATGCACTTCGCAAACGAAGAACAAATTCTGTATGACGGTGCACAGCTGTTCTGTGGACGATGGACAGGGAAATGGGCAATTGATCATCAACGAACAAGGGTGGGCTAATTTTCATGTTTTATTCTTTTTATCCTGATATTCCTTTCTTTTATTTATATACTGTCAAGTGCGCCAGTAGAATTCGGCGACGTAGTAGCACGCTCCAATGCGAAATGAATGTTTCTACTTTTTCTCTCCTATCACACTGCGGCAAGTTTCAAAAACGAGCATTATTGTAAGTGGAAGACGAGTGTGTGGGTCACTATCCAGAAGTCGGAATCGGAAAAGATGTTCTAGGGAATTCAGAAATCGAGACACAAAGTTCGTGTACGCAATCAGAAACGTCATTAGTGTGCACAGTGAATGAAACAGTCATCTTACTATAATAACGTGTAGAAAACGAGAAATTCATTTCTCATTGGATCGCGTATTTTCTAATACTGAATTCTACTGTCGCAATATATACCTCTAATTCAGTTGTTCTCTGGACACGTACATTCTCGACAATTTGCGATACATTGATGACTTGACTGTCGGACAGAAATCACATGTTAATTGCATTTTTCTTCGATAGTTCTACGCAAAATTTGTAGGTATTCAAATTCGCAGACAAGGAAACGGTGTTCTTCTCGTGCATGATTCGGCTGCAGCTAAAGGAATCCATGAACGACACCTGTCCGGTAAACTTTTATCGAATCGAAGTCATTACGATCTGCCACACAAAATTCACATGTTAAAATTTTCTAAACCGAAAGTTCGAATTTAAAAAATCGTTTGATATTTAGATTTCTTCTTAATATCGATGTTTCGCATCATTTTGAAACCAAATTAATTTACTCTGAATTCCTAGGTTCCAACAGAGCAATGTAAGGAGATGATTTTTACTGGAACAGTGTCGATCAATACTCCAAATCGGGTGGAAGGAGACGAAATGGAGGATTTTCCGAGACCGGAGAGATCGGATGAAGATATTCTCGAGGTGGGACATTGACGATTTTATAAAGTTCTTATGAAATACGAAATTTTAAGGCTTTTATTTTTGCATTTTTATTTGAAAAAGTCGTATTTAATTTTATCATAATGTTTACAAGAATAATTTTCAGGCACTAAGTCGCGAATACGATGACTTAGAATCCGAGAAATCCTTCCTAACTCACGGAAAGTATAACGTCGATAGAGAGTCGTACGATTTTCCATTTAAAGATTTTATTATCCTTTTTTTATTTCAGTCCAAATCGCAGTCCTCGCTCAGTGGATTTCGACATTTCTGCGCAGCCATTGCAAGTAATCGATGCTCCAGGTTAATAAATAACTCATTTTCATTCAAAATTATGAAAACATTTCGAATGCCAACAATTTCTAAGAAATACGCATAGACCTGTTAAAAATATCCAGAACACTTTGCTAACTTTTTTTTTTCAAAAATCCTGTCACTCATTTTACATCTATGAAAATTCAGAAATCCAAAATTTCAACGACCATCCTATAGCCATAGACTATTATGAGCGTGCGAGGAATGAGGTAATGATTACAATTGTTCAAAAATCCGTTTCATTTTTCAGATGTGCTTTTCTAATGTGACAGTCTTTTTCTACTTCAGCCTCCTCACTCTGCTGCTCTTCACTTCCACCCTCCTTCTCTACATCATTCAAAATCGAATCAAATCACATCCACGTAAGTCATTTTTAATGCATTTAATTTTATGCCTTTTTAAATTTATTTTTTTCTCGATCTTTGAGGGTTAAGACGCTGAGACCTGTATTGCTTTTATCTTATTTTTTAATTAGCGCGAAAATATTATCTTTAAAGATAATTTAGAAAATATTTTAAACTGTAAAACGCGAACGATTTTGCAATAACTTTAAATTTATCTCGTGCTGCACACATTCTATCTTTATTTTAGTAAAAACTATCGAATCTCGAAATTTATGCGCCAAAAATTTGGAGAAATATCGGCTAAAATCATCACGAAAGTGAACATTTCCGCATACCCTCGATCAAACCAGATTTTACAATCACCCTGATCTGAGTTGATCCTCTCCCCCGTAACTCGAGATCAATTTAGTTTGAAGCCTTCAGAATGACTGCCTCAAATTAGTCCCACTTTAATTGTTACCTTTCACAAAAAATGCAAATCATTGCTATGAAAGCACAAACTTCAGCGCAAATGTTCATAAATTTGTCGAAAAAGTATTTCAAAGTGAAGGTCTGCAATGATAACTCAACTCCTCCCCTCTCACCTGTGCGTTTTTCAGTGATATCGAAACACCAACTCAGGCCCAGTTCCTTGGCAGGTTCACTCTGATCCTCCTTCCTTCGTCTCCTGCAGTTATGCAGCTAATTACTCTTCTTCTTGTTCATTCTAATTTTTCGATCGCTTGTTGAATTCTTTGCTCATCCCTTCCCTGCTTCCTTTACAACCCCATCCCTCTCCCCTCTAGCTATGGCCTATCCAGTTAACTAACAACCCTGTCACTTTGTCATTGCTTCAGACGTCTTTTTCCAGTAGAACCTTCGAACTTCAATCTTTCTTCGAGTAGCATTCAAATCTGTCGAATGGAGGATGTACTTTTATCGATCGATTCAAAGACATTCCATAGGTTCTCGTGCATTCGTTCATTTTCAACAATCGCCCGTTCTTTGCATGGAAATTCAATCCCTGCTCCATTATCAAGTATCGTCGAATTCTACGTGTCAGGTCTGTGATAGGTGAATTGATATCCTCTTCTCTGCTTGTTGATTTGTTGTTTTTCACTTCTTTATTACTCCTGCCCTGCTCCCTTGCAAATCCCTCTTCTTCCTTCTCTTCTTTAATGATCCATCAGTCCAATCACCCCTCTATCAGTTCCCCCTCATTTTCACTCGCAATCAGCTAATTTCTGCTCTTTTCATCTTATTTTCTATCGATACAATGTTTCAATTTCAGACTAAGTAAGTTTCCTTTTCTAATCTAAACCAATTCCGTGGTTTTAAGGAAAGCTCAGATGTTCTGGAATCTAGTATCGGAAAATTACGAGAAATTGTCCCTGCACCACGTGGTTCTGTTCTGCTCGTTAATTCTCTACAGCTATCTGGGAGCCCTGATGTTCGTGCACTTGGAAGGATCGAACGAGGCATTCCATTTGAGGACCAGAAGCACTCATCAAGTCAGGAACAGTGTCGCTGCTAAGAAGAATCTCGTTGATGCAATTCAGGTAGAACTTGGTTTAGTTTGAAAAAATTGCGATTTAAAAAATATTGTCGATGAACGATCACTTGGAATAAAGTGAAAAGGACGCGTTTCTTTTTTCCCCTATTCCTACTTACGAAGATCGTATCTTCATGTTCTCAGGCAATTCTATTTCAGAAACTCTACTTCAACGACAGAAACAACTCATTGTTCTATGAGACGCAAATTCGAAGGGCCATTGACCAGTACGACATTTTGATGGGACAGAAGCCGTCATTGCTGAGGAAGCGATGGGACATTTGGACGGGACTCTATTATGCAGGAACTATCTATACAACTATCGGTAATTCAGCTTCGTCTCAATTTACTATTTTCACAGCTTTAAACCTTACATAAAACCAAAGAGTAGTTGCACTTCGGAAGTGTTGTTTTCAAGCCATTTCAGCTCAGTCCTCTTTCAGTTCATGAAATTCATAATCAAAATCAAAATGATAAATGGATAATTTACTAAACAGTTTTAGATTTTGTCAGAATCGAGGTAAATTCACCTTTTTGCTCTGAGCACTAGTGTAATAAAATGACGAAAGACAAAAATGATGAGATGCCAGGAAGTGAGGAAGTACTTGAGAAATTGAGCAAATGACGAGTCAAAAGCTCTAATTGATTTGAAACAATTATTCCATTTTCAATGCAACTATTATAGGCTATGGAGACGTTCACGCAGTGACCTATCATGGCCGAATCTTCACGATGCTCTATGCCGTGTTTGGAATTCCTCTGCTCATCACGGTCTTGAACGATTGGGGAACACTCTTCTTCAGAATTGTCGACTGTATGATTTTGTTTCTTTATTTTCTAACTAGTTCATTTTCTTTCGCTTCAGTCATCTGGAGGAAAGGCGTAGTACCTTTCTGTTCGACTTTCTGGACAAAAATGATGGTTCGACAGACCAAACGAAGGGGATCTTCCGAAGAAGTCAGTTTGATGTTTAGTTTCACAAATCATTTGAGAAAATGTGCACATACTCTATGTTCCGGTTGAGCTTTAATCCTTCCGGCTGTGAAATGATTATTTCCAATTTCCAACGCGAAATGTGTAATTTGATAAATTGCTGTCCAATTTGCTGGCACCGATCAGTGGTGTTTTCTGAAAACGAAGGAAGAGTTGTGATAGATTTGATTAGAATGAGATAGTAAATCGAGGAAGCCACCTGGCACGCAGATAATTTCGACGTGTGCAAATGTGACACCTTTCAAATGATCTTTAACCCTAGACCTTTGATATTGTTTTTCTTGAAATTGATAGAATCTTCTAGAAAATTTGATTAAGAATTGAAGGCATCTCCAAATAAACGCTAATTTAGATGACTAAAAATAGAATGTAAAAGAAATCTTCTTTTCTAATATCTACTTATTCCTACAAGCCATTTTTCAAGTTGAGATATTGAAAATTGTTTCTGAGTACTTTAAAAATAAAAATATGACATCTAACTTCAGGAGATAGTGAGTGTGGAGGAGGCTCCGCTCGCGAGCGACGACAACCCGGACGACCCCGCGAACATCGTCCACGTGCCTCTGATTGTGGTTGTCCTCGTCCTCATTCTCTGGTTCTTCCTCTCCACACTTATCTTCTCGCATCTGCAGAACTGGACATTCTTCGAGTCTTTCTACTTCTTCTTCATTTCTATGACTACTATCGGTAAGAGATGTTATTTTATTCTTGATGGTTGAAATAAGAGTTTTTAACTCCAAATGCAAAAGTTTGTCGATTATAATTCGAAATTCAGTGGTTAAATTACTGTAAAATCTTCAAAATTATCTCTGAATCTTGAAAAATTTGGTTTCCTTCAGCTGAAACAATAACTACCTTTCATTATCTTTAAATAATCAAATTTGTAACAATTTTGATAGTAAATACTTGGATGAATTTCTATTGTATACGAAATTTTTCAATTATTTCAAACCTTACTGAATATCCCTCTCTTCAAGGGTTCGGAGATATTGCCCCATCTCACCGCATAGCCGTACTCAACTTCGTTCCCATTCTCATCGGCCTGTCTGTCGTTTCGATGTCCATCAATGTGATCCAATCACAACTCGAAGTCCTTTTCTCCAAAATCGTCAAACGAATCGACAAGGACTTCAAAGATAAAATCGCCACAAGTATGATTTACATGATTATTCTCAATTTTCTACAGAGTGGTCCATAATTTAACCCCATTCGCCTATCACAAATCTATTGAATCTGCGTCGAATAATCTATATTCCATACAATTTTTTACGATTTAAAGAATATATTTTTGTCATTTTTTCTGTGAAAATATTACAACGATTAGGTAAAAAAAACCCGTTGAGTATCCAATTTAATGGAGGTATAATTATGGCTCGCTCTATAATTACTTTTCGAGTCTGATTCATAGATCAGAATATTCCTAGTAAATTGTTCGATCAGAGAGAATTCTGATCAATCTAACACTTTCTAAAATATAAAATCTACCTGCAATAATGATGGACATTTTCTAGTGGATGAAAGGAGACAATCGTCGATTGGCGTGACGGAAGATCTGAAGATTGAGCGCAGGAAGAAGTCACAGGAAGAACTCGACAAGGAGGAACAAGAGAAGAGGGAAAAACAGAAGCAGAGGGAGAAGGAGGACGTTACCAGGAAATACCAGAAGGACATGCCTGTGTCCGACAAAATGCTGCTGCAATTCATGTCCAATCATCAGGTAAGTTACTAGTTATATGAATAGAAACATCTAGCTAAAAGTAAAATTCACAACTACTTCTTAATCACGTGAAATTCATTTGGGAGAAATTTCGAAGTGAAAACTAAATTTTGCCAGTTCGAAATTCGTTTTTTTCAAACATGAAGAACAACCTGTAAATGTCGAACTACTTTCCTGTATTTTGCGTAGTTAAGAAATTACTGAACACAATAGTTATTTACATGGGTTTTGGATGAAAAGAAAGCATTTCGTCACTTTGCGTTATGTTATTTCTTTAGCATAGGGCATTTACAAACTGGAAAAAATAAAGATAAAGCATTACTTTGATTCAAAAGGCGCGATGTTTTCTAACGAGTGATAATTATCTTTTTGTTAACCTATATTAAATTTAAAGAGAAACCATTGTAAAGATTTCATAAATAATCAGCAGAGCTTATTTTTATTCACTTACAGAAGAAACTCCTCAACGAGAAGTTCGAATCCAGAGATAAAATGCGAAATCGATATACCCAGACTCAGACCATCATAAAGGTAACTAAAGATGGAACTTGATTATAACTGGACTCTTATTTAGTCAACATCGGTACAAACTAGTGGACAGTTAGAAGAAAATTATCAGGTTAATAATGAAATTTGAAATCTTTTCTCATTCGAATTTATAGAACGACGAAGAAGAGGAAGAACAAAAGTCTCCAAGCTCAAAGAGAGGATTCCGAACTCGACGACTTTACATTTACAACACGGGGGAATAGCCAGACACTTATTACAATATTTATTACTTTCAACATTCCACTTTTCAATTTCAATAAATTGATCAATTCAGTTGAGATTTTTTAAAGTCGCAGAAAGAACTGCGAGTTTTCACGCGATTGCAGATGTGCAAACAAGTTGCGAAAGCGCGAGACAGAAACGTGAAATAATAATGAGGATTAGTAATTAGTCATCAAAATGTGATATAATCGCCTATAATTAATAAATATTTAGCTAATTATATCTATTGTGTTGGCATTAATTAACCCATACTAATTAGCCTAAATTGCAGCCGAAAGTCGCAATCTTTGATGATCTGCATTTTTCGCTATTGTTTCAACCTGATTTCAACAAAGCCGTTTCCCACAAAGAGCTGACAATTTTCTCGCAATTTCTTTGTCTTCGGATTCTCACATTCACGTATCCCTTTGCTTTGCGTCACACAACTTCACACAATCAGCTCACGTCAAAAACTGTCAGAACTATAAAAGGGAAGTTGGCAGCAGAATGAAGTAATTGCTTCACCATCACCCATTCGAGATGATGCTCCTATTATTCATATCATCGTCGTATATTCTCGTATCAGATGTAAATGCACAATTACCACAATGCATGAATGGTGGAGTTGCCCGTTAGTTTATTTTACCTTTTATATAATTATTCTGTAATTTATTAGTTTTGAAGCAAAGGATATGGAATTCGATGTGATATCTTTTCATATGAATTAATTTAGCATTTTTGTGATTAAAAATTTAGCGAATAATATTGAATCAATTATGTTATTAATAGTGATAAAATGCGTAATTGTAATAGTGATTATTGTTTAGCTGCTTTCCCGGGACTGGGTTGTGACCCTTCACTTGGACCATTAGTTGATTCTACCAATCCAAGTAAGACCATAAGAAATTAAAAATCTAAGGGTTAAAATAAACTTCGAGGCTAAAATAAACAGTAATATGATTACAGATGGAGAAGAAGTTTGTTGTGATCCAAGCAAAATTGTTCAATCAGTGACCACTGTACCAACAATGACAACAATGTCAAGTAAGAACTTCATATGTACACGCATGCATCTGAATTAGTGATGAAACGGAATGAGAACTTGAAAAACCGAAACTAGATTACTTCGAAATCGTATAATCAATGACAGAATAACACTTATTTCAAAAGCGAGTTGCATAAATTTCAGAAGATAAATTCCGTCTCATCACTTACTTACCTGAATTCCGTTGAGAATGTGGACATTTTCAGCGACAACTACTCCAATATTTACAATTTCTAATACAATTTCTAACACAATCTCTAATACAATAACAACAAGTAGAAATACAAATACAAATAGTATCGGGACAAGCGCGACTACTCGATTTATTAGTTCAGGCACAAAGCGCACCACTTGTTTGTATTTTTGTTTTCTAAAATATAGTAAAATAGTTGAATTTGTCCACAGCAAGAGTATTCGGAATTAATTGCGACTGTGCAAAGTCAAAATGCAGATTTAGAGATTCATTCATCTAATACCATTTACGGAAAAGATTTATAAATTTGTTCAAACTTCTTATAGAGTTATGGATAGATCACTTTGAAATCATAACGTATCGGGTTTTGGCAGTTATTTCCGAATACCCTTGTTTCAGAATAATTATAATTATCGAATCTGAAGAAGTCGTACCAATTAGATATTAATTTCAGTTGGCTGTATGGATTTGGTTAATCCGCGGTATTATTTATTCGTACTATTTATAATAAAGTGAGCTATTGTTTAGAACAGGAGTATCTGACTGTCCGCGATTACAGAGACTCTGCAATGATAATAACTACATGACTCTAATGACACAACAATGCCCGAGAGTGAATAGCTAAACTGTTGCATGATCATTAAGCATCAAATAATTCAGACTTGCGGCAGATGCAACGGTGGAATAGGAGGAATGACGACAACCAGAAGAGGAGGACTTGGTGGAGTAACTACAACTCGGTTTGGAGGAGGCGGATTAGGAACAACCCCCATATTTGGTGGGGGGGTTGGATCCTGCGTTGATCAAATAAACCCTCGAACTGGTAATCATTGATGATTATTCGAATGCAATTACTGAACAAATTAAGGTACCTCTGATTGCCTACAGAGAAGAAGTCTGTGCACTGATCCAAGATATCAGGATCTCATGAGGGTGAGATAGCTTATTCTTCATAGTTCCTAACAATCAAGTAACGTATCATCACTATCAAACTTAATTTTATCCAAATACCATTTTGATCTTCATTTCTAGTTCTTTTTCAGTTTTTCACGTCATTTTCAAGTCATCTTCCAATTGGAAACTTCCATTCACACTCAATGCACCGTTTTGATACTTGAAAATAAAAAAAAATACCTAGAAAGTAATAGGAAACTGAACCTTAAAATGAACATGTTTCGCAATACAAAAGCCCTGCGGCGGCGCGCGGATGCGAAAATCGAGTTGATTTTTGGCGCAGATCAGTTTCATGAGATTTATCTAAATTAGGCTTTTTTATGCCTTCGCAAACTGAACATGACTCGTTTCCTATTTTGTGACTTTCCGTACCACCATTTTTGCACACTGCCACGCTTTTGCAAAGGGGCGGAGTTTGCGCTCTCTACTTCGAAGGGCATTTGCTTCCATTTTTGGAATCAAAACAGATTCAAAGGGAAAGTTTACGACTCCTAATCATATCAAGGGCTCAATAAACTTGGCCATGACATTATTTTTTGTGAATCTTGAAATCTTCCAGACTCAATGCCCAGCTACATGTGGCTTCCCTTGCAATGGTGGTATTGGCTCAATGACGTCGACCACAAGAAGACGAACCACCAGACAAATTGGCACTCAAACTACGACTACGCAATTTGGTTAGAAATTCTCAGCCATTAAAATACCCACTAATATTGATGGTTTAAGGTTGTTTCGATATGATCTCACCAGGCAAAACCGTCTCTGATTGTCAACGGTTCGCCAGTCGGTGCACTGATCCAATATATCAGGCACTGATGCACCAAGTTTGCTGCCGAACTTGCAGTGGAGGGGGTGCATTCACGACTCAATTCGGACAAACAACCACGAATCCATTCGGACAAACAACCACGAATCCATTCGGACAAACAACCATGAATCCATTCGGACAAACAACAGCACCATTCCTTGGAAAGAAAAAATAAGACATCAAACAGACATTTATAGAACTTGTCCATTTCGTCTCATTCACAATCTTAGCCTACTATGCAAATGTCATTCATCACTTCGACCTCAACTAGTATTTATTGTTAGATCGTTTTTCATTCTTGCGAATTGTAAATAGGTTGGGTTTTTTTTCTTGGACTTTGGTGTTTTCTATTTTTGGGCAAGCTGGACTTTTCATTCTTTCACAACTACATTTCCACCTATTTTTCAAGACATAAAAAGAAATTACAATATTTTTACATGTAATAAGAAGGAAACAATTCATCGCAATCGCGTATGCATCACTGTTTATTCATTTGGATACGATTGTTTGATGCTGTGTGGTGAGTGAGATTGTTCTGCGTGGGAAATGGGAGTGAAGCAGTGAGTGCAGGCACTGATGCGATCCATTCTTCTTTGTCTGTCCTTTGTTTATTTCGTCTTTTCCCACATCTCGTGCAGCTTCTTCTGGCATTTAGTCATGTCGATGCGCTCTGAACAAATCGAGATTATCTTGTTTCTCTGAAGAGGAAGAAGAAATGATTTTCTGGTATTCGCCTGCGGGGTTCTTGACCCAAATCTTCTGATGGAGAAGATCGCCGATTTCCTTCGGGGCTCCAGCAGGTGACGGCATTCGATATCCCTGCGATACGACCTTGGCCCTCGCCTGCACATTCGACATCCCCTTGTAGGGCTCGCTGCCGTCGCTGTAGATCTCCCAGATGAGCACTCCGAAGGCCTGCCAATTTCCACACCATTTTAGGATCCGTGGTTTGAAATTATCCCTACCCAAACGTCCGACTTCAGGCTGTAGATCTTGTCCGTCAGCGTCTCGGGAGCTAGCCATTTGACGGGCACTTTGCTGAAAACAACGAGATTAATTGAGCTGAGAGTTAGTCGTTGTTCTTTCTCTTCCTTGATCTCATAGATTTTTCTTTCCCCCTACTTGAGCGTGTCGTCGTGGATGATCGATCTGTCGTCTGACATGCCAAAGTCCGAGATTTTCAGCTCCTGGAAATCGATCGATTATTCCCACTCTTCTTCCTATTCAAATCGTGAACCATCTTGGACGAGAGGAGGCAATTCCTGGCGGCGATGTCCCTGTGAATACACTGCTTCTTTTCGAGGTAAGCCAGGCCATCAGAGGCTTCGACGCAGAAACGCAGCTTCTCCCTCAGGTCGATCTTGCCCGCATTCTTGCGCAGGTAGCTCAGCAGGGCGCCGTCTCAAATTTATATATTATTTGCTGTATTTGTAAGTTTTTTTTTCAACATTTTCCCTACTTACTGTGGCAGACCTCCATGATGAGCATGAGCGGGTGCTCGTGAACGGCCACTCCGAGGATCTTGACGACGTGTTTGTGCGAGTACTTCCTCATCAGACGTGCCTCCTTCATGAACTTGAGTCGTGCATCGCGAGTCGCCTGCATTCGTTTAGTTCGTAAGTTCCTTTGAAGTTCTGTTCCTCATCGTTCGCATTTTCTATCATTTCTATCTCCCCACCTCACTGCGCATCGTCTTCACCGCCACTTCGATTTTCCCTCCCTTGCCGTTCTCGAATTCCGCCAGAAAGACTTCACCGAATGCGCCTGAAAGTGCTCTTCGTTACTGCTAGAAATCTAGGGTTTCATAGCTAGAAGAGGGATGAGACTGATCTTCATTCTGAGATGAATTTGTTCATTGGCGAATTTTGACGATTGGTTTTTTTCTCGATCGACCGCACCTTCGCCCAGCTTCTTGACGATGACAATGTTGTCGTGGTTGATCATCCACGGACTTCTTTCGATCGGACGCTTCAGGTACGCGGGAGTGCTGCTTGCGACAGGCACTTTTTTGCTCCTGAAAATCACAAATTACTGCCGAATGGATGGTCCACTCATGAATTTGTCGTGTCTCATTTTGCGGGGATACAGAAAAATGCACACTTCCTGTAGTTTTCTCTTGACGTACATGTGGTAGGTGATGAGTCTGTGGATGGTCTTCTCGTAGTGCGACTCGAAGTAGAACTGGCTATTTTCGCTCATGTTGACCATGAAGTGCTTCGGCTTGCCCTCGACTTTGACGCTCAGCGCCAGGACGATCATGCCTGAAATCTTCTAAATTATTCTTTGCATTTTGTTGCGTCATTTATCTCCCCATTGTTACTTAGCTTCAGGTTCTGCATAGTTTCTTCCTTCAAAAGTTACATAATTGCCCCTTTGAAAATCTTGTCAAGTGAAATAGGATGGAAAGGAGATTACTTTCCCAATCATTTCGCATGCATTGAAGTTTCAAAGTGATTCTTCTGGGTGTTGACTTTCCATCCTCGACGCATCATCCACTCACCGGGTTTGGCTTCCGTTTTACGCAGCAAGAAGTCGCCGTCCTTCTTCAGCAGGGGCTCAACGTCAGAGCGCGGAATGAGCTGAAACTCACAATTTTATCACCGTCATTCGATAGATATTTCGGAAATTTGATTCAAACGAACGCATTATTTGATTTTAAATGTTCGCAATTAGTCATTCCTCTTTGCAGTGCAGATTTCCGTAAACAAAGTCAGTACGGGAGTGATCATCTCTCAGAAATTTCGATATGGTCGTCATCGACGTGCTTATAATTGGTCTTCGATATGATGCAGGAGAAAGTGCACGAATTTTCCTTTCTGCTATGGCCTCTTTTCGGCATGCGTTCTTCTTTCATCCTGTCTATATATCCAAAACGGTAGAGATTTGGCCTTATTCTTCTACATTACATGCATGATCAATTAGATGCACTCCAACGCATCAATTCTGAACTTCTGAGGCTTCAATTCGCACAACGAAAAGGCTTTCAACTGCAGCATAGACTCACGCCGTGGTAGTAGTCAGCTCCGCGGATATCGCCGGTTATGCTCGGTCTGTCGGCCTGGGGTTCCTTCTGCGATCCCGCGACAGTGCTTTTCTGAAACTATGCTCATTAATCCGATGACTTTATTTTATCAATGGGATATTATGATTTTTAGCTTTATTCAGGATTTCATTGGTGTCTTCATTCATTCTTCTCTACATCAAACGAACCGGATCACTCACGATAGACTTGTTGTTCATCATGCTTCGATCGACGTCGACTCCTCCAGTTGCAGAGACAAAGTCCGATTGACTGGCCATGACAGGACAGGGCAGAGAGGTAGGGGCAGAGTGGATTGACTGTTTGTTGCTGGCACTGGTTTGCTTGCTGTCGGTTGGTTGCCGAAGTGGATGGGTAATGACTAGTCGGAATGGCGAGAATCAACGTCAACTTACACTTTTAGATAGCAAAGATCAATACAATATTTGAATATTTCCTCACGAAATAGCATTATAAAAGTGGCAAATTATTAGTCAAAAGTCATTATCCAAAATGGTAAGTCGACTCAAGATAAACTTCAGAGAAACTATTGTTTCATTCTTCAAAAGCTGTCAAAAACCTACAAAGTGCTAGAAATAACTTCACCGCTTTCCGTCGATAATGATGACTTCAAAGCTGTTGAGATCAGCTTTCTCCTGAAGTTTCCCTCATTGATATTGGTTTTGATAGACTGACTCAAAATCCTTCGAAAACACATTATAGAAAACTCATTTAATGAAACTTGAGGATGATCCTTCATAATTCAGAGCGATGAAAAGCTGCAGAAGAAGAAAGCGCAGAAGATGACTCGACGAGCGAAGAAATTGCCTGCACCGCCTAAATTAGTAAGTCATAGATGCAAACGTGTTGAACTTGAAATCGAAATGGCAGTTTCTATTTGTCGGAATGCATAATTAGAGTGATAGAACAGAAATAGATGGAAGGTGAAAATAGTGTGGGAGAAGGAACATTCCGGCCAGGGCTGGACAAAGCTTTGTCTTTGAGGGTTTTTGGGGGCTTTGTCTTCGAAATTTTTGAAAATAACTGCTTGTTTTTTTAACCTGGAGTTTTTTTTTTTTTTTTTTTAAATTTAATCCTATGAGCAGTCCTGATTCCGACAAATAGTCGTTGCCCACTGAAATAATTGATTCGACATTCTGTCATGATTTATTTTTCGGTTCATTCACAAAATAACAACACAATGCGAATTGTAAGACTCGAGTAATTCTTTCCTTCCACACCTGGAGATTAGATTAGTGACTGCGAAAAAGTAGCTGATCTTCGACGAAATAGTTCATGCTGAATTTGCAGACGATCGACGGGACTTTCGAAGAACAGGAAATGAGCTCGAAGAATAAACGACAAGAACGGAAAGGTAGCAAGGCAGCGAAGACACTCGACAGTATGATGAAAGCGCCCACCAATCGAGCCAATCTCAACAAGGAAAAGGAGAAACGGGTAGGCGCAAAGTGATACGATCGATATGACGAAAGAATGATATATAATAAATGCTAAAAATTCTAATTCAAAATAAGTGGTGATTTGAAATTGAATTTAGGTTATTAAAATCTGCTATTTTCTTCCCAATTTGTGGCCGGATTCATGGAAAAAATAGGAGCGCTCCCAGTCTTTCGTATTTACGGCCACTGGTTGAAAAAAATGTCTGTTCGAAAGGTTGCATTCTGAGAAATGTTGCACCTTCTCACATTTTCTAAACAGATGACGACAATGGATTACCATTATCGAAAGATAAACTTTTCGAAGAAGCAGAAAGCTCATTTAGGTCATAGTGAAGTTATGCTGCTTTTTGGATTTCGATTATAATCTATTTGATCATGACTCTGACCGAATCGAGTAATTAGAATCATTATCTTTAGATAGAAGTTCCGAAAGAAATCGTCGCGAAAATCCACCGATTCCTGGACTGGTGCATGAAGATGAAGATGGACGGGGTGGCAGAGGAATTCAACAAGAACAAGAGCTATCTGCCTCTGGGAGAGGACTACAAATGGGAGGCCTTCGCCAAGAATCAGAACAAATGTCGATACCATGCAAGTTTTTAGTGGATATGATAGAAGTTGAATGGTTGAAAGAAAATTTTGAGCATGAAAGATTCTGCAAAATTATTACGCTTCTTATAATTATTGCTACGCTAAAGATCAGGTCTTGCATAACAATCAACGATGGAATTGCAGGACATCATGTGTATCGACAGAACTCGTGTGAAGTTGCAGCAGGTCGAGCCAAAGGATGACTTCATCCATGCAAACTTCCTGAGATTCGGCGATGAAATCTATATTGCAACACAGGTAATTACTGTAATGACGAGATGATACACATAAAGAATGAACATCAGGTTGAATAGAAATTTTGAAATGAAGACTGTAGTCATGATTTCTAAAATCTCAGTTCTATCTCGGTGCTGATGAGGACAAATATTTTCACAGATAAAATGCGAACAGAAGGAAAAAAGACTTCTTACAAATGCTACTTTTTTCACTCAAATATCGATTTAGCATCTCTTATAAGTAAATAATGTAATGCATTACGAGAAAAAAACTTTAATAAAGAAGTGCATTTCTGTGAAGACCAACCTATCTAACACACTCATTACAGTATCCCTTGGAAGACACGATTTCGGATTTTTGGCGAATGGTTTTCTTCGAAGAACCTCGAATCATCATCAATCTCGTGCCGGTAAACAAACAGATTGATAGAGATTCGAATAATAATAATAATAACTCACAATTATTCCAGAAAGACCAACAATATCCATCATTCTTCAAGACCGGTGAAGGGGAGTATCACACATACAAGGACATGTACGTGCAGACACGACGGGTTAGTGAGAATGAAGAGGGCTAAAAATTGTGTTCACTCATTCGAAATTCTTTTGGCAATCATAAAGATGTGATCGGAGTTAAACCCAAGGAAAACTATAATGTTTATGAAACTGAAAGGAAAGATAAGAAAAAAGATTTTTTTCTTTAAATTTGTGCTTACTTCTAACCTTTCAGATTTTACTCACTCTTTTCACTTCTATGAATTAAAGTGTTACGTGACTCCTAGCTTGCATATAAAAACGTGATAAATTTTTAGGTAGAAGAGTCGAAATCTTACATGATCTCCTACCTTCTAGAGGTCCTCCCCGATGGTCATTCGAACAGCATCTTCGTTCGACTGCTACACATCCTCAACTGGCCTGATAACAGAACAACAAAGGGGCTTCACACCATACTCAAGGCACTACACATTCTCGCTAAGGTCTGTTATACGAAAGGCGTTTTTTGAAAAGGTAGATAATAGTGCAAATTGTTACAGTGCACTAGAGGATCTTTCAGAAAGTTTTCACTGCACCGATAGTAAATCAGACGAGAAAAAAATTCATCAAGTTCTTTTTCTGCATTTAAACTATAACATTTCCGATCATATTAAAACCATGATATCGAAGTTTTTAGAAAGATGCGACTCTGTGCAAAGGGCCCCCAGTTGTGATGTGCGACAGCGGGCTGAACAAGTGTGGCACTCTCATCTTCACCAACTTGATGATCAACAATCTCTTCAGCAATTCCAGCAATGAGGTACATTCAATTCTTGAAGAATTCGCGCAACATTCGAAACACTACCAATTTTCAATACGCTAAATCTTTGATTATTGCATCCATGTAGATCTTCACGACGACAGAGCGTGTTGTTTAATCTCCTCAATAACATTCCTACACTGATCATAAAAGAGATTTTTTTTTAATTCCAAGATATTCAGGTTTCCCCGATCAGCATCTACATGAACATGCGTCGGATGCGTGCATCGATCATCCAAACAGACCTCTACTATCTGCAGGCACTCATCATCGTTCTGGACTATCTTCAATGGAAGGTAGCATATGTTTAGACTAGAACAATAGACTTGACAAAACTTCTGAATGGTATCCAGGCGTGTGCGAAAATTCGAGATTCTTTATTCTCGATTTTTAAAATAAAAAAAAACAATTTCGACCTCTAACTTTTAAAAGTTTGACTTTCATACAATCCTGATTTTATCAACTGATTCCATAACTTTAGAAATATTATTCACACGATGCATATGCTTTCAGAACGAGAAGAAGCTAATTCTGGATTTAACGCCTGAAATTTTGAAGATGATTAGGGAATGGAAGATGGAATTCTACAAGAAGTACGAAAAGGAGAAGGCCAATGGATGATGATGGGAAGTGGGAAGGGAAGGCATGAATTTGCAGGACAAACGATCGCTACAAAACGCATCTAACAAACTCAATAAACCATTCATTCACATATTATTTTTCACTCATACTAACACGAAATACTCTGACAGGAACATGAAAAACTGAAGTAGCTTTCTAAATGAGGCAATGTATACGGTGAATTTGATCATTTTGTTATTATTCAAGTAAGGCTATGAGCAGGTTAACATTTTCGTAAATGTACTTGATCATACATAAAGATCTTCATACCTGCATCTACCTACATTTTGGTACATGCAAAATATCACAAATTTCATATTTGCGTCTACGAAAGTCCCAAAAACGTATTTTTCAGCATATAAAGACTAGAGCCCGTACTAAACCCCCAAAAGGTAGGAGCGAACTTGTCGCGAACTATAGACTTAGCTCTCTCAGAAATTAATTGAAATGAACTGAGCTTGTCGTGAACTAATGTGAGGTTTAGTACGGACCTAGGTCTCAATTTGTGGGAAAGAGAGGGTATTTCGTAGACCAATTAAATTACTACTCTTTAATATAATGTCAAATAAACAATTTCACCATTATAATTTTGTGAAAAATAAGTGCTCTTTTTTACTGAGACATTTTACTGCTTGAGATAATAAATCGAAAAATCCAAGAGTATAATATTTTTATTATACAATATAAGGTCTTTTGAACACAGGAATTTACTATAGGCTAATAGAACATCTTAACATTTTTAAGCTATGAAAATACATTAAGTTTAGTGAAAAGTATATTTATCGAAGAAAAGATTCCCTTGACACGTTGGAGATTAACTAAATCAAATTCCAACTAACATTTTGTTGAATCATATTTAATTTAAAGATAACTTTAATGGGTTAACTATTTTCAGAACAATCCCAAATCGAAGCGCCAACCGATGGAACTATTGTTTATGTGGCTGCTCGAACAATCGAATCCCTGGGACGTATATAGACGGATTTTGATCCATATTATTATTATTATTGAATTAATTTATTTTCTTAATAACGAGATTGATTTTCTCGTGGAACATTTTGATCAATACGAAATTGTACACTATTGATTTCAAAATCTTTATTTAAAAATCTAATATTTAAATAGTGTTATTTAACATTAAAGAACTGATCCGAAATTCATAATGTCATATCTTACGACATGATCTTAGATTTAGATTACTCCTCATAAATCTATATTTCTTTAAATTTTATCGATCGCTTTTACATGTAAGCGTTTCCTATTTCGAATCGAAAAACTTTCAAAATCCCTATTATAAATTCCGAATTTTTCTTCGAGAATTTTCAAATCCAAATAAAGGATGGTTCTATCTTTCGAATATTGAAGCTGTAAACGAAAGTTGTTCGCTTGTCTGCTTCTTTTTTTCTCTCAAGTTTTAAAACTCTTTTCTTCTCGCTCCATAATAGGGGTAGTGAGAAGAGTTTGAGAAATAGTATTGCTTAGACAGTTAGAGAAATGAATACTAGCGAAGACACTGCTGATAAGAGGGTTACTGTAAAAGGAGAAACAGGCATTTAAGAAATAACATGGAAATTTTAGAGCGATGAGAAAAGAAATAGCGTGGGAAGTTGGGAGAGCAAATTATTGATCAAAAAAGAATCAGCTTGCGCGAGAAGTGAAAGGAGAAGAATTAGAAATGCTTCCTAATTTTAGTTTTAGAGAAAATTTCGGATTAGTTCAAGTTTGGATTTGAATTATGTAGGGAGTGTTGTGGACTTGAAAATTTGTAAGTGATTTTCCACCAGAAAATAAACGAACAAACATAGTTAAAGTGATTAATCATCTCAGACATGAATTTCCGAAACAGAATAGATCAATTTCTTAAATCTAAAAGCTCATAACAACTCAATTTACGACCGGAAATACTGAATAACATAGAAAGGTATCGTCAATGACTAATAACTTTGGGACGAACTAAATGACTCATAATTTCGAATATGCACAAATAGACGCCTACCACATTCCTTGAGCATACATAACATAATAACGAAAAGTCAACTACAAAGAATACCTTAAAACAGATTCTCTGTAATATTCGACGATCCCAAGGAGGTCGGGCCAGAGAGTTAAAATTCGTTGTGAAGGGGTATTTGAGTGTTTTTTACCTATATTCAACCTGAGAATCATAATTCCAGGCCTTTTTCTCGGAGTTTTCAAGTCCAGGTTCGGGTACCGGGGTTCGGGGGTCAAATTTCAAAAGTCAGCCTGATATTCCAAAACCTATATCAGGTTGTTCAGTTCGACGAGTTGAGTCGAATGGTGCAAACATTTCTCGGATCTGACCTTTCTATCATAGGTTACGGCTAAAAACAGTGCAAAAGTGCCAAAAATACGGAGTCCTCTTAATAGAAAAGTCAAACTTTTCCCATTTCCTTCTGCGTATTACCTCCCAGTTTTTTCACACAATAATGTACGAGTCCTGCTCATTCTAGTCGAATAAAAAAATTCGGAATTGAGATACACCGATTGACCGAAAAAGCGATCCGAAGTTGGATTTGAAAATTTCGATTTTTCGAATTTTTGAGTTAGACACCCAAATTATATATCATTCGATAGAGCTCGAAAAACTAGCAACTTTTGTGAAAATATCTTGGTGAAATTTCCATTCCGAAATGAGATATCCAGGAAAAACTGAAAAATAAGGTATTTTTTCAAAAATTTATTTCTCACCATTGGTGTGTTAATTCGTTTAATTCTGTATTCAAAATTATTCCTGACCCTTAAATTATGATTCTAGATAAAATTTAGGAGGTAATATCTATATTCCGGAATGTTCCGGTACTGGTTCCGGGAGGTACCAGTCCTATTTTTGAAATGTTTTATGCTCCAATTATAACTTTGTGAACACTAATAATTTTATTTAGTCAAGTCTGGCGAAGACAAGGGGCGAACCAGGTTTTCATTCCAGATAAAAATGATGAGAATTTCAAGAAAATTCAAAAGAAAAAAACATTAAATCATTTCAACTTAATTTTGAACCTTGAATTAGAATTGGAGAGCCAGAATTTCATTTGAAATGAAAATTTGCAGATTATCTTGAGAAATTTCTAAAAGAAAATTCTAATTTAATTTCAATTAGAATTTGAACTTGATTTACAAACTTTGAGAGCGATGAGCCAATTTATCCGATCGATCGATAGCCTTGGAGTGGCAAAATTTTATTCCAAACTAATGTATAACAAATCATGAAAAAATTATAGATTTCATTTGAAATTGATTTTGAATTTCAATTTGTTAAAAACAGGCACTAGAATAAGTTGAATTTATAGAAAATTGAAGATTTTATCTGATTTACTAATCTCTAATGATTTCATTTTAAATTTTCATGCAACTGAAATATAAATTATTGAACATGTTAAATACTTTGAATCAAACCCTATTCTTGATTCTATCATTGACAGAAACTTTATATTTTCTTATTTTAAAAATTGAGTAGTTTCAATTTACTTATGAATCTTAAACCAATTTAACATAAATTCAGCTAAGTTCGACTAAATTATAAATAAAGATAGTAGATTTAATTGAAATTCTAACAGTTGACCGAAGGCTGGCACTAGAACGACGAGCAAGCGGGCGCGAAACGAGGAAGTTCTAATTCATTTGCATTACTTCGGAAAAAGTTTTCTAAATGTTTTGACGTACATTTTGCAATTTTTCTGCTATTTTTATAAATTAATAATGATATCATTTTATGACTGATGTGAGGAATAATTAATTTAGTGATTAGCGATGGGAATAGACTTAAAATGATGCTATTTTGTCTGACTCATTCAGTCTCATCCTTCACCCTTCTTTAGACAATATTCCTTTCCTTATCAGTCCCTCTCATCATTTCCTCTCCGTTGATTACTAACAAAGAATTGATCGGACGAACGCCGAGAAACCGCCCGTCGGCAGCCGCTCGGAAGCCGGGCGCCAGTTTCCTGGCGTTCGTCCGGCGTTCGCATGGCATTCGTCCAGCATTAGGGAGGTGCCGGATGAACGCTGTGCGAACGCCGGGAAACTGCCGCCCGGCTTCCGAGCGGCTGCCGGCGGGCGTTCGCCCGGTCAATTTTTCTGAGAGGATATTCAAAAATCACGTCATTTCGTCCCGTTTCCCTTCCAAGTGGCTCACTATTTCGCTCCAAAATCGATTTCTAATTGCGAAATGAATTTCGACTTCTCCAATCAATAATTTACGTATTTGGGCTTATCCTGATCAAGCAAATTCCTTTCCCTGATCGACTTTTTCTTCCCGAGCATCATCTCTTTCCCCCTTGCGCCTGTCAACATGCCACTCTCTCATTGCGGGTTACTGTAGCCTTTCCCATTTATATTGCTCGTAGGCCGCTAGCTTTTCCTTAATATTTGTACATTTGCCTTTCCTGGTTCGCTTTACATTCGTAAATGGATGAAGTTCAAGATTCAAAATCTTAATTAGTTGATGTATTTTAAGTTCCCATCATCATATCTCGACTAATTGCAATAAATAATGAATATCTGGATCTTCATTATATTTTGAAACATATATTTTCTAAAAGTTATTTCTAATCGATACTGAGCATAAGATTCTTTTGCGAATTTATCATAATCTAAAGACAAGTTCTGAATTTTATTCTAAAAAATTTACCCTAATAATTCCTATGATCTTTCGCGATAAATTTAAGATAATAGTGCGCAATTTCTTCACTGATTACTTGAATTGCCTGAAACCGCTGATAATTTTTATCAATCCTGTTGCCCCAAGTGTATATTTATTTGTTAATTGTTTATCGTTGTCATTTATCAGTTAATATTATTATTGCCATACCTCGCGCATGGCGTTTATCTTCTAGTGCCGTATCTGAAAATCTACACGGCGGTGTACTGCCCGTCGTTATCATATCAGAATCAATCAAAACCCGTCTTTAATCATAGCATCCCGACTCCACAATAAAAACATAAATAAATCATCAAAATAGCTTTGAAACCAAGATAATTAGCATAATTATGTTAATTATCGATTAAATTAGTCATCTTATTAAGAAAGAGTTGAAAATTGGTACAGTAATTATGAGCAAACCATGATTGGCTGAGAGTTTTAGGCACGCCCAACACACTTTGGACTTTTGGTGAAAATCGCCACCACAACCGCACCGCATTGCAGACCACTTTCCCCTCCTTGTCAGTCTCTCTCCATTGATTAGTTCTGTTTATAATCAGCTCTCTTCAAATGTATGCATCGCCCAAGCTCTTCTATCTAATTTGCCTTGATTCAGTAAAATCCTCTTCATAAAATGAATAAATGACTTTGGATAATTAGTTTCTAGTTATATTATAATGAAGCATTGCATAAGTACTATTGATTGGAAAGAACGTCGATATTCAAAATGAAATCATTCGTCTCGCTTCTCTTCCACGTGGCTGACTATTTCGCTCCAAAATCGATTTCTAATTGCGAAATGAATTTCGACTTCTTCAATCAATAATTTACGTATTTGGGCTTGTCCTGATCAAGCAAATTCCTTTCTCTGATCGACTTTTTCTTCACGAGCATCATTTCCCTTTCCCCCTTTCGTCTGTCAGCATGCCACTCTTTCGAGTGTTCTCTCTTCTTTCCCTTTGCGTCTGTCAACATACCACTCTCTCATTGCGGGTTACTGTAGCCTTTCCCATTTATATTGCTCGTAGGCCGCTAGCTTTTCCTTAATATTTGTGCATTTGCCTTTCCTGTTTCGATTTAAATTCGTAAACAGATGAAGTTCAATATTCAAAATCTTAATTATTTTGATGTATTTTAAGTTCCCATCATCATATCTCGACTAATTGCAATAAATAATGAATATCTGGATCTTCATTATATTTTGAAACATATTTTCTAAAGTTATTTCTAATCGATACTGATCATAATATTCTTTTGTGAATTTATCATAATCTAAAGATATTCAGAATTAGATTTTTTTTAATTTGCGTATAACCCCTGCTAATTATCGCTTGAATTAGTCATCATATTGTGCAAGAGTTGAAAGTCGGTACAGTAATCCTGGGGAAACCATGATTGGCTGAGTTTTAGGTACGCTCTGGAACTTTGGTGAAAATCGCGACCGCAACCGCACCGCATCGCAGGCCACTTCCCTTCTTATCAAACCGTCTCTCTCATCATTTCCTCTCGCTGATTGGAAGGAACGCTTATATCCAAAAATGGATTCATTCGCCTCGGCTCTCTCCTACATAACTCGTTATTTCTCTACGACATCGGCCTCGAACCGTGTAATGAGTGACTCTCTCGCCGATCAACGGTAATTTACGTTTTGAGCTTTGTCCTGATCAAGCAAATTTCTTTCCCTGATCGAATTTTTATATTTTCCCATCTTTTAGAAGATCAGACCAGTCAGGGAGAGCAATGGAGGAAGCGAAAATAGCCCTTGTGAACACGTCCAGTGACTCGGAGGATGGGGGAAGTGACCAGAACCAGAAGAATGCGACCAGCAGTTTCAAGAAAGCACTATTTTGGACCGTAGTCTGCATTCTGGGTAAGTTTCATTAAACTAGAAAAAAAACAATGTTTTTCTATAACAGTTCGGTGAAATTTCGAAATGTCAATAGAATTGCATCATTTACTGTTTGAAGTCTGACCTCTTCAAAATAGATGCTAACCAAAATGAGCATAATTAAAGATGGTCACAATCATATAAAATTTTAGCGGTCGTACTTGTGGTGATACTACTCATCGCCCTCTACTTGAATGTTAACCAGGCTGTTTCCCAGACCTCCAAGAGTTCGTAGGTAGGTATCATGAAATCTCCTGGATGTTATCAAAAATTATCAGATCAAACTTAAGAAAATCGTGTCATAATGGGTTATAACTAAGCTCTTTCTAAGAAAAAAAGATTCTATGGGCGATTGATGAGTAATGATGACCATTGGATCCATTAGCATTCACCGACCAAATATTTTTGAAGTTTTGATAAATCCTCAAAATTTTTCTAACTTGGTTGTACAACAGGGATAGGCCGGAATAGACTTTTGAAAAAATTCGGAACCAAAATCGAATTTTTTCGAGAGGCCGGAGCCGATATCGGAATCGGAAGTTCCGATGCCCATTCCTGTTGTGCAACCGTATGATGACATTTAATTGTTTCGCAACATTGGTATTCATTATTGTTTCAGGGTGAGTCACGAAGGGTACGTAGCGTTGCGCACCAAAAATTTCGGTGCGCAACGCACGCCCCCCAGTCACGAACAAAAAATATTAAAATTTCGCAAGGCATGGGGGCGCGTTCAGACTTCGTTCAGCGAACGTGGGCAAGGGGAAATAGCGCGCGAAAAAGAGGGCAGAGGAATCCAGTGAGACTTGTAATTGATAGACCAGACCATGATGGAAGAGCGGCAAATCATCCCCGTACAACAATTAGTCAAACAATAAGCCATAAGAATTTTCAAAGTCGTATGAACATGAGAATGTTTGCGGGCTATTTGGAGGGCAAGCGAGAAGATGAAGAATACGCAGTCTATTTAGACGAGTTTCAATCAATGTGATTATGTTAAATTCGATGAGAGAATAAAGAAAAACGAAATAAAATAAAAATAATCGCTAAATGAAAAATGTCGTCGACGCGCATCCGAGGCTCATAGGAAGGAGGTGGAGAAAGAAATGCTCCTTTTATTTGGTTTGAACTGATCAGTCATTATTCACAATACTAGGAGAGAAATTGCACCAATAATGCGGGGATAACGGGGATAACGCGAGAGCAACGCGGCGATTATACAACGATCCCTCTCCTTTTTCTCCTACTGCTGCACAATCGCCGCATTATCACAGAATCTGTTAGGTAGAGATTAGGCAGTTCCCAAGCTTCGTCCCTTGCAAAAATGCGTTTTTGATTAAAAAAAAAGCGTAGTGTTAGGAATGAAAAATTTAGGAAGGAAGTGTCCTTCAAACTCCGAATGTTAAAAAAAAAAAACCCTATCTAGATCAATGATACATCTGATAAAACGGTTCTGCGCAAAAAATCAGCGCATAAATTTTGTCTACAAGCTGAATTTTTAAAGAATTCTTTTAATTTTGAATTTGCAGGATGGCTCGTCAAAGCCTCACTCAGCACCTTCTAGTGTGGACCCTTCGCTTACCCCTTTATCTTCTCCAATTTTTATTTTTCAATTCGATTCCGCAACAGCTGTTTCTCTCTAAAAAAAAATATCCCTGAAATTTGTTATCATAATTTCAACTTTTCTCAATCATAATAAAACTTTTGTGAAAATGTCATATTTCAACATAAAATGATGATTCACTTTATTGCAATTACTCCATCAAATTTGAGTTGAATAGCGTCATGAAAGTAAACACAAATGAAGATTAAATGACTAAATGATTAAAAATGACTATACTTGGTATTGGTACTATCGATGATTTATAAAGCCTCATTATTCATAATGAAATCGATAAAAATAGTATTTAACATGTTTGTATATTTGAATATCTTCTTGTAAAATTGTTAATAAAATTAGCAAATTCCGCGAAAAGGTCCTTCTCTGATAACAAATAAAACAAGACAACAAAACTACCCATCTCATTTATCAGAGATGTGCTGCTCTACCATTTGACGGTATAGACTTTCCCTTTCCAGTAATGCAGAAGGAGTGTCGCATTCGACCACTTCTCCATTTTCTAGCACTATTATCCTACAAGAAAATGTGTCAAAGTAGTGTAATTTGTAATAAGACTCGCCTGTCACAAGAGTTTACGTTATTCAATTTATGCGAAATTACAATTGTCGTTGAATTTTTGAAATGCTCTCGAATAACCTAAAGAAAATATGAATAGTGAAAGTTATTTTTGCAAAGTTAATTTATGAAAAATTGAATGAGTAATTGTATACCTGTTGGATGATAAGTTCTGTCTGATGATCGATTGCGGCTGTCGCTTCGTCTAAAATCAGAATCTGCCCTCCTTTCAGAAGAGCTCGGCAAATGCACAGAAGCTGCTTTTGTCCAATGCTGAAATATGAAATAATGCATGAATCAGTTGATGAGTTTTGGAACATGAAAAGGGTGAATCGAAATAATATGAAATTTAAAAAGGTATTGGTGATTTTCAAACAAGTTTTTAAGAGAACAAATTTTTATAACATTTAATTTAAAAAATTCGTCAAATAATTTACCGCTAGAAGTTATAAAGAAGAAAACTTTCAACCTAAGTCCTTTGCCTCCCTCCTCGATAGGCCAGAGCAGCCCATTCGGGTTGTTGGAGACAATGTCCTTGAGCTGACAGGCCTCCAGAGCCAGCCACAGATCGCTGTCGGCAAACTGACACAGCGGGTCCAGGTTGAATCGAATTGTGTTTGAAAACAGCACTGGGTCCTAAAATCGCTAAACAAAATTCTTTCTTAGTCAATAATAGTTGGAATTATTCGAAAAAAAGAAAATTATCCATGAAATGAACGTGAAATAATGAATTGCCTGTGGAACGACAGAGATCCTCGTTCTCAATTCGTGCAACCCCAGTTCGGCAGTGTTAACTCCATCGATGTAAATGTCGCCAGATTCGCCTTTGACAAGTCGGAGCAGACTCATCACGAATGTTGATTTGCCTGAAATATTTCATTCCTGCTATCATTTTTAAATAGTTCTGATCAAAGAATAATTAGTTAATTGTTGATATACAGAAGAAAATAGTCTATCAAAAGGAAAAATAGACATTTTCGTTATTTAAAATTAACATAATCCTCTCCTACCTGATCCAGTCCTTCCAATAACAGCAATCTTCTCTCCTTTGTTAATGTGAATGTCGACATCTTTCAGCGCGTGATGATTTCCGTACCGAACATTCAGTCTAAAGTTCTCAAAGTAATGATGAAGATGTTAATATTGCTTTTGCATACTTCTTGATTTCGATTTCTCCGCTATGAGGCCAGGCATCAATTAGAGGATATTCTGAACTCCATTCGTCCTGTAACAATAATTTCAGTGAAAAGATAAATCATCGTTTGGTGAAAATATATTTAGCTTCGAGAATTCTATATCTGAAGAATGCAGCGATTCTTTGATTAAAAGTAACTGAGTTTGCTTATTTCAAATTGTAAAAGGGTATATATAGAAGGCATACTTCTTGCGGCAATTCGTGATATTCTTTGATCCGCTCGACGGCAACCACATTCGCCTCCGTTTGACCCAGAATTCGAACGGAAAAATTCATCAAATCAGTCAGCTAAATCAATTAGGGTGAAATTAAATAACGAGCACGAAGGCTTACACTCAATAGATACGCAGCACAGAGACCGACTTCTCCAGCTGTGAGATAACCTCGGTCGTTGAAAAATGCTGCCATCGAAATACAGAATAGCACCTGCAACTGGATAAAATTAATGTGAAAGAGAGGAAAGATACAATACAATACGGATTTGCTCTGGGTACTGATTTGATCGAAATAGAGGGTATTTTTAAAGCTGATCTTCATGATTTGAATCTTTACATTTTTATAAACTTTAGCGTAATTAATCCGAACCGATTTCAATATTAATGTACTACTTATCAATTCTTCGTAAAATCTACAAGGTCATGCATGCTGAAATGAATTTTTCTTCACTTTCGAAAGGTAGAAGAGAGGCGTAAGTTATAGAAAAGAGACAAGCGAAAATGGATAAAACTGCACTCATTGTAAAAGCAACAGAAATAACGAAGAACTGATGCTGTAAAATTTGATTTGTCAAAATTTCGGATATTGAAGAAAACAATCGTTCATTAATGATTTCAACAAAAAAAAACGTACTAGAAGATTTCCCAGCAGCTCGAGTCTGACAGTGAGCCAGCAGTAGCTGGCAGGTTGCAGAATGCGGCACCTGACATATTCATCGACCACCTCGCAGAAGGCAATGACTGTGTTCTTGAGTCGTTGAAAGGCTCGAATCGAGGAGGCTCCCTGGATGTTCTGCGAGAGCACTGACAACAGGTTCGATCGCTGCTGGCTCTCCAGTCTCCTGATTTGACGGACTGAGGGGATGAAGAATTTCTGGAGACAGATTTGATAGATAGAGGGAGATTTAGAATAGGAAGATGTACCAAAAGAAAAAAGTAGAGTATGGCGAATGGCACGGAGAAGACAAGCAGCAGAGGAGCAGCCACACAGACGATAACTAATATCATTATTATCTGAAATCAAAGCTGTTGCTTGTTTGATCACTATCAATAGTTAAATTGGAAAAAAGATAGGAATTAAGTTAACGGATGCTCTCGCATCAATTTGTTTTCATAGCTTTAAACTTTGAAAGATCGTATTAAAATTTCTAAACTGTACTCACATTCATCAGTGTGTCAACAAGCAGACGAACATTTATGGCCAGTGAATAATCAATCGTGTCCAAGTCCTGGAAGATATATTTAAAAAAATAAACACTAGAAAAGATGTCGACAAACTTACAGCAGTCAATCGACTGAGAATCCGTCCAGAAGGCGTTTTGTCGAAGAAGGACATGGGGGCTCGAAGCAGAGAGGAAACGAGCGGTTTGTGTAGACGAACAGATGCTCGTACTGAGGCAAACGTGCACGAAATGTAGGCCAACATTGTGAATATTACTGAAAGAGAAAATGATAATTGAAGATCGCTAAATTTAAAAATCAAACATTGAATTTTCTTATGTTGGATAAGTTCTGAAGAAAATTTATTTAAAAAAAATAGAAACAAATCAGTCTGTTTGTTAACTTTCATATGGAAACGATATTTCGTTTAACCGATTTAAAGCATTATCAACTCGCTTGCAAGTATTCCAAGAGCAATATAGACATGCATGTACTGCATAGTGTGAATGGCCAGCTGTCCTTCGTTCTTTGCCTGCGCATTAACATCTGACCAAGTTGCCAGCCAGATCGAGCTCAGTGCCTGAAAATTAAACATTCTCTAAATGATGGAAGAGGAAAATAACCTGTAGAAAATATCGAATGCCAAGCAACAAAACGAATGTCAAACACCATCGATAACTCAGTGCCCTCACGTAGAGAATGTACACGCTCTTGGGAATCTAGAATTTGCCAAATAAATCTAGCGATTTTTAAGTGGAGAACGGTCACTGTGCACCCAAGTTTTTGGTACGCAGTGGCATACATCATTTCAAATTACTCACTACAACGATAATTTTAATCTCGTCACTTTCTGAATAATACAGGATTACCCAATAAGTTTTTGGAGTTTAAAAATTAGCATGAATGTTTTCTTCACTCTTTTTCAGAGATAATGAAAATAACATTGATGTTAGAGAATTCTAATCTTACATTTTCAAGAACTTTTTGAATTGCCCAATTTTCATTTCTAAATATTATCAAGAAAAGGATAGAATGAAAGCTAATATGTAAAAAAAAATACATTGGCATTTTGCAAGGAAATCACCAAACTGACCCGTCCTTCCTTGATCGGCTCGAGCGATTTCTTTTTGCTGTCCTGCGGTCTTTCAGGCTCGAACATTACCGCTTTCGGTTTCTTCTTCAGACTCATTGCTGCAATTCGTGAATCACAATTTCATTCCTCAAATCTCCTGACCTCTCAAACTCTTGCCGATTTCCTCTTCAGTTTCTCGTTTCTTCTTCATTTCAGAGAACCATTCGTTCCTTTCGAGCAAATCATTGTACTTTCCCGAGTCAATAATTGCTCCATCTAAAGAATGATTTCAAAATGATAGTCCATTGTCATACCTTTCATGATGTGAATGCAATCGGCGTATTTTGTGAAATGAATCAAATTAGTGACGAGGATGACCGTCTTTTTCGCGAGAATTCCATTGTTGCCCAGTGTCTTCTCGTAGATAGTCCTCGCGACTGGAGCGTCCAAATTGGCGAATGGCTTGTCAAGAAGATAAATGTCGCAGTCCTGGAAATTTGTAGTAAAAAGTGCATATCTTGGAATGATCAGATCATATCCTTGAAAAATTACATAGCTAACCCATTACTTTCTATAAGATGAAAATTTTCCATAAATTAAAAATCGGTAGTGAATAAAGCAATTATTCTCAATAATTTCTTTCTGCAACTTCAACTGTCGATTACCTGATAAAGTGCTCTCGCCAATGCCAGTCTCGCCTTCTGCCCTCCGGATAATCGCAGTCCCTGAAAGTCATTTGTAGGAATAGTTTGTAAGCACTCTTATATCAAATTGTCAAATTGTGCCTAAGATAATTTATGAGCAAAGTGAGAAAGGCAGTTTGGAAACGACGTAATATTCGAATGGCGTAATGCGAAATGACGAAATGTTTCCTTTTCTTACACAATTCCTACTTATCGGTTACTATTGTGTTTCGTTATCTTCGCATTTGTCAAGTCAGGAAAGTATCTTGATTTCGTCATTACGCCAAATTCAGGTCTCCAGCAAAAATTTGAGAATTCAAAAATATATGCAGATTCAAAGTAACTTACATTTTCTCCAACGACAGTAGCGTCGCATCTCGGCAGAGCGAAAATGTCCCTCCGAAAGTCGGCAGCCATGACAACCTTGTCGTAGAGCTTCTTGTCGAAGTCCAAATCATAGAGGACGTTGGCTCTGATCGAGGTATTCATTATCCAGGGGATTTCTGGCAGATAGGCTGTCGATCCGACGACAACTCGCTCACCCGCAAGCACTTCCAGGTCACCTGAATAGGAAAATTCGTCACGGATCAGAACCTTTTCTAAAATACTCCAATTTACCCAGTATAGCAGACAGCAGAGTGGATTTCCCAGATCCAAATGGACCGACAATTGCATGAAATTCGCCTTCCTTCACTTTAAAGTCAATCTGAAAACTCGCATCTAAAATGATGAATTAAATGTTGACTGATGGGAAACTGACATAAAAATATTTCCAAAATAATAAATCGAGTACAATAAATTGCACATCTATTTTATCAGAATTTGTATCGTATTTGAAAAAAAAAACATTAAACCATTACATCTCGGAGATTTTCCTTCATTTTTCCCCAGGAAAGAGTTGCGTTCTCGAAGAACACAGTCGCCTCATATTCGTCTGTCTGATACTTGGACTTCTTGATGGCTGTCACAGGCAGTTCTTGTTCAGAGAGGAATGCATTTAGACGCTTCGCACTTACTATTGCCTGAAATAGGTGCACTTACTGTCGAAAAATATCTTCTTTATGGAATAAAAATCCTGCTGACATAAGTAACGTGTGGGATCTTGGTTTTGGTTCCGAAAACGTTCAAAACTCGAGCTCCGTACACGTCCCTAACCCGCATAGATCGAAGTAAAAGAATATGAGTCAGCTGGCTCGCCTTGGTCAGAAAATGAATAGTCGGAGCGATGTTGATCACAGGCCTGCGGAGCAAGTTGAATAGACTCAAACCGACGAATGCGATTTGCGGGGAGAGCACATTTTGATGAGAGCTCAGGATGAACCACGTGAAACATACAATTGCTACCTGAAGAGGAATGAAGTATTGATTGAGTGAAAGGAAGAAATACCAGAAATGGAGCAGAGGCGTTGATGCTGTTTAGGACTCGTGCAATCATCGTGGCTGCGCGGAGACAGCGAATTTCGGCCTGAAAGATTAAATTATTCTTTTTCCAAGTTTTTTCAGCATTCAATTCAATGCATATTGTCTAAACTTTATTAGTAATTTATGGAGGTGAATTTCAAGGAATTGTATCATTCGTAAATAAATCTCATTTACAACAACTAAAAATAATCACTGCAAAACGGTACGTATTATCAGTTTTAAATTCATTTCCGAAAAAATGAACTGATAAAATTGCTCATTTTCTTACCTTCCGCAATCGTTCGATCTCCTTTTGCACGGCCTCTTCCCAGGCATACAGCTTTACAACTCGGATTCCATTCAGCACTTCTTTCGTGAACGTTATTCTCTTGTCTTTGTGACGCATTTGTTGCTGCTGAAAATGATAGATAATTGTCGGGAATGTTTAGAAGTGGCAAAGTACCTGGAAATATTTTATGAATTTAGAAGCGAAGAAATTGATCGGGATGTAGCAAAGAACGGTAATGATGAGCCCGAGCACTGGGATGCCGATGGCCACATACACGAAGATGATCACGAGGATCGCCTGCAAATGAAGGATCTAGAGAATATAGATGCGTTTTTGGAAAGGAAAAATCTACAAACGTTAAACCTTCATAATTAAAGTACAGCTGAATGATATGGAAAAACAAGCATGGGAAAAATTTCAAAGAAAAGAAAAAATAGGAAATTTTATTAATGATCTTTCGCAAACTCACTTCCAATGCAATGGCCCAGGAATGATGCACGAAAGCGAGCGCGTTTGCAATCGCTTCTGTGTCGACTGCAACCAAATTGGTGATTCTGGCTGAAGGCCATTGGGAACGGGCAGCATCCGATATTCGAAGACTCTGCAAGATTGTGAATAAAGCAGGAAATAGCGATTGTCGAATACTTTTCTTTGAATTGTGTTAGTAAGCAAAGAAGAAATCAGCACTGCATCTTTCCCGACCATGTAATTGTGGGCTGCTGAAATTAAAAAGGTACAAATACCAGGGATGAGCCAGATTTTTAACGATTTTCTCATCCTCGCCCCACGAGAAAAGTTTACTACCCGTTCCCGTCCGTCCTAATTTTCGAATTAAAAAAATTCGATGTAGAAGTGGCAGAAATGAGAAAATTTTTGACCCGTCCTCAACTCGTTCCAAAAACCGAATTTTGCTCACCACTGCTAAATACAAATTGAGCAACTAACCATTGAGGAAGGACTTGATCTGCGAGACGAAGAATAGCAGAATTGCAAGAACCAGGCTTCGGGCGAAGGGGTCTTCTGTCGAAGCAGAATCGATTAGGAAACTGAAGAAAATCGAGTGAAAGTAGAAATAACTAATCATTTTTCACGAAGCTCGGGTAAACACAAAATTCAAGGTTCAAGGTTATCATATAACTCTAGGAAACGAAAGTTTTCATCCGAAAACTATCGAAACGAGTAGGAATTTTCTTAAAAGTTAGAAATACAAACCTGAGGAGAATGGGATTTAGGAAAGCGAGGAGAATGGCGATAAGTCGAGTGACGAAGGCCTTCAAGAATGACCACCAGAAATGGAGCAGCAGAGACACGCCAATGTTCACCGCTTGGCCTGAAAATCCACAAGTTTCGGAGAAATAAAACAATTCATACCGATTTTCCAGTTTTTGAGCAGATTTAGTGAGCGATGATTCTGTCGAATCGGAGTCAGATCATCATAGACCAGATTTGTCCTGAAAGTATAGCATTTAACGCTGAAACGAGATAAATAAAAATTGCAAGAAGTGAGAAAACTAGTCATAAAACTTCATGAAGGATATTCAATTTTTTTCATTCACTCGAAATTCACGGAATCCCTGCTATCTAAATTTCGTTTGACAAACATATCTATTTCCAATATCCATCGTTTTTCTTTAGATGAAAATTACGTTTTGTTAACACGTGAAGGAAAAAATGATGAAAAATCAACCTGTATGCCTTTGTGAGAAGTGGAGACAGCCACAGGACGAATAGACGAGAGAAGAAGTTGATATGAGGATCGAGAAGTCGGGCTGAAGAGACGGGGACTGTCGCCACTTCAGAGAGCACCTTGCCCTGGCGAGATGTCTGTCGAGACAGATGTATAACTCAAATTCAGTCATTAATAAATGAGCCCAATTAGATGGAACTTACCGTTCATCCTGACGAACGGTGATTCGATCGATAAACAGTCGATCAATCAAGAAAATTGTTCATCCACACATTCAGAAAACGGACAAATTTGCGGGCAAACAGAATCTCCCAATCGCCCCCAACCAATCAATGAATGAGTCGAATCAGTGCATCAGTCATTCCCCCTTCTCACAACCAGACTAATCCCCCACTTTCTGCTGTTTTGCATAATGCAACTGCAGTCAATCGCACTCAATTTCGTCATCAATGCGCGTAAATAGAAATGAAGAACTCACTCGAGCACAGGAATACACATCTCTTCAAGGGCTCGATAAAAGGGATGTGCCAGAACCGTGATTTGGAAAACCGTAATAGGATTCGGTCAAATCACAGCGATTCTTCGTTAACAGTCAAAATAGCAATTACTCTGCCTGTGAACAAATTCTTCTTTTCTGCGTCTCTTCAGCACTGTTCATTTATAAACATAACCAGCATCGCGCGAAATTGACATCTTCGAATTTCTCGATTCTTTCTTCAGAATCCTGAATGCTTCCTCTCCCTTCAACATTATTCGCTTATTCTTTCTATTAGCGGGGAATCTTCGTAAACAGTTAAAAATTTGTGGAATTGAAGAAAAGTTGCTCAAAACGCCGTAATTTCGGTAAACTGCTGATCCTGGCATTAGTTTTTTAAAGCTTACAAATACGGCGCGAATAGGGAAATTTCAACGATAAAAAATACAAATCGAGAAAAAATGAGAGCGAAACAACCACTTTGCATTAGTCTTTTCCGTTTTTTACCGTTTGAGGGCCCAAAATTTTTATCGATTTTCAGGTCGAATTTTGCGGAAATTGAGTGAATTTCTGTGGATTTCGGACCAAATCGATGTCGAAAGAGCGAATCGGCCTGATGGATGCAAACGGCGGGTCTGCAGAGACGGGCAGAGGCATGGATGAGACAGGAATGGCTGGGTGAGTGAAGAAATGAAAAATTGGGAACAATGCATTAATTTGCAGCGGGTTCGCCGAGTCCGTTGAGCAGAAGATGGACGCGGTGAGGGACTGGTTCGCTTCGCACTGTTGCGGGTTCGTCAAAGAGGTTTGCCCTTCTTCAGACTTTGGACTTTTCAACCAGGGGTGTATGTAAATGAAATTTTAAATTTACGTACACCCGTTTTCAACCATGAAAAGTCGTTATCATCTCTCACCCCGCTATAAGAGATGGTAAACTATCCCAATCAATTTTGTATTACTATCTAATATGCGAGTTCAAAAGTCTCAAGTCTGCCTTCCGCCAACTCTCCATGCAATCATTAAATCCCTGTGTTTGCAGATTCCCTCGATGCTTTTCCTCATCTTCCTGTGTCTCTTTCTGGCTCTGCTCCTCTCTCTCGTCCCCCTTCTCTTCCTTCTTTTCGGTCCCGTAGCCCCTGAATCACAGCCGATCGTCGACATGAAGGTACGACACTTTGCAACGAGATTTTCCTGACAAACTATGTTCTCTCACTCAAAGTCAACCAAATTCCTATCTTCAGGTGGTGCGTTCCGGTCACAAATTCCCCGTTCCTGACCGAATCGACTCGTCGTGGATCCCCCAGGGCGACGCAGAGGACGAGTACGGAGGCATTCCCTTCATTCACTACTTCCCAACCAATGTCTCCGACTGCGTGGGCTTCGGATTCAGCTGCACTAATGATCCGGTTAGTTTGGGGAAAGAAGCGTGAAGATTAGGATTCTGTCAAATGTCGATTGTTTATCCGAGTAAATCTACAAATATGGCCTTTAATTATCATGGATATGGATTGATCATTAGAGAAAATATTCATGTTGAAATTCTCAAAAAGTTGAATTTAGCACAGCTCATGTTTTTTTTGTTAAATTGAATAGTCCATTTCAGCACATCGTGATCAGTTCCTCGCTTCGTTGCAACGGAAGGGCCGACTGCAAAGACGGGTCTGATGAGAATTTCTGTCTCTGTGAGTCAAATGCTTCATTATAAAACATGTTGGTGGGTCGGAATTTTGCCATCGATCTCGCGCGATTAGAGTCAAGACCAACATTTCTATAATCAAATTGCCTTTCTGTTTGCAGCCTGCCAGTCTCCCTTCTCTTGCCATTTGGACGACTCCTCGCACAATCTGATCTGCCTGAATGGCGCACAACTCTGCGATGGAATCGCCCACTGTCCGGACAAGTTTGACGAAACCTTCTACTGCAGTATGTCTTGCATAATTTATTGACTCACAATTTGTATTAAAAATTACAGATTGGCAATAACCTTTCTTTGAAAAAACAAATGATGTTTCAATTTTACAGGATCGGAATGCAGAGAGGGCGAGCACAAATGTGGAGGACAGAATCTGTGTCTGCCGCAGGAGGCCCTGTGCAATGGAGTCGATGACTGCAGGGACGGGTCTGATGAGAAGAATTGCGAAGTCTGCATTCAGGGAGCCAAGGTGAGAAAGTAAATTGGAGGAAAGAATGAATGATTTCTTCTAGATGTGCAATGGAAGAGAGTGCGTGGCAGCTAGCAAATTGTGCGATGGGAAGAGCGACTGCGAGGATGCAAGTGATGAAAAGGTTGGCAAATCATTTGAATTATAGAAAACGACATTCTATATTAGAAACTTTTGAAATCAACTTTCTTTGCAAAACCTTATTTGATTAAAACTGCTATCTCCGAGTTCAAATTCGGAAAATCAGATTGTTCCAAATGACCCCTTCTTGTTTGGTATTCTCCGTATTCTTGTTAATATCATTGTTGAAAAATGGCTAGAGCATGTTCAAGAATTTATTTTATTTTGCAGGACTGTGACTGCCGTGCGTGTTCGAGCTCTGCAGTGATTCTCTGCGACGACGGAACTTGCCTGTCGCGAGAGCGAGTCTGCGATGGCCGCTCAGACTGCAGCAATTCGATGGACGAACAGAACTGTCCTGGGTCCTGTATGGACATTAAAGAGGTAGGGGAGATATTAATGAGATAAATGTATTGGAATTAGCAATTATGAAAAACGAAGTTGTGATCAAAAGGTTAGTGAATCAATCTTCCGTCTTATCAAATCGAATAAAAATGATGTATTCCTTGCGCCGTTCTTGATTTTCAATCAACTTATATCCAACTCGTAACTTATCAATGTTGCAGACAGAAATGGTGCGTTGCTCGGACTCGCGTTTCTACCCGCTGGCCGAAGCGTGTCGCGGCGAGTTGTCGCAATGCGCCTCGAACTGCCCGAGCTGCCATCCAACGGCTGCCTTCGCTTGTCGCAAAGAGCACAAATGCATCCAGCAGAGCATGGTTAGAAATGATTGATTTTTCTAGAACTAATTACTACAATTGACTGGCAATGGTTCTGCTCTTTGTTAAATCACTCAGTTCGAAAAAAATACTTCGAGTGATGATCAATCTATTCTCCTCTTCAGGTGTGCAACGGCATCCCCGACTGCGTGGGTGGAGAGGATGAAAGGGACTGCGACAGAACTTGTGATGTGAGTTGTTCAATTTACTATTTTAGTGGAATAACTTTTCTGATTTCAGTTGGGAAATTCGTTCAAATGCGCGCGCAGCAACAAAAATAAATGCATTCCGGCCGAGCAGCGCTGCGATGGAATTTGGCACTGCGAGGACAAATCTGACGAGATGAATTGCAGAGAGGTGGGGTTGATGAATCGAGGAAATGACACCTCTTCATTGATTTGCAGTGTCCCTTGGAGAACACGTTCATGTGCGACGGCAACTGCCATCCCGACTGGATGCGCTGCGATGGGTTCGCCCACTGCGCCGATGGAAGCGACGAACTGAGCTGCACTTGTCAAGGTGAGTTGAAAATGATTTGAAGAAAAGTTATCCAAAAATTCCCATTCAGACTGCCTGGGCTCCCACTCGAACACTTACATGTGCCAAACGTCGGAGAGATGCATGCGTCGTGACGAGGTTGATACTTCCATAATATCTTGTAGAAGACTTGAAAGTGACCTTCAAATTTGCAGGCGTGCCTGCCGTACTCGACCTGCCCGAACGCGACTACAGTCGACAAGGCCTACTGCGCTCGTCTGGCTCTGCCTTCCTACTTCTTCTCGTAGAACGACCAATTCCTCTGTTAATTCATCGTCAGATAGACGGGCATTTCACATCAACTTCTCTGCAAAATTTCGATCTCTTTCAATTTGTGCATCGTCGCATTGCATTATATTTTAAATTTGTTAGAATTTCTTTTATCTTTCATTGGTTCTTGTAAAATTACACTTCAAATTCAACAAATCGATTGGATTATGACTATTCACTCGCACTCTTCTCCACAGTTCGTGATACTTTCAGCATGTTGCTTTTATCGTTTTCAGGTTGGATTTTTATCTGCAATTTCGATTTTTAAAATATTTTTTATTCAAATAAATGCTGATGGTTTCTAAAATTAAAAAAATGTTTATTTACCGAGTCGTACTCTCTGAGAAAATATCTTTAATTTCTCTTTGGTTTTTACATTTATTTCTGAATGAATAGTTTCCTTCCTCAAATCTTTCAAACGTCGTATTTTCGTTATGGAAGTGTAAGCAATGTTTTTCTCACTCCCCTCAAGTCTATGCCGCGCATTTGCAGGCGGGCAACATGACTTCTTGCATCAGTTTGTGCCGCATAACGTTTTGAAAGTTTTCACCATCCTTACCGCCCCTTCATTTAGATCGGTAAAGTGCGCGTGATTTATGCCCAAGAGTGAGTGGGCATTTCTACGCAAGGGACTCCCATTTGTGGCGATCGTTTTGGGCGGCGCTTACACGATCCACTTCTTCCAGCAGGTCAGGTACGACTTCCGACAGGTCCAACAGCAGAAGGACAATCTCGAGGAAATTGTGAGTCACATTTGATATTTCTTGAAATTTATTTGAATCGCAGAAAAGTAGTAGTTAGTTTTGACCGGCTTAATCGACTCGGTCATGTGAGATTCTTTCCAGAATTTATTTTTATTGTCTTCTCTTGTAAAACTTTCCCCTGAAATATATTTAGCAGATTCAGAAACCCGTATTCTATCGATGGACATTTCTTTTGCTAATATTTTTATTAAAAAACGTTCTCGCAAAAAGATAATTAATAAAACCTTTACGGACGATATATTTTGAAAAAACATCGTACCGAACTCGGAATGGAAGTACCGTCATATTTTGAAGTTCAATGTGAAGAGATGTATTATAGATCAGTTCGTTCACTTTCAAAAATACAATACTCGGAAGAGTTTTAGAAAACCAATTATATTTTTTTCAGCGAAGCAGCCTCGAAAAGGGTGGCGTGAAAGTGAGAAAGAACGTGACTCTCGAGCAGATCTACAAGGCAAGCAGAAATGAATGATTGAGTGACTTTGGGGGAAAAAAGGAGTTCAGGAAGTGGCTGAATTGGACGCGGACAACTGGGAGAACGTCAGAGGGCCCAGGGACAACGAGGACAACGTCCAGTACAAACAAGCTGTGTAAGTGAAATTTTCATTATGATTAAAATCAGTATTTAAAAAAATATATATATTCAGTCGTTTTGAAGAATGAAATTCTTCAATTCATTTCATTTTCTTATTATAATTGTTATTTAGAGTTTTACTTGAACCCTTTTTATTTGTCGACTATATTAGCCAGTATAACGATATAAAATATTTATTTGTTAAAGCAGTAATGTGAGTTTAAATTTTATCAATTTGCAGAGCTCGTCAGCAGGAAATAGCAGAAAGAAAACAACAAGACAGGAAGAAGACTCTTCTACGGGAACTGGAACAGAAACAGCAGGAACAGCAGCAACAGAATCAGGGCTAGACATGGGAGGTAATGAGGGAATTCTCCTTGGTTCAATATATATTCTGTACTTTCAGCGTACACCTCGAATTTGTTCAGTCAAGGTGAGCGATACGAAGAAAGTGAGAGTGAAAGTTCCTCCGAGGACGAAGCTGCTCTTGCTCGCTCCCCTAACAATCGTAAGCTAGCCCTCTCACTTTCGCATTTCTTTCTTCTAACCTGTCATTTCCAAATATCAAAGCTCCGTAAGTATATGCAAGACGGTAATTTGCGATTCCAATTTTTTTTTCAGAAATCAATCTGATTACTAATATTTTCGAAATACGAGAATGTGTACAGTTCAGATAATGATTTTTGCACCCACATTCACGAAGCACTTATCCTTCTCCAGTAGCTTTTTTTCTTAGCAGAGCTCCAGTAGGAAGCTGCCAGTGTTTCACGAATCTGCACTTTTCTCGTTTGCTTTACTAGACATCTGATATTATTATTTTTGCTGGGAAAAATCACTATCTTTTCATGTTGTTACTTCACCCAATTTAAAAGGCTAAAATTCAGGCGGCCGTTCCTATAAAATGGTGTTCGTTGCGAATACTTCTCTGAAAATGGGAGCAGGCAAAATGGCTGCACAGGTTGGACATGCCACACTGGGAGTGTATCAGCAGGTAAAAGAGGAAGACTGAAAGATAGAACTGAAGAACGTTAAGGCAATGAGATCCGAGGCTGGAAGAGAGATGGTGAAGCACTGGACTCGAGTGGGTCAGGTGAAGATCGTCGTCAAGGGCGAAAGCACTGAGCAGCTCGTCGAACTGTCCAAGGCTTCCAACAATGCGGTAGAATTATATTTTTATCAAATATTTTGTGTGAGAAAAATGAAGAACGAATCAGATCTAATTTATGTGCGGAACAGACTTGGGACTTTTCCACCGCAACAATTCATCATTTCTCATCCTGTTAAGGACAGTAATTCGAAACTGACTGAAATAATTCACTGCATAAGGGATATTTGCGGTGGAAAACGTCCCAACGTCTGGCACGGAAAACAACAATTATTTTGAAAAATAAGACCTTCAAGCAATTTTTTCTTTCACAAAATTTAAACTGCATTTTTGTCGGTAAACATAGGGAATTATGATTTGATTTCTTTTCTGAAGCAATTTGTGAACTCAATCCTCCCTTACGAATCAGAGGTGACACGAACTTGGATTTCGACTTCGAATTTTTTGAAAATCAAACTCCAACTTCGGAAATGTCCAATCAAAGCTTCGTGCACACCCCTGTTACGAATTAAATTTTTATTTCAGGGTGTGTTCAGCTACCTCGTTGCGGACGCAGGCTACACCCAGATTCCAGCCGGCTCCCGCACAGTTCTGGCCGTGTTCGGTCCTGTCGAGCAGGTCGATGCCATCACTGGAGGCCTCAAACTTCTCTGAATCTGAACTCTCGAATGTAAAGAAATTTTCTGTCTCTACTTTTATTTTTAAATCAAAAGTGCTTACTTCATTCTACATTACAACTAGGGTCACTCTTGCATATACCAGTTGAATTTTCAAGCGGAAGCTTGACTTCGTAAACAACTTTATCATTAAGATGTTATCGTCCTCAGGATTACCAATGATTAATCAGCTTTTCTTTTACATATTTTTGGAATTCAAGAAATGTTGTTGAAGTCAACTTGTTTCGTTGAAGAATAAATTATGAAAAATAGACTAAATATAATGTTTGTAATTAGTTAGAAAGTGCTGACGTACGAAAACCGATACATTGGATAGCCGAGAATTTCTAAATGTCTGCAAGTTAGGCTTACAAAGTTGGATGAATGAGCTACAGTAATACTGTGTCCTTCCAACTAGTTGTTGTAAATGAAAAATATCGAATTTTGAACCTTTGAACGAATGACCATTTCGCGGATGTGCACTATTTAATGATACTTCGAATAGTAAGATTAGAATTTGTCGTAAAGTAATGCTCCATTCTACACCCCCAAAATGATAATTCATTCATTCAAACGTTCAAAACTCGATATTTATCATTTTCATCAAGTAGGCAAGCGCCTACAATACTATAGCTAATTTGTGCATTTTGTCAAGCTTCATTTGACTACATTCTTCACTTGCACTATCCATTCCATCTCACTATATAAAATCATTCATTTTAGCATTGAATAAAACTACTAATGTCAAGCACATAGCAACAATTGCTTGATGCTTAGGAAAATGATCTTCGTAAGTAATACTCCTGACCGAATGCACGCAATTTTCAATTGTGAATTTATTATCGAATTATCATGAGAAGGCAGTGCTAATTCGTCTTATGCTTACGCATACAGCTACTTCGTTATTACTTCTTCAGTTTTTGCGCATTTAGTTTAGTCTTTTTCGTTTCTGTGATCGATAGCTTTTGTGACCCGTTGTTATTGCCTGATTGAAAACAACAGTTTGATGCAGAATGACGCGGGTCGAAATGCAAATAAGCTGAACTGGATAGATAAGGGAAAGTATGGAGCAGACTGTTACAGAGACCAACTTGCAGGCGAGATGACCTTTCAGGACTGGTGATACAGTGCTGGAAGTACTTGAAAGAGTTCTGCAACTGCAGATACAGCCTGCAGCTATTCCTTCCATCCTCATTCAGTCAGGCTATTCAGGTCATGTCATCACTCCATTTATCATTGTCTGTTTAGGGACAAATCGATACGAAACGAGGAGCGAGGGGGCAGGCTTTTGCTCTAATCGCTTTTGGAAAATTCTCAGATAAGATTGTCACACACTGATTGCTGATTGCATTCGGGCAGGACAGGCAGAGGGAGAGCAGGGAAGACAGTTGTGAATTGCAGAGATAGGGGCATAGGGAGTGGCTCCGGCTTTCGGCTTCTGCTTCACCTCTCCATTGTCTAATTCCGCCTTCCAAATATTCGACCACGTTTCGGCATAATCCTTGAAACGACACTACTGGAAAATTGTTGCCTGAATACTGTAACAGCCCACAGCAATGCTCTACAATCTCCCCTACGAAATTTTGGCAGAGATGTACGGCTATTTAGCCTACGATGAAGCCTTCGTCCTAGCAATGACAAACAGGCGAATGAGACTAATTTGGCAGAAACTACAAAACAAACTATGGACTATGATGGACATCGACATTCTCAGGATTACTACATTCGACAAAGATGAGGTGAATTGATTGAACCTTTCTGTGCAGAAGTTCACTAATTTTTGCTCGAAACAACACTGTCAACGTTGCATTAGGTTGATAGGAGCATTCTGCAAGATGCAGTGTTTTTCCGGGTCTATTTCGGCAATTATCGTATTTATTCTAATAGAAGGACACACTCTAATAGTAGGGCACCCCAAATGCCAGAAATACCCATTACCTATTCATATCAAACTGTAACCGATTAATGAGTGAACAACTTCCCTTTCTTGACACCCGACTGATTCGCGACAGAACCTGTCAAAAATCACCCAAAAATCTTAAAATTCAATAAAATCGGAATTTTGACGATTTTTATGCACTTTCATTAAATTTTCAAACGATAATTAGTGGATTGAAGCCTTGCGGTCATTTCTAAACCAAAATTACATCTGAGGAGGTCCTGACGCTCCGATTTTATGCTTTCCCGTTGTAAAATAAAAATTTGAATACATTATTTCAAAGCCAAAACGAGCAAATGCATTAGCTTTCACTCATCTCTATCATTTCTTCCACCGATCTACGCCGCTCCCTCACTACAATGAACAAGAAATGACGGAAGAAATGATTTTAAACTATTTTCAATCATTTGGATGTATTCAAATCCTTAACGCAAATTCAGTTGACGAAAAAATGTTACAAAGTGAGAATTTGGAAGATGTTTTTCGACGTCATAACTTTCGATGGGATTATTCGTTTCGAAAACGGTCAAGTTTCAGAATCGGTAAAAATCGGGTCTTCATATGGACAAAATTTTATCCACCAATCTTCTCATTTTAAAATCTACTTGCACTCTCTAAATCTATCAACATTTGAGTGCCGATAAGACTTTACGAAATTCTTATCGAACTTTAGCTTCAATGTTGAAAATTTACGGGCTTCCGCTTCTGTTGCAACAGATGATTGCTGTTATCACGAGGTCACGTTCCGCCATTTCAGGCATTTCCCATAGCTGACATTCTCTTTCCCAAGACATGTCAGACAAAGGAAGTGAGAGTTCGAATTATGGGAAGAAAAGGAGGCAACAGGCAGTTAGGACTGCTGAATGGAGCCATGCACAATGCCATGCTCTTCAGATGCTTCTATGAAAAATGTCAGAATTAAGCATAGTAAAAGTCGAATGCATGAATTCAGACCTGCTACTTGGTGAAGATGTATATAATTCTGGATGGGAAAGATATGCAATGGCGCACAATCGAGAGATAATGACTGCTGGAATGAGGCAGAGAGGCAGCTTTTTGCAGAGCGCGACCATGAGGAGATCACTCGTAGTGTGGCAGTCGCTTGGATCCAGACATAATTCGGTTGAAGGAACTGTTCTACCCATGACTGATGAAGAAAAAGGTAATTCGAATGAGTTTCAACGATATACTAGCATCATCGTTTCCCTTCCAGAATATATCGGTTTTGACCGGAACGGTAGCCCAGTGATTGATTTACATCGTCTTTTGGTGTATTCCCACATCAAAATGATTGTCATTGTAAGTTTACTTTTTGTATTTTTACAGGACAAAGAACTGAATAGAATGAACATAGAAGCGAGCGCATCAGAGACGTAGCGCAAATCGAAATCGAAGTCGAGATCAGGAACGAGTGAAAATGGATTTTTGATCTCTCAGGAACGGAAATTACTTTCTAAAGTTCGAAATTGAAAACGGAGATGGAAATAGCTTCTCTGAATTATCGGGAACGAAATCGGAACGCAAATAGTTTTTCTAAATTTTCAGAAGCGGGAACGGAGCGAAAATCGCCAAAAAATGACAGGAAACAGTTTTCGAAACAACGAAAATTTCCGCTCGTCCCTGATCGAGATTGTAAATTTTTGGAGAGCAAAGTCGAAATCCATTTTCAAACTATCAGAAATAGACGGGAAGAATCTAAATGAGGATTGTCTGCAAAATTGACTAGGAGAGTTTCTCAGGTGTTAACTCTCGAATTGGCTAGCTTTCACATCATAGGAATAATCTGTGACGCTAATGACGGATCTGAAATCAGAAAATGCCCACGCTCGACCGTTCGGTCAGGAAGACCCGAAACCGTTTTACGCAATGGAAAAATTGCATGTGAAATTGAAATTATAATAAGTTAACATACATTATTTCTCATGGAATAGAACGATTTTCGGGCCCTTCTGACCGAACGGTCGAGTGTGGGCATTTTCTGACTTCAAATCCGTGATCAGCGCCACAAATAATTACCCCTATGGTGCGAAGATCAACCAATCGGAGAGTTAACTCCTGAAAAACTCTTAGTGAGATTGCAATCGAGGTTTATTCCAAAATATTAAAATAGTTTCGCACTTGATACACATTAATTTTCATGCTACTAAGTAGTTTACTTTGCAGATCTTCTCAAAAGTGACAATGCATAGCTATTGACAAACAAACTGAGTTTAGGTTGCTAAGGATCCCATCGAGTTCTTCAAAATAAGCAACGCGCTGAATTTCATTTCCCATTGTCGAATCGACAAGAAGATCCTCCACCTCGAGGACGTTGGCTTCATGTCCTGTCATGAACGACGTTTTCTTGCAAACGGAGATCCATTCTTCCAAAGAGGTTATCAATAGTTATTGATGCGAAAATGAGGTAACAACTTCAGGAGTCGAGGAACTTCGCATAACGGCCACGAGTTATCCTCGAATCAGAATTGGGACATTACGAACTTCGTTGAAGCCTTCTCATTTCCCCATTGAGGGTCTAAATAATCCAGCGCTCGAGAATACTGTAAGAATCTTTCGATTTTCATTCTAAAAGAGATTTATTTGATCGTTTAATTTAGAGGATTGAGATATTGAATGTAAATGAAAGTCAGTGTGCTCAACTTTGGAAAGTCAAATCGAAATATCTCAAAGTTAAAGGGGGGTATGGGGACGCTCAAAAGCTGTTTGCTGTAAATATTTCACTCATTTAGCTATCATTCGTTCATAACTTCAGGATATTATCAAGAATGATACGCAAATTTCGCTGTGGGAGATAGAAGTTGAAATGAAGGAGCCCAAAAACCCGACCGATATCATCATAAATGTCCTGGATAGAGACAGAGAAAGGAAGTGGAATTACAACAGAAGATATGGAACTACTGCTATGTAAATGAAATTGAAAAAAAAACGTTTTAATTTACCCTAATTATAATTATTCAGTTTCGAAATTTCGACTCCTTCACAAGTCTGGATTGTGGACGCCCCAGATCGCTCTCATAGCTCGGACTTCAATATCAGCATTCGAAGAAAGCAACGACAAGTGCAATTAACGTATCTGTTTTTGGAAGACGAACCAGGCACATCTGGCCCGCAGCAACCACAGAATCGACCTCAATCTCCTCCAGTAGCTATTCTTACTTCTCCAATCATTTCGCCCTACTCATCCGCCCAATTGCCCTCTACTCCATTTCCAATTGTGCCTGTTCTTCCTCATTCTCAAAATCACCCTTCCATTCCGACCACATCTTCATCCGGTCAATGGATAGGGCCATATCAGAGTCTGACTTTGCCTCCTTCCGCATTTTCACGTTTCTCTATGCCAACAATTACGAGTCCTGGCTATAATCATTATCGTCAGTCAACTCAGACAACCAATCGGTATAGTGGACAATTTCCAAGCCAATGACGCGATTATCGTCTTGCAAAATAGTTTTGCTAGACTTGTGGATCAAAAATAGCATTAGGAATCTAAAAATTCGACATCGTATAATGAAAGACGAATTTATATAGAAGATTTTGACAATTCACTTCCCGAAATTCTTATTAGACTGAAATTCCAATATTTCAATGCATCTAATCCTGCTGAACATTGGCATATATCCGAGATTTCAATAGAATTGTGTGCTTTTCCACTCTCATATCAAACTCAATAAACATTTCCGGGGTTATGCTTCAATTTCAATCGCTCATACGACTCGATTAACTGAATGAGGCTTGTGCACTTGCACTTCTCATTTTGGCAGGCGCTTTTCATTAAATGAAGCACCGTACTATAATCAAATTTAAAAAGAAGAAATAGGAATGAAACATGCAAGCCAACCTGAAGAAGAAGAAAAAGACATTTGGAAGGAAGGGCGAGAAGAAAAAGGAAATGCAAAACTGACACTACTGCAACTCGTTACCAGTTATGGGGAGAAGGAGATTCAATATTCCTCCTGAAATTGGATGGAATGCCATTTTGCGATATTACAATGCGAATTCTCCTTTGGATCGGCATTCAGCATTCAACACTCCACATTTGGTCTTTGGAATGTCTCGTTTTCATGCCCATCTCCAAATTGCTTCCCTGACAGCTTCATCCTTCGATCTTTCAGTTTCCCTTTCAGATTTGTGACTCTGTCACTAAAGAACGTCTATTTACTCTATTAACGTCTTTCAGTTCAAAGTTCATTCCCTATGTAACCGGCCATTCAAATTCAACTTTCATTCCACATCAGAAATTTAATATATCATAGAGCTGATTATGCTTCAGAATTCGGTTCTAGAAAAATGTTGACGCTTATGATTTTTAGAATGATTTGTCATGAATCTAACTCAATTTATTCATTCGATAAATCTTTAATTTTTTTCTTTAAACTGAAGATTAGCGATATGAGGATATTGGAGTAAGGCGATATAAATTCTCAATTGGCATATTTTCTTTCATGCACGTTTTTCACTTTGCGTTTTTTTCAGAATTCACTTACGAAAATCAGCTTTTATTTGAAATGATTCTTTCAGGCACGGTATGACATATCGTCTTCATTATACTCTAGTGCAAGAATTCTGAATTCTGGACCCGTCAGCTATTTTCCTCATCGGTTTGTTTCCTCTTTCCCTCTTTTCTCGTCTAAGGGTTGCATTTTCCGGTTTCACAATCAGGTTTATTTGGATTTGAGTACTTTGCAGTTAATGAACCACTGATTTCCCTAGCGAGTCCAGGACGAAACAGAAGGAGGCATACAAATAAGGAGAAGAGGAGGAAGCAAGACACAGGCAGACCAAGGTTGGTAGAAGGCTGTGATCGACCTGCAGCAGATGCTTGTTCAGTCTCAACATCCACTACCTCAATCCTTCGGTCTGTTTTGCTCCATTTATTTCAATCAACCAATTAACTAATTCCACTAGCCATTAATCATCCAAAATGCAGCATTCCATTAACTAATCCGTTCCCATTCATTCCATCCCCCCAAAATGTGTGGTTCAGGATTCTTCTCCGCTGGCCACATTTGTACGGAACTAAAGCCTGGACAATTCGGACTCACAAAACAATTGGTGAGATTTTTAAAAGATTCTTGAATTGTGGATTTGTCAAATGCACCATTAGATTTTAAAATGACATAATGTGAAGCTCAATGCATTATTTTAAAATAGTGGATAATGTCAGTGCATGCGTTATTCGAGGAGAAGTCAGTGATCGTGAAGGTGAATACTCGAAAAGAGGAGAATGAAAAGGTGTAGAAGAATCGATAGCTGATGGGTAGGCAATGGCTGTAGGGGGAGAGAAGAAAGGATGCAGCCACTGGGAATAGACACAGGTTAGAGATAAAGGAGAAAATAGAAGAATGAATGAATGACACTCGAACAATTTTCCTTTCAAAATGCCAAAAATCGCAATCCCGTCTGACACAATGATGTTCATGAACTACGCAATGTTTGCATTTATCACGTATTATTCCCTTACAAATTGCCTTCCATCCCCCAGAATCGTCTGCCCTTTCTGCCCTTTGCCTTGTCTTTCATCCCTTTGTCCTGCTTCTGCCCTGCCATTTTCATATGATAAATGTCTTTGTCGAGTTTGTTCTGCAGCTCTTTTCACTCTTTCCCTGCCTCCTGATTCCTGCCTTCTCCTTCTTTGTCTCTCTTCTGCTCTGCAGCGCTTCCGAATCAAGCTCAGCCTCCTTCCTATTTTGATTTCTTCCTTTTCGCCTCTGGCTCCCTTTATTCTCTGTCCGATTCCAGCTACGATAAGCCATTTCTGCTGATTCTGAAAGGAAACATCCTTTCCCCCTTTCTATTCGAGTGTTGCAGCCAGTTTCTAATTTCCGATGGAGAATTCGAGGGAATCGACTGGCGAATTGCGACTGTCTGAAATGGAGACGGCTGAAATGAAAACGGAAGAAACGGAGGAAGAAGGGGAGATGCCTGAGGAACCTAGTCAAGGACCGCCTGAGTCTGAGAACGGGTTGGAAGAGGAAGAACCGATGCAGACGCAGACAGAGCATGTGGAGAAGATGCAGGATGATGATACGGAAGTAGAAGAAGGGGACTGTTGGATGCTGAAGGCAGGACCTGGAGAAGACCAGGCCAGAAAGCCACTTATCGGGATGGGCAGGAAGCGAAGGCAAAGTTCGAGCGCAAGTGCAATGGGCATGGGCATGAAGAGGATCAATTCGAATATGAATTTGCATGGACACAATTGCAATTTCCTGCCTATGGATGTACTGGCCGAGAACGAAGTTACTGACGTTAAAGGAATGGTAAGCTCGTTATTAATTGGCACTGCTCTGGCTTTCAACCAAAATGAATATTGAGCTAATCATCTATCTCCAAATATATATACTTTGATCTTCACTCTAGAAGACAGTGAAAATAAGCTTGCTACTTGAGATGTTATATGTTTGAGTATATAAAATGAATTTATTATTTTCAAGAACTAGAGCTTCATTATTAGGCATTTTCATCAGGCTCGAATTAGGACATTCAGATAGAGCTATGCTTCATTCTTTAGAAAGTCATTTCCCATTCTATAGGTGAATTCATAATAAAGATCCGCTTTTCCCTTTGATAAAGTGTGCACATCATGAAAGTATAGCATTTATCCGTCAAACACATTTGAATTGTGCCTTATTTGTTACTTTTGAATCAGAAATTATCATTTTTATCTTTATGGAGCCAAGTTTCTTAACTACATGAATATATTCTTCATGAAGATCAACTAGCTTTCTCTGATAAAACGCGCTCATCTTAAAAATATGAAACTATCATTAATTATATTTTAGGCTAGATCTGCCAATCTGTCAATCCCTCAATTGGATATTATCATCTATTTGAAAATATTTACAATCCTACACATAGATTCTTCGCGAAGATCAGTTTATTTTCCTGAATTATCCATGATTCGCAATTTTTAACGTTCTCGTCTGATATATCTCGTTGGATTTCAACACGGAAGCCATTGGTCTCTAATCAAGCAAAGTTTCCCTTCTCTTTGCACTTCTCCTCCCCTCTCCTCTTCCTTTTTTGCCAAATTCACCAGGGACATCAGTTCTGTACGTTGATGGATGTGCTTCTCCAAGACATTTTCTATTTTATATCCACATTATAGCCGTCGAGTTTCCATGTTTCAATCCTCTGCAGCCCTGTTGTGGCAATTCGATTCCTTTCATTTGCTGCTGCTGAATTTGCTCCCTCTCATTACATTTCCTTTCTTCTCGCAGATGACCATAGCAAAGTGCAAGATGGAGAACAAAGAAAACACAGGGGCAGAGCTGTTTTTCGCGCTCCTTCCAGCAAATGAGATTCTGTGTGAATTCACAAACTATATACAAAAAGGCGAGAATGACTGAAGTGAAGAAGTGAAGATCTAAAGGGAATCCCTCGAGAAAGCAGACAGACATGATCGTGATGAATGAATAGAATATGAGGAGAAAGACAGGCAACAGGCAGAGACACCAAACTTATCAAACTTCTTATAGTATAAATCAGCAGATAGAATGAAGTAGTAACTAACTTGTAATTGTAATAATTTTAGGTATTCCGTCTAGCCCTTCCTCATGTAACCCTTCTCCTCGTCTCAATAACCTATGCCCTGCTGGGTGGATGGATTCTCACAATCATCAAGGCTCACGACCAAGTCACTCATTCTTTCGAACTACTCGAAAAGTAAATCGACTGTTTTTAGAGAATTTCACAGCGTTTAGAAGAATAGATGAAGCATTTTGAGTAGGGGTGTCTACAGGTCTTGGTGAATCGTACCTGACTTAAATTCAAAATCTTCACATCTTTTATCTGCCAAATCTATGAACAAGTACACAGCTCTCGTACATCTTTACCAATCTTCTCAGATGGTTTAGAAAAACTTTCGTACCTGTATCTTATGTCTCTAAGATATCTTTGATTTTGACAATTTAGTCATTTTTGCTAGAGAATTACTTATTTTCACGATGAAAATTAGCTTGAATCTGATCATTCTACTCGTGGGCAAGTTTTTCTTAAGAATTTTGAATCACTCGGTGAAAGTAATGAGTTTTTCTCAATCTCAATTGTTAATTTTGTACAACGTCATTACTTTTCAGTTCGAAGCATCAATTTGTTCGACATTTTATGCTAAATAGAACTAATCGACTCGACTCAGCACAGAAATTAGATGAGTTTGTCCAACAAGTTCACAAGATCTACGAGAAAAAGCCGTTCAATTGGAACATTGGCTCATCGGTAACATGAAAATTCAACGAGTTATTTGAGTATTAGTTTTAGATTAATAGACCCTCACATTCTTTCAAAAATTACACCTGGAATTTGTTTTTCGCAGCAACAACCTTAACTTCAATAGGTGAATTTGCATGTTTAAACGGGTCATTTGAAGGTTTCAGGTTATGGAACTGATGCCCCGATTACATACGAAGGCCGGATATTCTGTGTTTTGTATTTGTTCTTCGGAATACCACTCTACCTTATCACTCTAGCAGATTTGGTAGAATTTTAGCGATTTTTTTATCTTCTCAAGTCGGAATATTTAGGCAAAATTCTGCACAGAAATCATGAATCGAGGCTACACAGAATTCATGAAACACAAATTTCAAGTGACTCGTGCCTACAAACGATGGAGGAGAGGCAGATTGAGAAGGTTGAAAACAAAGAGTAAACCCTGTAACATTACAACTTCAGAGATTCTGTCAAAATCGGACAGGTTATAATTGCTGGTGGAGAGGACGAGGTTTGAGTGGAATTATTAGATTGCGGGAAAAGTCTCGCGATACTAAATTTCTCTTCTTTCTACAAAGCTACACTAAACCGATCTGACTGAAAATTTACAAATATATTTCACATTACACGTCCTAAATATCTCCAAGATTTAAATCGGATGCGATTATTCTGAAACGGCTGTGAAATTTCAAATAACGCTCTATGATGAATTGAAAATTCCGTATCGCATGACTTTTTCCTCAACTCAATATATTAAAATATTGCATAATTCTCCAGGTAGCTGAATTTCTATGGACTCATCTGGAACATGCTCAATTTGTCGAAGTGCCCTTTCTTTTGGTTATAGGTTAGAAAATTTGAATATTTTTCATTATCTTTTGAATTATTCAGGTTTATTATTGTTTTGGATTGGATTCAGTTCGTATGCGATTGCCAAAATCGAGGGATGGAGTTTGACAGACGGGTTTTATTTTGTGATGATGTAGGATATTCTAAAAGTAATGCACAGAACAGTGATGAGTCTCAGGAGCGTCTTGACGGTTGGATTCGGCGACCTGGCTCCTCGAAATGATTCATTCACTTTGGTAGTTCTTCTAATCATCTTGGCCGGTCTCGTTCTGACAACCACTTGCGTCGACATAGTGGGTGCATACTATATAGATCGTCTGCACTTCTTTGGACGCAGACTGGAGGATGTGAGTTTGTTGAACGAATTAGATAAAATACTGTCCATTAATGAGAAATAGTTTCTTTGAGAATTTATAAATAAATGGACAGTATTTTTAGTTTTCAATATTTTTATTCATCTATCCTTTGTTTGCTCGACTTCTATTCCATTTTCCTCTGTCTAAATTCCATTTCAGGAGCCTCCCAGAGTTGAATGGATCAAATATGTATGTTGTCGTGTTTCTATTTCCTTTTCCTGTGTTTGTATCGGTGATTGCATTGTTTCGTTTGAGTTCAATCTGTCAGTCTACTGTCGTTTCTTTGCATGTGTTCAATTCATTTATCATTTGTAATTTTTTCCCATTTTAGGACCCCTTATCCTGGCTGAAGGAAGTGCAGCAAAAGAGGATCGAAGCAATGAAGAGGGAAGCGATGCGGAAGCTGTTCGAGACTGTCAGTGCTCTGAATTATCTCAAATTCACTGGTAACTTAAATCTCCTTGCTACAAAAGCTGATCTTCATCATTTAGCTATGAAGTCATTAGTCGACAGGGCTGACGAACAACAATCATTGTTGCCCGGTAAGCCACAAAATGATATTTAATCAAATTATCCTTCATTTTCAGATCCCCCAGATCCGCCTAGAGAATTGTCAGTTTCACACGCAACGGCTGACTCTGTTCTGCTCAAATGGAAACACCCTATTTATGTGGGCTAATTTTCGCTTTTATATATAATTTTTCGTCAATATTTTCCCTTATGATTTTCAACAAGTTTATTATTAGTCTTCACATGGCTTTAATTTAGTGAAATTTATTTATGGCAAGATAAGAAAAATTGATACTACACATCGGAACGCAATAGTTAGAGATAGACTCGATGTAAGAGTATTGGGAAATAGTGTGGAAAACGAAATGTTCAGAAATTTCGACACATAGCACTTGCCAATTGTCTTTAACTTATTGCATAACCTGTAAAATTTAGGTTGAGGAGGGGCGTAGATACTGGTTTTCTCTAACTTACAAACCGAGGAATCCGCAGAAGCGATGCAATGCAGTGATTGTGGACTTCATCAACACGGATCGATTCCTCGTGACAAATCTGAAGAGTTTCACTCTCTATGAATTCCAAGTTGTCACCACAACCCGATTCGGATGTAGCAAACCTGCTAAGACTCAGGAATATACAGGTGGAATTATCTGGATTTTCACTAATGCCTATGCATCGAAATATTATGTTACTGATTTATACCATTTTTCGAATGAATGAATTGATAATTCCTCTTAATACTGTGAAATATAATTAATGAAATGAATATTCCAGAGCCATCAACAGTGCCTCAGACCATTCGTCTAGATGCAATCAGCAGCGAAAGTGCTACTGTTTCCTGGAAAAGTCCGAAGGTCAACAATGGCCCTGAAGTAAGGAACTTTACGTTTAGTAAACATGTTATGACCGAGAGTTAATTGGGATTACAATTAGACTGTATGCACAAACTTGAAGATAATCGATAACAACTTACTCGATGGCGAATTTATTCCGACTACCAATAATAATTATAAACCACATAAGTATTTGAGAGTGATATTCTTGATTCATTCCGAAAAGGATCCACCTTCTTCCCATTCTCCCGTTTATATTAGCAAAATTATATGCTTATAATTGAATCACTCTGCTGGGACATTAAGACGGGGTATTGAATATTGCGCAATCAGAATAATTCAATCAGCTCCACGTTTAGTTTTTTTTCGATAAAGCAGGAAAAACATCACTTTATTTCATTTTAAGATAAGTTCAACTTCTTTCGTTTATTAATTTCAGAGGTATATTGTCCAATATGCTCAAGAGCCAGCCCCGCAATTTCTGTATTGGAATAAATATAGAGTTGGGAAATCGAACAAATTCACAATCACAGACCTTCTCCCTGATACTCGGTATACTTCTGTTTTCAATTTGAACTAAAAGAAAGTTTCCAGATATATTTTATGCGTTTCTGCTGAGCATAATCATGGTTTAGCAGCAATGAGTAAATCCATTCGTTTCCGCACCAAACAGTGGTGGGGCGATGAAAGTTCTAACTATCTCAGAATAGGTATGCTTTATATTTTATCCAAATATTATGGTAAAGAAACGACATGTTAGGATATGATTAGATAAAAAAATGAGTACGAAAATAATTTATTACTAGAAGAAGAACGTGGGAAGAAAGCTAAAACCCGTCAATTTCGAAAGAGTCAGAGGCGACCTTCAAAGAACAGAGATTATCGGCCCTGCGAGATTATCAGAGTACTGAATTAAAAAAAAAAGAATTCTGTGAAGAGCAGAGTATCGTGAATTTGAAGCGTAGGAAAAGTAAAATATCGCCAGCTAAAGTAGTAAAGAAAGTGACGTAACGCGCAAATTGTGTATGTCTTACTTTAGTCGATGGGAAATTTGTGTCAGATAAAGAGAACACGGTAATTGTGTGTGTTGAATTGTCATTTTATGCATTGTTCATCAATTTGTGTCATAGATGCATGGACTAATTCAGGATTGTGCCAAATTTATTTGAAAGTTTGAAATTTCGATTTCGAATTTATGAAATTGGCATTTTTTGCACGATCCTGATGATATTGAAATAATACAATGAGCAACCGGCGATTGATTGAATTATATAATTTAGGTGGGACAAGAAGTCGCCTTAGTATCAGCAGTATACAGACAATCACTAGCGCTATATCCGGATTCCGATGAGAAGAGGATAGAGGAGACGAAAGTCGAAGACGTTGAAGAGGAAAGGGAGGACGGGGAGAGGGAGAATCTACCGGAACTGTTCATCGGACAGGGACTGCTGGAGGAGGAGGGCAGCAGCAGCACGAGTCATGCAGACGAGAGCAGTTGGGAGACCAACACCAGTTGCAGTCTCAACAGCAAGTCTGTCAGGTTCGCTCCCGATGAGGAGCAGGATAAACAAACAGGTGCATAGGGGGTTCGTTATCGTATTTTTTTATCACTTTTTAAAAGAATTAATTCTATTCAAATTGTTCTTCGAAAATCTGATAATGAGCATTTGGAAAACATGACATCCTGACATGCGTAATGAGGTGAATGCCTGAGAGATCGTTATTTTTACCACTTTCGAGTGTCATCGATGTTTTCTAAATTGTCGTTAATAATCATTTTAGTGCATTTCACAAATTGTGTGTTGTTCTGATATGTATGAGATTTGAATAGTCAATTGGAATATGGAATTGTTGTCATAAATATCGGATCAATATATATTTTATCCTATTTTTATTCATTTCTTTCTTTCTTATTGTCAAATCATTCCTTCCTGGTTTGACTAGTTGTTTTATTTGAATTTATTTCGAATGTCTTTCACGTTGTAACCTGAAACGCAGGGATTCAGAGTCTATTACTTTTCCTTCTGAAAGTTTATAATATTCACGTTTGATGAATTATAAATATTTATTACCTAAACATCGCAAATGACAAGAGTATTTATAAAAAAAATGAATAATCGCTGTTTAGAAAAATGAAATCTCAAAGAGATATCCTACACAATGTGGAAAATGGAAATTTTATGCTCGTTCTCAACAGATACACAAATTGAATGAATGAATGAATGATTGGAGAAAATGAAGAAGAGAAGAGAGTGAGACCGTGAAACATCAGATATTTCGATTCAAACAAACGAGAGAAATATACAGTCGATGCAGAAAACAGGAAAATGTGCACGATGTGATAAATCGAGTACACGAAATTAAAGTACTTTGATAATATCAAAGAAACGAGTTTAGTTTATCCCTTCGTAAGATGAAGATGAATAAAAGCACATTAAAAATCACGAAATCTTCGAATATCCCAATATCAAATCAAATGACATGAAGAACCTGCGTTGAATATTTGATAGTCAAGATATTTTTCTACAAAATAGACGAACAACATGATTAGATAGTGGATGACAATAAGGCCACAAGTTGTAGAATTCGTACGATCAGAAATCAGAAAGTCATGAAGAGCAATTTCTTACCTCTCTGCAATTAGCTCAGCTCAATTAGACCCGAAGAACCTCTAGTCGATTACGGAAGCAAATCGATATCCAATCCGAGAACGATACTGACCAGATTATTTGATTTACCTAGAAAAAAAACGTTCATATTATGGCCTGTGAGAAGGTAGATACTGCATACTGCTTGCAATTCGCTTTTGCACGAACCACGCCTCTCCTTTCCCTCACTTTCCTTCTTCTCTTTTTTTCTATCTTTTCCCTCTTCAAGGCACATGCTATTTTGTGGGGGTTGGCTGCAAAGGGAGAGTTGCAAAGGGTGTGCAATATCTACCTCCCTTCACACTTCTTATGGAGTTAATTTTGAAAGTGATCAATCTATGAACGTTACGATATCTCGCTGAGGCGAATAGAGCAAAATCAGTTGAAAGATTGATTATTTTGTCAATTTTCAGTATAATTATCAACGACTAGATTTAAAGGTTTTTCTTTAACCTCTCCTCCAGCTTGATAAGCCAGAATTGGATCGTCGATAGGACGCGGTAGCTCGTGCACATCCCAGATAAGGGCCATCGAATCATCGCCTCCTGTGCAAATGTGGCTGGAAGAGTGGGGAGCCCACGATATGCCATTTATAGAAGCTCTGCAACAATTATTTGACTAATTCGGTCCAAAATTCGGGAATAATGAAATAAAATGTTAGAAAAAAGATTCAATTCAAAAATTCGAATGCAATTGAAAAGTTTATAATGAGAAACTTGTTACCTATGATTGGATAGTTTAGCGACAGGCGTGCATGGTAATCTCATATCGAGAATTATCACCTGCAAATATAAGGGTTTTTTAAAGAATGTTTGACATAATTTCTCAAACCTCGCAACTATCCATAGCAAAAGTAGCTAAATAGTTGTTGTCGTTTCGATTCCAGGAGAGTCGCAACAGAGGAGTGCGGGCGGCGTCCTCGTAGATGATCGTCGAGTGCTCCAGATGACGAAGGTCGAATAGACGAACAGAGCCATCCGCCCCTGAAGATATGGAATATAAAGAGCATAAAGAATCTAAACATCTGATATCGAATTTTTCAGGCAAAATTTCAGTTTCGAATTCACAGATCTGCATAATATCCAGGTGAAGTTATAACAACTTCCCCTAATAAAAGAAATAGAACTTGGAAAAATGCACCTACCGACACTTGCGAAGAGATCCTTGTTCCCTCTCGAGAATGATATATCGAATACTTCCTTGTCGTGAGCAATCAACTGAGTTCGCACAGTTCCATCCACTGAACGGGTTGATCCAATTGCCTGGCCAGTCTAAAGACGCAGAATTGTCAAAATTCCAGAAGCAAGGGGGGAATAATAGTTATTATTTTAGGAAAAACGTGCATGATAATAAATATCATGAATCGGGGATGCAGCAAAACTTTCGGTTTTAGTAGATTTTGACGATTATGTTACCGACAAATCTCAGGTTAAACAATCTGAGAATATTTGTAACTTGGCAGCCGTGATTTTATTAGCAAAAACTGCATTCCTCATTTTCGAATAAAAATAACCTGATATCATAAAATAAGAAATCGGTCATGCTGACCTCGAGCTGCCAAACAGTGCAAGTGGTGTCGATGGAGCTGGTGCCGATTAGATTCAGATCGACTTCGTTCCAGTCGAAAGAAGTCAGAGGAGCGCAGTATTCGGCTGTTCGATTTGTGTTCAACAAGGCCTCGATTTTGGCTGAGTTGTCTGCGCCCAGCTAGAAAAAGAAAATAATAATGATCAAAAAGTAACTGAATCTACCTTCCATAAACGTAAATAGTCTCCAGAAGTTGCTATCAAATCAGGGTAGTTTCCTTTCGTGTCGGGAATCCAGGCCTGAATTCATCGATAAAGAAATGAACGAGAATAAAATCATTTTCCTTACAACTTTAGTTGCGGGATAGGGGTGGTCGAAGGAATTTCGCAGCACCAATTCGCCTGCCTCTTCGTCCAGCTGGACGATATAAATCTGGAAATTAGATTAGAAAATAAACGTAGCTTGAAAATTGAAGAAAACATGATAACAGTATGGAATATGAAATTAAAATTAAAAGAGAAAATTACGAATTATTTTCATTTAGCCTTTCCGATACTAATTTATGTTTTTTCTTTTGACTTTCAAATGATCAAAAATTCTAGTTTTCTCACCTTGTTACTGTACTCTTCAATGAAACTGCTTGCAGCCAGTCGAAATCTTCTCTGCGGATCTGTAGCCAGACTCCATGCACTCGAGAATAGAGTATGTGGGGCATCATAGCCGTAAATTTCCTAAAATGTGAAAAGTAATTAGACAGGTAGATTTTAAGTTAGCATAAAAAAACCCTAGGGAAGGGGGCTCGCAAGAAATAATTTTGTTATAGAAAAGTGATACATAATGGGATATGCAACAAGATTTTAGCAAAATATTTGGCTTAAAGGGGGTATGCACGATAAATATGGCTTAAGTTCTGCTAGACAGAAAGTAATTGCAAAAAATAATAAAACTATTCATACCTTTCGTTTATCCTCCTCTTTGCTAACAGATCCCATACTCGTGTCAGGGTTAGACGGGCCTGCAGCGTCCATATTCTGGACGTTCTTTATTAAATTTCTAGACATATGATTTCCCCTACCTCTACAGCGTCAGTCTGCATCATTTGAGGAGTTGGCTGAGGGTTATGTTGAGTCTAAAAACTCATCATTTTCAAAGATAAGAATAGATAAAATTTAATTCTTGCCTAAATAATTCTTTTCTGATGACATTTGTGTTGTATTTGAAATTTCATTAAGCCTACTTTATTCTGCTATCGAAGTTTTTAAAAGGACTCGTTAGCCATCCCCAATCAAACTCAATAATATCTTACTCATTTTTCACTTTTATATATTCGTTCCAGATAGTTTTAGTTTTAGAAACTATTACTCAGTCACACAAATAGCAAAAATTTCGACCTGTGATTGCGCACTGCTGCTTCCTGCCTGCTGCCCACTGATAGGGTTCTGAGCCTGAATTGTGGCAGGCAAGTGAGCAGTTGGATGTGAGTTGGCGATGTAGGGCTGGGGGGCCAGATTGGTTGCATAGTGAGCACCGGTGCGGGTGGAACCGGGAGTGCCGAACAGAAATGTGGCTGACTGGCTCGGTAGCGAGGACGAGGAAGACGAGGGCTGATCCATCTGAAGGAAATTGACTGTTCAACACGTTCTGATTTGATACTGGTAAACATGGTTTGTTTCGATGTGTGTCTAACTTCAGCACAAAGCCTTTTCCAGCTAGGATTTGAACAAATTTTTCATCGCAAAAAATCGAAACTGCAAAATGACGCATTGAAGATGATCTCTTTCATACGTTGAACAAGAGATTTCTCAATAAATCACGATAATTTTCGAAGAAAAGAATTTCAAAAATCCATACCAGCAAAGGCTTGGAAACTGCGATAACTCCGCCAGCAACGCTTTGCATATTAAGACGAAATCGGGTTGCGAATAGACAGGGAGGTGCGATGGAAGGTCGGTCGCATTCAGATGAAAAATGCTGAAATAGAAATCCATTGGTTTGTAAATAAATAAGATAAAACTTTCGAGATATTTCATGGTATCTTGACCATGTGGTATTCAATCAGTTATTGCCTGTTAGTTCGAAGTTTATTTTAACTTTACTTTGCTTCGCAGCTGTATACCTTGATATAATATTGCCATTAAAGTGGTGCATAAGTTATGACAGAAAAGTTGCCTAAATGAAAAGTACGAAAAAATACGTAATAACCCAAAAATTAAATGTAAGATCAAATGAAAAGCGTACGAAGGGAAGATCACAAGTGAGAAGGTGAAATTGAAATGAAGAAATGAATGGGAAATGTGTTTGGCATGAAATCTAAAGGGAATACGACAGAATCTGGACGGCTTGAGAAGACGAATACCAAAGCCAAATCATTGTCGAAATTCTGGGGAGAATTTGAATGAAAATTTAACGATCAAGAAATAAGTTCCCTGGAAATTTCGTTCGTATAATTTTCTATCAGAATTATTATCTTTCTCAAACTGCATTCATTTTCTAAATAGATAATGGTGTGACTTTCAATGAAGCTGAAAACTCTTTCCTCTCTAGAATTGGCAATGATAAAAATAGAAGAATAATAATGTTCAATCTCGGATATCACAATGCACCATGTATGAATGAATAAATGAACGATGTGGAATGTGGCGGCGATTTTCAAAACACAACAAAGATAAAATAAATAATTTGATTGACCTTAAATGCGACGAGGTAATTAGATAATTGCAAAGCTACCGTCTGTCTGATGCTCATGACTTTCCTGTTCTAGACTCGAAGAATTTCCATCGATTTGTTGAAGCAGATGCAGATCCAATTCTGATGTACCGGTCCCCAATGAACTGCACACACCTGGAAGACGTTAATTCGCATTTTATTATTTTCAACTATTATCATTGAAATGGTAAGATTTTTTTCGGAAGATAGCTTTCAAATCTGGAGAATACGAGATTCGATTAAGATTACGCTCAATTATTCTATAATGAGTAGCAATGTGAATGTAAAAGAATGTAAAAAATGGAATACTTTCAATTCTCATAGCTCACTTTGAATAGTTGTCAGTATTTAGCGCAGTTGGTTGATTTTATTTTTTGAAAATCTATGACTTCAGAACAGTTTATCTTATCATAGAACTCAATGATTCCCTGTTACGCTCTTTACAAAATGCTTGACAAAACATTTGAAAATGAATCATTTTGAAGCAGCAGTAAATTCACAGAAAACTCACCTCTCCAGCAGCTGAATAGGCCAGAATCGGATCCTCGATAGGCCTCGGCAAGTGCTGCAAGTCCCAGATGAGGGCCTGCATGTCGTCACCTGAAGTAATTCTGCCATTATCAGAGGGAATTGTAAATTGCAATGAGAAGACGAGGAAGTGAGGAAGCATGTTCAACATGTTCAGGCACAGAGAAACATAATAAAGTGATGAATGAAGAGAGCAAACAGACAAAGACAAACGTAAAGAGAGGGAGAGAGAGAGGGAAGAGATACAGACAGACGTTGTAGAAGTGAGAATGATAAAGAGAAAGACAAACTAAAAGGAATGAGTTAGAGGAACTGTGAGTAATTAGACAGATGAACTGTGAAAGAACACAGGATGAATGTGTATATCAATAAGGACGTTCTTGAAGTGTTCTCTTGATAAAGCAATGAAATGATCAAATTCTGCATAACATCATGAATAGTTACAAAAATAAAACATAGACTGTTTTACCTCACAAGGAACGTGAACAATGTGTGTACAACGGATCTTTGAAATAACTTGCCTGCGGAACAGATATGTGATGAAGAATGTGGAGCCCAGGCGATTCCATTCACTGCCAAGCTGTGATTCTTTAGTCGCGAGAGAGGATTGCAGGGAATTCGGATGTCCAGAATTGTTATCTGAAAAATAGAAAATTGGGAAATCTAGATAATTTAAGAGTTAACATTAAATTTAGATAGTAGTTTTCATTTATTACTGATCCCATGTCACAGAAATTATCTAATCATGAAGATTTGTGAATTTTAATTTAAAGGTTTGTGAGTCTTATTGGCTTTTTCTAAATTACGGATAAAATAAATTATGAATTTTACCATTTTAGGAATAAGACTTCAATGATTAATACAATTATCCCCTACTCGCATCTCTTTCCTTTTATCCGTAAAGTAGTAAAATCCGTAATTTATTTTGTAAGTAGTCTAGAAATCGCCATCTTATACAGTCCATAAAGTCAGATGTACATTAATGTCTAACCTCTGAAGAGTCCTGTGCAAAAGTAGCCAAATAAAAAGGTTCCTGCTGATTCCAGGCAAGCCGCATCAGAGGTGTCTTGTGGGGATCTTCATAGACAATCGTCGAGTGCTCCAAATGACGCAAGTCGAACATTCGGGCTGAGCCGTCAGCTCCTGAAAAACACGAAATGATAAACGATTCTTGTTGAAGAGCATGAAGTTTGAACTGTTTTTCATCAGTCATAAAAATTAATTGAATCAGAAACACGGCAAAGACTATTGTTGCAAGATATCCTTAAAATAGATTTTTGGGGAAGACAACTTATGGAATATCCAATGTGAGAGTCTCGTAGAAATTATGATGGCTTAAAAGTGGTAAAGAGTAAAAATACATACCAACAGTAGCGAAATGATCCTGTCCATTGTGAACCTTGCTGAACGCGATGTCGTGCACGGGCTTGTCGTGCGCAATCAGCTGCGTCTTCACTTGGGCTGTCGTCGACGATGGCTTCACTGTTCCTATTGCTTGACCTGTCTGAAAATCTGTCTTTTAAAAGCTATTCAGGGTGACTTAGAAAAAGTTATCCTCACTCAATTCATCAACAAAACTCACGATAAGAAATGGTGCGAAAATATTGAACTACTTCCTCATTAAAATTTGTTTGCTAGTTCTAATAATTTGATGATTCTTAAAAGTAACCTCGATTTCAAAAATGGTGCATGTGGTATCAATGCTGGAGGTACCGATCAGTCTCGGTTCGACTTCATTCCAGGTGAGGCTTGTCAAGGCAGAACTGTATTGAGACGATTTGTTCTGCAAAATCAACGAAGATAATCAATAAGCCAAGTCAATAATCATACGCTAGTTAGTTGACACTCGATGGACACTGAGTTGTTGTCGTTGATTTTCCAGATCTTCAAACAATCACCACTAGTCGCTATCAAGTCAGGGAATCGACAAGCCTGAAAAATAATAGCGTAAAATAACGGAGAGAATATCTTTTGCAGATCAGATGCAAGATTCAAAATGATGTGGATAAGTCCATAATGTACAAAAAAGTTTGTTATCATTTTGAAAAAATTCATTTCGTCTACTATATTTCTTGTATGAGGAACATAGGCTTTTACAAACACACATAACTTATAACTTATAATAAACAAAAAGAAGCGCATACCAAGTCAGGAATGAAACTGATGGCATTGACAGGAAAATCCGTGGGGAAATTCGTCTTCTCGACCAACTCGCCAGGACCTGACTCTTCCAGTTGAATTATTGAAACCTAGGCAATTCGAAATAGAAAGTATTGTGAGAAGAAATATCTACTTTATTGCCTTGCTCTCGTTCGGCTAAAGTCCCCACAGCTAGTCTGTATCTTAGATCGGATTTATGGGACCAGGCTGCTGTGAACAAGGGCTTGTCTGCGTTGTATCTGAACATAGTGAAATTAGTGAGACTTTTTGGAAAGTTTGTACAGCTAGGAAGCTAAATAATGCTGATAAGAGAAAAGAAACGGATAGTTATTCCAAATCGATGACGAGTAAATTAGAGGATCTTTTCAATAATTCATAAAGAATGAGAAATTAAAAAAAAAAAATCACCGATAAATTTCACTTCTCCTGATGGCCGAATTGCTGTTCGGAGTCTGGCTGTGACTTTCCTTGCTGGGAGTGGGGTCTCTCGGCTGCTGCTGATAGTTCTGATTCGAACTCGAGTTGGAATTGGGTCCGTGTCCATTCACGAGGCTCGCATTGTGGTTGTGATTCATTACCCTTCAAATAGGCAGAAAAAATAGAAAAAATCAACGAAAGAGAAATGCAGGTTGTCGGAGGGAAATGCAAGTGGACAATCGATTGATTGATTGATTTATTAATAATACAAAGCTGGGAAGAGAAGAAAATAAGATAATTCGAATTTCGATATAATTGAACGTTGAGGATAAATATGCTTAGGATGTTCGTTCCGCCTGCAACCTGCATTGCCGCATAGCTGCATTGCATCCCCAATTCCATTCCAATCGATAGCCTCTTTCTTCCTTCCCTCCCCTTCCTCCTTTCCCTGTTCTGTTCTCCTTTCTTCCTTTCTTTCTGCCTTCTGCCGGCTTTGACTCGAAGCGCTGTAAACTGATGGAAAGACGACAAGGAGTTCTGCAGAATGCCTAACACTAGAGATAGGGTAAATCCAGGATTATAAGTAGAAGATATGAATAGGGAGACACACTGGTCACTCATCTTTCTCATTGCAACTCGAAACTGAAATTTCAAAATATATTTATTTTAAAGAAGCAAAAGCATTATCACTTCATTGAAAAAATATTTCAGGAGTCAAAATAATAACTGTTTTGAGATCAACGAGTTCCTCAGTTGTGCAAAATCAACAGGAAGAAACAAATATTTGGGAAATTAGTTGAATGATGGAAGAGGAAAAAGGCACACTTGTGGACAGTTGAAAGTTGCGTGAAGAAGATATTAGAATTGCCTGCTCTACTCATCCATTGACTGATTTGGAGGTTTGCGATTGCATTCCTAATTGTCGCTGTCCCCTGTGATCTTACTTCTGGCGCTGATTCTGGCTCTGACTCATCTGACTCGTCTGGCTCAGCTCGTTTCTACGGCGCTCGAATTTCGTCTGAACTCAATATGTCATTTTCAAAATAATTATTTTATGAAAAAAACATTCAACCAAGTAGAATTTCTGTCGAAATTATTGCTTTACAAAAAATAAAAATGATATTCTCGAGACCTCTAAAATTTCCATCATTTAAATAATTTGGAGCTTCAAAACTTTAAATATCGGATCCTACTGCTATAGAGATAGGGTAAGGCTAGGATAGACAGATTTGATCCAAAAATGACTCTCATTAGGTGGATTATTTTGATACGATAGATCGCCTATCTAGTCACAGAATGCGTCTATACAAGCAAGATCCAAATTTAAAATTCGGGAAACTTTCCGAGATGTCTCTTCCCGATTAAACACTTGGTATATTTTGAATATTTACCCTTTCCTAGAAATCACAGGCAACTAACCATAGTGGCCTTTTCCTTGAACGTCTTCTCTGCCTTTCTCTTGGCTTCCAAATCCTGGCTATCTCTGTAGAAGTCGATTCCAGGCCAGAGGTATTCTGCAACAAAAGGAAGTTTTATTGAAATTCAAGATATAGATTCGTCATCATTATTTGTGCGAGGCCTGCAATGAGTGCAAATTTGTTCCTTTTGGTATGCTTCTTTTACATATATCTCGAATCTATCGCTTCGCCTTGATCAGAAAAGGGCAAAACAACACGGCGCTGCATAATATCGCAAGTTTGATGGAGAGATGATGATGCATACCAGTGATCATAGTGCTGAAGTGAACCCCGTTATAGAGAGCGTCGAGAATGCGCGACACGAGGCTGTGGTCGCTCTTCTCACGACGACTGTCTGCTTCGCCCTGAACTCAACACATCACATCGTGGAAATGAGCAGAATGAAGGAAATGGAATGTACCTTAGTCAGACCGGGAACGTCCACCAGCAGAATCAGGTTGCAGTGATCGACTTCTGAACAATGTTCATAGGAAAAACTTGAGATTATGGTAAAAATAATTCCGATATTTGCGTAAATTCTAGAGATTAAAGAGTGATTTTTCTTTGGATACTCGAGAAAATAAAAGAAATCAGAAATGCTTGTATCATTCCGAAAATCATTGAAAAATATTTACCCATATTGACAGGCATCCTGCTGATCATAAAGGAGACAGTGTAGAGGCTGTTGCGACGACGAGTCGTGAAGTCGAGGCGGTGCGAGTTGGGAGTCTCCTGCGCAGTCACGAACAGACACGGCACATTTGACATCTGAATGCAGCATATCTGGTTTCTGGTCTATATCATTACTTCACGAATGTTTTGAATACCCAATACGAAAAAAATTCAGAAATTCAGATTTAGTAGAATAGGAAATTCCGGATGCGAGTACAATATTACGAAAAGTGAGTACACTGTTACCAAAGGCGAGGTAGCGTAGGAAAATTGAAAAAGAAAGAAATAGGGTTCGGCAACAAAGTGCATATTTCAAATCTTTGGTGGCAAAGTATTCATTCATGACAAAAAGCACTCACAGTCGAAAATGTCTATTCAAAGTTTTTTTTACATTTCACCTAATGCTTTTAATGATGGAGTCATTTCGTCATCTTAATTTTCCCAAATTCCTACCATGGAAATGGGCAGAACACTGCACTCCTCTCCGCACTTGCTGGCCTGTCTGCACCACTTGGAGAACACCTCAGTCAGCATCACTCGCTCCCCCTCCGTGTCTGCAATCAGTCATCGTCACTCTCTCTGTCCTACAAATGAATAACCAACGCTGCTCCATGCCCTCGTGCATCAGACTCTGGAATCTGAGCAGCAGCTCCTCGTCCTGATTGGCTGCCTTCGCCAGCTGCAGCAAGGTGATCTTGTCCCTCACTACACAGAACAAACGCGTGTAGATCTGAACTTCATTATTCTGACAGAAACCATGAAAAACGGTCACTCAAAGCATTGATGAATAGGGTTGAAGGTTAATGCCTTGTGATCATGAAATTTTAAATCAAAGGACAGTGCCTCAATGTTAGTGTTGGCACTGATTCAGCTTTACACGGTCGTGCATTTTCAACGAATCCCAAAATCCTCATAACAAACCTGCGTGTCGAAATAGACGAGAGGGTCGCGTTTGTCTTTGTCCTGGATGTTCTTGAACAGGTCCGAGGGGTTGAGGGAGGGAACACGACGCAGCTCAGAGGGAATGTCTGCAGGATCTAGGCAATTCGATAGATGAAGAAATGCCCTGCATACCGTCGAATTGGTTCCAGTGCTCGGACTTGGCCATGACTGCATCGATGATGCGTTGCCGAGTCGAAATGAACAGGCCGGAATCATCGCTGATTGGACCGGGGCGCGGCAGATTCATCATTTTTCAATAATGCACTGGAAGTGAGGAATTTAAAGTTGTATTCTTTTCACATAAACGATCATCGATTTCGACGAAGAAAAAAATAAAACGTGTCCGACAGGCAAGTGACAAAATATCAAAGATGAACATCTTCAAAAATCAAAAATAATATTGATCAGCTTCAAACTAATATTAGTGAAAAAAGGTAAAAAAAAAACGGGATTTAAATAAAACCAAACTGCTTTATTCATCAAGCATTTCAAATTTCGCGGTAAAATCTGTAAAATTAATAGAAAATCTTAGAGCATATCACAAATTGTTACTAGAATTACTGGGGTGCAAGAATGAAATCAAATCACATCATACAAGAAAAATGCATAATCGAAAGTAGCAATTTAGTGGAGTTGCTAAAATGGAAGCGTGAATGAGAGTTCACCAAGAAGGAAATAGGAAGGAGAAGAGTTTGAAAGGGTGGGGAAGTTGCCTGGATCTGTCTTGCCTTCTTGTGGCTGGCTTACTCGACAGTCACTGATTTGGCCAGATTGCGAGGACGATCCACCTGAATCAATATGAATTTTTTTGGAAGATATTTGGAACTTGTTCATTAATTTCGTTTATCATTGCTTCAAAAAGTGACATTTTCTTAATCCTACAGAACGTGATGAATTCTCCTTTTCGATGATATATCTGGCCTCTTTTCCAAAAATAACTAGTCTTCGAGGATTCTCATAAGATCTGCCGAATCGGCGAAACGTATCCTACTTTCAAAGCATTGATAAAAATAAGTTTTCATTCTCTCCCAGAATTTCATAAATCGCTTACATTGAATCCATTCTTCTCAGCGATGTGGAACGCGAGCAGCTGGAGAGGAATGACGGTGAGGATGCTCTGCAGACAATCGACAGTCCTGGGCACTCGCAGCACTTGCTTCATCCCGGCTAGGTCGGACAAGGGCACTGACTCGTCTGCAATGATCATCGGCACTCCGCTGCGGGCAACCACCTGCTGCAGAGCGTTCAGCGACTTCTGCAACTTCGTTCATTACACCTTTCATTCGTTCGGTAAATAAACTTGAATAAAATGCAAGAGTGGAAATTTCTCTAAGCTTCTCCACAACCATTCATGTTCGTTATACTTTCAAATCGAGATGATAGCAACGAGAAGATGTTTCAAATACAAATTTTCACTTCTCTGCCTCACCTTGTAGACCTCATCCTGACAGATGACCATGCAGATCTTGAGGTGTTCGTCGACCATGGCGAGAGGGCCGTGTTTGAGTTCCCCGGACATGATGCCCTCGCAGTGCATGTAGGACAGCTCCTTGATCTTGAGGGCTCCCTCCAGGCAGGTCGCGAAGTTGAAGCCGCGTCCCATCACCAGCAGACTCTTCTCCTTGTAGATCTGGTTGGCAATCGACGACACCTGCGAGTCCAGCTGCAGAACGCGGCGGATCATCTCTGCAAATTTTGGGACTATTTCGAAAAGTTAACTCAAATGTGTCTTTTCTTCAAAAATGTAATCTCCCAACTTGGATAAATTCACAAAATAGTCCAACTCGCATCAACATTCAAACCAACCTGGCAACTCGCGGAGAGCCTGGACGACGTGATTGCGCCTGGACTGCATGGAGATTCTGTCGTCCGAGAGAGTGAGGGCGAACATGAGGAGGGCGACGATCTGCGAGGTGTAGGCCTTGGTCGAGGCCACTCCGATCTCGGGCCCTGCATTGATGTGGACTCCGCAGTGCGACTCCCTGCAGATCGACGAGCCGACTGTGTTCGTGATGCCGATCGTCAGGGCGCCGTGCGGCTTGCAGTATCTGCAAAATATTCATTAATGCATTTCACAAGAAATTCGCGCTTTGAGTCCATTCATCAAAGAAATCGATCAGTAACATATATGACATTTGCGAAATCGTGTTTCTGTGAGAGCGTTGTTTGGGCTATGCTATTTCGCATATGTCATCATGTGGCTTCCAAATTGCCATTCATCTCCGATTTGAAGTGATTTCAAATCGAAGTTCAGTCAATTCATATTGAATTAATGCTCTTCCCGCTCCAACCTGAGAGCCATGAGCGTGTCGGCCGTCTCTCCACTCTGGGACACGAACATGCAGACATCGTCGCGGAAGATGGGCGTCTGTCGATCCAGGAAGTCCGAGGCCAACTCAACCACCACGGGCAACTCGGAGAGCTCTTCCAGAATCTGAAAGCCTTTTCTTTCAAATATCTTCAACACTAGCTTTCCACTCTTTTTCATGTCTTTCCCTTTCTGCAAGAAGCATGTGCTCTTTATTATCTGAAGAAGAACGACGCAAATATCATTTTGCCATAAGTTACAATTGATATTTTCCATTCGAAATTCGGTTAACCTGTCTGCAGGCAATGGCGGAGTGGTAAGAAGTGCCGCAGGCCACGAGAATGAGTCGTCTGCATCGCTTGATGTCTGGCAGATAGTCCGTGATGCCGCCCAGCACGACCTGTCCATTCGGCAGCACGCGGCCGCGCATCGTGTTCACCACCGAGTCGGGCTGCTCGAAGATCTCCTTCTGCATGAACGTGCTGAAGCTGCCCTGCAAATTAAGTCATCTACGACGAGTTCATAAAAGCCGAATTTCGACATTTCAGAAATGAAGCGAAATTAAAGTGTCAATATTCATCGCCGAAATCACAAAAATTTCATTAAGAAACTTCAGAATCAGAACTGACACTGAATTTGGTCAAACCTGTCGGAATCGGAATGGCATTTCATTCCTCCTTGCTCTATTCCATCCCTTCATCTCCTACCTTCATGATTTCCTGCAGCTCCATGTTGAGACTGATGACCTCCCTCTTCTGCACATCATTAGCCTGACCATCAGTGGGGTGTTTGGAGATGCGATGGATGGACAGAGTGCCGTCCTCCACGAAGACCACGTCGTCGTCCTCCAGGAAGATCACCTGTTTCGTGTGCTCCACGATTGCTGATGCGTCCGAGGCCACGAAGTACTCGATCTGCAAAGCACAACATCCGTCAATTATTAATGAACATCTTGTTGAATGTTTTCTTCGTGAAATAATGTCAATTCTCTCAAGATAAGATTCTAGAATTCTCTGGTCTGGTTTCCGATCGACTAATTTACTAACCCCCAACTCCTCTTCAATAACACTGCTGGAATGGAGAGCCTTGGTGGAAGTAGTGCTGTTGTCTGCCGAGTCGAGTGCGGGGCAGCGGGGAGTGAGGCTGATCATGGACTGGGAGAGATTGAGCACCGACTGGTTCTCCGAGGTGAACGAGGCGTCGCGCAGATGCGTCGCTGTCGAGGAGAACAGACGACGGCCTGGAGCGCATAAATGAATCATCGAACGAGTTTAATGCATCGATAAATCGAAATTGATTCCGAATCGGGTTATTTTTCGATAGACTTCGAAAATCTGTCAAAATTGCACTCCGAGTAATTTAAACGAACATCTAGGAAAGTTGACAAGTTTGACATTCTTAGTTTAGAACCTCTAACTTCTCGATTGCCATTAAATCCCGTGAACATTTGATTCTCAAAATCTTTTTGGAGAAACTAGTTTTTACGAACAGAAACAACGTCATGCTTCCCCTCCCCTTCTCACCCTTGCTGAAGAGGACAGGAATGTTGTTGGAGCGGAGATCGCCAGTGGACTTGATGCCGACGAGGAGAGGCGAGCCGCGACGAGTGGCCACCAGTTGTCCGGGGAATTTGGTGGACTTGAAGGCCAGGGCGAAGGCTCCTTCCTGCAATCAACTCACCATTATGACTGGCCGACAATGAGTGCGCTCTTCTCCCTCAAGCCATTGCAATATTCAAAACAAGTCCTTTCTTTCAATACATGTTTGGAAAGTATGGAGTGAGAGATAGCGCGAGAAAAAAGCACATGCATCCATCGATTTCTACTCTTCCCTACTAACTCACCAGTTGCTGAACGACGATCTCGACGAGCTGTCGGAGGTTGACGCCCGGATATCTGTCGTGAACGTGCTGCGCCAGCTTGGCGATCACTTCCGTGTCCGTCTCCGACTCGAACTTGTGTCCCTTCTTGGTGAGGTACTCCTTGATCTCCTTGAAGTTCGTGATGATTCCATTGTGGACGACCACGAACTCTGCAATTCCTTTCATTGATTCATCCATCACATTGATGACTAACAGCCAGGATTTCTCCGAGCCGAGCATCTAACTAACACAAGATTCACGGTCGGTTGCAACTAAGACATAGTCATCTGCCGTCCCTAATCTGACTGTTAGCGACGTAATGCCATGCGCCCCACTAACCGCTGTCCGAATTGCTCCTCTGCGGATGGCTGTTGACGTCTTTGGGCGAGCCGTGAGTGGCCCAGCGAGTGTGGGCGATGCCGCAGTGCACGTTCAGCACCATAGACATGTCCAGCGAGTTCGGGGGCAGCTCTGTAACAAATTGATTAGAAGCGGAAGGAGCAATGTCCGACTAGAATTTGTCACTGCTTATTAGGAAAATAATGCGACGAGCTCCACGAACGACTACGAGAATCCACCCGTGTTCGTGCAACTCGAAGTATTGTCAGATACTCTACAGAAGAAGAAGTTTTCTACAACTTTGTGATTTTGTATTTTTCTTCTTAAAGACTTGGAACTTTTCTGAAATTTGGCCACTGCACCGTAGTCGCAGTGGAAAATTCACAAGTCTGTCCTGCTCACCCTTGATGAAATCTTCCAGCACCGACACCTTTCCAGTCTTTCTGAGCAGGGCGACCTTCGAGTGCACATCGTTCAGGTCATTGCTGCCGTCGATGGCGATGCCTGAATGCAGTCATTGTCTGTCATTCCCTTCCCTGTTGACAGACCAGCCGAGTCATATCCCCTGTACTCCATCCTCTGCAGACCCTGCAGCAGCACTTGCACGATCTCCTCGCGCTTCTTCGGCTGCAGATAGTTGACGTACGCGAAGATGCCGCACATGTTGACTGATCGATGAGGGTAGACTGAAAGGAGTGAAGGAGCTGGATAGCTGGGAGAACAAGGGTGAACTCTCTGAAACAGGCAAATCAGGTAAGCTTTTCAAAGTCGTACAGAAATCAACGTGAAATTCGACGAGAATCATTTGATGACGGATCATTAGAGAATGCTAGAAGACTCTAGAAAAGTCTAGAAGCAAAGATAGCACACAAAATTTTAGGCCAGAATTTGTCGAGTTTTGAAATGGAAGAAATCCATGCAGGAAAACGTTGAAATTGTACAGAATGATTGGCAGATTTCAAGAAGCACTATGGTAAACTTCAAATCATGCAACGTCTTCAATTTTCTCGAAAAAATTTAGAAGAGAATTAAAAAATAAAATCAGCTGTTCACGACGAAAGCAGAGACGAAAAATGATGAGAAATCGACTGTCGATGAAGAATGATTTTCGGCAAGTGGCTTTTCGAAAGTTGTTTTTTTCGGATTTTCATTTTTCATCATTTTTACGTTTCCTTTTTCATGTAGCTTCACATTGCTGACGGTTAGCCATGCTCTCCATGCTCGTCTGCTTATTGTTTGTCTTTCAAGCCACAAATACATCAACAAGATACACGAAATCATTTATTTTGAACCATCATCTGGTTGCAGAAACTTTCTTCCATATAATCTTCAGAAGTTAGAAAGAGCTTTGGCAAAAGAATTCTTTGATTCGGGCCGGCGAAAAGACGAAAATATAAGAACGATAAATTACGGTAGTCGATAGATCATCGGAGGGGTGAAATTGAGAGATGTTTCCGAACTCATTCTGGACTGTCGCTCGATTCAGGACTTCAGAATAAGCACGAAATCATTCCTGAAAGAGAATATTGGTGTCCATTTATCGAGGATGATCTCATACTTCTTGAATCAACAATTTCGATCATCCTTGCTAAAGTGGAGAGAAGATTCAATTGCACACGATCTTCAGAAGAAAAGATATTCTTGTTTTGATGAAAGAAATTTGTACGACACTTAAAAATTGCAGAAGAGAACGAATAGTCAAGAAGAAGATAGATAAAACTAGGATGAGGAAAAATTTACAACGAATATCAGAAAAGAACTAAATATGGCAACTCGGAGAGTCATAAATCCCTTCTTTAGGCTTTAGATTTGTATGTCGATGTGAATTTGGTGAAAGACGACATCACAGTTGGAGAGCTTTCAGCACAGAATTAATGAGAAAGAATGAATGAACTAATTACAGGACGATTGAATGAAAAGAGGAATGATATCAATTTGGGGAGAAATCCTGATAGAAAGAGATCAATTGAACGAATGATTTAGATAGAAAATGTGTGTATGAAATTGTCAAACAATAATCTCTACTTGATACAACATATGACAAACGATGTTATTATAAGATACCGTACGCGCTGAATTCCTCCTTTTGAGCACTTTTCAATGTGTGTTGAACTTCAATTGAGTTCTAATGTACACTAGTTGCCATTTGAAATGAACAGTTTAACACTCTTCTGAAATCTTATTTCCAAAAAGGTTCTAGAGTTTCGAATGTCTCCAAATGATAGCAAATCTCAGTTTTATATTGATCGTTTTGGGGAAAAAGAATCTCGATGTATGACTGCAAGAGAAGGAACTCAGTTGGTGATAAAAATGAATTTGTCGAAAGAATAGAAGCTATTCTATCAGCAGAAGAAGCGCCTGACTCAGGAGAATTGAGGAGGCTTGACAGGAGGCTGATTTGGATTCGGCTCCGAGTTTGAACTGGTAGGTGACTGCGACAGAGGAGAAAGCTGTTCGATTACTGCGAACAGATTGCGACGGGGGGTGGGGCGCAGCGAAGAAGGGGAGGAATCCACTCCGTCGGCGGAGAGCTGACGGTGGAATTGATGCAAACGGGAACTGAAAAAGCGAAAATGGTTTGGAAAATATTCGCCTCTGTTACTGCTAGTTTTATGATGTAAATTTGTCGAATTTTGAAAATCGTCATAGAAATTCAAGAAAAAAAAAGAATCTCACTTTGTCCTGCTCTTCTTCATGCTGGTGCAGCCCGACCGGCTCTTGTGGAAATCGAACTTCTTGAGATGCTCCGTGAAGCGACGATCCACCATCGCGATGTACGAGTGCGGCTCGCAGACCGAAGTCTGAAGAGAGAAAATCGACTGAATTGCTGAACGAAGCGACTCTTACAATATTCTTGTCGTTGATGAAGTGGTAGAAGTTCCTGTATCCCTCGTTAACCACGTACATCTCCATGAAGTCCACCCTCGGATAGTGGTGCATGTTGCGGAGACGGTCTTTGCTGCGAAGAACGTTCGCCCTAAAAATGCTTAATTCATTTTTGGTTCATAAATTTGAAAATTTTGGTGTTGCAAAACTAAATTTATAGTAAACTCCAAAGACGAAGTACTGAATTGGAAAAGGCTACCTGCCAACAGTTTATTGCTAGACGTTAACTATAAAATAATATTTTGGACTCACATTTGAGGTCCCCGATGCTGACTGAATTCGCAGTAGAAAATAGGAATTCGACTGTGAACTTCTTTGCACTGCTGCTCGTCTGAAGGATAGAAGAATTCCTCGCAGCACAAGGGGTCGTAGAGGTTGATTGCATTCTGAAAAGGAACTTTTTTTTGTAAAAAAAAACTCGCAATGTCTACAAATCAGAAAGGAGTGAGTTCTTTTCTAAAAATTCTGAGAAAAGAACACTAGGAATGGAAAGAAACAGCAGTCATATCTAACTCGAAATGTTCTAAATCCTCACCCTGATATGCCCTCCGTCATATTCGAAAGGATATCTGCAATCGATGAGGATGTACTTGCTGTTGAATTGCTGGTCGGTCATGGAAGTGAGCAGGCCGTAGAGGGTGTCTGCAGAGATGCGACGGAAGGCTGTGCTGTCCGCGCGACAGGTCACCGTCTCCAAGTGCCACTGCTGAAATTGAATAAAATTTTGATCATTCAGCCAGATGAAATAGAGGGGGCTATTCTCTTTGGAGATTTGTAAAAAAAATGTATCGAATAATAAAGAATATCAGCTTTATAAGATTTCCGATTCAAGAATTTCTACATTTTGGTACTTTAGAAGCGTTGATGAGAACTGATGAAAAATAAATTTGGTGAATATCTTTATTCATTACAATCAAAGTTATATTCACCGTTTCAATTTCCATCATGGGAGGTTCGATATTCTCTTGATTTCTGTCGAAGACAGGCATCGAATTTGTGCGAGTGAGGGACAGACGAGTTCTGGCTGGATGGGGGAGGACAGCCTCATTCTTCGAGGTGCAAGGAATGTCCTGAATAAATAGTTATTTCTATAGAATCATCCTTGACAGATATCTACCATGGCCTCAGTCCCAACATCGACTTCCAGCACATCCAACTTCAGCCTCTTTGAACATCCGTTGTCTTCTGGAAAAGTTGATTTTCATCAGAAATTTCTTCAAATTTCTCACCGATTGTCGATCGCTTTCTTCTCAGCCCAATATTTGCAATTGTTGCATTTCTCTGCAGCGGAATCGACTTGAACAGAGCTCGACGAGACTTGGGGGAGTCGTCGTGCAGATTGCTGAATATTCAATTGAAATGCATGAATACCTATTTCAAGTAGATAGCTAATCAATAATTTTACAGATTAGTGTTGTGAGAATCCAAATTTTAAATGTCTAAACCGAAATTTCGAAGCTTCTCAAATAATCAATCGGAATTTTGGTTTTTCGATATAGAAGTTCTGCATGGCTGTTAGAGATGGCAAAGCGTTTAATTCCTTAAAAATCGACAAAGGTATCAGCCAACCTGTTGAGATTGAGATCGCTGAGTGGTTTGCGAGTGGATCGTCTCAGCTGCATCTGAATGGAGGGCTTTCCATCTTCCAGCATCAACTTATCCAACTCCAACTTCTCACACTAAATAGTTACACTATCAACAAACTATCAGCATTTTGAATGAAGTATTTTCATCGTCTGAATAAAAATTCGCACGGTATGAATATTTAGTTTTACGCTCCTACAATGTTCACAAATTTCGCTTGCTAAATTCATAGGATTTCTGCAAACTGCATATTTTAAACTAGGAGTTCGATCAAAAAGTGTGATTAATTGATCATTTCCAGCAAAGATCGAAAAACATCAATAGGAGGTGACCATAAAATATCTTAGTTTTTCAAATTCTCTCACCAAAGTCATTTCCCTGCTGGTGTTGATAGAGCTGAAGGAGAAGTCCATCTGTGCAGTGGTAAACTCTGTCTGCATTATCATCTCCGCCTGTTCCTGCTCCAGATCCACGAACCCAGAATCGCGAGACGTTTCATCATCACTCGAACGGAATGATGGGTGCGATTGCATTCCTGCAATTTGAAGAAATTATTTGAAAAAGGAAGCGTTAGATTTTAAAAGTCAGAGAAAAATGAGGCAATTCAAAAGGAAATGATGGAATGATGAAAATTGAAAATAGGACGAAAGAAGTTTGAAAGCCAGACTCGGAATATCCCCCAGGTATGCTCGGAAACCCGATCACGATGGCCTTTTGCGCTTTGTAACTCCTATTCCGGCTTCGCGAAAATGTTCACTTCCAACGGAGTCTCAATTTTCAAAGTTTAAATTTCAAACATCCCAATGATTCATAAAGAATTTTTCGAATCAGAAAAGGGACCGAGTAAAATACCCAGAAAATAATAGCCCCACTCGTTTTCCCTTTACCTCAGCGTCCCATCCTCCCTCTCCCCTCGTTGTCCTCACAGAAAGGGTAGCATCTGGTTGCGCAATGCCGAAACGACCCGCACACTGGGGACGTGACCTGAGCAGAGGGAACGGAGCAAGAGATCGAGAGATTGGAGAGGGGAGAAGATAGAAAGGAATGGGTTACTGTGTTCTGTACAGTCCTACGGCCACCTCTCTCAGCCTGAAAGTGCCCCGAACGGCCTCTTTCTGACCTGAGCAGGGCAACCTCTTGGCAGAGGAATGGCGCAATAGAACAACAGACAAGTAAAAGATAACTGGAATAGGAGAGAGAAGAAAGATGCAGAAAATGAGTAGCAGACTGTGAGGGAAATTAGAATGCAGTAGGTGCGCGAACATTTGAAAAGCTAAATTAAAATACTGATCAGATGCAGAAATTCAGAGTGGCATCGTAAAAATGGTCGTAAATGAATGGATTTTGAAAATTTCAAAATGACCACTTGATGTTTATGCGCTGTGGGAGTGGATATCACTCATCACACTGATGCAACGAACATCGAAACGCACGTGTCTTACAGCATGTGGCAACGACTAAGCTGAGAATTAAATTGAAGCAGAAAAGCGTGAAGACGATTCTCACGAACACTGCCTGAGAAGTGAAAACAGTTGGATCGACCGAAGACTAGTACAGAAGGAATGATAATCGACAAATCGAACAGAACTGTTGATAAAACGGTCATTCCCAGGCCATAATTGTGCAGAAACATTGCCGCCTGCTCTACTCGATGCTCACATGGAAGGAAGGGAATTTGAATGCAGAAGGAGAGGGGGAGGGGTCGAGATGGAGATGGACTGGAATGATGTGCTGCAGGCAGAGCGGTACCTGGGGACAACAGATGAATGGAGATAGTCAATTATAGGCAGACCTGTGGCAAGGATTAGCAACATGGAAAACAACTAGGAATTCGAATTTATCAAGAGCATTTAAAGTTAAAAATTGGTAGTTTGTGATTAGGGAGAATTGAAATCTGAGAAATCTAAACCAAGGTTAACTTGTTGAGTTTTCAACATCGAAATCGTTTTTTCGAAACTTTAACAAATCTACGGAAAAGTTATTGTCTAATCAACCTGAAAGATTCCTCTTGAAGTGAATAAAAGACAAAATAATTCAGATTGAATACTTTATACTATTGAGATGAAGTGTGATTGCTGAATGAATTCGAATGAAAATTGCAAGATCTAATTGTTTGCAGTCCCTCTACTTGCTCATGAATATCCCTGCATCGCTGACAGTCTGTCCCCTAATTCAGTCCCTTCTTCAATTCAATGAACCCATTCATTTTCATATTTTATCGCAACGACCACTGATTCGCAATTTGGCTGAGGAAACAGCAAAATCGCGTGAAAACCATTCAAGGCAGGCGAAACATTGAAGAGGAACAGGCACACAGGCAGAATAGTTCGAATTCTGAATAAGTGACGAGGGATAACAGATGGAAATGTGAATGCAAGAACCCCTAAGTTGGGATAGTCAGAATTTCCTAGTTGCTCAAGTTACCCACAAGCAATATCTAGTTCTTATTATTTGCAACTGCCAAGTGAATATTGCAAATGGAAAAAATTAGATAAATTTCAAGGTATTTAGAATAACTATTCAAACTGAACGGTTTGAATTAGAAACTAGTGCAGCAATTCTCAATTCACAAAGACAAAGACTCGCTTCGTTATTCGCTACTCAAAGAAAGTATGGAATGAAGTAGACGAAATGACAGATGCAAGCTCGTGGCTGCCATTTCCTTTGTCCTTCGAGTTCCTCTAATCAAGTGAGAAGTATCGCCAATTTCAATCATCCTCAATAACTCCTAGTGCTCAGGCTGCTCATATTTTGAAGGGAATTTGCTATTGCAATATTCACATCTTACAATTTTAGCATTTCAAATGCCGCTGAAACTCGACTACATTAAAATTTCTGCTCACAGATCTCCACGAAATTCAAATGGCAGTAGAAGGATTATGGTCCAGGAAAAAGAAACAAAGGTAGAATAGAGAAATGTCTTCCAGAGATAATGCTCTTGTCACATTCCCGTGCTATTCTTTAGCACGTTCAAAGTCGGTAACTTATTCTCTCCCATTTTCGTACTCTTTCAAGTTTACCTTTCTCGCTGTGGGACACGAACATAAATCTCTGCTCTGCAAGAGTTGTTATTTTGGCAGGAAGATGAGAACTGTTCCTAGAGATAAGTAGCGCGATATTTGAAAATCAAAAGAATATTTGCAATAAAAGAAAAAGGAGCTCTGAATTCGGATACAAAGATTTACGGATCAAGATAGAATTTTGCTTTCCAAATGTTCAAGACGAAACTCATCCATTCTTGTTCTGTGAAATCATCAACTCTTTTCTGAAAAGAATTGATTGCATTGCCATGAAGTCTAAATGATGAAATTTTTGCATAAATTATCAGTGTTTCATTTGAATATTCAAATCGGGTAGATCGTACACCATGCTATTTCAGTCCTCTGTCATTAGTCCCCTCTTCTCTAATTATCCAACTGTTCTAATGCCAACAACCGTCTGCACCCAATTCAAAACCATCCAAATGCCTATTTCACGTACATTTGAATGCAGAAAATACCGAAAGAAGAAAAAGAGGAGACAAGGTCAAAGTGGGCGGAGACTGGTTCAGTCACAGGAAAGGAAGAGGAGGACCTTTGAGGACGTTTCCTTCCTACCCAATAAGTGAAGATGATAGTATGTAGCTAGTCAAATAACAAGACTTTCAAATATTAGAGAAGTGAATAATGTAAGCTCGATCAAAGCCCTTCAAGATTTTGGATATCAGACATTCAGATCTCACCTAGTTTTCTAGGATTAGCGAATTGAAATGTCGACTGCTTGTCACATTGTTTGCCAAACATCTTTCCGAATTGGAACATTCCACTTTAGTCGTTTCTTCCTCCAAATCAGATCAGTTACTCCTTCCAAATGCGGCTTCAGCCGTGGTAAATATTCGCTACTTCACTAATTTCCTCGTTTCTACTTCTATCGGTTGTGTCCCGTCGTTGAGAATCCCAATCTAGAAATTACAGACAAGTGTCATTCGAAATTACAAAGACGAATAGTCAAAATAAAATTTACATAATCGAATTAGAAAAAAATGTCAAAAAGTCGTAGAAACTGCATAAGATTAGGGAGAAGAAGAGCAAATAAAGCAGGTCGAAAGACGGTTTGAATGACCCAAGACATCCATCAGAAGGAGAAGAGAAAAGGACTATTTATGGTAATGCCTAGAGCAAACTCGAGTGCTTGGAGAGAAGGGCTGCAAGAACATGCATTGGCATGTCCATTAGCAAATAGACAGGAGATTTGATTGATCCCGATGAGAAGATCTAATGGAGTGGAAAATTTGAGTAAGAATAATGACCGTTTTAGAAGGTATGTGCCAGAATTTTAGCAAGAAACTTGGAAGTCTGGAAATGTCGCAGTGTCGTATCTAGACGAAATAGGATGTAAGGTAAGGAGAGAATAGAAAAGTTTCCTAGCTTTCACACAGTATTCAAGTTGCGACATTTTTAAATTACCACAAAGTTTAGTTTTGAAAATAAGTTATTCAATTTCGGTAAGATCGTAGTTATCAGTTTACTTTTTCTTTAGATTTTCAAGAGTTTAAAAATAATGCATGTTCAACACAAAAAAATGCTCAATCTATTTGCGCAAAGCGTTCTAATTTCACCACCTGGATCCTCTACGGCTCTGCATGAGTCCTGAGGAATCTCGACAGGTTGAGCGCTAATGATAGAGGCGGGAAAGGGAAGGAAGAGAAGGAGCAGATGAGATACAAAAATGAGACAAGAAAGGGAGAAAACCTAATGTTCGAGAAGGGAACTCACAAAGTAATGATCGAAATCAAGAAGAACGCTTGATAAAGGAGATACGGAAGATTTAAAATGACAGGAAGGAAGATAAAATCATGACAAATGAGAGAAGATGCAGATAAGTCTGACAGAGGAGATGAGAAGGTTCGCAGAGAGTTTCATAGAAGGTCGAATCAGAAGAATAAGTGCAAGTCTGAATTTCCAAAGGAACGCATATCGCAATAAATAAACATGAAGAGCTATGAAAAATTCATCTGGAAGAAAATCCGTAACCTAAAAGAAAGGATAACGAGTTAATGAGTATGCAAAGAGAGAGTGACAAAGAAAGAAGAAAAGCCTGCCATCGGATTTTTTGGCCTGACGACTATGCAACAGAAGGCAGATGCCGATGGGGTCAGAGGAGGAAAGAATAAATGGGTATGAGAGAGGGCAGAGAGGCAGAGAATGGATTTGAACTGGAGAGAGAAAGAGGTAGGAAAAGAAAGAAAGAGCAGTAAAGAGGTGAAGAGAACGGTAGTAATGGCAGCTGTGAAGACAGAAAATGGGCGCGAGAAAGAACCGTGCAAGGTACTGACTGGACAGAGGCAAAAAATGACTGGAGTTTGCCGCAAAAGATGAGAAAATTATGAATGTCTGAAGGAAATTTAGAAAAAACAATTCAGATTGCGTAAATTCTAGCAGTGAAAGTGAGCAGATGTTTCTGTAGAAATAACAGCAGAGCATAAAATGACAAAACGGCATCAGTCATTAGATTATTCATTACTGAGATGAAATATACATACTATGCCAAATCGATCTCATTTCCGGAATAGATTGATAGTCCATGATTTATGCAAAAATGATTTTTTTTTTAACTTTCATTTTTGTCGTTTCCCTCATATCGCTTGCCTCTTCATCTAAATCCGGAGTCAGAAAGTAGGTCAATTAGCGGAAAAGTGGGATGTGAACAGAAGGAAGAAAATGGCAAACTGCCGGAGGCTATATTTTTAATTGACGATAGAATGAAGAAGAATTTGAATTTTTCGAAGAAAAATAACAGTAGTTTGTTTATGCTACTTAGTCGATAACTCGATAGTAAACAATCAACGAAATATGAAACTCTTGCATAATCTTGAATAAACTTATTTTCTGTAAAACCAAGATATTTTTCAAAGCATCTTGCAGGTAGGATAATTTCTACCTTTTATAGAGAGCGTCTATTTTGTCTGCCTTTGGCGTTTCACAACAGATGCAAGAAACAAATCACTATTTTGCAACAGAAATCTTATGAAGGCAAATTCATAGAAAGTATGTTCGAAAGAAATTCTACAAGAAAATAAGAGATTGAATATAGTAAAATGAGTAGAATGAATATGTGATTATTATAAAATTATACAAGGAAATAAACTCAACAATAGATTATATGAAGTTTAGAATAAATCAGAATGCAAAAGGTCGATAAATCCCTTCGTCCAAATGCCATCCCTTGCATCAGCGCACCTATTATTGCTCATATCAAATTTCATAGTTTTTTCATTTCCGAACGGCTTTCTCCCTCCACGTGCCATTGCACTCTCTCAGCTGTTCTGTCTGCCTGCTTCTCTGTGTCCCTCTTCAATATCTCTAATCTCTCTGCCAAACCACACCCCTGCATTCAAATGTGCTCTGCGCGGGAAGAATGGCAGTGGGGCAGAGAGATGCCCTCTGACCTGACCGAAAGGGAAAAGAGAGAGAAAAGCAGAGAAAAGCAGAGAAAAGGGAAAATAATGAAGGATAATGCCAAGGGCGATGTGACAAACAAATGCAGGCAGAGAGATGAACAACGTTCAAAATGCGCAATAAAATGACAAGAAGAATGTGTGTAACTTTACATAAATACCGAGAATTTTGTCTAAATTCTCAAAAGAAATGTTCTGTCCATTCACAGCTATTCAACCTTTCTGTGATACTCGACACTTCTTCGAAAGAGCTGCAGGCCATCGACTATGCTAATTATGTTGCGACTCTAAGAGGAGTGAGGACAATAAAGAAGAATTGAACGGAAGAATTCAGATGGAATGAATAGGTTTAGCGAGTAAGAAACAATGGAAGTGACAATTTGAAAAATTCGCTACAGTATCAAAGAAGGAGCAAGATTATCAAGCTTAGGAATGTGAGAAAATTATAATTATCAGCTTGTGAAAAGACAAATGGTTTTTGAAAATATCAAATATTTAAGAAAAATATGGAAACAGAAAATGAAACAAATCACAGCAGTTTGACTAAGATATCCGAATATAAAAAATGCCATATTTAGACAGGGTTCTCATAATTTCGATTTATCCCAACCGATATTCCGCTGTCCTCCCTGCAGCTGACCCCGAGTCTCTCGACACTGGACCCATTGCATAACAAATGGGCTGCAGAGGCCATATAAAACAGCCAAGATAAAGATGCACCGAAACCACCAAGAAGATTGTAAAATTTCAAAGAAAATAGACATATTTGAGCAAAATGATTTCACTATTCCTTTAGAAATGCAAATTTATCTAAAATAAAAAGGAAAACATCTGAGACAAATCGAAATAGATTGGGATATTACAACATGTCTCTTCCATTTCCGACTTTAATCTACCAAGCTGCATGTTAAAAATTAGAGAATGTTGGATAAAGCTCCCATTTATTTCAATTGAAAATCTAAACTGCTACAAATCTGTGGAAAAGCAAAAGTGTGAAGTTTTAAATTTATTACAGTAATAAAATGAAACGGTCGATGACAGATTTGGATGATGAAGGTTGAATGGTACGGCACTGCACAGGTACTGAAGAAAGTAAAGGGATAGGTAAGCAGTCAAAAGACAAATGAATGAGGAGATTCGACCTCGAGATAAGCTGCTAAATGCTGTGAAAATGCACTAGAAAATGACCTGCAGAAGAGGCGCCAGAAATAACAATTCAAATGTAGGAAAATACAATAATCGAAAAAAAAGAATATTGGAGGAGAGGAAAGCAATATGCCCATGAACAGAGCAATCATATTCTGCATTCGAGGGTTGCGCCATTGGGAAGAGGAAGGGATGATAGACATAAACAGGAGCAAAGAAGCAGAGAAAGAGGAATGGGATTCAAATGCAGAATGAGAATATGAGCAGACCATGAAGAAGCTGAAATGAGAAGATCTGCCACAAAACTACTGATGGAAATTTCCAAAATGGAAATAACTCAACAAGTGGGTAAAATCACAACTTTCTAAACAGTCCTGGAATTGAAAAGATATTGAAGTCATGACACGATCTCCATAAAATCTTCTGATACTTCTGCAAAATTTAGACCAAATTTTGTGATGAGCAATTGTGAATAGATAGATGAAGATGAAAAGAGTTGGAATGGCAAAAATGAACGCGTACGAAAACGAGAGTGAGCATGAGCCGCGAGGCACGACATGGTACATGGGAATATGGGAAAGAAAGAAAAATTGGGAGGAGAGGAAAGTGACAGAATGGGAGAATGTGGAACTGCGAAGAATGTGCAATGTAACTGCTGAAAATTGAGAACCGAGAAAAGAACAATTCTAATTCCCTTTGCAAAAGAGTGATATTAGGAAAAAACTACATGAAAGGTGTATAAAATTTTAAGAGAAGGCATTGTCTTATTGAATTCAAAACAGAATGCCGAACAATTTCTCTATCCACTCAAATGCATATCCATTCGAGTGGATTTCAATAATCTCTTCCTTTCTACCTTACTCTCTACCTATATCCTTTACCGTTTTTTCTCTGATCCTAGGTCAAACGATTTGACCTCAGCAATGTTTGAGTGGAGGCTCACTCCACATGCCGACGCTCATTTGAATATCCCTTGGTTTAGGACAGGTAGAAAACACTGCTATCAAGAATAAGAGGATAGAAATATGATTCCGTTTCGAAATGGAAAATGTTCTAAATAACGAAAACCGAATCTTATGAAATTTCATTCTTAACTAGGATGTGAAAGTTTCAAATCGAAAGGCAAACAAGTGATGGGTTAGAGATGCTGCAGAACCGAGCAAACCATGCCCAATATGGGTCAGTAGGCAAGCGGTAAGTGGACAGGTTAAAGAAGAGAAAGTATGTAGATTTGATTTAGGCTAGCAAAATTCTGGGTCCGATGGTCTACATTTAGAATTGAGAAAATACGAGATCACTAATTCATATCAAAATTATAATGGAATTATGTCGTTGGTCAATCAGAATTGAGAGGATAATAAAATTATAAGTTTTAGTATATCATCGCCCTCGATTATTCTTGAGCTGATCATTTCAAAATATCTAATTGAATGCCAAATTTCTGCACATCCCCCGTAAATGTGAAAGAGATTCAAATGACACGGTTCACACAGCTGATGAGCAGTCGTCCGAGGCAGTGAGCAATTCAATTTGTCAGTGAGAATAGTTAGAATAAAGAACAGTCCTAATCACTATTCTCTTTGAGAATCCCCTACCGCTTCCATTCAATCTATTCAATACACCAACTCATCACAATTTATTCCACTTTAATTTCAAACTGCCAGCAAAGTTCGACATGCCATTTAGCTTTTGTTGAACCTGGTAGAAATAATTCAAAAGATACAGAAAGAAACTGAACAAATTTGAAGTCCAAATTATCATTTCGATAAAATGAGGAGAATCATGCAGAAAAGATCTGAGCTGAAAATGAGGTCATCAGCAAATGAAGAAAAGACTGATCTAATCTGAGGAGATCTCGAAAGGAAACAGATTGGCAGAGAGATTGAAGTGACACAGAATGAATTATGACAATCTGATGGAAGGAGCAGAGGGCGTGAGAATTTGTATTCGAAAATGGAACAACAGTTCAAATGTAAAATAAGGAATTCTTTTTATGCAGCTGCTAAAGATACCCGATTCAAATCGCGTTCTGCTTGTCTGCCTTTCTTTTCTAACTTCTCTTCAAAGGTTTTGTCACGATTTCAATTTGAAACAACAAAAGGAACGCACAGAGCAATGCCAATGGGAAAAATAAAGGTTACACAAAAAAAGTTGAAAAAGCGTTAAAATCGTAAAAGGTCATTCAACTAAAAGAACAGAATATCGATACTCAAAAATAAAATAAATAAACAAAGAAAAACTCTAGCAATAATTCCAAAAATCTATTTCCGATTTCAATTCTAAAAGAAACAAGATAAAGGTTCCCTTTTCTTTCGCGAAATTGATACCATTTCATCTTTTTGGAAGAGATGAGAATGATGTAACTTCCAAGTTTTGAGGATTATTTTACCGTCAATATATTTTACTAGTCTCTAGTTTCCGACCGTTCAAAAAATTCAGCAATTATTCATTTGAACTGACATCGTTCGGTGCAGCCGATAGACAAAGCGAATGAGAGAGAATGGGAAGAGGGACAAACCGCAGGAAAACGATGCCATCCCATTCCATTTCAAATCCAAGGTTCTTTCCAGTTAAAGCAGGCAGAAAAAGTTGAATGCTTACAAAAGGGCATATAATATTCATAAAAATCTCACCTACTGCATCATCAGACTACTGTATTTTTCAATTGAGCTTCATAAAACGTGAGAAAATAGCCATAATAAGTTAGCAGTAAATAGATGTTTGCTAGAAAAATCCAATTATGGAAAAAGATAAAAAGAATAATATTAGCGACAGAAACAGATACAATTGATAAGAGAAACATATGATTGAAAGAGAAGAGGGAACGGAGAATGCTAATAGAAAAGACACAAAACATAAATTTGAATGTGCTAATGGAGGAGAAGGGAGAAGAGAAGAGAAATTCAAATTGTCAAAGATGAAACCGCTTCTACTCACTGCAAATGCAATTTGTCATATTCCGTTTGAATTTCAACTTTATCAGACATGAAAATCTCACTATCAGCTATTTTTGAATGGAATATTTGAATTGCGTGGAGCAGAAGAGATGCTGCATAAATTGAATGTGCTAAACAGCAAAGCAGCAGACGGTTGCATACTAATTACCGCCTTATGACATAACCAAGGATGAAGCTTCGTGAGCAGATTTGATGTTACCAATATATCCAGTTGTTTGAAAGAATTTATGAAATGAATTTTAGAACTCAAGATACAGAAAAAATATAATTTGTATTAAGATTATTTTCATATTCTATTTCTGCTAATTTTGGATAATTCCAATACTCGAGTATTATTTGTTGCAGGATGAACAGAAAGATGTGAGAGATCCACAAACAAAATAGAGTCCACCGTTCATTTTGAGGATTTCTGCCTGTGGCGCAAGAAGCAAGAGAGTATGCAGGTTCGGGAGAGATTGAACAACATGAATGCAATCGGATATGGAACGAAGGCATACCAAATGGAATAGCGCAACTGTCTTTGTATGGATAAATGGATAGAGAATCGATTAGGGATAAAGAGAAATTGAGAGAAGAAAAGAAACATTGGGCAAATCACGATGATGCAAAATGAATATGAAAAGTAGAGGCGGCAGAAGAGTATTCAAATGCAACCGCAGGGAAGGGAGATCATAATGAACCATATTTGTCTGTTCGCCTGCTTATTTACCTGTTACCTGACCTGTTGCTCATGAAAAACAATGGAAAACAGTCGATAATTGAGTGGAAAAGAAGAATGCTCAATATCGAACATCGATTTTAACTTTTCAAAATATATTTCTGCACGATTCTATAAGTGCTTCCATAGTGAGTAAAAGATCTTTATTTACAGCATATCAATATATGGCAGTCGTAATAAAATAATGAAGAACTAATGATTATACCAGTGATTACCTGCAATTGGTGAACTCCTACACAAAGACCAAATAGATGAAACTCTGTGAGAATAGATGAAAGCTCAACTAGATGACTAAAACGTAGAACATAGAACACAAAATACGCAATCGATTCATATAAATCATTGCCTAAAAGCGTAACAGGTTTACCGGTTAGCATCGCTTGGAAGTAACCGATCGTTGAAGAAACTTATCTTGGATATAAATTCCTTATATAATATTTACATCAGTCTCAGAAGTTCGTTTGAATTATCGTGACTTTGGTGGAATCTTTGAGTCATCAGTCAATTTTTGCATGTCAGTTTTAACGATTTCAGATTCTTCTTGCGCAGATCATGAACATTCCATTGATTTCATAGAAACTGCAAGTTCTGTCATTCTCCAACAGCTCTAGACCCGCCTCCTAAATTCATCATTTCAAGTTTATTTCAATCGGGTAGTCTTCATACTTTGAGCGCTTCGAGCATCATTTCTTTAGTAATGTACAGGCAAGTGAATTTCCTGCCGCCGAACGAGCACCAAGTCTCTTCCAAAATACCTCCCATGATGAAGTGTCCTATGATTATTGCATTTTTTTTGTTTAAACTAGTCCATCATAATCCTTTCTATAAAAGAAATTTTCAGAATAGTCGTCATGCATTTCGGATTTAGAATTAGAAGGGGACGAGCTTCACGATTCATTTTTATGAGATGAAGTTCTTGTAGTTTTGAGTTAGAAACTATTAAATTTGAGCTTCATGGTGAACTTTTTCACAAGTGCCCCCTTCATGATCAGATCACTATTGCAATTTTATAGTGTAAACTTGAGTTGTTTGTTTCGAATTAGAGGATCGTCTATTCTTTAGTCTTCTTTGCTACACTCTTGCAACCCTTCAATTTCCACTCTGCAGTCTGTAGGATCATTTAGAACATCAACAAGCCCTGCCCTGTCTATGTCAATCACATTCTCAATCTTCACAGCACGAGGATTTTGTCTCATCATCAGGTAGAAAAACTCATTGTACTGAAAGAAGAGAATTAGTGAGGCTGAAAGTGCAATTGCAATGAGAAGAGTGGCAAATGACGGAGTGAAAAGAGTGAAGAAAGGGATGAAGAGAAGAGAATGACAGAGAACAGCTCTGCATCTCTCTCCCTTTCTGCATCTGCCGCTGCACTGCTTGGAGAATATTCCCGCATCTCACAGCTCGGCCCTTACGCAATCCAACACGAAGCAGAGCGCAGAGAGGATTCTCGAAGCACAAAAAGAAGATATGCAACTGTAGAGTTGTGGAAATGAGTGAAAGAGTCTTGTGAAAGATGATCAACAGAAGAAAAGTAATTTTGCAAAAAGTCTCAGAAAGACAGAAATCACATGGCAGATGGGAGAGAATTTTACCTCCACTCTTGATTTGACCAGCAATGTTTTTGATGGCATTCTTATACTCCTCGTACGAATTGCAACAGTACTCCACGCAGAAGATCGTGACGATCACCTAGATGAAAAGGGATAGTTATCAGATGAAAATAGGTGATTCCTACATCGAAGTTGCCGTGAAGATGGGAAGGGCAATCGATAGATGGATTCTGGAAGCAGTCGCAGTGATAGATGCCGTGCACCTAAGTGATAGAATTATAGCATTATTTAGATACAAAACATAAAACAAACAGCATGCTATGTGAAAATTTGGCATAAATTTCCTTGTTCATACCTTATTCCTGGTTCCAGTGATCATTTCCTGAAGCTGTTCCCAAGCAGATCCCTCCTGCGTTAGGATCATTTTCAATGGAGTCGACCAGTCGAATCGGCTCCTGTTCTCCTTCCAGGCAATCAGTTCTTCTCGATTTTGCGGCAAATAGTCTGCCAGGTGAAGCTAAATATTTTTCTTACATCAAAGATAAGATAAAATTCCCACTTCATTGGCATAATCCCTAAAAGTTGCCGCGACGTGAATCGTGGGACCAGCACCGAAATCCAACAGCCTAAACAATTCTATTCAAATATTTTCTTCAGATAAAAGTCAACCTATCGATAGAGCCGATTCTGTAAGCGATAAGTGGGAGGAATTTCAACACCATTTGCATCGCTGGGTCTTCCACTTTCGTGTAGAAATCCTAAACTCTGTACTATGAAAATAGTTCATTTCTGAAGTGCACCTCCAAGTATGCGTCAGTGCTGAATGTGGTCATGAAGCTCGTCCTGTCGTAGATTGTTTCATTCTTTTCGATTTCCTCTTTCTCTTGGAGCACTGAACTCTCCTGCTCTTTCTGTTTGAAGACATCAGGTCGAGCCTGAATATTATCTCTTTGCGAAGATATTTTGCAACATTTAGTGAACCTGGACTTCAATGTCGAACACGTTGACCATGTTAGGGGGGAATTGAAGGAGTTGCCAGAGGGCTGCCTGCAAGAAGGAAACTAATGATAAACAAATGACGCAAGGAAGAAGTGCAGATGTGGAAAGTACAGATTGAGGATGATTCAGAAGATAACGACTGGAAAATATAGTGAGGAAAGTGGACTGCAGATGGGTGGAGCCAGGGAGAGAGGGATGAAGTGATCTGAGAGATCCGAGAGATGCAGAGGCTGTGAGAGGATTGGGCTTCGTCGCTCATTTGCTAGTTTTTTTCTTCGCATTCGGTGCATTGTTCGCTTTAATTTCACTCTGTGACGTTTTTCCTCTGTCCTCTTCTCCAATCACGCTCTCTCGCAGATTCTCCACTACAGCTGTTATTTGCACCGAAACAGAGAAGCTTCTCGGCCAATCCCTCTTTATTTCTCTCTCTCTTCCTTCCCGTCTCTCCTTAGTGCAAATTCTTATCACTTCATGCAGAGATCACTTGAAATCTGAGATCAGAAGGAGGTTGAGAAGTTGAAATGATGCAAATTGAATTGCAGATGCATGATTATGATGGATGAATTGCACGAGGACACATTCAGATCTTCATCTTGTCAATTTGCTGCAGCTGATGAGAGAAATGTTGAAAGGTACAAAAATAGTTGGAAAATTTCAACTTTATAATATTTTGAAATCAGACAAAGTATAGCGTGGCGAAATTATTACCATGACAAAGGTCTGGAATCTGCAAATAGTTTGCATTGAAAATTTTTAAATTTATTGTATATGATTTCTCGGAATTTAGACAACCTTACTAAATAGGCTACCACAATGATTGATGCAAAATTCGACTTTATTGGATCTTGGTGAGTGAATAAGCCAACCATAATGAGGCTAAATTTTAGCTCCAAACTTCGTACAAGTTAGTCTGTTGCATTTTACCGAGATCAGCAACGGAAGCTGTTTTGATCCTCTCGATTTCATGATCAGTTCCTCAGTTCTATTTTTCTTTTCCAAAAACCAGCTTTATCCCTTTTCCTCTCAAAATCAGTTATCATCTTCCAGCTGACTGCCAACTTATTTTCTGTACTGTTTGCAGATTTGCAGATATCACACGGCCCTGCTTTTGTTGCAGACTCCAGTGCTTCCAGACTGTTATTTATCTCACAAAAAGAGGAGAATAGAGATGGTGCCAAGGGAAAAAGGGAGAAAATAGATAGAAGATCTGAGAAATCAACAATAATCTTATTTTAGTGAATATTTGCAAAGATCATAAGGTTTTCGTTCGCAAGTTAGTTTACTGCGAGGATGAATGATGTAATCGATAAAGCATAAGTTCTGTACCTTCCAAAAATTTATTCCATCATTGATAAAGAAAGGCTCTAGGACAAAGGTCAAATGAGAACAAGATAACTGAAAGAAATGAAGGAGGAACTGAGAAGGGCAGTTGTCGTGTGGCGCTGAAGAGCTGGAAGAAAATTAATGTGACATGGAATGAATGGAAACAACTCGAAATAATGTTGGCAATGGTTGATTATTAAGTAGAAACTGAGGGAATATTGGAATGCTATTCAGATACTACCCGGATAGATAATTATTGAAGATCAGGAATGGTAAGATTTCCGATTTCGAATTTTATGTTCAAGTTTTGAGAATCCCTGATAAGGATAAATTTAAACTTCAATGCTAATAGCGAATTAGATATGATGATTGATAACACTATTTTTGGCGACTTCTGCACCGAATTGGCACTGAAAAATGACGCGAGAGATCTCGAATCTGGCCCAGGCAAAGGTTCTCTGATCCATCGTAGCGAGCGACTTCTCGATCGACCGCACGAAATGCGTCACTTCGGAATTCTCCCCCGTGGTTGCCGTATCTCTGCCCCTTCCTCTTTCCATCGACGGCTCTATTGCTCGAACCCTTTTGGCGGCAGGTGATTCGACAGGTAACTGTGAAGGCGAAGGAGAAGGCAGGGCTGGAGGTGCTCGACTGTCATCAGTCATCAACTGAAATATGAAAATCAATTAGTTTTAGAAAATTATAGAGAGCTACGGAAGCTTTCATCTACAGAGATTGTCAATTCCTCTGAAGTATCATCATGATCTTAAAACTCAGTTCACTAGATCATAAATTTAGAAAAGAACGGACTTCGAATTTTCGGAACTACTTCACAATTTATTAGAGCAAAATAGAGTTAATTTTGAATTGTAATTATTCTCCTTTCTTCATTTTCGAGCTCGATATAATTAGGGTTCCCAAGTAGATTTTCCAAATCGCATTTTGGATAAACTTTTTAAACAGAGAGGTGATCTGAGTTGTAAATAAAAATTCTGTGAAGGAAATCTTTTTTTTAATTCCCTGGTCGAAAAAAATCCATCACCCAAAATGAAAACCTTTTCGCAAATGAAATATTGTTTGCGCGGGTATTTTAACTTGGCTTTTTGCACAGGATCATTTTATCGTGTTTATCATCGAATTAGATGGTGTTATTCGAGACATATTGGGTTTAAAGGGTACTTCCTTCCCAAATTTTCCGCTTCAAATTACCACGTTTCTACCATAAACGCATTTTCGCAAAGGGGCGGAGCTTGAGGACTCTAGATACACTGGCAACTTTAGGAAGAAAATCTTACCGTATCGAGAAGAGTAACAGTTTCTTTCTTATCATGCGTCACTTCAGTTGATTCTGCAGTTTCACCTCCAATTGTAACATTGATATTGACTCTTTCAGGCGTCGATTTGCACGCGTTTTTGATGAAGCTCTCATAGAAATCATTCAGCATTGGATCCACAGTTCTCTCCGGCACTATTTCTTCTCCATACTCACTTCCGCCGTGGTCAGACCCATCTGAAACACATTAGATCATTACACCGTATCCGCTTTGAGAGCATTAATTATTTTGAATAAACACAACAAACACAACCATATGTGCTGTCAAAATTTCAGAATAGTAATGTTTTTTCCGAGTTTTATCATTACTCTTTACAGGATGATTCATAAATACTGCCCAATTTCTAATTTCTTTTAATTATCTAAGAATATAAGGTTTTCATGATAGAATGAAAATTACTGGCACAAACTGTTTAATGCTAGCCATCTTGAAGACTATACCATGTTTAGATATCATTTCGGGACAGATCTAGGGAGCACTTTCGCTAGACGAAAATAAACTAAGGAGTAGGTCGCACGAAGTATCTGAGGATTGCTCTCTCTCTAGGTTTGTTTTGGGAACAACATATCTTGATTTCGCAAAGAAATTAGCCTGCACTACGAATAAACATCGGACTGTAATTCCGACGACCTTGTACATACTTTGCAAATTGTATAAAAATATTTTTGAATTGTATTTAATTAGGCACATCTTACATAGTTCGTAATATTTACATCATTAGCCTATTTAGACATTAAGAGAACATGTGATATCGTACGAAGCGAGAGTTTCTGAATAAATTTATCAAATTAGCATACCTGAAGCGAATGACTTCCTTCTTCTTCTTCTGTGCTCGATGTAGGGGTCGAGGAAGTCCATCTTCTTCACGTAATAATACCATTTATCAGTGTTTTTGAGTGTCTTCCCACTATGACTCGCCTTCTTAATTCGGACATATCGATCTCTGAAAATTAGATATCAATTTTTCTTTCATCTATTTTTTTACCTCATGTGTCGCCATTTCCTTTCAACCTCAACTCCAGTCGCCCCGACGACATTCAATTCCTTTGCAATCTGGTTCCACACGCTTAGTTTGTAATCCGTCATTTTGTGATGAGGATGAGCTCTGAATATCGAGATTCTCGAATGAAAATATTCATAGAAGTAATTATCACCCCAAACATAAGGAGAATTTGAGTCAGACTCAAAAAATATACGGGAGGTAGGTTACACGGGTAAAGTCTAGGTTATGGCTTCATTACGAGTGGAGAACATTTTTGAAAATTAAAAGTTAGAGATACGAAATTGTGGAGGAAATATAATAGGGGTAGGTCGCACGACCATTCTGACTTAGTTTCTCCCTAGGTTGGCTCTCACCTGTTATAGAGACATTCATTCTTCTTGACTTTCTCCATGAGAGCCATTTCGAACTTTTCATCACTCGTGAATCCAGAAGGCTTGAAATAATTTGATAATTTTCGACTTCATATTCATCTCACCGATATTTTGCTTGAAGTTGTTTCGCCTACAAACGAAGTCTCTTCAGCTGCATCGTCAGTCAAAACGTCAAGCTCTTCTTTGCTCATGATAATTACAGACTACTAAATACGTTAATGTTTAGATCAACTTTTCCAAAGAAAAAGGTAGAATAATTGTCGATATATTTCTTTAGCTCTTGTGATAAAATTATATGGTGCACAAAATATTGGAGGCAATAATAGAGAAAGCTAAGCTTGACTATCAATACGAAGGCTAAAATAGCAAAGCACAATTTTACGTCATTGCGTCATAGGATCTAAATAATGTAATGACGCAGAGCATCATAAGAGATAATATGCGTCTTTAGGGAGAAATAGGATTCAAACAATCGACTAGCTTTACGACATCGCTAACTTAAAAGAAGCAAAGATAGGTTAGATGGAACATGACCATATTCTGAACTTGCTTCCTTAAAACTTCAGCATTTTTCGAGCCTAATGTAAAAATATGAGCGACATAAAATAACCTATATGATGAAATTGTAGTTTTAAAATACTAGATTTATTTAGATTTAGGCATATCGCTATGAAAGACGGAAAGAAGAGTATGTCAAAAATGTATTGCGCCAAATCTTGGAGGATAATAAAGGCGGGAAGATGGAATTAGAAGAAAAGTAGCTACGCAACAGTAAACTAGCGTTCTTAGCGAAAATAAAGCCACTTCCAAACGACATGAAATCGACATTTAAAAATAAGACTTTCCGAGAAGAAACGCTAATATTTTGCGCGATAATCTTCGATCAAAGAGGGGCGCAGGGATGAAAATAAGCGAACGAAACGGACGAATTGAAAACGACGTGATAGAGACTAATACGCGCAGTTGGAAATGAATACGTAAGCAGCAAGGCAGATAGATGACACTGCGCAAAATGCAAAATGGGCAGAGGCAACCCTTTTCCCCTGCAAGCAGGGGGCCCATCGATTATTGCGTGGCTGGGCGCGCAAAGTCGTAAGATACGCAAGGAGGGCAGGGCAGGGAAGGGGAGAGGGGAGAGAGCGCAGACAACACGAAGCAGTGCCGCGTTGCCCGCATTGCCATCGATTGGCCCATTGCGAATTGCGAATTGCGAATGACGCACTCTGTCATACTGCCTAAATGCCAATACTGCTTCAAACAAACACATTTACTCTTTCCAGAAATACCACCATAAGCAGGTTATATTTAGAGTTTTAAGGGTGGAAATTATGCGCAATTAAAACATTAGCTTTTGCTATGATTATTATCTTTTTTCCTGGTTTGATTATGAACTTAAAATTAAAAGACAAGGAAAGAAACTAATTTATGCTTTAGTCATCTGCAATAAATTATAAGAAAAAATCTAACAACATATCTGCGAATAAATAAATAAAAATAAATTAATAAAATTTAAAACACACAACCGATGTGATCATATATAAAATTATTGCTGAGATCAATAAATTAGTGAATTTCGTATGAAGGACAATCTAGAGGAATATTCTTGTGAGATCAACAAAAATTGAGAGTGAGAACGAGAAAGGGCAATAATCCTTGTAAATTGCAGTGAATTGTTGAGTATCCGAAAGAAATATTTCCAAATCTAGCGTAGAAAAGCAGCGACAATCTTACTCTACTCTAAATAGTAAATAATTAAATTTAACATTTATAAACTTCTAAATATTGGTAACAATAAATTAGCGCTTCTGAATAAATGAAAGTAGCAAAGAAAAACGAAGCTCAAGTAACTGCAAGTGAAATAGCACATCAGCTGAATTGCTGCATCGACTAATATCCATAGTTCTTCATATCGATTTGGATAATAGGCATTTTGTGTGGCTTGTCATCCTCTTCGTCTGACGAAGAATCTGCAGTTCGAGGAGGGCCGCCGAATTCAGACTCGTTGAAATCTATTCGATATCTGAATTTATGAATGATCGTCTTAAATTGAGTTTAGATATTAAAGCCATTTGCTAGGAAAACTTATCGAAGATTTAAAAATTATATTAATACTCCGCAATAATCTGGAAGCCTGGATTAGACCGAATGAAAAGTGCAAATTTACTAAATGATGAAATGCGTTTCTGGATTTACGAACTGACAGAAGCGGATGGAAAAATTAAATGAGAACGTAAAGCATGTCGCCTTTTTGTCATTCGGTCAAATCTCAAATCAAAGTCTTTGATGCAGGATATGACAAGATTACTCCGCTAATTTGACATCATAAGTGACGCAATTTGGATTTTAGAATTAAAAAATAAATAAATAAAATATTTGGATTCTAAAATCTAAATTTCTACATCTCTAAGTTTCATCACGTTTAGATCAGTGTTTTTCTTCTTCGTCTTTTAAATTTATGATCTTACAAGTCTAAAACTTTTCCAGAAAAAATCGATAAAATTATTTCTGTAACACTGTAAATTCTTCGACTATTATATTTCATAGGGTTGCAAAAATAGAATTGAATCTAATGAGTTCTTTCCAAATATTATTTTGAGAAAAGTCCTTGCTCACCCTTCATGAACATCCCTGTTACTATCGGGATGGAAGACAGGCTGATGCATGTCAGGCACAGCTGCATCTGCCTTCTCGGGATTCACTGAAGGATCTTTCGTGTCGATGTCCAAGTCTGCACACTGCACATAGTCAATTGCCACCTGAAATACAAATTGATAGAAATTCAACCATTGTGGGCGTCCAATTCCTGAAGGTGCAAAGTGAGGTATGCTTTTGTGGACGAAGCCTAATGAACAGCAACAAAGCGAAGGCAGATGGACTGTTATGCTGTACTGCAATGTGCATTGGGCTCCGCCCACAAAGGCACACCTCACTTTGCGCCTTCAGGAATTGGACGCCCACAATAGTATGAAATCCAACCTTGTATTGGCACTTGGCAACATATCGAACGAACTTCTCGACTCTGTCGGAATCCTCGTGCTGCTCGACAGAGACGCTGCGCACGACTGTGTTGGACACCGTGGCCAACGGCATTGTGAAGTCGACCTCGATCTGTGGCAGGAAAGTCTCGGGCATCAGGTCGAACGAGGATAACTCGAATCTGCACTTCAACAGGTGTACTTTGTAAGCAGCGTGATGTTTCTCGGGCAGACGAGGGATTCTCCACACGAGTGATCGATAAACGTGCTCGTATTTGGCCTCTCCGATGGCCACCTCGATCAGATTAGCCTCATTCGACTGCACTGCCCCAAGTAGTCTGTCCTTCAGATTCTTCACCTTGCCGGGCCGCAGCTTCTTCGAGTGCACAGAGCCAACTCCCCAATGTCTCTCTTCCCGGAAAATGTAGATCCACGCTTCGGGAATAGGAAATCGAATGACGATGTCCTCACAGGGAATCTGCCTTCTGGTCGTCTTGCCTCCTCTGTTCTTCTCGATCTGTGCAGCAGCCATCGCTTCCATTCTTATTTCCACTTTCGACCCAGCAATCTTCATGAGTGCCTTCACAGTTAGGACCTTTTCCCTGTTCCTGGGCGGCCGAATTCGGAATCGCATTACCTCCATGAACGAGCCGTCGGGTGGACTGAATCGAATGACCTGCTCTTCGTCGAAGGCCTTCTTGTCGACAATCGAGTGGAACTCGAGATTCTCGAATCGAATCCACCTCTCAGTGTACATCGGTAGGATGTCCTTCCTCCTCACGATCTCCTTGCCCTGCCTCCTTCTATCATTCAAGCCTATCTCCAGGAATGGAGATCCAGTGACAAATGCGAGACAGAACATACGGACTCTGGCCCGCTGATCAGATACGACGCCATCTTTGTCCACATAAGCCGAATATTCGTCGTAGCAGTGGATTTGGACTTCGTCTTGTTTGTAGACAGGTTTGGTCGTCCTTTGAATTGAGCAGTGGAAAAGAATGTCTTCTACACAATGCACGAAGGATTGAAGTTCAGCTGCATTGAGAGAGCCGAATTTGAGCAAAACATTACACTGCGCAGAGTGCTCTAGAGGCATCCCATACTTGGTTACATGACCTTCCATTAGACGAGATATTTGACCTGAATTTGTTTAGTTTTCGCTAAACTCGACAAATGAACGTACCCGGTCTAATTCCGACTTTCTCTTTGTATTGTACATATTGCAATTTGACCGTGTGAATTTTGCCATAGACATCGTAGGCTTGCAGAGTTGTGTCGGACAGAGAATAGGTGGCTTGTAGCAAAAGTTCCTTAAAAATGTGATTCTATTATTTTTTCGAAAAAAAACATAGTAAGATTTTCCTATACAATATTGCTAGTAACGAACTATAATTGAGTATCGAAAACTTTAATCGTGCTAGAAGTTGTTCATTTAGGAAATTAAAAATCTAAATTTCCTTTCGTTAGATACCGAAGTTTTGGAATTTTGAATACAGAAAAATTCGATATTTGAACTTTTATATAATCAGACAAATCGGGATTAGAATTTTCTCACGATCTAGGATCAGAATTGCGAGAAAATCTTATCAGTTGTACAAGGTTTACCTAGAAAATAAAATACCTTCGATAGTAAAAAATCATGGAAGAGGGAAACTTCTGCATAATTTCATCAAAATGGATATCTATTTTAGTTCATGTGCCATGATGAATTGAATAAGAATTGGGAATTTTATAGTTATGATAATGAAAAGTGTTGAAGACAACTCACATGAATAGGTTTAGGGTCAGTCTTTGCATTGTATACGTAGAGAGTGTTTCCGTTCATCCTCACATAGCAGGGCTTCCAGTACCTCTCTGCCATGAAGGACTTTTTCTTGATTGGATGTCTCAACATCAACTCCCACCCATCTCCGCTAAATTTAGGCATGAAATCGTCCAAAGGCACCGAATCGTCCTCATCATAGAGCGGTGTGGGGGTTTCCAAATCCATTCCCTGGAAAGAACACAGTAGAATGGGAATGAGATTGACTTTCTTACTTCGCATTTGAATTCATCCTCGAACCTGTTCGGCCTCTGACTCAATGGACTTTCGCCTTCGGGTGTTGGTGTAGAAAGGGCAGGTGAATGACTGAAATGAGAATGATATTGCCATAGAAGATTCTTATCTTATCTAAAGATCCTATTTAGATCTTTTCTTAGGTGGCAAGAATCTAATAAACTCGGAGAACAGCCAAATCAGCTTACCGTTCTCCTCCGAAGTACTCCTCCTCATTTGTATCGACTGCCTCTTCTGCCTTTGCCTTTGCAGCAGCGACGATATCTTCTACGGGTCGAACAGCAAATGGGTCGTAGTTCTGGAAGAAAAAGATGGTCTTCATGAAATTAAAGAATAGATTTAAACCAACCTCATCGATAAGACTCGGCTCTGCAGGAGCGAATGGATCTGCGGGAGCGGCTGGCTTGAGATTGATTGGCTGCACGATGAACGGGTCGTAGGCCTCACCAGATTGATCCTAATCATTAGGCTGATCAGAAAGTAATGCAAAATTTAGATTATTAAGTCTTCTCATGTGGATTTTTGATAGGTGAAAGAATTTTTTATTAAAACGAAAACTATAATCAGAGATGGTGTACGTATCATCAGACTGAGAATGTCTAAATGGTCATAAAATAAAAACAAATAGTGATGAAAAAATTTCAATATCTTTTCAATCAATCCAGCACTTCGATAAAAGTGCAAAATTCTACCTTGTTGCTGAAGAATCCACTTTCAGAAGGAGGCAGAACAGGATCAGAGGATTCAAAGTCAGCCCAGGCAGGTGCTGAGAGGATCGGGTCATCGGGTGCGAAATCGCCTTTCGGAGTGACGCTGTCCATTTGCTGTGCAGCCAAATGAGCGGGCAGTTCGAGTGAGCCACCAGAATTCTGTTGCGCATCTTTTATCGAGCTTCTGAAAATATAATTGATAAATAAAACTTGGAAAAATCATGTGTGAAACAATAATTACTATTCCATTCTTTTCCAACAATTTCGTGGATAATAAGCAAAAGTGGGTTTCATCTCAGCGAAACTTGTGCCTATCCGGGCCGATCCGGGCGGATGTCGGCAGTTTTTTGCCGACCAACACCAATCCGCTCGGATCCGTGTTGGTCGGCAATTTTTATCTGGTAAAACTGCCGACCAACTCGGATTGAATTGCCGACCGACTCGGATAACTGCCGACCAACTCGGGCCAGGCTGCCGACCGACTCGGGTCCACTCGGATTGAATTGCCTATCTGGGCAGAGCGGCATACCGATAGGCAATTCACAGAATTGCCGACCCGCCCGGATCCGCCCGGATAGGCACAAGTTTCGCTTAGATCGTACTTTGCGAGTCACATAAAAAATAAAACCATAAACTGTTGCTCAGCTTTAGATGCAAAAATCTCACCTTTTCCTTGGCGGAATAGCGGACATCGATTCTTCTCGCGCGATCTCAGCAGCTCGCTCTGGTTTAGGAGGCATCGGTGCCGGGGTAGGGGGCAATTCTACTCCGGGAGGAGGTTTCCAGTCCTGAAAAGCGAACAAACGAAAGTTTAGTAGTTGATCCGAATGACTCACTCCAATATCAGACCGCATTGCGGCCATTTTCATTGCCAATTCCTGTGCCTTCCTGTCCATATCGTCTTCCTCGTCTGGATTGTACACTTTCTCTGGACCTTTCTTTCCTAAAAGTCGGTTTAATGAAAATTTTGGTCAGTTTGAAGACAGTACATTTGGAAAGTTTAGAGCATTTTGTCCTCTTCTATATACATTGTTGACGCCCAACTCTTGGAGGCGCGAAGTGGGGTATGCCTTTGTGGACGTGACCTATAATGCACAGCGCAGTGCAGCACAAAGATGTAGCTCCCTGTGCTGTTTCTTGTACTATTGCGCTGTGCGTTAGGTCACGCCCACAAAGGCATACCCCACTTTGCGTCTCCAAGAAGTGAGCACCCACAATGCTCACACTAAATATTTTTTCGAAACAAATGTCGAACTTTCTAAGAAGGCAATGATTTTAAAGAAATTATTTTGAAATCTCTATACCTTCTCGTTTCATCTTTTTCTTGAGTATTTTCTCGTTTCTCTTCTCCTCCATCAGTCGCTGTATCTCTCGTTGTGTGTTCTCGTGAACATATCCTTGTTCACCGCTGTAAAATATTGATTTCCACAAAATGTTACTCAAGTAATTCACAAACCCAATGCTCGCGAGATATGATTCATCTTTGATATCTTTGACTGCACTAGTCTCACTCAACTCCTTCAATTGCTCTTTCACATTTTGGGTCAACGCAGATGCCTAAATTTTGAAAAACACATTTAAGAAAATATATTGTTAAAGTTAACCTGTTCGGTCATTTTCTTGAATTTAGTCCAGGCATCTTCTTCAGGCTCCTCTTCCTTTTTTGGTTGAGTTGTAGCTGCAGAGGGTGGTGCAGGTCGAGCGGGAGCAGGGCGAGCTGGGGGTGGTCGAGGCGGAGGGGCGGCGGCAGAAGATGAGTCTGGAAATAAAGTTCTTCGACTCTTATCTTTCGTTCAAAATAAAAGCTGATCTTCACACGTTTGGGTTCTGATACTGATCAAATTTGGTAAAAATATTCATGAAAATGCTGACTAATTACTGAGCATTTTGGAAATTATTGAAAGCATGATGTTTGATACCAAAATGGTATAAGTCTATCGAATTGTTAACCTGTTTGTGCCTTCGGAGGCTCTGGTCTGGAAGGCGGCGGTGCAGGTCGACTTGGAGGCTCGGCTTTTGCAGCCTCATGAGAAGAGGCCGTTGGTTGATTCCCCCAGGCATAGGGATCGTCTTTTGAGGGGGCTCTGAAAGAAGTCAAAAGGATCGCGTTAATTATTCACTTATTTATTCGTGACTTACGAATAATTGGAAACGGGAGGCGGTTGGTAGTCCGGCTGATAGTCGAGGGTCTGCTGATTGGGTTGCTCACTTCCTGCTACCGTTGCTGATGCATTGTTGTAGTCATTACTCGATGCTGTCTCAGTTTGCTCATACGACTGATCTGGAATTTAACATATCCCATATTTCAGGTAGAAATAACACAACTTCTTACCTTGTGTGTAATAGGGTTGATTGCTGTTGTAATTTGCATAATCATAGGAATAATTTTGGTCATATCCTGCAGAAGGTTGTGTCTGATTTTGGTAGTCGTAATTGTAGGCAAGTTGTTGTTGGCTAAAATACATAATTGAGTTTTCATCTAGTAAATTGCAAATCTTCAAAATCAGGAAACTATCAAAATTTGAATTCTTTGCCGTGATAAAAATATCATGGATAGCAGCATCGCTAGAAATCAATGATAAAATGTTTAAGGTTTACTCATAAGTAGTAGAAGCTGTTTGGTCGTATCCAGAATAGTCTTGTCCATAGGCAGACTGATCATGAGAATATCCAGTTGATTGGTCATATCCTGCATATTCCTGCTGTTGCTGTCCCGATTGGTCGTAATAACCCTGAAAATAATCAATTTAATCGAAAAATTTTCATTCGTTTGAAAATTGCTTTCCAGAACTAATCCTCATTTTCATTCAATCTCGACTAAAATGGTATGAAATGGAAATTCCTACATAAGTTTTTTTTCTCACTAGAATAGAAGAGGTTTAAAATGTCCGATAATAAAAAAATAAATCAACAAAGTTTTACCTGGTAATTCTGATCGTATCCTTGATAATCCTGCCCATATTGCGAATAGTCATAGTATTGATTAGCATCATGTGCAGTTGCCTGTTCTCCTTCAGTAGAGGGTACGTAATTCGGATCCACTTCCCATTCCTGCTTGTCGTAATTCCAGATATAGCCTTGAAATGTGAACATTGATGAAATATACATTTTATACAATTTTTGAGTTTCTCAAAATTTCGTGAGGAGTTTCGCATTAGCTTCAATAACTAAAGCCTCTATTTCTATTATATGCGATAAATGTACAAATACTTGTTAGAAAAATTGCTGATCACAGCTCATATAACTCGGAGAATAATATTCATATCAAAAGTGGTCAGTTTTTTAAAAGAAAAATCAAAGTTGGGTTGTAATTAAAGTTTTCCCGAGCTTGGAATAAGAATTTTAGGCCCAAAATCTATAGAAATTGAAATTTTTGGAGTGGGAATCTAAATTCTGAATGCCCTTATTCGAAATGCTCATAAAAATCGAAAATTAATCATAAAGAAAGAGCCTAGTAAAATGAAAAGGATAAATTATAACTTACCCGGGTAAGCATTAGGATCCCATTCACTTTGTTCGGCTTGCTGTTGATCGTAACTATATTCGTTCTGTTCAGCTGCTGGGTTCACTTCCGAAGTTGCAACCGTAGTAGTTTCTGGTTCTGGTTGTTCAACCGTTGTGGTTGGTTCTTGTTCCGGTTCGGGCTGAGATTTACTAGCAGACTAAACATAAACGTCAAGATTTTTCAAACTGAATGCTTCCTAGCCTCGTTGGCAGCATCATCCGATTTGGATTCTTTCCTCTCCTTCTCCTTTTTATGCTTCTTGACTTTCTTCCTCTCCTCCTGCATGTCCTCAGAGAAAGTAGGCTCTTCGTCAGGTTGTGGGTTGTCGTGGAAACACTGAAATTGAAATAGCGATATTGGAATAAAAAAGACGAAAAACAAAAATGTGCCAAATTTACGATTCTGGCAGAAGCTTTATCCAATCAAAAAGCTGAAAATGGATGAAGTAACTGGATATGGGAAGTGGGAGAATGAAGAGAGAAAAGAGCTGCGGTGAGAGGAAGAGAGAAGGCGGGAATGAAAGATGAGAAGATGATGCGATGAATGAGAGAAAGGCCAGAAAAGGGGAGGGAAATGGTAGAGAAGTTCTGGTGGCAGAGAAATGGGAAATCAATTCCACACTCCTCGGGCTGGAATTTTGAGCGACTTACTCCAGTGTGGGGAGCGTCGGGGGAAGTGATTTCGACAGTCGGAGGCTGCAATTCGAATGCGTTTTCTCTCTGACCTGACTCGATAAAGGGATTACCTTCGGATGGAAGCCGAGTTTCTTAGACTTGGTCTCTTCGGCCGTCTTCTGCTGCTGCTGCTGCGGCTGCTTGGCGCGCTCCTTCTCTTCTGCCTCCATTTGCATTTGCTCTGAACGAATTCGAATTCGAATATGATGAATTGCAACAAAGTGGACAGAGCAGAGAAGGAAAGGAAGAGACTTGAATGGAAGAAGAGGACAAGGGGGTTGGAGCAGAAGTTTCGAAATGGAAGAAATCGATGCAAAAGGAAGGGGGAAGGCAGGGCAGAAGGCGTGAAGCAGGACAAAGTCAGGACGTGAAAAGAGCGGGGGAACTCAAAAGGAAAGCAAAACTGGACAAAGAAAAATACACGTATGCAACCATGTCCAGCCTATTCAGGCGTTAGTTATATACGGAATAAAATATGATAATAACTAAACTAAGTGAGTAAAAATGTTATACAAGGATTTATCAGAATTACTAGCTCTTGGTCCTTAATCTAGAGATACAAAGTTGTGCAGCTATTTTCATGTGGTATAAAATAATAAATAGCACATGAAAAGGATAGACTTTCTAAAATTATACTTTATTCCTCTATTTTCAATCTCAGATTTGGAAGTCGATGGTATTCGCTAATCTCTCGCTCATAATTTTTGAAAAAAACTCAGGTCTAATTAAGGTAATAAACCCTATTGATCATGATGAGAAACTAATTACTTGAAGTAAATACTTCGCATTACTTGTATGACGCAATAAGAATTGCAGCAATGCGATGCTAGCACGCTTTGATGAAGCATAAAATTAGTCGGAAGTGAGAGTGTCAGAGATAAGTGGATAGGTCCGCTGATATGGGAATTGGTGTCGTCTCGCAAGGTAAAAGACAAGTTTGGAAATAAGCAAATCGATGCAGCTGTTTTGCCTGAAATAGACAGAAATTTAAGTGTGAATGTGAAGTGTGAGTGAAGGAATGAAGCAATGAAAGAGAAGAGTAAGGGAAGAGAGGGAATAACGGAAATGAATGAGCGGAGTGAAGGAATGAAGGAGTACAAGAGCAAGCAGCTATTAGAAAGGAAGGGAAGGTAGATGATTGCTGCACTCCAACAAATGAAACCAGAACCACAGAAGGGGAATATGAAATTACTGGAAAATAAAACAGAAAAAGGGAACAGACGGACCTTTGACATCCTCGAAATTCTCCCACTCGACTGATGTTCGTCTGTGCACCACAGGTTTAGGAGGAGCCTGAATAATTTTTGGTTATAAAATTCGAGAAAGGTCATTTGAATAAAAGCATGTTGCTGAAAGTGTAAATTTGCCTACAATAGTTACGATTTTTAACATTCAGTAGTTATTTGCAAGATCATTCAAAGATTTCCTATCGCACTGCCAAGACTGATAAAATATTGATAAACTGAAAACAAATCTATGTCTATGAAATTACCCTATTTTTATAAGCGGGATTTTCCTCGAGAATGTCCCCATCGTAATCATTCAAAGGCGTCGATCGACCGGAACTCATGCCTCCTCGGGACTGCAAAAACAGATAAATAGCCAGAATGAAAGGAAAGAGCAGAAAATACTTGAGACGGGATTTGAGAGGCCATCGAATCGTAGAACTCGTTGTACGACATTTCAGATTTGCGACGACGAGAACCTGAGTGGTAATAGTAATAATTATTTTGATTACTATTGCAAAAACGATCCATACTCTAAATACGAGTATTTACTAGAGTTTGTTTTAATTTATTTTCAATGCTCTCAAAAATAATGGTTTCCTTGAAAGTACTCGAGAGTAGACTGAGTAATCTATTGCGCATACAGTCTTACTTTCATCTAATTGATAATACGGTATACGGTAAATACGTTGCCAAAAAATCATTGATCTTCAATTTTTAATCATGAAGATTAAAGTTCTTGAATCAAAATTTTCGAAGAAAAAATCAGAAATTTTACCTGTCGGAATGGAGACTTTGATTTTCTGCTCATTCTTTGCAACTTCTTTTGATTCGACAGCTTCAGGAACGAATGCAATTCCAGCTGAAAAATAACAATAACAATTATAAAAATAAATTAAAAAATAAGAAACAAGTACCTTCAATAACAGAAGAGGATGTAGGAGTGGTTGGTCTCGGTCTCTGCAGAGCTGCTTTGTTGTATTGTTGTCGAGCATCTTCACTTTCCCCTGATGAAGTTTGCTAAATACTTTTTTTCGTTATTTTTTTATTGTTTTTAGCTGAGAAGGAAGTATACCTTGTTGTATCGAGAAAATGCCGAAGGTGGACCAGAAGATGACTTTCCAGGAACTGAATAAATGAGGAATAATTATAGTTTGATGTTCACCTTTTGAATTTACATTCTATTTCAGAGATGATCATAGCATAAAGCTATTTTCGTTTCGTGATGAAGTAAATAAACAAAACTCAAAATCCACGGACTATAACGATGCTAATGTTTCCCTTTCGAAATTATGAACTAATGGAAAGGTATAGTTCTTTTTTTTCTTCTGATAAGTTGTAGAAACTCACCATTAGCTAAGGCTCCGCCAACTTGAGAATCGAGTTCTTCCTCCTCATCTCTGATCAAACTTTTGTGCAATTCCTGTTCTTTCTCGGAATATCCCGGCCCAGCACATTCCATCTTATATTTTTGCGTCTCTCCCAGGGAAGGATCGATTTGAGTTGAGGAAGTTTGAGGTTTCACCTGAAACCATTATCTCAGTTTATGACAATTGTAGGTTTACAAATTTAATTTACATCTTTCTAAAATAAAACTCCAATGGATGAAAATAATAAGGCGGAAGCTGTGATGTCAACCATTACTAATGTAGCGAAATTTTTCGCACTAAATAAAGTCTGCTTTCCATGAATAAAAGTGAGCTTCGAAAAACTCCAGTATCTATCAATGAAGATAAATTGACTTACAACTTCAATGATTGTGTCGTTTGTGTCGGAAGTCTTCATGCCGATGGCCTCGATATCAAGTGACGAGGGCAATTCAGGTGGCGGTGGAATCTAGATAATGAAGTCACTTATTTGGAAAAGAAGAAAAATCTAAATTACATTTCGCAGGCGAATAATTTGAAGTAAGCTATAAAATATCTAACTGAATCCAAATAGTAATGAATTACTATAATTACCTACTACGCTTCTGAAACTGCTCTATTTTCATATTCTGAATCATCCGAAATGCTATAAATCGGCTACTATTTTGGAGTCTGGCATAAGTAAAATAGTAGACAAGTTTTATTTTATCAGTACGATGCTTTTATCACTGATATCTCATTGGTAGTCAGAAAAAGCAGCCGTCGTTTAATTCTGAATCCTGACGACGTTAAAGTATTTCGGCTCAATCAAAATTGCGGCTTAAATGTTTGCTCTTGCCCATATGGTACTTTACATGTCGAATTTTGCATTTGCCTATCATTATTTTCAGCCACCTGCTGCTTTTAATGTATGCGAAAATGTCTATTCGAAATTCGCAGCGTCATACTCGACAAATTATATACCGTACTCCTGGTATAGCGTATCCAAATTTTGCCTGGTTATCAATTTTGATATGGAGATTCCAAAATATCAAATTCGACTAAATTCCAATAAAACACCCTAGTATGTGTAATAGGTAATTATGGAACTCTATGCATTTGAACTAAACTTTCTACGCCATTGATTGTATCAATCTATGTTCATAGTAAACATTTAGATCAGTCATAAGGTATCATACATTTGAGGAAATCTGTTTTATATTATTTGTGCATAATCTGACCTCGTCAATCTCGACAGATTCGGTGAAGGAACGCATTGCCCGGAGTGCTGCCGTCCTATCTGCACAAGAGGCGTGATAATCTTTCAATCTCATATCAGAGTGCTCGAAAATTGTTTTCGAAACTGTTCGGAAGGAAATTACGTAAGTAAATTCTCGAACACCCCTACTTAATCTAAATCAGTGTATCACATACCGATAGCAGACTCGTCGTCATTGCCTCGAAATGCATTCCTTCCTCCATGCGGATCGTAGTCAGATGAAGACAGACCTCCTGATCGCCACGACATTGACCGCGGCGGTCAGATCGCAGGGGAAAGAGAGGAGACAGGAAAGAACTGAAATAAAATGAATTCAGTTTAAAACAAGTTTTTGAATTTCGATTCCAAACGTTTATAGATCTAGAGATCACAAGTCACCTCCTCTTCTGCCTTTAGAAAAAGGGGAGCAAAAATCGTCGAGCTAACGCAAAACTGTTGAAAAGGGATTTTATCAAAAGAGATTATCTTTAATGAAAAACAGTGCGAACAAAAGTTGTTCCTTTCAACGAGATACACGTTTTCATTATAAATTCACGCAATGAAATTTGCATAGTTCAACTTATTTCTACTGAAAATCGCATGAATAAATAAATTTTCTTTGCGAAATTTGAAATTAAAAAAATTGCCTTTATAAAAGCTCTTTGCAAGGAACGAGAGGAATGGCTCAACGGTAAAATTGATAAGAAAGGAGGAGTACGAAGCGTTTAATTCAGAAGCCCGTAACTTTGCGTAAGGTGAGCCGTTTTGAAAAATTTTAAAAGATTTAGAATCTGGGAAATACAGGCCTTCAGAAAATATTATTTTTGATATTCTGCGACATTTAACAAAAATTCACTTGTGGTCTCTATCTAAACACCGGAATTCCGGAGGTTTTTGAACTCGGAACTCATGCCTAATTTTTAAATTGGAACTCTTACGCCCATGGTAAGTCATAAGCATAAACAGGATACAAAGAGAAATCGATTTGGAAATGAGAAGGACGAGACCGAGATGTCTAATCCAGTCAAGCCGCACATTGAAGGATTTGTCGATAGAAACAGTGGGAAGAAGGGGGATAAAGATGAATATCCCTGGGGGACAAATGAACAAATGAGCAAGAGATCTGAATGGACGAATGAATGAAGGGCCTATCGACAATGACTTGTTCTGCCAGGCAAAAATTTACAGCTTGTCCCTGCCATTTAGTTGTGTCTTTGTGTTGAATGTGCAGAGCAGCCAGTCAGGTCTTTTTAAGGCAAGGAAAGAGAGGGGAAGACGGGATTGATTGTTAGCCCACGGATACAAGGCACAAGGCATGAAAATGCAGACATAAGCTGGAGAAGAATAAAGAAGTGGCAAGAAAAGGACTAGAACATAGAAAGAGTATGGAAATCGATGAGTCTGAGGCCAAAAGTGCTGAATGCTTGAATGGTGGCAAGGACGGAGCTGAAGAAGTAGAGAATCAATGATGGAATGAAGGACAACGAGAGTCGCTAATGAGCAAATGAGCAAGGAATGACTGGAAGAGGACACGTTTTACCTGGATAGAAAACGCGGAATATTAGGAAAATTGATGATCACGCAAATAAGACATAATTTCTTATGGCCCAGAGATTCGAAAGTTGCTAAATATAAGCCATTGCGAAGAAATTGAAAATTGAAGTATATTTTAAAACTGAAACGATCGATTTAGAGCGAAAAACAGACATGAACGATATGCCTTAGACGCATGATTTATCGTGTAATTATTTCGAGGAACAAACATATAATATGAGTTGTAAAATTCTCATGAAGTTTCACTGGATACAAACTCGCAGGAAATGCGAGATAAAAACACGCATGAAGCCAAAAATCGAAACGGAATTCAATATTCCGAAACGGAGACAAAACGATGTAACTCGTAAATCTATGTCTAAATCTGGCAATGGGAATCCACGCAGGGCATCGTGGCATACTCCTTTTGCTCCCCCTCTCGGCCTTGTCTTCATGCCTGCATTGCATTCTCTGGAGCACTCCCTCCGATCGATGTGCAGCTTCTTCCCTCCCTCTCCCTTTTCTCTTTCAGCTAACAACTCCACTCCCTTCTCCTTTCTCTTCCCATTTAGGTAAGCATTCAAAATTTCCCCTAGGATAGGATCATTGCAGTGGGTGGAATGGCTTCTTCCCTGCTTTCCTGCTCTGCCTTTCCCTGAATATGGCATTGCATTTTCATCTGCAGCATAGGATTCAATATGAAATTTGTTTTCCATTGCATCGAATCCCAATGTTGTTATTACGTAAATTTTTGCTATTTTGGTCATTAATTGCATAGAAGCACACTAGCAGATTTCAGAATTCAGAATGTTGTTTATACCTAGAAACGAGATTGCATTAGATAATCACATCTTATTGTGAGAAAAATAAATCAGACAAGTAATATTTATTCACTAGTAGTGTTACAATTCTAGAAATAACCAGTATTATTAACTTCCGTATTTAACAGATACGAACGACTATGATGAGAACCCAATATTTAAGATGCAACTAAATTATAAATACGAAAATATTTGAAAATATAGTAGAGGTAGCGAGCAAAAGTATCCGTCCATCCACGAAATCTTGAACGACTGACGACATTTATAATGATTAAGTCTGTGTTAGATCGTGCACAGACAAGTAACGATCAAACAATGAATGGTCGATCATTTTCAAGCAAATTTGATCATTAAAAATTTGCACAAAAGGCACGCAAAACTTCATGCTTGGTCGGATACTTTTGTCCGTTGCTGTAGAAAAGAAAATGATAACATACCATATCGGACTTCAATGTAGGCCGTAAGATATGATAATGTTGTGACGGATCGAACAATCATCAAATTTTTCGTAGATTTGAAAGTTCTTATCGGATCATAGGCATCGTTACAAATTCTAAAAATTACTGACTTTAGATACTAAATTTAATACTTTAGTCAGTTAGATGTTGCGATTTACAAATAAGCAATGAATTAGATTCAGAACGAAAATACACTTCAGCTGTACCTCATCTCTAAATAAAATTAGACAAATACAACTTACGTTTCATATCACGTTCAAATTACTCTCCGTTATCAGTGAGATGAATATTTTCATAGAAGGAGAGTACGCGCATCTGCGAGCGCAATGCATCGCAACTGGAAGGAATTAAGATGGAGTAAAGTGCAGAGACGCAGCGACAAATAGTTAAGGCTCGCGGGCATCCCTTCCCTCCTCATTGTGCAAACGTTCATTTCGTAGACGGTAGAGTAAAATACTCTGTACCCAATCATCTCTAACCATATTGCATGAATAAGGAAAGGGCGTACGAAAGTGAGTTGTGACATTTCGAAAACCACAGCGAAATAACCTCTCAAATTTAATGAAGACGAAACCAAAAACGAAAATGATTTTTTTTTTTAAATTTGAATGAAAGAGAAAACGAAACAAGCATTCTCATATACCCCACACGAGTACTTTTTAGGTCTAATAGAATTTCGGGACAAAGTAAATGCATCTGAAAGGGCACAAAATTATCAGTCGATTGATGTATTTTTCAACCAAAATGAATATCTGGAACAGGTGGCTGGTTTTTAGACCTATTTATTTTTATTGAAAATTTTATGATGCTAACTTCTGCAGTATGTCTCGTATTGAAAAGCTTACTGAAAGGCAGCCATCAGCTAAAGATATTCACTTTTTCTTATGAAAATAACATGAGTTCATTTAGGATTGCATGCTCTTTTTAGATGCACCTATTTATATCCCAAATTTTATGGACCCCGAAAAGGTTTCCTTGTCAGTTCATGTGCATGAATAATAGAATGAAATAAAGGAGAAATCGAACCTCGGGCCAGTTACCGCAGGATCAGCGCGACTCTTGAACTCAACAAAACCCAACATACAGCCATAAGCAAACGCTGAATCAGAAGACGGAGTTGATATAGTGTAAGAACGAGCCTGGACTTTCGTTCCTTTCGGACTCTTAAAATCAATAGTTGACGAAAGAGTAAAATAGTATCGAGAAATAGCTTACTCGAAACCAATATATACATTCTTCAGGCATTAGCATGTAAATATCATCGGTCGACACTCCACTTAGATCCTTTTTGATGGATATTTTGTGTAGCTTCCATTCAGACGTAGCTTGAATCTCGTTACCGCAACCGTCTGGCTGAAAACACAGAAGTCAAAAAAATTATGCGATAATTTGCAACCCGAGTGGTACAATTTTTTCCTCCATAGCCATCTGAAAACGAGAATTATGAGCATATTGAGAAGCAAAGGTTATCAACACGTTTTCTATTGGGTTGGTCCATAAGTTCGTAGCGGACATAATAATTTCCTTCGTATTTGACGAATCCAAATGGGCTCTCACATGAAAGGACGGAGTCGAAAAGTATATCTTTGAAAAGCCAATACGCTAAAGGGATACTAATACCGAAAGCCCCATTTGGATTTGTTAGATACAGAGAAAGTTAGTAGACCCGTTACGAACTTATGGACCACCCCAACATATTTAAATTCGGAAAAATATTACCAGGACATACACATTCTGCACAATTTCGTGGATGAGCATAGCCACCGTTCTTGCACTTTTTATGATCACTTTTTGTACAAAGTTCTGAGTTTTGTGATTTTATGAGGATAAATAAGAAAAATTGCATACCCATACAATCGTAGAGAATATTCATCATTTTCTTATCGTAAAATGCCGGAATGGGCGTGCCAATAGTTACGATGTATTGTCTTTTGAGTGGAACCATTGTAAATTTTCCCTCTTGTATAGAGCCTGAGCTCGCCCCATAGTGCATTATCCTTTTTCGATAAGTAATTTGGAATTTATCGGTGAATAGTTACCCTCCATAATCATATGGCTCGGCCAGATTATCATTGGTATATTTGCTTTGCTTATCAAATTGGTCAATTAACTCCGGATCGATATTGTCAGTATTCAATTTGATGTGCTTATCACGATCATGCCTACTCTGAGTATGAAAGTAGCCTGAAATATTTCAATTTCGCAAGATAATCTAATGCAATTGACTAACCTAAAGCATGACCCAGCTCGTGTGTCTGAAAATTTAATATGATTTAACTTCAGCAATTTTAACTTCGACTAACTGCAACTCCATACGTTTCACATCCATGTCCAAGAGACAGTTCTTGCTTTCTTCCGACTTTGCTTATGAAAGAGTAACACCCGTCCCCTTAGCTTACACCGATTATTTAATTCATAGTTAAAACCAACCTGAGAACAGCTCTACTCTGTCTCTCGCTAAAATACCGTTATACAGGGTGTTTCAAGTTTATCTACCCAATTTACTTTTTGAATAACTTTTATTTTTGATCCAAATTGAGTGCGGTTTTTTTTCATTGTACTCTCCGTACGTTAGGGTTTTGTTTGGTATAACTCTTGGGTCGATACCGATTACCCATACCCAGAAAACCACCTGTTTTTGGAGAAGCAAATTTTTGATATCTAAGAAAATGTTCAAAAATTCATAACTTCCTTATTTCTGAACCAAATTCGATGATTCTTTTTTTATCCGATAGCATTTAGTCCATAGATTATCATAAAATAAAATTAAAAAATTTTGAATATCACTTTCTGCAGAAATGCGCGTTTTTCGTGTCTTAATTACGGACTTTTCAACCTGTCCTGGATTTACAGGTAAATAACGTCGGAAAAATACATCCTTTCAGTATGTTGTGCAGAATGACACGACGAACAACTTTTATTTCAGGACCGACCTCGGATTCATTACCGTTAGGGCTCCAGAATTTTTTGAAGTTCGACGACCAATTATTGCAAAGTGTCGTTTTGACGAAAATTTTCAAAAAATCATAACTTTCTTACTTCTAAACCAAATTCCATGATTATTTTTTTATTTTGTAGGTTTTGAGCGTGAGAATACAGAAAAAATAAAAATAAAATTGAAAAAAATTATTTTTGATGGGAAAAAGTTACCCGAAATTACCCCATATACCTGTACTGGGTTTACAGGTAAGTGACGTTGGAAAAATATGTCTTTCCAGTATGTTGTGCAGAATGACACGACGAACAACTTTTATTTTAGGACCGACCTCGGATTCATTACCGTTAGGGCTCCAGAATTTTTTGAAGTTCGACGGCCAAATTCAGCATAATGCTTTTTTAGTAAAAATTTTCAAAAATTTATAACTCCCTGTGTGTGCATATTCTAAAATAACTTCTGGATACAATTTGTTCAATTTGAAGAGCTCTACAAGATTTCATGGAAAGCTCCGGCGTTAACTCACATTATCCTTGTAAACACAGTACGGGTATATAGGGTAACTTAGGATAATTTTTCCCACCAAAATTAATTTCTAAAAATTTTCTTTATATTTTTATTTTATTCTCCTACTCAATATCTACAAAATAAAAAAAGAATCATGAAATTTGGTTCAGAAATAAGGAAGTTATGAATTTTTGAACATTTTCTTAGATATCAAAAATTTGCTTCTCCAAAAACAGGTGGTTTTCTGGGTATGGGTAATCGGTATCGACCCAAGAGTTATACCAAACAAAACCATTACGTAAGAAGAGTACAATGAAAAAAAACCGCACTCAATTTGGATCAAAAATAAAAGTTATTCAAAAAGTAAATTGGGTAGATAAACTTGAAACACCCTGTAGTTATCGTCCACAAGTACATATTAAATCAATTTGGCTGTATTACCTGTGTTAGATTCACGAAAATCAATACAGGTATTTGACTCCCAAAAGTCAACACCCAACAGGAAGGCTTTCTTCATTAGTGAATCTGAAATATGCTGAATTTGCTGAGCTAACAAATTTACTGAAATACTTGCAGAGCTCGCAAACGAGTATACTAATCCATCTGTCCATAAATTAGCTATATACCTAAATATGTAGGAAAATGTGATTAAAATCATAATACATAAATTTTACACTACGCTTCACAGAAATAGAACAATTTTCTATTTAATCGTAGTAATTCATCATCCCGGATTGCCTGGTCGTATACATAGCTTGATCCGCTGGGTACGCATCAGAATATGGGGAACCAGCGAAGTACTCTATGTTCTATTTCTGCAAACGCAGTGTATTACCTATTGACGGCTTGTCGCTTTTGTCTTGTAGAATTGCTGCCGTCTTCCATATTTTCGAGCATTTGATCGATTTGATCACTTCAAATGTATATAAGATGTTTGAAGAAATAGTAAAAATGCTATTATGATAAAATTTGACTTACTCTGTAAGAATAATATCCGACTGATAAAGTCCTTCACTAATCGAGGATTGAGAATTTATGAGAGGAATCGAAGGTATTCCTTCTGATTCAGACTGTGATTCATTTGTTGTTTGATTCTAAATAACTCGAAACTTATAAATCATCCAACTATTAATTATCAACCTCCTGCTTCAACTGGTCGAAATTTCTGCCCGGACTCAGCCCAACTGAGCTTTGCTCGTTCAGACTCACATTGTTTTTAGCAGCCAGTTTCGACCGCAACTCATGCAGTCCATCCTTCACTCGTGAGCTAATCAACGATCTAACTTGGTCCTGAATAAATGTATGTATAAAATTCCGAAGTTCACCAAGAAAACTTACTAAATCGACGTTGATCTTCTTTGTATTTGCCGTGAAAACTGGTGAGGCCAAGCTGAGACAGGGCACGAGTCCGACGAGGCACAGGTACAGCCAAGCCATTGAATATTGTTGACAGATTGGCAGTGATAAGTTGCAATCAGAAGTGCATCTGTGAAACAAACTCTTGTATCTTTACCAACATTTAGTTCAGACTTAGGCAGCACTTATGCCAGATTTTCCGTGCGTACCCCCTTGAGCCAAGTTTCCGCTAAGATCACTAAAATTATGCTGCGTACCCCCTCGCGTATCTACTTTCTATAGGAAATTTTGACTTTGCGTGTACTCCCTCCCTATAAATTTCTGTTTTGGCTGGCTGTAAGTCTGCTTCGGTCGATTTCATTCACTATTTTCGCTTGCAGCAGCAGAATTAGATTTTTAACGCTCAACCATTTTCTGATATTTAGTTATAGAGCACAAATAATGATAGTAACAAGTGAAAATATTTTTTTTTAAATCAAATAAAAACCAACAAACACGTAATCTAAATAAATAAATCAATCAACGAAATAATTAATGAGTACATTGTCGTATCATCGTTGAATGTAGAATTGTGCTTATGAACACGTAACGCGCAAATGGAATGAGCAGGGTGTTTCGAATTGTTCGATTTCAGATCAATTAGTTTAATCCCCCGATCGCGTTGCCTCGTTTGTCTATTTGATATATCTTCAATTTGTTTTTTGGGTTGATCTCTCGCTTTCATACATCCAATTAGATGAGATCAGGCCAAAATGACTGTAATACAGATAAAAACTGATAAAAGAATAGTTTTGCAGGAAAAATTTCGTGAAAAAAATCACCGTGTAAAAGTTTCATGATTTACTTAAATCGGAAGAGGATTGTGAAAATGTTGCAAATTCGTGCCAGAAGAGTGAATATTCGATCCACACCATAAATCAATTTGGCCTGAGGCAGATATTGCTTTCTTCGTACTGACGCTATTTAGGTTATACGCATTGCTTGACATATGATTATGAAAATTTAACTTCGGGTTCATGCTCACTGAAGATTTAATTTCATTAACGCGAACAAAAGAGTAGGAATTCGCGATATTGACATTCATGTGCGAAAAGTTTTTCACACCTCGGGCCTTATTCGAAATTCAGCATTATCTCTTCAAACCGAGGTCAAATAAGTAAAATCGACATTTCATCAGAATCTACTCTGTAGATCCTCGAATTATTCTTTCCTCGCCTGAATTCTGGTCCGCTGATACTAAAACTGCTTGCCGGAAATGTGTTTCGTCTGCGTGCTGCTTTGCCCTTCACGCTGTTGATATATTCCGTTATTTCTCCAACATAAAATACGAAATCATTACTGATTCGAAAAATTAACCGAAATTTTTTTTAAATCGGGGAAAATCGAGTGAAAATGACAAAAATGCAAGTGTCTAAAATTTGACGGTAAATTTCTTCAACACGACATTCGATTATTATTAATGTCTGCTCGATTTGCTTTATTTCAGCGTCACTTTCCTCAAAATTTTCATAAAAATTGCTATTTTTTTCGTTGTGAAACTCACCGTACGTTCCATTGTCGATTTAGCCATTCAGAAATGTCTTCGCACAAAAATCCGCTCCTTATCTCTTTCCAAACACATTTTTGAGATAACTGTTAGGAGATTGTCTCTTCAATTGGGTTGTGTTTCAATCTATGAATTTTCTAAAAAGCCATTTCATTAGAACTTTAGACATTATCATGCGACTACTTGATCATTTTCGCCTTCTTCTCTCTTTTTCTCATTTTCAAATGGCATTGCAGAGCGCGAGGGACGTGCATTATCGATCGAATTCCGCCATTCATTTGTGTCAACTAATTCTTCTCATTTCACAAATTTGTTTAATGAATTTCGCATTCTTTCCGTAGAAACAACTAATATATAATTTGAAAAATTCCGTTTCAGAATTTCGATGGTTGAAGTCGAAAATGTGCAGCTTGAAATGGAAGAAGGAGAATGGTCGGACGAGGAAGTGGCTGATGAGATAGCTGAGCAGGGAAATCCAGAGGCTAAAAGAGGTTGGATTTTTTTCTGATTTAAAAAAAGATATTTATAACCAAACTGTCTTTGTCATTTGTGCACAATTTGCAAATATACTTGACGACAAATAAGTGGACTCGAAATTAACGAAAATTTACAAATTGCAACATTAGAATGTCGTCTATGAACTTATGGGATTTTTCTTCTTATAAAATTTCAAGAATATAAATTTCAGTGAAATCAGGATGCATTAAACTGGTGGATTACCGCGAAAGTGATGGGGATGAGGCAGCAGGGAGTGAGGATGACGAGCCGCCAGAGGAAATGCTCAATGAAATGGCCAGGAAGGTGGGAATTTGAAGTGAGTTTTGAATGAGACCATGAAACCTATTTGAGATCGCTGAGGCAAAGGCAGAGGAGTCGGACGACCCGAAGGATCCCAAGTTGTGTGCCATGTGTCAGAAGGAAGCCCACAAGTATAGGTAAAATTCAACAATAGTGTGATTTTATGCCATTCTGTCAAAATAGTGTTTCTGAAAAATATACATGGGGAATAAGTTTTTTTTTTTTTTTAATTTATTCAACCAATTATTTTTTTCTTCAGATGTCCCAAATGCAACATGCGCACTTGTTGTGTTACATGTTCCAAAGAGCACAAAGATAAGTACAATGTAAGTATACGAGGTTGCCATTTCCTTTATTTATCTCACAAATTGAGTGCGATGGAGTGCGCGGCCCCTTCCAACCCGTGCAGAAACTTTCCCAGTTCACAACCTCCAAGTCGATCGAGGATCAGCATTTTCTCGAGAAAATCTCCAGCAACATTCACTCTTCTCCTTCTTCTACAAAGAAACAGAAAATGGAAAATGTACGAGAGAATGCGTTTTTTAGATAGTTTGTAATTGTTTCCAGATTCAGCCAGAATTACTCGAAGATGCATCCAAGTCTCCCTCTGCTCGGCTGATTGAAGGCGTTCGTTACGCGGTAATCCATTTTTCATTGAATTTCACACATTTTATTACATAGAAGAGAAAGCTGATGCAGTTTTATGAAGGAGAGATGTCCAGATTTCATATTGTGAGTGTTTGAAAAAGTGATAGCCGCCATTTAAAATAAAATATTCTTCCGTTTGAATACTTGACTGTTGACAGGAAATAATCAAATATGATTTTTCAGCCAAATTCTGGCCGCGAGCGCTATCTAATGGAGGCCGCAGTCGCTCGACACATTTTCTTCGCATTCGATTCGGAAAGCAAGGTCGTAAACAAATCTGAGCAACCTACTTTACAGGAGCAGCCGAAGGAAAAGGAAGCGGACAATGAAGAAGGAGCTGGCAAGAACATTGGTTGGTTATTCTTTTATCACGCTATTTTAGAGAATGTAAAGCTTTGACGATTTAATGACGGGCATAATTTATTTTCTCGTTATGACAAAAATTTTCGCTAGAACAACAGATTTGGCACTTTTCAACCGCAACCGCGGTTGCGATTGTGGTTGGGAAAATTGTGAAAAATTCCAAGTCTGCAGAATAAAACAATTGCTAAACATTTCTCTTCATACTCTAATAGACCATATCTTATCTTTTCAGATATGGATTCTCACATCAATTTCTACTCGCAGAACATCTTTTGGAAACTAGAGATCGTCTTCCGCAGACCTAATTCAGAGGAGAATTCCTACAATGACTATTCCAAACTGGTGCACAACATCCCTGACTCCATCCACGTTGCAACTGTAGGTCAATTTCTCATTTATTCATTCATGCTTCCTTTCGCAGATTCTCCGCCAATTCCTCAAGCCGCGCCCCTACGGCTGCATTGTCTCTGCCTCTGACTTGGACCTGCAAATTCTGCAGCCATTCATCGAGAAGGGAATCGACAACCTCAACATTTTCATGCCCGTTCCCAAAGACAGCAAACATCGGTACATATTTAGCTCATTTTTTAATTAAAATACAAAATTGATGGTTCAAGTTTCTGAAACTGAATTAGACATGACAATGAATATTTCTGAAGAAAAGTTTTAGTTGAGACTCGAATGAATAAAAGTAGTTTTTGATGATTTTAGAACCATTTCTAAACTTGCAGTTATTACGCGATCGATGGTGAGAAAACTCTCTTGGAGAATGTGCGCAAGCGATTCATCGTCGAACATCCCACATTCGTGGTCACTTTCCAGGACGAGTGCATCGATATGCAGGCACTGAATAATTCTTATGTCTGTTTTGATTCCTCCTGTTTCAGATTGTCAGCGCAGAGGAAACTACGGAGATCAACGGCCGACTGATCGAGGATAAAAAGGTGCGTGTTACCCTCTGATGATTTTTATAATTTTAGAGTCTCCATTACTTTTTCACTATTTTAAATTTATCAATCTTAGAATTTTTGTCTTATTGGGTCGTTTTCAGATGACCCTGAATGGTTCGAATCAGTCTGGCTTGTCAGGCTTCAATCGAGGTCGCGGAAGAGGGAGAGGATTCCAGCAGAGAGGCAGAGGAAACGGGGATAATCGCAGGGGAGGATTTAGAGGAAGGGTGAGCATTTTCATATTTACAAGAGAAATTTTGTAGTGTATTTCATCAAGTTGTGCACAATTGATGATTTTATACAGTGATGTGCGAAAGTCCTCTTTTCGAGTATGAAAATTTAGAAGATGTAACTATCTATTTTTTATTTTCTTTCCGAAGAGAGACTTTTACACTTTGCTTTGATTTTTCTTCAAAGTAAGCAATTTTTACAGCTTGATTTATTCTCCAACATTTTATTGTCACACATTCCTAATATTACCCTTAACAGATTTTTTATCAACGATTTTTAAAATCAAATACGAAATTTGAAAATTCTACGATTTTAAGTGATGTGTTTCTTTCAAAATACTTAAATTTGCACTAAAAACTTTCGGTTTTCAGGGTTTCAATGGACCTCCTCGCGGCAGAGGAAATGGCGATTTCCATCGAAAGCGTCAATGGAACGACAGATGAAGAAGTGCAACATATCCTCTTCTTTTCTCTGCCCAGTCTCCACTTTTCACTCGCAACTTGCCGGTCCGTTATTTCTTGTTCTATTTTTTCGTTATAGTTACTGTTGATTTTTAAGAGTTTACAATAAATTTGTTGATATTTGAAAATATTACGATACTTCAAATTGTAGGAATGCGTGGTTAGATAGTAGAGAAAGCAATGCGTCACCAAACTAATCTTTGCTCTCATATAATTTCCACTTACTAATGACATATTTGGCAATTATGTTTACGAATTATTGTGCATGCTCTTTATCATTTTCAGCGTCATTTCAGAGAGTAACTGATTTGATTCCTGATCGATTTCGCAATATTTCGTTTTCCCGTTTGCTTTTCCCTCTTTTCCTCTCTTCTAATGACGTGTTCCCTCCCCTTCGCGATTGCACAACACTGTGTCTCGTTTCACAGGGCAACACATTCAGCCATTCACTGTCCCTTTTCCTATTTAAACCTCGCTTTCCAACTCAACTTTCATCAGCTCCAGCTAATCTTAGCTAGCTTTTTATTTATTCCTACTAGCTTTCAGCGTTCAAAATTCCCAAAACAGGTTTATTCGGGTCGACTAGCTCTAGTGAAACTACTGTAGATATGGCGCACTCTGAAGGCGAAGAATCTTATTGTTATTACGACGAAAAGTGAGATTTTTAAATTTAAATTTCATTTTTTATAATTACAATTCCGAAAAGGAATGTTTTTTTTTATAAAATAGGAAAATTTTATCTAAACAAAGTTACTCTTCACGTTTTTTTCATTAAAAATAGCTATACCTTTTCTAAATCATCATTTTTCCTTTTCATTCATAAACTTATTTCTTCGACTTTTTCGAGTGGTTTCTATCAGTGTTTTATATTCAGATATCGCGGCACTCGCCGATGGGAAGGAAAACGACACAAAGGAGAGGATTTGATGGCTCGAAAATACGGACATCATACTGCAGGGACTATTAGGTTGGATAGAATGAAAGGGAATTGCGATTGTTGATGAACGAATTGCAGAAAGGATGTTCTGACTGACAAATACGCGAATCTGAGCAAGCGGGAGCAGAAGCGAATGTTGGCTGCAACGCAGGACGACATGAGTATCGGGGTGGACTACTCGCTCAACAAACACAACAGATGGATGCTGGTAGGCAATTGAAATCGTATTTCAAATTCAATAGGAAAATCTTCCATCATGCTTGTTCCGATGAAATTTGTTCTCCTCCAAAACCGATTGCACAATCTGACTGCGACATCACAAATATTCAATTTCTTTTTACCAGAATAGCACAGAGATAAGCAATCGATACTGTAAATTGCGAAATATTTCTTCATTTTCTCACAATATGATTGACATTTTCATCATGTCTAATTCGAGTGAAGAATATAAAGAAGTAAATTCATTTCAGGCAAACAGACCAGTCGAATTGCTGAGAATGGCGAAGAAAGGATTCGAGACTTCTGTAGTAGAGGGACAATCTCGCACGACTGGCAATTACTGTAAATTTATTTTAGAAGATGATTTGAGAGAATTACTTCATCATAATTTTCCAGGGCCTCACATTCAACCGCATTCAATCACTGCAGTTCACACTCGAATTGACAGGGATTCAGCCGACGAGGAGGAATTCGATGTGAGGACTGCCAGGTCTGCTGGCAAGGGACAGATTAATAACGTTAGTGTTTTGGATGATAATGATTTGAAAGAATTATAGCTTTGCAATTTTGCAGCTTGAAGAACGTTTTATTAAAGAAAACAAACATTTCTTGGTGTTCTCCTAACTTTGAATAAGACTTCGTCTAGTTCGACTTTTAAGATTATGAATTTTCCGAATCCCTTTTCTAATTCGAAAAAAAAATTCACTAATTTTTCGTTTCTCCAGATCGCCAACTTCACTCCAACTGCTCGTGAATTGAGTCAGAAGAAGCCACGAACTCGAAAGCAGGAAAACGAGGGTGACGTTGAAATCGACCCCGAGGCAGAGGCAGAGAAGGCTGCGCCACAGGTGCATTACAGCGTGCAGACTCCCATCAAGAACAAGCACATGTACACCAAGGGCGTATGGTTCAATTGTAAGATATCTATCGATCTGATCTTTTCAAAAATGAGACATGTTCAGACAATTATCGAATTCCTCGTAACACTGCTCGACCCAGAAAACTTCCTGAAAATGATTTGTACGATGCAGAATACGAGAACGAGCATTCCGAGGATGAGAGGGAGAATGAAGAAATCGAGAATCTGCCCAAACCTTCAACTAGGTATACTTTTAACTTTCGCTAAAATTATCACATTCATGGCATTTTCTTTAGAAAAAAATATGCATCTATCGGTTTTGTTTGGTATTTTTCGAATGACAAATGATGCAGTTCTCATCATATGGAAATCGTTTCCAATATGCCATTTGTTTACTCATTACCAGGGCTAGACGGAATTCCCTTTCCAGTTCCGGGTTGTTAAGATGTTCATTTCCGCCCAGCCCTGTTCACTACCCAATTATTCAAAAGAAAGATGCTTTTCATTGTATTGCTGATACAATTAATCATCACTGTATTTCAGCTTAAATCTGTCCGACTGCATAATCGACAAATCGAAGAAGAAACGGGAGCCGCGCGATCGACTCAGAACTCTGTCTTCCTCGCTCGCCGACGAGTGGGAGGTTAATATTTCTATCTGAATCTAAACGATTTGCATAATTTTCTAAAATTGGATATCTTCTATTTTTCGACACATTTTAAAATTGCATTCTTATTTTGACATAATTAAATAAAAACTTGTTGTAATGAGTGATGGTTTTGATTGTAGAACGTGTCTGATTTGAACGACGGCGACAAGCCGAACGATGAAGCACTCGATCTGTCGAAAGTGCACCAAGAGGACTTCTTCCACGAGACAATTCACATCCCGATGAACAAATGGAAGCATTCGGGAATCGAGACTCCAGAGGTTGTGGAGTGGAATGAAGATCAGCTTGATTCGATGAATGAATTCAGGCAGCTGAGACGATCGCTGAATTGAAAGGTCGCAAAGTGGCTGGCTGGACTGTGTTCAATCTGACGGACAAAGTCAAACTGCATGCGACTGAACTCCTCCCTGTCAATGTGCTGGTTGTGGCCCTGAAGGAGCAGAAGAAAATGAGGAAGAGAGATGTAGACCAGCTTGTGTAAGCAATTTTATGGTTAATAGAAATGAAAGTTTGAGAGAATTTTAGTCAGACTTGTTTTGCAACCTAACAGTCATATATTTTCTATTTTACATCTACCACAGGCTAAATTTTTCGCTCGAACTTGATAATATCATAACAATAATTTTACTTTTGTGCCATAACACCTTGTATATTTTGCTAGTCTGAAAAAACATTGCCTAAATTTAAATGAATCTTATTCAGAATGACTATCAACACGACAATCCCCATTCCTCCTCCTTTATACCTGCCTTCTTTCATCAGCAAATTGTCATTTAAAGAAAATCTACAAGCAGTACTTCTTGGCATTACCGAGGAAATCCAAGGCTGGAGAGAAATGTATAGGTAGGATTTGTTTTTGTATTTATGCTAATAGATTCAAACTTTTCTAGTATATTTTGAATAATGCCTTCAAATTTTAAATTTTATTCATATTTTTTCCAGATTTGCAATCGAGCAATGCACAGACCTGCCTGTCAGTTTCTTGACTCACGCGGAAGACACTCGATTCCTCAAGGAATTTCATCTCTGGCTCACATACAACAGAGAGCTTTTCAGGTTTTATACATCCTCATTTTCAACAATATCTTTTATTTTTAGCCAGAAAGTGGAATCCTACTCTCCATATAGAAGGCTGACTGAATACACAGCTCTGAGTCACGATGACGCTCATAGTGTTTATACGAACTCGAAGCTGCTCAGCACTGAAGTGAGTTGGAACATTTTATAAATCAGAAAAAAATTATTATCAATTTTTACTCGTGAAAAACTCGATCTTCACCAAAAATCTTGCAGGCCCACTGCTACCATTTGCTCGAATTCGAATCATCTCTGAGAGAATTCGGAAGAGAGAACGAAATCGTTGAAGGATTCGGAGATGGCAGCGAGATGCCACTGCAGAGATGCAGCAATTGCTATGAATTCGAGAAGGCCAACCTGATTGGACTGGGAGACAGAGTGCTTTGCATGAATTGTGTTAGGAAGAATGCAACCGGACAGATTAGATCAGGAAACATCCCGATTCACTATCAGGTAAATATTTTTCTCGTAATTTTGATTTAGTCCGTCAAAAGGTTCATAATTGAAAATTTTCGTATTATTTAGCAGAAAAGAAAGTTTATCAGCAGAGACTCGTCTCTAGTTGATTAAACACTTCAATCTCTTTGAAAATTTGAGAAAGCATTGAAGATCATGTTAACGGAAAATACGTTTAGCTTCCTTTGGAAGAGTCGACATTCGATTTACTCTCGTTTGTCCTGCCTTTACCAGTCTTCAATTTCTACTCCAAGAGGCTGTTGATGATGAGTTTGGAACCGTTCATAACCGAAGGAAGATTCGACGAGTGCTATGCCTGCTCATCCCTCATCCTCGTTCCAAATGTTTCTGAAAATCAAGGTTTGTAAATTATCTGAGCACATCTTCAAGTTTAGATATTAGGGCGCGTTCATACTTCGGCTCAGCTCAGGCTAGCAGAAAAAATAGTATATCAAAGTGAGAGACAAAAAGAGCATACTTCTCTTCGTTTCTCACTTTCGCATACTATTTTTCTGCTTGCCCGAGTCGAGCCGAAGTATGAACGCCGCCCTTAGCGAGCTTATATTTCTAGCCTAAATAGTCTGTGATTAGGCTGTAGATTACGTATTATTTCATCAATTGTTTCCTTATCTACGAAAAATCGTCATATTTTATACGCAAAAATGGGTTAATATGGATGTTTGAAGGGTCCTGCAATATGCCTACATGCTCAAAATCCTAACTTCAGATTTGAGAAATGACTTGCGCTCTCGAAACATGGAAATCTTGCAACACAATTCCACATTTTAGAATTCAACTCTATCTATTGCAATGGAGGTCATTCGCACTTCAGTTTCTGGTGCAGGAAGTGTGGAGGCGAATGCCACTGGCCGATGGAATGCGGGGACTATAGTGAATGGCAAAAGAAGTGGGAGGCACAGTTCGAGTTGGAGGCTGCCAGGGAGCAGAAAAATTGCAAGGACGTTCCCAGACATACGGAATTACTACACATCAAATGCAGCTGCAAGAAGGGCAAATTCCATGTAAGCAGTAATTACAATTTGTATTACATAAAAAATTTCGTTTAAAAATATTGCAATATTGTTTCATTCTGACATTGAAATGTGCTGAATTTTACAAAATGCAATGATATTCTTGTCATGTGATGGCGAGCTAAAAACATTGCGAATTTTTCAGCTGTAAATAGCAAAAATCATGATCATATAATGCACAGTGAATTTGAATAAAGGAAGATAAAACAAAATTCAGGCGTACGCAACTGATAGATCAGCCAAGTGTCCTCAGTGCGGCATCACAGTCGATGTGGCGAACATGCAGGTCATCAGAGGCCAATTCGTTTCCTGGGTTCATCCAGCCCCCAGAAACAATGCAGTCAAACGACAGAAGATCTTCAATCCTAACTGGTTCAATATCCAGGTTCATTCATTTGCTGAGTTTATTGTCGCTAGAAAGTCTTGAAGATAGTACAGGACAATTCTTTATTCAGTATTCTCAAAGGCCGATCACTTGAGACAAAGTAAATGATGCGCAAACTGGATATACCATGTATGCATTGCGTAATATTGAAAGTCGTCAGATTCGTTCCTTGAATCTATGAAGCGTCGTAAAGCCCGCTGCAAATAAGGCGTCATTTCAAGTGCATCAAAGCTATGTAATTTAACTTGTTTCAAGTATTCAGTCTTTGGCGATGCTTTTTAAAACCAAAATAAATCGAAAATAGGAATAAGTACATAAAACTAAATATTTAATCGGTTATTACATCTGACTTCCATGATCTTCTAATTTGGCTATAGCTAAATTATGTATTCCTAACATTTCAGATGCCCTTCGGAGGCTTCGTTCTCTCTAGAACTCAAGTTGAAAATGTCATCAAACGACCCATTGCTGAACTGTGCTTTGCAGCCAGAAGCAGACGATTCAACAGGAAGGAGACGAACATTTTCGGGCAAAAATGTGGGGAACAGAGAAGGAAGGGACTGACTGCTGCGGAGGGACTCGAGGAAACTCGCAAAATGGCTCTGCAGATCGTCGAGAATGGCACTGGATGGACCTACATTCACAAGAAGGAGACAGAGATGCTCAAGCATATGAAAGTGCTCATGGATAAATGGGTTGCTGTCGAGAATTGTATTAAGGAAGGAAAGTAAGTAGTCGTTATCATTCTCTATTTGAATGAAGACCACCTTCTACCGATAGAAATTGCCAAATTTGGCGATATCATAAGCAGAACATCATAAAATTGATGATGAAAAGTTATTATTTCTCTAAGCGCGTTTTGGAAAATGAATATGATGTGATGTTTTGAAATGTAAATTTTTAACAATTAAGAATTATTCAAACTTGACTAAAATTACTGGATGTGGGCGCGACTTGTAACAAAATTATTCAATTTAGGGAGAACAATCTCAATTCTGCAGTCAATTCTCTGAAAGCCCATCTGAATTATTGCGTGAAAAAATTCCGAACTGAAATCGACGAGTTGAACTCTGCGGATTAACTTGATCTTCATCGCTTTTTATTTATTTTTTGTAAAACATGATTTGTAATTGTAATAAATTTTGTTGAATTAATTTCGGTATCTAATATTTTAAAAGCGTTCTGCTGAAGTTGAACGATAATGCGCATAAAGTGCAAAGTATTGAGGATTTGAGCAAAATCCATATGGTGGATTTGGTTCAAATCCGTAATACTTTGCACATTATGTACCCCTTCACTCTATAATCGTTCGAGTCTTTCAAAAACCGCGTCTTAATTTACTATGAGTTTGTTTGCATCTTCATTAACAAAATGTTTTATCAAACACCCGCTGGTTAAAACTATTTGTTTGTAGATATTGTGTATAAGATATAGAAAGATGATAGATCGAAGAAAGCAACACAATTTTTTTCAAAATATTTGCTAGGTAACACGCAGATAGCAAGAAGATCTGTAGTTTTTGAGTTAATCCCTTCCTTAGTTTATTTATCGAATTTTTCCTTCAAGTTGTTTATAGTCACGAATATTGATAAATTTGAACGAATTATTATTGAACCTTGAAGATTTGAAGATATTGCCATTATTTTCCAAAGCTAACACATCTATTTGAAACTCATAGAAAATGCTATTAGTGAGTAATATTTTTCAACTAATTTGAGCAGATGCTTTGATGCGTAAAAATCGCACTTATATTTAGTATGCATTTATATTTCTAGTTTTATTCTGATAGACGAGCTCATACCGTAGGACTGATGTATTATTAGACTTCAGATTTCTTGATAAAAATATCTCATCATCATTCCGATATACCTCCCCTTTTAATGCAATCTTGCTGACCTATTAGGTGAATAATGATGATGCGCGTAGGCACGAATATTTGATCTGTTTCCTTCTTTCTGTCCCCTTCCCGACCCAGTCTGATGACCTTCTCCGAGTTTCATTTTTCCATTTTTCCGAAGGATCTGAATTTCTAATTCAGCTCTCCAAGTGAATTCCCTCTATTTTTATAGTTTCGTATATTCAGTTGTAATCTGATTCCATGAGAAATGGAAACATTTGACATCTTCGAATTCGAAACAGCAACAGAAAAGTTGCACATTCCTTGTGCAGAGGTAGCGAGTGTTTGCATTTTGAATAAGTCAAAGACATGCCAACTACTATTGAAACAAAGCACATTAGGTTGATGTAAGGGTGCTTTTTGAAAAATTAGCGACGGTAGCAGACTTAAGAAGAACAATCGACAAAAATTTCATGCGATTTATATTCCATAATATTTTCTTTTAAATTTTGTATCTCTAATACCTCTAACCAGAAAATTTCAAGCATTTTCGCTACTCATAATAATGCTATAAATATGTTTTTTGCCTTGCGACTTAATCCCCGTATATTTTCTTCGTTTGACGAAAGTGCTTGCTATGTCTGAACAGCGGCAATGTGGAAACCTGCGAAATCGTATCAAATCTGTTCGTAGTTTTTTTCTTTATTTGAAAACTTTTAAATCGGATATTAAATTTTGACGACCTTGAGCCGAAGTCGAAGTCGGAGCTAGAATTTGTTAAATCTCTAAATTGAACTCGAAATTATGAACAGTCCTAAAGAACAGTAGATCATGATAGGACTATATTTCCCCATATTATTTCATGTGTTGCTACATTACTATAATTACTAGATTTCCAAGCTTACGTCATTTACTCCAATTGTTCCAATTGTCTGAATTACTAGACTCTTTGATGCTTTGGCGTTGCTCTGGAATCCTCGAGTTGTATCTATTCCACTCCATTTCTAGCATCCAGTATCCAGTCAGTTTTGTCTAATGCTTTTTTTTTTTTAAATCTATCTCTGGCAGACTGACATCCCATATACCCGTATTTGTTTTTCGAAATCTGTGATCGTATAATTCTCACATCGAATTGCCCGTTTCCCGCTCCATCCATTAGTTTTATGCGCTGCAGTCGCAGTTCGCAGTTCGTAACGACTTCAACAGATACTTCTGTCCCGTCTATTATGTACATTTAGCTTCGTAATTTTCTTAATATTTAGTCTGCTATCATTAAACACTGAGATACTGGTCTTCAAAATAAGTAATTTACTGACGAATATAAAAGTAATGTGGATTCACAAATTTATTTAAACAAAATCTAAATTTTGAATTTACATTCTAAAATAGCCATTGGAGTCAAATAAAAATTTTGCGCACCATAATGATGACATAGTTTTTGTTTGACGATAGCCGAATGATGAGCGAACTCTGCCCAGCTAATGAATCCTGATTTGTGCAGATCTGCAGTGAGTGATGAAGTCTCTTCCGATTTGTGAAATCTGTTTGCAGATAACAGGAAATTCACGAACAACTCAGCACACACGTAAATAGGCAAATTCCTTCAAGTCAATCATTGCTCACGCTCATTTCGATATTTGACTTTCTGCAGACCTAGGGAACACTTTTGTCAGACGAAAAAAGTCTATGGGAGGTAGGTCGCAAGGGGTTTGACGATCGTCCTCCCTAGGTTTGATCTTTAGTTCATTTGTCTTCTTTTTTCATTCTTTGTTCCGATTTCTAACGATGATTCTTCATTTTTGTCAAACTTCAAGGTGACAAGCACTCTTTAGCATGGCATGCTCGTTCCCTAAATCTCTCCTCATTCCGTCTTGTTCATTCTTCCATAAAACCCAATTCGAGCATCTCTTATTACTTTCATAAGTGTGCTCCATTTTGAATAAAATGACGCATATTTCTACCTTCCGATGTAATATTTAGTGTGAGCTTTTAAAGAAAGGACTAAACTCGGATTTGAGTCAAGTTTGCAGAGTAAATCCTTATATAGATAGTGCTTACTCGGAGTGATGCAAGGGCAAGGATAGAGGTTAGGGATGTAAGAAGGAAGACAGGACAGGGGACGGGAATAGTGGAAGGAAGAAAAAGGGAGGTTAGCTGCTTGCCGCTGGGGAGGTTATGAATTATGCAGATACGCATTTTATTTGTGCGCTGCGAGTCTGTGAGTATTGTGAATGCTGTTAATGAGTTGATAGCGGCAGCGAGGACGAGCAGACGAGCGTGTGATGCTGAATACGCGAGGAGGCCGGGACGATACGAGGGGTGTTGAGAAGGTTGGGAATGTTGTTCATTTTCATACGCTTCACACAATACATTCATTACTTAACGAGTTTAGTCAGTTTGAAGCGTTTCTTTATATTCGATTGCATCGATTAGTTTTTGTCTAACACGCAAGTTGGATGTTCATTTCTCTTTCGATCGCTTTATGAATAATCTCACTTCTACCTAAACTTATCAAGTATTTTCCTCCTTCTTCATATATCAGTATTATTTTCATGACCATTTCTTATCGAATAATCTCGCTTATCGAGTTAGCGGAAACGCGCAAGTCAGGTCACTGATGAAATTATCGCTCGCCCGAGTAGTCTCCTCTGATGCAATAGTTCTGTAGAGAGCTGCAGGCCACGCACCACGCCGTTTGTCTTCTTTTTGTGCATTATTACATATATTTTAGTTATTTCCTTATTAAAATGTCGCGTAGAACTATATTAGTTTATGATAGCATAAGGGCTAAAAATATTCTGCTCTAAATAAATAAAACTGGACTAAATCGAAACCAATTTCAATGTTTCAATTTCTAAATTGTGTAGGCTTCACGTAGGATTTCACTAAATGCCTTTTTCGATTTGTTTTAAAATCTGTGAAAGCGTTTTTGGGATTTCGTTTTACGACTACTTCATGCTCATTATTCGCTGTGTAGAAATGCAAATGCCACGAATTTTCCAACTCGTTTTCAGAAATAAACTTAAGCTAAATCGGAAAAAAGCTGGGATTTGGGAAGTCTCAATTTTTATACTGCAAGAAATGCTTTTAATAATGTTTTCTCTGAGTTTCAATTGATCTCATCCATTTATCAATATTTAATATTTTTCTACATTAATTAGTTAATTGGTGCTCTGTTAACGTTCATCTTCTTCTTCATTCTTCAGTTCTTTCTGAATGTCAAATGTGAGTTTCAGTTTCATATCATCGTTCCCTTCGGTCATTTCAGTCGTCTTCATCTTCATCAAAACTCTTCCATTCTTCCTTCTAAGTTCTGAGTTGTTCAATTATTCCCGTGGGTCAAATGAGCTGTTAGGCATTTATGCAACTCGTCATTCCATTCCCAGACATTGCAGTGAAGCTATGAAGGAGTGGAAGTGGCTGGATGAATGGTGTGGGTGCGAGGGAGAGGAAGAGGGAAGAGAATCATCGTCTGCGGGTTTGTATTTTTAGATTTTTGATGCTCAACCTTCTTTGTCTCTAGCATGTTGTTTCTTCTGTTATGATTCGTGAATTATTGAAACACTGACACGCATCTTTAAAATTATCTTGATTTTTAATCAGTCTGTGTTTTCATTTCACTTTTGATAATAATGTTGCTTCCCAAGATTTTTATTCATCATGAGAATGGTATTTTTTAAAATAAATTTAAACTGTCGGCCTCTTGAAAAAGACAGCTCTGAAATATTTGTGGGTCGGAAGTGATTTTTACAAATCGCCTCCGATCCACAAATTTAAACCTGGACGAATAGGAGTGGGGACACGACATGGTAGGCCGATCATAGTGTCAAAATAACGAGCATATTCTGAAGTACTAATCACCCTGCCAAACTCTATCCCTATCCTTATTTGAAATTTCGAGATCAGTGTCTTTTCAAGTATGTGTCCCTGTATCTTGCTCAAGAAGCATCCGACGTCCCATCTGATTAGTAAAATTTCTATATTACATCTATTTAGTGTGTTGCAATATTTCCAAATCATATTGATCATTATCCTACAATATCTTAAAATCGCGTTTCCTCAAAATACTATCCTAGATATAATATTTAGGATGGCCGACTAAAATAGGATCTGTTATGCTACTGTTGTTTTGGTATCAGGTAGCAAATGCTGTGATATGTGCAAGGTGACGCAATCGCGTGGCATTTCATTTTGTGCTGGGTATTTTGAGGCACTTTGTCTAATTCTCCCCCTGCACTCTCCCGACCTGCACAATGCATCCAATCTTCCCATCTCTCGAACCCGAGTCCATTCAAATTCTGTTAATCTCCTGCCTGCCCGGCTTCATGCACACTTGGCAGAATCTGTGATGGATTCAGATTCCAAATTGCGCTGTCTGATGCTCAATCCACCAGCCAACCCACTTCATTTCGAGGCCCATTTTTATTTTTCTCGCATCTGATCCCCTTCCTCATTTCGCAATGGAACGACATCTATCAAAGCTGCGGCATTCGCAAAATGATTATTCTTCGGTACTTGATAATGGTAGTTGTATAAAAAGGCCAATTTGCTGAATGATACCAAAATATACGGAAAAGGTTAGATATCGTAGATTTGGTTTGTTTGATTGAATTGACACTTGATGTCTTCTTCTAAAATATCGCATATTTTAGCCGCATTGCATGAATCAATTGCGTTGCAAGATTTCGACAGTCAGATGAAATTTTCATTAAGATATCCTGCAGTCCGCAAAATGTTATGAATCTTAGAATTACGTGCAGATTTTCTCAAAATAAACTCATTAAGTGGGTTATTAAATTTCTTCCACTTTGGATAAGTAAGTTTTCATATTGAAATACGCGGAATTGAAGAAAATATGAGATTTCGTAAGGTTATTGAAAATGTGCGTTTTTGAGTAAGCGAGTGCGAAACTATTCAGCTCTACGTCACTTTGTTGTAGGCTCGTCCTCTTCGTGTCTGTTGCGAATTCGAGAATTCTGTCTTCTTTCACGCGTTTAGTATCTCTGTCCAAATCCACTATCAATACTTTGTCTTGCTCCTTCAGCTAGTCTATTTCCATCTAATCTCAGCCATTTATCATCTTCCACCTCTTTTCCCCCTCTCTGCTTGTCGTCGTCATTTGTCTGTTTCATTTGCTCGTTACATCTTCCAAGCGGCTCCATTTCTGTTTTTTTTTTGTTTTCATTTGCATTGCTAAATTCCCTCGGAACTCCTTATTTTTTCTGCAATGTTCTTCTCACTAGTCTTTTTCATATGCAAGCTCATTCAACCCGATAAGTCAACTCGTTTTTTGCTAAATCAAAAAGCAGCACTCGAGGATCTCGAAGAGATTCCCAAATCAGGTCTATGATTTCGAGTATGCACGTGTCTCGCCGTAAAACATCTCCAAATAGCACCTTCTGAATTTTCAAAAATGTAATTCGTCTACCGTTCCCCCATTTATTTCTTTTCCATTCCATTATTCTAGTCATTTTGGCCTCATAAATCGGCATTTCCATTACTCCAACCCTTCCATTTTCCGCCGTCTCATTTCGGCATTTCGGTTCCATTTGTGCAGGTCCATCTTCTGTTTATGAATTCCTCATATTTTGCCCCTTAGCGTGCCCTTATGTGTTTGCTTCGTCAGCAATTGAATTCCACAAATTTCCGCCTCATTTAACTCAGTCGAATCTAAGTCATTTGATTATTCGTATCTTCACAGAATCGGTTACTTTCTGTCGATTTGACAGACTACTGAATTATATGATGACTTTCAGGGTTCCCCATATATCGGTCATGAGTCGGACCGTTATTTTCTTCTCTTTGCTAGGAGCGCTGATAGCTATAGTGGCCGCAAAATGTAGGGATTTAAAAGAAAAAAAAAAGTCTGAAGAAAAATCTGAAAATTCAGATCCACGACAAATGAAACGAGAGGATTTCGAGAGAAATGTTCTATCATTCGGAAAAAGAGCGAGTGATTTCGATAGAAATGTATTGTCATTTGGAAAACGATCAGTAAGCGGATTTATTATTGATCATGCATAATTTATGGAATCATCGATGTACATTGAAGTCTATGAACTAATTGAGCTATATGTCGACGTTCAGTCAATATATTTTTGAGCACTGCACTTCCGTATTGTCAATTTCTTTCTGAAAGATGCCCATTAAAACATTAAAGGAGGCCGACGTTTGCAAAAAAACTTTTAATGGATAATAAAGTACAATATTTGGAAACGATTTATAATTTTGCTATGAAACCTATGAATTACCATTTCAGCCTTATTCGTACGATATTATGTCCTTCGGTAAGCGTTCGTCAAATTTCGATAGAGATGTGATGAGCTTTGGAAAGCGAGCAGATGTAAGATTTTCGAAAATAATATCCAGTTAGGGAACATATAAATTTAAAATGATAACGCATTGAAAATAATAATCTGACTAACAATATTTTTTCATAACCCAACAACAATAAATCTAAAAATTCAGCGAGAAATTTTTAGTTCGATCGCGACGTGCTGAGTTTCGGCAAATAAATCGATCAACCCGCCTTCTTAAATAACATCTAAGATCTGTAATTTGTGCTGGACATTTAACAATGCATCAGTCTACCTATCATTCCAGATCCACCACATCCAGCGTCATCGCTGACCAAGACCCCGATTTCCATCTCTAATTCTATCTCAAATCTTCAATCCAATCTCAATTGTGATCTCGATCAATCGCCTAGTCTGTCGTGTCGCTCTGTGCCCTCCATACTTCAGAGCTTCAGCTCCAGTTCTCTTCCTTCCTTGTTCTAATTCCTCTCTCCTTATTTCTTATCAATTCATCTAGTTTCCTCATTCATTTGCCCATCTCAATTCCATCATTTTCGTGCTGCGAGTGTCGTGTCCGAGTTTCAGTCATTTTTATTCGTTTTTATTATTTATTACATTTATTTCAAATGAAGATGTTAAATACTATTTCTAGCAAGTATTTCATTTCGTAAGACAATAAAATTGTAGCTTTTTTGTTGTAAAGTTTAAATGATTTTGTAGAAGAAGGCAATCCCTTCGTCAAATTCAAAGATCTGATGTTTCTTTCATAGAATAGATAGATTCATGACATATTTTGAGTAAATGTAATAATTGAAAGTATAAATGATATGAATATGAATTTTGAATAATCTGAAAGCAGATTTTTCCGATTTAACAGTCCGAATTTCAACCTATCACTTGATCAGAATGATTTTGAACCAATTTGAGCCAATATTAAAGACGAAATCTTTAACTCTGCAAGTTTTGCATTTCAAAAGAAAAAAACTCATGAAGATCAACTTAAAAGATGGACCACCCTGCCTAATGCAAATAATGGTTAGAAAATCAATTATTATGTACATTGGAGATTAGCCTAGTTTTGCATCGCAATATATAGTGGCAAATTAAATATGCGCTCTTTTCTGATTGTGCATGCATAATTTTCAGATGGCTGAAATATCGTTGTTGCTAGATTTGGCTAGTGGTTCCGCCTATTCCTCTTCACCTGACTATTCCTGCAATTTATCACTAACAGATCAACTCTATGTCCAAGTGGTTAGCGATGAGATAGTGAGAGAACGAGAGGGCGAGAGAGAAGGGAGGGGCATGGCAATAAGATAGAACAGAGATAGACAGACAGGTAGAGAGGAGTCAAGGGGCGTCCTGCAGTCAGTCTTTCAGTCATTCAATCAGCAGGCAGTCATTCGCATGTGTAAATTTGACAGGCTTCTCGCTGTCTCCTCGCTGTCCTTCTGTCATTGCTCTTCTCTATTTTCTCCTTTCCTCAAATCCTCTCATCTTCTGTTTGCCTTCTTCCGCGAACCATTCCCTCTTTCTTCTTCCAATTATCGATAGCTTGCCCCGTGTTTAGTTCATAGACTCTTTTTTGTTTCAGAACTCCTTTCTTCCCCCCTCCCCTCTCACTCGGCGTTTACGGATCACTTATCAGAGAGTGACGCAATCCTTTCTGCCCCGACCTGACTCGATATTTCCACTTCGGGCTGTGCAATTCGTGGGGATTTCGTTGTTGTCCTCTGCATTTCTGCATCGGTCGATCCACACACTCGCAATTGAGGCTTTAACCGGTGATGTACAAGGTTAGTCTGATTTCTGTTCCCCGAAGTCTTCTTTTCACAAGTTTTACTTTTTTTGTTTTTTATGAAAAATAGAACTAGGAGAAGAAGTAGTTCTTTCCTAAATCTTTTGTGAAACAAAATCTTGTGGACTTTTCCGCTCGTTTCCACTTTCAAAATTTTTAAAACCTATTTCTACTATTTTTCAAAAAATCGGATTACCGTTTCCGTCCAGATTTTTTTCCCATATCCTCGTATATAATTTTTCCGGATATTTGGAAATCTCGAAACCCCGCAACTTGACGAAACTATATGTTAGGCTAGGGACGGTAGTGGAAAGTTCACTTTTGCATACTACCATTTCTTCAAGTTGTGCGGTTGCAAGATTTTCGAATAACACCATTTTGTCGGCTATCCAATTTATCGATGTATTGCAGTTCCGTGCGGGTAATTCGTCAGGATCAGTGTGCCGTACGTTGCTACCGTCGTTCTACATCCAGGGCAAATTCTGCTACTCTCTGCTGCTACTGTCCTCCTCCTCGTCCTGCAGCGACTCGTCTGTTCCCGGCTCTGGCAGCTCCACTCCTAAATGCTGCTGCCACAATTCTTCGAGTGGAGGCCCTCTCACTCCACCTCTTTGTAAGCCATTCCTTCTTTGAGATAATGAAGTGACTGCGACAATTTCAGCATCAAAAGGCTCGTCGGAAGACAGCAGCGATGAGGAGATGTAAGTTTGAGAATTTTTAAAAATTTATTTTTCATTTCAAAAATTTTCTGAACAAACTTATAACACTTCTTTGTTCTAATCATTTTTTCCTTCAAACTGACCAATTCATGAAAAAATTCAACCTTGAATTGATCAATATTTTTCTTCTGAAAACTATCATTTTCATTTTCAGCCGACTACCGTTCTTCATGCTGAAGCACAAGCGTCGAGGGGACGTCTCGATCACGCCCCCATCCACGCCCGCCTCTCCCCAAGTCGAGGAACACCTCGAATTCATGCACCACGGTCAGTCTCTTTTCCTTTTACATGTTATATTAAATTTTATTGCACCACGATCAGCAATTGGGCCGACCATTTCCAAGCTTTTTCTGTTCCTCTTTCACCATACCCTCTCATTCGTGCGCTATCTCTATGCACCTGCTATCTATCTTTCTGCATTTCTGCCTTGTGTCCTTTGACTTCTTGAACTCGTGTGTGTAGTGAAAATTGGAGAGAAGATGAGACTAGAAGCAGAAAGGGAAGAAGGACGGAGAGAGAAGAGGCAAATACTTTACGATTGGAGTGCAGAGTGGCTACGGGAGAGTGCTCATAACAGACACAGAGTTGATATGCAGATTATCGATTGATGGCATTATTTCCTGCCTGCCTGACTACTGTTTTTGACTTCTCCATCCAAGTTATAATTATTTTGCAGGCAATAGGCAAAAATCAGCAAATCACATCGATAACCTTGAAAATAAATGATGAGACGAAGTGTTTGGATTTTCTTGCAATCATTAATTTGTTCATTGAATTTCGAGTGAAAGTCCCTTTGTTCAAAGAATCGAATGATGCTATCGATAGCCTCTGCCAGGTGATTGAAGAGAAAATAAAATGATCAGATAGATTTATGAGGTCGCTATTCTGTTTGTCTGATGTTGTCAACAAGCAAACGAGTGTTAGTCTTGAATTTTCTATCGTAGACAGGAAAATAGCCTCGTTGATTTATTGGGTCAATAATCTCTGAACGAGTTATTTCAAACATCATCTAGAACTTGTTTTTTCTGCAACCCAAACAATGCTTGTTTCATGCAGAAGCGAGAGCTAATGTGCGGTGAATGGTGAGTGATTGAGGATCATTGATATTACGTTATCGTCGCGTGCTCGTGCACTCGAACTAACTTGCTTCATACAAGCAGAGGATCAATCGATTTCGATGCCTTGCTGCTGCATATGCCTGCAGAAAGGAATCCTATCTGCTGCTCTGCTCCCTTTGCCCTGTCCTTTGACTATGGCTATCAGATTACCTACACTCCTTCTTATCTCAACTATCCCAATACCCTTTTGCTTTCTTTTATCTCGTCATTTAGGGGATCAATTCCAATGGTGAAGTATGAAATGTAGAAGTTCTTTGGAGGTAGCGAAAATAGCCGAGAGAACTGAGAGGTGACAGACAGACAGAGCAGATGACACGATGATAAGCCCACTCGGTTCCAACGCAATCGCCACCGCGTGTCTGCCATGCTTTTTGTCCCTTTGCCTCTTTCCCCCTTTCATCTCGCACGTTTCTCTCATTCTTTTTCCCATCTTTTCCTCTTTCGATGTTCGTTTGAAAAATCACTCGAGACTGATAATATCCGAAGCTGATTGAGGGGAAAAAGTCGAAAGGTTGGAAGAAAATGTAAACATCGGCAATGGGGAAAATTGAAGAATCAACTTTATCATTACCACACGATACGCTATAGCCTTCTGGGCATAAGTCGAAGAATGGTCATCAGCGTTTTTCTCCGGAGTATCACAACACATGCCTTCTTTTTTCAATTTTCTTTGATTTGATCATGCCATGACCGATTTAATAGCCATCACAAGCATGCAATCATGACGCGATGAGATTATGGTGCGATTCGAGTGCGAATGTACAAAAAATTTCAGTATGAGGATATTGTTTCTTGACTATATTGTAATTTCTTAAAGGATATAAATTTGGCTTACTTCTCGAAGATCTGAGTGAAAATTGCTAACAGAAATTAAGGCAGTTAGAATATGCTGTTCAAAACATCTCATCGATTTTCCTCCCAAGATGATATAGAATTGTGATAATTCATCATTTCTCACATTTTTCTACCTTTTTCTTTAGTAACTGAAACCGGAAATGTGTAGGCAGAGATTTCAAAAATAAAGATAATTAAGAAAACGTAATATATGACATCTATACAAAATACGACATCCTATCTTTCTTCTTGCATAAAATTTATGAAAAGTTTGGCATATCTTTGAACTCTTATTCTCATTTTATGATCATGATCGATTTTCAGCGTGGCGAACATTTAACGAGACATTGACGGGCGAGGAAGACGGCTCGATTATCCACTTCACCCCTCAGGCATTGGCTGATGGCTCTGGTGGCACTCCTCACTTCCAGCCATTCAACATCAATCGTTACTTAGCCGAGAAGATCCTCAAGGAAGTCAACATCGACCCCAAATACGCACTTTTCTAGTCAATTAATGTTTTAGCTTTTAAGTTTTACTGACTTTTATAATCTATTGAGAATACTTAATTTAATGGAGAGTTTTGAACTATACGAGGTGTAGATTTACGAGAGATTCTAGTAGCATAGAGCCATAGAGTATAGAGCATAGAGACAGAGTAGGGTAGTTGGGTAGTTCTTAGGGAGAGTTGGGAGATGTTTGATCATTTCACGACAATTAAATTAATTCAACCATTCAACTGGGTTAGCTGATGATCTCAATCGTGTTTGCTTGTATCTAATTGATCTGTATCAAATTTTGCAAATCATTATAAAATAAACTTGATCCAAATTTATATTTGTTGAATTTCATCAATTGTATTTTTAAATATTAAATTATTTTCTTTCTTTTTCAAAGTTAATTGTCAATTATCTAACAGAGTGTGGCTTCTTTTCCAATCACAAAATCTGTGACCATTGCAGATATTCAAAATCTAGATATTTGCCTTGATTGATGTGTTGATTTGTATAGATATCTTTACGGTTCCAGTTAACATTTAAAATAAGCCATTCTCTGTATCAGTGCTTATTTTAAAAGGGGAAAAGAAAATGAAAATTGAGAATTAAGGAGGAAGAAATTCTTCACGATCTTTCCAAAATTTTTCAAAATGCTAATTCTGATTTAATTTATCCTTGAAGATCAGATATAGTACTGAACCCAAGAATTTAAACACCGTATTCAATCGGTATTTTAATCTTCCAAGATCGCAAAATCCGGTTTCAGAACCAGTACGAAAATTTTGGTTCATAACTTCCGAGAGATTTTATTCGAAGATTCAAACTACTCCTCTGTTCCTTTATTGCTACCATTTTCCACTCAGTTTTGGTAACAGCTTCCCTCGTGCCCTTGGTGGGATCACCCTTATGCTTGTTCGTCTTCTCTCCCGACCCGACTTTGTCTTCTTCGGCTTCAATTTCCTCCTCTCTCGTGAGCCTCGAAATGACGAATCCTGATCTCGGTGGCGGTATTCCGGTATTGAAGCTGACGGAATTTCGTTAATTTTTGTGATCATCCGGCTGTTGATCATCTTGCTCCTATCACGAATGAGACAATGTTCTTGATGCTGACAGAAAGTTCTTATAATTTGATTCGATCAACTATTGTTTTAAGTACTCTTCAGATTTGCATGCCTATCTGACAATCTCAACGACGTCATTCTTATTTACGCGCTCACCAATGGGTTATGGATTTTGCAGATAGCGAGTTGGTGGGTCATCGAGATTCTTTTCACTGCCATTCTGCCAGTCTTCATACCATGCAACCGCTCTGTCGACGCTGTCGGTGGGTAACGATTTTCACTCATTCAATAGTAAAACTTGATGATTCCGATGCACTAATTTCAGTATCAGAATCCGATATTCAGATGATTCAAATTGATGAAATCGTTTTGACCTTCACGGAGAGAAATAGAGAAGATGTAAGAGTGATGAAGCGGCTAACAGAAAAGTGAAGGAGGAAGGAAGGGACACTTGTCTTTCATGGGCTATGCAGCGCTAATCGAAAAGGTAACATTTATGACTTGGTTGACTTAGGCACTTGACATTTCCAATACTTCCACATGCATCCCCCCTGTCCGTTTCTGGATGGATGTTCAGTCGATTTGCATCGTCTTGTTGTCTCGATTCCTCTGTTCTCTGTTCGATTCAATAATTGCCAATTATGGTATGTCGTTTGTGTATGTGTCTTCTTTTGAACACAACTCATCTTTTCATTCCATTCCCGGCTTTTCGTCTTTGTCCTATTCTTTGTCTCTTCTCCCAATCGACTGCCAAACCCTATGCTTTTCCCTCTTCTCACTTCTCACTTTCATGTGTCCATCTCCAGTCAATCGTCAATCGGATATCTTGTTTATCCCCTCCTTTCCGTTATCATCCCAATTGCAGATATCTCCTCTCAATGATCTAATCCCTGTCTCTGTCTCTGCCTCTCTGCATTTCTGCCCGGAATCGGATCTCTTCGACAAGTGGCACTTTCCCTGATAGTAAGCTAGGTAACAGTCAGTCTGTCATCATCCTCTCAATTCGTCCCCTCATTCGATCATACCGTCACCCTTGAAGCAAATTGACCTGCGGTGATGCAACCGCTATGGCAGAATCGAGGGTAAGTCATTCTCATCGATTTATCTGTTAGCAAACAGAACAGTCATCTGCTAATTTGTTCCATTCGCACGTTCATTAGCAACATGGCACCCTTCCAAGCAAATATTATCGCATTTTCATGGTTCGTGAATTTGCGAAAAAAACGTTTTGAAAAAATCAATACCACGATTCCGAAACGTTAAAATATAAGTGTGTTGGAAGTGAGTTTCTATTATTTCGGGAATGATCGTTTTCAAATTATCCTTACCCATTATTTTGCATTAATTTCCAGCTCGATGCATCGAATTCTTCTGCTTTTTGGTCTGTGTTTCATTCAAATTCAATCATCATTTGGCTGCCTTCCTGGGTACGATGTGGAAAGAGAAAAACTGAAGGAGTACCTCGGCATCGAGTGGATGCGCAACGGTCTCGAAGCTAACGGTATGAAAGAAGTTTCACATGTAAAAACATCGAGATCGCAGCATTTTCCAACACTCCGATTCGACACTCAGCGGATTTGAATTGCAACTTCGCGAAGCCCTCCCAGTGCATGTGGAAGAATATGGAACCCAGGGCTCGACTCGATTCCACTGACTTCTTTCTCTTCGAGAAGACCGACTACACTGAATTCCCGCCTCTGAAAGTCGGACCTGGACCCACAAATGTTGCACAAGGTTGGTGGTTTTGCGAGAAAAAAATAACTACCGTGCTCGTCGCTAGAATTCGATGCCGGAAAGAGCGCGTTACAATGCAAAACGAATGTTTCCCCTTTCTGCTTTCTCCCGAATAGCGAGCGATAGAAGAGTTAGCATCCATTTCTTATTAGAACGCGCTCTTTCCAGCATCGATTTCGAGCGGCGAACACGATAGCTATTTATCATTCGAAATCTTACAAATTTACTCTGATCACTTGCTATGACTCTCAGCTCCACTTTAAACTCATCTTCAACTTTACATATTTTTCATCAAAATGAAATGAAGTCGAACATGCATTTTTCCCAATTCGCGCAATGTCTTCATCATCAAACAAACAGATCAAATTCGTTCAAACGACAATTTGCCAACTTCAATTTGATGAGTTTGAAAAAAAACTCCCTTGTAAGATCTACTTCTTTAGATAAAGTTTTCTCTTTGATTTGTCTAATAGTTTGTTTAGGAGAACGGTTGCTCCTTACCGGGGACAAGAAATCAGAGGAACAGCACGCCATCTTCTACTCGTCTCCCATTCCCTGCCAGAAGGGCGTCGGAAATTTCACTTTCACGTAATTTCACTCCTTTCTGTTGCTTCCTTTTATGGATTTCCTTCCCCCTTTCAGGTATTGGGTTTACAACGGAGCGCGTGTGGAAGTTGTTCTGCTTGAGGACAATCCGAGGGGAGGTTATAAGATTGCCTACGAAAAGCCCTATGTCAATTGCGGTAATTTAGCAGGAAACAGGAATCTGATATATGCAATCAATTTAGGCATGTTCCAGCTGAATTCTGAGGGATGTCACGCAGAAATTTCACCAAGGGAAACACCGTTCAGGTACTTGTCAGTGTTTCAAAATGAGTGAAAAAATGTTCGTTATTGTATCGGTCAAATGAAGTGACAGTTCGTGTGTTAAAGAGCGCCTTGCGAGAAATGCGCGTCATGACTATGCGCAGAGGGAGGCAGAGTGCCAAACAAAAAGTCAGCGGGGGATAATGGAAAGAGTGGGTACGCAATTTCCTGTGCCTCTCTCTCGATTTTTTCAACACACGAACTTTCACTTAATTTGACTGAAACAACATTTATTGAAGATAAGCATATTTTTGATGCTGAAATTGATTTATTTCACTCGAAAAATGATAGATATTTTGCTAGTGTAGAATTTCCGTTTTTACTACGACGTTTTCTAAACAACTATAATCTCAACATTGTTTCAGACTGGGAATCCGGGCATTCGACATGGCGAACAAGGAAGGCTCGTTTGTGATGATCGACAACATTCTCTACAATGCTGAATTGTGCAATGTTGCAAGTGAGTCATCCGTTTGAATGACCGGGGATGCTCGAGGTTCAGTTCGGTTTACGAAAAAATGAACCGCGAACATTATTTTTGTGAATGACTAATTTTTGAAAGATGCATCTAGTTTATTCACTCTTCCATTTTGAAAATTTATGAGGTTTTACTGCGAGAGTTTTGAAAACGAGGAACTTGTGTGTGTGTGTGCTTTCTTAAGATTGCATATTCTCATGTGTCCCCTGTTATACTTTTCCCAAGTTAGCTGCTTTGATTCAGTTGACCTTGGCCAGGGCTTCCACAGCGAGCCGCTAGCGACTTCAGCAGAAGGTCGATCGATCTCGAGTGCGGCCGATTTGAATTGCGAGAATTTTGGGGCGACTTGTAGGTGGAGAGGCGCGGGAATGCAGGTTAGCTTTTGTGTTTCTTTTACTCGACATTTACGTTCGACATTTACTGACAGAACCGTAAGAGTGCGAAAGTTTAGCACTGGAAACTATGTTCGAGAAATATCTAACAGTCAAAACATAAATTAAATTATTTTTAAGACCATAATGTCCGAAAATTCTGTAATCTTGATATCTAAAGAAAACGTGAAGTATCTATTTCAACGATAACTAGCAAATATATTACAACAAATACTTATTTTTAACGGTGCGAATCGATTTGTTCTTTAGCATTGGAAAAGATCTTCCTCTGTCCTTCCGAAAGAGCTCATCTACAATTTGACTGGAACGCAAATTTCACCAAGAAGTGCATATGCAATTTATTATATGGAGCAAGGAACGAAAGTGAGAAAAAGCTAAGATTTATAATTTTCAAACTCAATCCAATTCAGCCTCCTTTCGACTATCTTCGATCAGATGTGATTGACTGTCAAAGCATGACTGAGAATATGCTCACATTCAGGTAGTTTTTTCTTAATTTCAAAGTATTTCTGAACTTTATAGATCATTCATTGCCTCATGGTTTTAGCAAAAGTTTAAAATTAGTTTATTCGTTTTTTTGTGCATTGGAATCTCGAGTACTTTAACAGAAGATTATAAAATTTATTTTTTGCTTTATATTTTCATCTGGAAACTTTTCATCATTGCCTCTTGCATGATACATCTGATTTAGAGTGATTTTTCAGGCTCTGGAAATCTAGTAACCTGGACGTGCAGGCCTGTGCGATCGATGCAACGTCTGGTGCCGACATCGAGTGTCAAACAGTCTCTTCCATGGCCTCTCCATCGCCTGTAGGGGTCTCATTCCACAAAGCATCCAGGAATTTCATGGTTCGTTCCATTTCAACTTGAGCATTTTAAAAGCAAAGAATAAGAGGTTATACTTATGTTGTTTTTTTGGAGAAATGCAGAAAAATAGAGAAATTCTTTAGTGCAGAAGCTCATTGCCTACTTTTGTTCTAAAATATGTTTAACTTCTCACTTCTTTGATACATGCCTTTTTATGTAATTAATTAAAAATGTCCAATATAAATGCACAAAGATCTAGAATTGATAGTATTACGTCAGCTTTTAACAATTATTTTCAGTTAGCGATTCGAGTGATAAAGAACTTGGACACAAATTCTGACAGCGTTGTTATTGTTGACAGCATCAATTACTCTGCTACTCTCTGCACAGGTAGTTTGTGAGTCGTATTCCAAACCAATTTGATAGTTGCAGATGCCTTGAGTGCCTTTGACTTGGGTCAGGATTTCGTTAGTACCCCAATGCTTTCCATTCTGCTCAATCGAAATATTAGAAGGGCCGAGGTATATTTGTTTCTTGTCTTCCAAAGTTGTATCAATTTTAGGATCTAAATTGTGATTTCTCCCGTCGCGGAGTGTCCTGTTTGTGGGGCTGGATGACTTCCGGCGAGTACGAGGACAACGAAATTGCAGAGACGAAATGGACTGTCGGGCATGGGCCTCTCAACGATAACAAGTTCAGATCGCTCACAGGCAGCACTGTCATGCCAGGTCAGGAAAAATTAATCTCTCTTAAACTTCAAATTATTATACCTATATGATACGGTAGAGATGCAAATTGCGGAAATCTCTTTAGTATTTAGCTAATTGTCTTGAATTTATTTGATATTATTCAGATGGTGAATTTGCCTTGGCTCGACTGGAAACAGGTGGTTCTTCCCTGCTCTTCTCCGAGATGGTTCGCTGCGTCCTCACTGCCATGACTGTTGAATTCGATCTCTGGCTCACGGGCTCTGCAGGATTGCAAGTAACTGACCTACTCTTCCGTCCTCTCATTTTATCAACTCAATTTCTGTCCCATTCCAGGTCTGTCTGCTAGAGGCCTCGACCCCAGTTCTATTCGACTGCCAGCCTCTGCAAACGGGCCACATAATCGTCGATCTGCCAGCCCTCAACAGGCCATTCCGCATCGCGCTCAGAGCCACTGCAGAAGACCAGGGACTCGCCATCGTCGATAATATTCAAGTCAAGGTATGCATTTTGGTTAAACTTTCTTTCACTTATTTTTTATATGAATTTGCGTACTGAAAGACTTGAAAAATAAAAGTAGGCTTGAAAATCTTGCATTTGAGTGGAAAGCTCTTTCGAAAATAAATCAGGTAATATTTCATTATTCAAAAGAAGCTTTTCAATGTTGTCCTAAGGGTGGATTTCAAATTTATTCTCCCGAAAAATCAGTTCATAATCATGCTTATTTGACTTTTCATCATGCACTATTTTATCAATCACCCTTTCTTAATTTTAGGGTAATGTATGTCCAACTTCCGCTCGACAATATTCTTCGAAATCCTTCCATCCACCTGCAGCAGACCAGCCAGATCCGAATGTCTGCAGACTGTTGGCCTGTGATTTCAAGCAGAAAGGGCATCCATGTCTCTACGAAAGTGCTAAAGTGCCAGACGGTGACGTTTATAGGGTGAGTTTAGTCTTGCAGATATTACATTAAAAGAAATGCCATGAACATGAATATGAAGAATCGGAATCCTAATTCTGAACAAGTCCAATGTTGACTACTTTTGAATAGGCAATATGAATTATTCTTAAAGTTTTCGCATAACTGTGATGATGAAATATCTAGGCTTCACAGTATGGACTATCAGTTCAGTTGAACAGGGAAAAGAAAGTCGCAATTCTGGAATCATCGCCTTTCCATTTGAACACGATCTGCAGACTGCATTTCAATTACCAACTCGAGGTTATTCTTTCAAATCTTCATCGAACAATTACTTCTAAAAATCAGGGCGATGCATTGCTTTTCGTATGCAATGACAGCGGAGCTAAAGAATTGGAAAATTGTTTCAAAGTCGATGGGCGGCAAGGGGATGACTATATCGAATTACTGCCTAGTGATACCAAAGTAAGCAACGCGAATTTTAAAATTTAGCACGACAATTTCCAAATATTCACGATATTTTAGTTGTACATGATAGCCCGTCTAAACGGTACCTCCGGCTCTCTGCATCTATTCAACGCCTACCTGAGCGACTCAGCCAACGTCAAATGCTAGGCAATTTATCAACTTGTTCAGCGACTTAATCGACAAGCGACATTATGGGTCCATTCAGTTATTATCTATTTCGTTACTATTTATAATTAACTCGTTAATAATTGCATCGTCAAACATTGATGAAGATATCATTCGTTAAATTCAGTGATCTCAGCGTTGTAATATGTTTTATTGAGTAAAAATTTTCATAATATGCAAAACTTCAACGTCTTCGATAGGTAATCAAGAAATATTATGATGATCAATAGTCAGAATACTGCTTCCAATTTGGAAGCGTTCCAAAATTTCGTTAGACCACTTCCTTCGAAGAGTCAGAACGTTGTTAATACCTCAAACTTGGGTAATTAAACCGAAGCTGTCGATGATAATCGGCAGATATAGACATTTCATCGTATATTCCAAGCAACAATGCAATTCGAATCTTTTACTGCCTGGTTTCTCTTCACCTTTCTCGCTCTTTCCGCTTTCGCCTGACTCTTTCCTTATCTAACTAATACTCACTCTCTACTCTTTCTCTCCCTCCGGCCAATAAGAAAAATAGGGCATCTATTTGAGAAGGAAAAAGAAAGAAAATGATGAAACAAAGAGGAAACCAGACAGTAAAAGATTCGAATTGCATTGTTGCTTGGAATATAACGCAAAGTGTTGATATAATCCATGTTTCATCGATAGCTTCGGTTTAATTACCCAAGTTTGAGGTATTAACAACGTTCTGACTCTTCGAGAAAAGTGGTCTAACGAAATTTTGGAACGCTTCCAAATGGAAGCAAAAGATTATGAGTCCAAAAAACTCTCAATATTCATATCTTCATGTGTTGTATCTCAAAATGACTATATTAGTTTAATTCCAACAAAAAATCAATAGAAATAGGCAGATATTCTCTCATGCATACTAACATCTAAAAAGACAAATTACAAGAGAAAGCAATCGTTTTGGATTAAAAAAACGCAAGATTTATTCACTTGTTATTATTGCATGATAATTTGCAAAATGATAAAAATACTAGGTCGAGTTTGTATCAATGAGGGGCTTCGACAATGATAACTCACTGATTCCGGACCGAGTGAAAGGAGTCACTTCTTCAGGGCTTATATAATGTTTCGTGAATAAATGCTGTACACTGTCCTATTCTTCCATCTGTATTCCTTAGCACTTGGCTAGAATTATTACGAAATATTTCACGAGTTTCTGAAACAATGGAAACCAATAAACTTTGCGAATATTCTATATGACTGACACAAACATGAGGTTTTTGCTTCGATCATTTAATTCATTTGTGCCCTCCTATGGAAGGCTGTTCCAAAATTTCGTTAGACCACTTCTTTCGAAGAGTCAGAACGTTATTAATACCTCAAACTTGGGTAATTAAACCGAAGCTACAGATGAAATGTTGATTATATCAGCCCTTTGCGTTGTATTCCAAGCAAGAACGCTTTCTATTTGCGTTTCTTTTCCTCTCCAGCGAAGACTATCTGACAATTGACTAGAGGAGGCTGACAACTGAGAGAAACCAGACAGTGAAAAGGAACAAATGCACTCTTGCTTGACATATGCGACGAAATGTCTATATTTCCCGATTTTCACCGATAGCTTCGGTTTAATTACCCAAGTTTGAGGTATTAACAATGTTCTGACTCTTCGAAAGAAGTGGTCTAACGAAATTTTGGAACGCTTTCAAATGGAAGCAAAAGATTATGAGTCCAAAAAACTCTCAATATTCATATCTTCATGTGTTGTATCTCAAAATGACTATATTAGTTTAATTCCAACAAAAAATCAATAGAAATAGGCAGATATTCTCTCATGCATACTAACATCTAAAAAGACAAATTACAAGAGAAAGCAATCGTTTTGGATTAAAAAAACGCAAGATTTATTCACTTGTTATTATTGCATGATAATTTGCAAAATGATAAAAATACTAGGTCGAGTTTGTATCAATGAGGGGCTTCGACAATGATAACTCACTGATTCCGGACCGAGTGAAAGGAGTCACTTCTTCAGGGCTTATATAATGTTTCGTGAATAAATGCTGTACACTGTCCTATTCTTCCATCTGTATTCCTTAGCACTTGGCTAGAATTATTACGAAATATTTCACGAGTTTCTGAAACAATGGAAACCAATAAACTTTGCGAATATTCTATATGACTGACACAAACATGAGGTTTTTGCTTCGATCATTTAATTCATTTGTGCCCTCCTGTGGAAGGCTGTTCCAAAATTTCGTTAGACCACTTCTCTCGAAGAGTCAGAACGTTGTTAATACCTCAAACTTGGGTAATTAAACCGAAGCTATCGATGAAAATTGGCAGATATAGACACTTTGCATTGTATTCCAAGCAAGAACGCTTTGTATCTTTAGTTCTTTCCCTCTCCAGCGAGAGACTAGCTGACAATTGACTAGAGGAGGCTGACAACTGAGAGAAACTAGACAATGAAGAGAAACAAATGCACTCTTGCTTGACATAAGCGACGAAATGTCTATATTTCCCGATTTTCACCGATAGCTTCGGTTTAATTACCCAAGTTTGAGGTATTAACGACGTTCTGACTCTTCGAAAGAAGTGGTCTAACGAAATTTTGGAACGCTTCCAAATGGAAGCAAAATATCATGATTTCAAAAAAATAAACTCAATCTTTATGATGATCTGTGTATCTCAAAATGATCGCATATTGGTTTAGTTTCAACAAAAAATCAATAAAATAGACAGATATTCTCTCATGCATACTAACATCTAAAAAGACAAATTGCAAGAGAAAGCAATCGTTTTGGATTAAAAAAAACGCAAGATTTATTCACTTGTTATTATTGCATGATAATTTGCAAAATAATAAAAATACTAGGTCGAGTTTGTATCAATGAGGGGTTTATTTCAGATAACTCAGTGATTTCGGACCAAATACAATTAGGATTAAAATATAAAAGAAGATCATCAAATAAGTGAACCTTTGAAGTTGCAGCAATATCGGATAAAGAGCCTCAAGTTGCAAAAATCATTATTCTTGGTAATTTTCCATAAATAAAATTTTATTTGAAAGCCAAAAAGAAAGGTTTTTTCCCTGAAAAGACCCATTTTGTTGCTTCGCTTGAATTAAGAATGTATTATAACAATTGATATCATTGAGACTAACATCATTCTCTTGTCTAACATATGAATCGAATATTTCATGAAAATTTGCACAAATATCAGAGGGATTGTAATAACTGGCAACAAATGAGGATAAAGCAGCATCAATTCAAATATGAAAATGATGGGTTTTCGAGTGGCATTGAACCTAGAAAAACCACATAATTGAATATGTATTATCATTTGATAATGAATTACCATATTGAGGACTTGTAGTCGAATCTTTGACAATAGCCTTCGAATGGCTAATATTTATTTTAAATTTGATATCCTGAAGCAATAGTAAATTAAATTATGGCATAATTTTGTGAATACCCTGTAAATTTCGAGCTATTCGACACATAAAATGGAGAACTTCAATCTTATGAGTCTTGTGGTCGATTATTTTTGTAAAATTACAGATGTTATTCTATCTACTTCTGATACATTCTAGAAATGAACGCCAATGTAAAATCATGCGAATGGACAGATGCATTTATTCGATTTTAGTACATTAAACATTCATCGACTGACGACATTTAAATTGATACAATTTATTTGGGAATGAAATATTATAACAAATAGGAATGAGATAATAGAATTATATTTTAGCACTTTATTTCTACGACGAAACTTGAGTCATTGCTGACCGCTCCACAGTCGAGACTTGGACTAATGGTTGCGGTGAAATTTGTTTTTTTCTTCTAAACAGAATTATCATTTCATAATAAAATTCCCAAGAAACGTTAATTTCTCACCGAATGCGAAGTAGGTTGCTTATAGCTTTTCGTCTGGTAGGACTAGAAATTGCAAATGAGAGCGGTATCGTTATCGACCACAAATATGTATCGATAAATTTTATAAAACTATAAATATAGATTACAAATATTGTGTAATCGTCTTCAGGATCATGTTTGAAAAAAATCAAGCTACCCAATGAATATTCATATTTAAATAAAACGCAGCTGAGTAATAGAGATATAATCTAAATAATACATCTTTTTACATACCGTAAAGCCTTTATAGTTGAAACCCCCTAAAATAGACGCACTTCTCACAACATTTCAAATCTACACATTGCCAAACTCAAATCATCTAAAGAAATGGTTTATATAATATTCTTTGGAATGTGTGGCGTATTTTTTTCTTTTGATCGTAAGTTTCTATGATCACAAGATAACAAGATCTGACTAATTGAAAATTGAAAATTTTTCGAAAATAGGGGTTGAAACTAAAAGCCACGGGATTTCAATTAGAGGTTTTACGGAAACTTCACAAAGAATGACAAAATATTACATGCTGGAAAGCAAACGGCATCATCTGATATAGAATTCGTCGATTTTCTGGTCCATAGTTTCGGCTTGATAATTTTGTGAGGCTTTGAAATTTATGATAAAATGCAAAATATGCCAATGTCGAAAGAAGTGCACAAATATCGATGCCCATACCAATTAGCTAAGAAAAATGTGATAATTAATTAATTTACGATATATTATTCGCTAACCTGCACATATCTTGCATACGAATCATCACCTTTAAAATAGAGAATGTCGCAAATTATTGCTATTTGAATAGCTGAAATAATGCCGCTGAAGATCAAAACAATCCATATGATTTTGTGCAGGTAATTTCTAAATTTTTGATTAAAATAAAGTATGCTATTACAATGCATCCTGAATAAAATATGCTACATTTTGGATTTCAGTAGAAAAGTTGTTTTTACTATTCTTTCCAGGGGTGGGCCGGAATTCTGATTCCGATTTCGAAAATATACAAATTTCATTCCGGCCTATCCCTTCCGTCATATAATTATATTTCAAGCCGGTGCTTCACACTGAAACCCACTTGGTCAGAATTCTTGTAAGTGTTTTATTGTCATACAGCAACGCATATCTTTGTAGAACTAGACATATATTCAGTAATGATAATGAGTAGCAAATAAATGGTACTAATATAAGGAAAGAAATTCCAGAAATAATACCAGTAATCGCTACTTCAACAAGAAAGTACACCGCAATAATTATATTTTCTAAAAGTAAATATATGTATATAAATTACTTAACTTAATAAAGTTCGAGGAGTTTTTACCATTCGAATCTATATAGAATGATGAGATAAACTAATAGTTATCACTTTTAAAATAACTCAGTCTTATTGTTAAGAACACGTAAGAAAAAGATTAAAAACTCTTAGTAAAAAAGATAATTTGCAATACGTGATGTACTTGCCGTTTGAGTTTGCATTTGCAACTACTAATGTCCATACTAATAAAAGAGCTATAATAAACCATATAAAAATTAACAGGTATGAAAATGCACGAAATTTGATTAGTATCGGATAATATGGCGCCTGAAATTAGTCATTTGAAAGTATAGTCGAATTATTATTAAGTAAATGTGAATTAAGAAAAAGGTAGGCAATTTTCGAATTATTAGTCATTTATTTTGAATGATGTGATGAAAGACGTTTAGTTTTTCCTATTTTCTTCGCACTATTTCTTAATATTTCATTTAACTGTTGTTCTATTCAATAGTCATTTTAAATAGGTACATGTGTGACGACTTTTGATAACATTCCCAGCACCTCACATTTTGATGGCAAGAATTGCGAGGAAAATATTACAGAAATTAAAGACTAATTTTATCATTGAAAAAGAAGTTTACTCTAGATAAAATAATTTTAAATTAATGGTTAATGTCAATTTAATATTTACTGCTTGCCATAAACAAATTTTACTACAAAAATAACATGACTTACCTCTCGTTTTTCATCAGTAATGCGAAAGGAATATGCCAGTAAAGTTTGTAGTATTATGGCAGGTATTCCAATACATAAAAATACAACAGAAAGAACTTTTACCACCCACCTAATGATAACGATATCTGAAATGTTTTATTAGATTTTGCGGCGTTCTGGAATTGTCGCAACGACGCAACATGGCGAAATAGTGTATAAAAGCGAGAGAGCATTCTTTACCCTCTCCTATCCCTGCATACTATTTCGCCTCGTTGCGACAATTCCAAAACGCCGATTTTGCAACTTTGACGATTTGGAATTGTCACAACGATATAACGTGAAAATGACGCAACGCTTTCTTGGAAATGTAGCAACAATTCCAGGACTACAATTTTTTAGTAAAATCATTTAACAATTTCTTTGCAATTTTAATAATATGATCACCTTCAGTAGTAACTTCCGTAGTAGTTTCCATATTGATACTATTTGCTGTAAACCAATATAAGAAGATTTATCAGAACTAATAACTATTTCGCACAATAAGAAATTTTCTGAAATGAATGTAGGTTTAGATAAAATATATCTTTAAAATTAGGATCTTGGAAGGCTATGTTGACAGGTCAAGTTATGATTTTGTTAAATAAGATTAACCCTGATACGAACATAACTTGAATTTTATAACTCAAAAGAGTCTGCTCATCGATCTTTTAGTCGATGGAATTCAAAGGACAGATGGTTTTTAGTTTACTTATTATTTATGCATAGAAAAGAATCTTTTAATTGGAAAAAGACAGGTGAAATATATAAAGTTCACCAACTTCGCAAATCGACAGGTAGAATTTCTCGACTAATGGTGCCTATTGTAATTAGTTGTTCTAATATCAAGTCAAATCAAATATGCATTAATGATGACTTTAACGAACTTTTAAATGCCATTGATCTTAGTCTACTCAAATATGAATGTTTGCAAAGTATTATCACCTGCGTTGCAAAGCTTAGATTTCTGAATTTAGTAAAATCGAAAGATCTCATTAAATCGCTATTGCTCAATTAGCACATTTCGTAACTTTGATTATCACAACAGCGAAGATCAAATTTAAAGATTTATACGGGAAATTGTTCTGAAATCGTTCGAAAATTAGCCGTCAACGAAATTTCGAGAAAAAATTAATTCCTAAAAGTGTACAGCGATTCCATTCGAAAACACCTAGTATATTCTTGTAGAACTGAATGTGTTGCATATTTTAGAATAAAATTATTGATGATAACCTGTTCGAAAGTCACTTTTCAAAAGTACACAATGCATAACTTTTGATAGCAGCATCAGTGGCTACAGAATTATATAGTAGAGGTAATAAAGGTTTTGTGCTAAATCAGCAAGCTCACTAGCCATTTATAGTGGAAATCTGTGGACGATGGCAATTAAAATTAACGCAAGCAGGCCCATTAAATTGTATTTCGTCTTCAATCGTGCAAGTTCGATATTTAACATCGCTATTCAACTTCACCCGCGTGAGAGTGTGCTTATTTGATTTCTCAGATCATAGTTCTATAATAAGAACCCACTCTGCAGATCAAACGACAATTTTTAATTATTTCATCAAACAAATATCTCAAAAATAAAAATTATCGAATAAAAATCATGATGACAAGAGTTGAGATTTCATAGAAATCAATTTTTGAAATCCACACTGGCCATAAATGCATTTAAAAATATTTATTGTTCATGCGCATCAACAATTTTGGATGAATACAAAAATACAGTACCGGCCAGAGGTTATGCGAATCGAATATTTTATTTTTGTAGCGATTTTTTTGAAAAAGCCAACGATATCATTGTTCAAGCCTGTTAATAATTGAAAGGTTGCAAAAATCCTACATTTTTACACGCCAAACAATTGTAAAATTTGCCAATTAGCATAAATGCGGTGGTTCATAAAATCATAGGGTTCGCATAACTTTTGGCTGGTACTGTATGTTGTTATAAAACCGTGTTTGAGTTAGTCGATCATCCGATCATCCGAAATCAAACAGTGATTTTGTTGGAGCTGATGAATTTGGGATGAGTCGGCGCCTTGTTGTAGGCCGTGCCGATGCGAAGAGAGAACTCCTCAGCGGGGCAGTTGAAGCAGATGCAAACGGCGTCGTTGCACATAAACCCTCCGCAATGCTGCAAAACATTAAAGATTCATTATATATTTTAAGTAACATACAGTTTTATTAAAATAATCGGTATTCAGAAAAAAATTTTCCTTATTAGTGTAGTTCGTAAGAACATTCGAACAAAGTAAAAGTGCGTCATCGGAATTTTACACATCAAAAATAAAGCTAGCTTACTTGCTGAGTGCATTCAGCACGGCACGTCGGTTCGCAGTCGGCTAACTTCTCTGGTACAGAGACCTTGCATCCTGAGCAGGCACAGGCACCGTCCGCGTTGCAGTTTCCGACGTCACAGCCCTACAAAAACTCACTTTTAAAATTATGAAATGCACACACACATTTTTAGATAACTACATGTTAGAATAATTGCTAGAGATTTGAATAAAATGATTTCAGACTTCATTAAGATATGCAAGCATGCGGCACAAAAGCTTTTAGATCATTCTAAGGCAATAGTAGAATTTACCTGCAGCTTGCACGACAGGGCACATGACGGATTGCCTTTGGTTCCAACGGCGCAGCTCAACCCACTCGATCCATCGGCCAGTGCCGAATGGACCATCGAAATGGCGAGGAAGCAGCAGCAGGCGAAGGTGAGGAAGAACTTCATATCTTCGAAAGTGACTCGAATGAGTGTAGAGACCATTGAGAACGCTAGGCTTTTATATGAAGCATACTGTGAAGTTTCATTGATAAACTCCTCGGTATTAGGAACTTCTCAAGATAATCTTACGCGTCCAATATCATTCTTCCGTCTTATCTTTCTATTCGTGACTCTAAATCCTGGTGATTCATGACTTCTCGGATTAAATCTACATTTGCGTATTTCAATGAAAAACGATAGACTGCAACATAGAATTAGAAGCCACAGCCTACAGCCAAATATGACTAATACTGTACCTAATGCAACCACTCATTTGCTGTCACCCAATTGCCTGCTTATTGCTATTGACATATTTGAATTACAATATTCGTTATAAGAAAAGTACGTTGATCATGAACATGCGAGAATTATTAACTTTTCGAAATGTACAAAATATTTTATCGTTTTCAGAATTTCAAAGCTTTTCTTTGTTTTTCAACATGGAACCTATTTTCCAGGCAACCTGCGAAATGCCATCTAGTTCCCGATTCGATGCTTGCATAAAAGTTATAGGCTGAAATGTCAAAATTGACCAAAACAATTAAATTTCCGGGTTATCTGGTGCATATTTCCGTTTTATTTGTATTTTTCACGATTTGAAGAATCGGTTGAGCCACAATGCTCACTGTCGTGATGGTCAGCACGTGCTACACTGTAATCATTGGCTGGATTGGCATGTGTAGTGGGTAATTTCTTCTTATTCATTTACCAATTTTTCGAATCTTCACGTTACTAAAACACAAATATTCTTAATTTATGTGAAAATATGCATTTGATGTTCCGTGACACGTTATGATTTCGTAGAGATTTGAGGAGTAATAGCATATCTATTTTTCATTCATTGTGCCCTCCCTGTGGAAGGCTGTTCCAAAATTTCGCTGGACCACTTCTCTCGAAGAGTCAGAACGTTGTTAATACCTCAAACTTGGGTAATTAAACCGAAGCTATCGGTGAAACATGGATTATATCAACACTTTGCGCTGTATTCCAAGCAAGAACGCTTTCTATGTGTATTTCTTTTCCTTCCCAGCGAAAGACTAGCTGACAATTTTGCGATAGAGGACAGGTGAGAGAAGCCAGACAGTGAAAAGGAACAAATGCACTCTTGCTTGACATATGCGACGAAATGTTCATATCTGCCGATTTTCACCGCTATCTTCGGTTTAATTACCCAAGTTTGAGGTATTAATAACGTTCTGACTCTTCGAAAGAAGTGGTCTAACGAAATTTTGGAACAGCCTTCCACAGGAGGGCACAATTAATGAAAAATATTGAAAAGAAGATGTTGTGTGTGTTCGTTCGTTCACTTGCTCATAATATTCGAAAATATGATAATTCACGTGAACAATGAATGAAGTTGAAAGACCGAAATAATTTCAAGATTATAGTGAAGAATAGCGTAGAAATACTGAGTAATGTAAGGCAGTAATTCTCATCGTTCTATATAAGTCCGTAGGAAGGTAGTTGTTTAACGGTCCGAAATCGGTGTTATCTCGAAGCAAGCCTATCTCTCACTGGTGCAACTTGACCTAGCATTTTTGTCATTTTTCAAAGATTTATGAACCCTGCGCATCTTTTACTATTGCATTTTCTAGCTGTACTCACCAGAGACTGATATGATGGAAATACTCAGCGTAAAAGCTGCCTGTCGGCACGGGTAGACATGCCGATCGGCAATTCGCGATGAAATGCGGACAGATGCCGATAAGCACGGATCGGCATTGACCGGCAATTTCGGAAACTGCCTATCGGCATTAATCGGCAGTGAATTGCCGATCGGCAAAAAAGTGCAGACTAATTCGAAGGAATAGAACTCTAATCTAGATGGAGGAAAGTTCTGCAAAAGCTTACGACACCTGGGATTCCCAAGCCGTCTCCGATCCAAGTACTAACCAGGCCCGACGCTGCTTAGCTTGTCAGATCGGACGGGATGGCGTGCGTTCAGCGTGGTATGGCCGTAAGCGACAGCTTGGTCTTTGCCACGACACAAAAGTGCAAGTTTCAGATGGAAAATAATGGCAGAGTTGGATTTTACCTACTTTTTTGGCTTCACGAAAGATGCGGAAAAGAGCGTGCATAAACTTGAAATAAAAATCTGCAGATAAATTAGTTTTCTTGCAACTCGTTTCGCTATTTTTCCAGAGAGAAAGAAAATAAAATACTGATAACATGATAACTTATGGAAAAGTCAACGTGCCAAATTTGCAATAGAAATGCGCAGAAAAAAGATAAATTGATTTGAATAAAAGCAATATACTTTATCACGTCGTTTTCACGATAAAAGTTGAAAAACCTTCTAGTTATTTGGCTACATTTTTGCAAAAAGCTTACAACACCTGGGATTCCCAAGCCGTCTCCGATCCAAGTACTAACCAGGCCCGACGTTGCTTAACTTGCCAGATCGGACGGGATGGCGTGTTCTCAACGTGGTATGGTCGTAAGCGACTTCTCTCCCTTCATGCTGGCTGAAATGACTCTCTCTCCCCTCGTGAATTCCCCGAGGTGTACGAATTTTACGCCGTTTTTTTCCTCGTTGTTCGTTAGGGATTTTTGTAGTTCTCACTTTATGCTCATTTTTCATTTTTTTCGGGAATTTTCAGGCGTGATTATCCCGGAGAATGTCAGCCAACGACCTGCCCATTGACATTCACAGCGGCAAGTTGCTGGGTATATCCAATTTGCCTTGAAGACAGCATAAATTCGGCTGTTTCAGACTGGCTAACTAGTCGCCGACACTGCAAGAAGGACTGGCAGAAGAACGTGCTGGTGATCAGGGAGAAGATCAAGCACGCCATTCTGGACATGCCAGAGTCCAAGGAGATCATGCAGCTGCTCGCGGGAAGCTGTGAGTTTCCTTTTACTTGTAGCCCTTCGAAAGGTTGGCTTAGGTAGCCTTTTAGAAATTAGTAGGAAATGTTTCAAGAAGAAATTTCGGAAAGTTTTAGCTGAAGAGAATGCTCGAAGACTTTTCACAATGCTGTTTCTGCATGAAGCTCCAAGAAATGAATGTTCAAGGGCTTCGTTGCAACCTTGGAAGTAAAAGTACACACCAAAAGTGGTTCTCCTAAACGAAAACTTTTTTTACTTGCTAAGTTGGTTTAAAACAATTGCTTTGAACTGTTAAACGCTGTTCACCGATTCGACTATTTCGTGGGGATAGAAGTCCTATGCTCGTTTCAGATATCAACTACTTTCACTGCGTGCGAATCATCGAAATTCTACGAGAGACTGAAAAGGACACGAAGAACTTCCTCGGAATGTACTCCTCGCAGAGAATGAAGGACTGGCAGGTTGATTCTGAGTTTGGAAGAATTTGAATACATTGAATCTTGCAGGAAATCGAATCGCTCTACAAGAAGGACAACGTGAATTTGGCCGAGAGTGCACAGATTCTGCAGCGACTCGTTCAGTACGAAATTCCCGCACTCAAGAAGCAGATCGCCAAGAATGATCAGGCTGTCGTGGTGGGTTTTTCTTACTTCTTATGTTTTCTTTCTTTCCAAAATTATACATGTTATTCATTTCAGGACACGGCCAAGAAGGAGAAAGACTATTTGAAGCAGTCGGCAGATGGAAAGAGGGTTTACGAGAAAGAGCTCGAGAATATGGGATTGAAGGTTTGAATTTTTTCATTGCTACTTGCGAAATAATAGGTTAGGATTCAGTGAAAAATATTAGTCTGACTACTGAAAAATTTTCTTTTATACCGATTATTCTTCTTTGGAGAGTTTTCGAATATCATTTACTAGTTACTTGCTTCTATCTTCATTTTCAGGGGGTATCTCTGCGCTCTGAACTCTTTTCGCTGGCTGCTGAACTGCCTAAATTCTTCGAGTCGATAGTTCAGGAGATTCAGAAGCTCGAGTCTGCAGTCGAGTATTACGCCCACTTCAGAGACTTCATTCATCAGTTAGTCTTTTAGTCGTTTTTCTTAACTTCTTCTCTACTTGGCTATTTCAGAGGAAAAGCTCCCAAAGTCGCCCTTCTGCCAGCTCTGAATTTGCTCATCAAAAAGGGACTCAGCGCGACTACCTACGAGTTCAAATATGGGCAAGTCCCTTCGAGAGTCGAGGCGCCTGATTTCGAAAAACTGCTCAGCAGCAATCAGGTTGATTATTTTGAAACTATTACTATTGATAGTTTTCATTGAGCATCTTTAATTCCGATTAGTTCTTCGAAAACAATTACCCTCTTAATTGTCAAATAAGACTCTCCACACTTTTATCTTTCTAGTTCTGCTCAATTACATTCTTTCGATTTATCGCTTTTCTTTCATTTTGATGATGTTCTAAAAAGTACCGAGATAGCCCTTCATTCCTTGCAAATTCATCTGACAAAGGAAGTATTTGATCTCGGGTCCGGCTTTATTTAATGAGAGCAAGTGAAACCTACCAATTGGTATCGCTGATTATGAATATGCTAATTTTTCAAGAAATAAAGTAGTGCATTTGCAGAAAGTTCTTGCATATTCGTAATCAGCGATACAATTGATAGGTTCCACTTGCTCCTATTCAAAAAGTCAGACCTGAGGTCAGATGCTTCTCCCTTGTGATTATGTCCATTTTAAAACCTTTAGAGCTCCAACGAGAATGCGGATGGTGCAGAGATCGATTTCGGCGACGACATCGACTTTGGAGACGATGAGGGTGCGTTCGATACTGCAGAGGTTGTGCAGATCGATGTCGTGGCTGACGATTCAGGTAATGCCTTTATTTTGTTACTATTAGGTCCGTAAGATTTGGAGATACAAAATAGAATAGTACAGTTATTTTCAGCGTTAGAAAAGGGGAACATAAGACGCGGGAAGGAGATAATGATTCCAATATAATTATTTTTCTCCCTTTCCACGTTCAAAAATTCCTAACTTGGCTATGATATGTCTCTTTCAGGAGCAGTTGACACTGTAGCGAGTGGGGATGATGCTTTGTCCCTGCTGGAGAACAGCCAAATGCAGAAGAAAGTCAAGGCTGAACTTGTCGAGGTTGGTTCATTTTTCTAAGAATAAATTTTTATCCTGCAATAATCCAGCTGCAATTCTTCCTGTCTGTTCGAAAAGAAGACGAAGAGCGCGAAACTGCAGCCGATTTGTACATCCGAGGCGCTGAATCCAGACCTGCTAATATTGCGAAGGTTGGATAATTTGGAATTATTTTGCAAAAGAACGAATGAACTGCAATGTTTTAATTTATAACGATGATAAAAATTCAATTATGGTTTTTTTTTATGATCTAATAAACATTTCCAAAATGGTTACTTTTAAACCAAAGTGCTTACTCTAAAACCAGGCTACTTCCATTCTGAAAAGTGATCAAAGTAAATTTGAAGGTAGCGATGAACCAAGTCGGAGATTGGATTGGAACGACCAACGAGATTTTGACTGAACTCACCAAGCCGCAACGCGTCCACTTGTTCGACATCAGAAGCTCACCACAGTAAGATATAACTTGCATAACACATTTTCTATTTGAACTCAGATACGTCGAGAAAATTGTCAGCGATTTGGAGAGGAAGAAGGGTCTCGAGGCCAGATATAAAAGGTCTTTAATTTAACATCTTTATGACGATTTCAACATTTTGATCTTCAATTAAAAGTGTTATTTTTTCTCAAAACTCTCCCTTACTCTTTGAAAATATTTATCGAGTCATTTAAACATGTAGTTGTTCTAAGAATAATGTGATAGTCTATTTTTCGGAAAGATCTAATTTTGATTTTGATATTCCTTGTTCGTTTGAATGAAGACTACAATTTAAAATGCCGTTATTCGGAATTTTCTGAAAAGTAGATTCGAGTTGAAATTATAACCAACTGAAGAGTTTGACAATGAAAACCTAAATAGTATTTCGCGCTTGTTGCTTGAACTCGTTCTTAAAAGATATTTTCCAGGTTGGCAGAATTGATGGTAGTGAAACAGACAGAAGCACAGGCCGCGTTGGCAAGTGCAAAGCAGAATCTGATTCAGTTGGCCGACAGCACGAAGGAACTGCAGAAACAGGCATATTTTTGGAATATACAAGAAAAATATTCACTATTGAAATTTAGCTGGAAATTGAAATTTCGAAGAAGTACAGTGGACGAAAAGTCAACATAATGGGTGGAGTGAACCAGGCTTTGACTGGAATTTGAGAAGTTGAGGAGCAAAAATCAAAGAAATCATAAAAATTTCATTTTCGTTTTATGGTTGATTTTCATATTAGAAATCACTATCATGGAAACATGGTGATAAGATGTTAATGGTTCACGCATTTTTATTTATTTTTTCTAGTAAATGTTAACCTAATTTCTAGGTGCTTTCCTTGGGTCTGGTCCAATTGTCACTGTTACAAACTTTTCATATCTTTTCCATGAAGATTACTTGCAAATCCAGCAAATTTGATCAAAGTTTTAAATTATTGCGGAATATGGTGGACTTATTTATTGAATCCTACTTCTCCACTTGTTGAACTGTGATTTTGAATAAAAACGCCTAAGTTTGCCAACTGACATGCGTTGTCTCATTAGAAATGCACATTTTCGAGCTTGACATCCTGGTTAGCAACGGAGAATTTCTGCAAATAATTGAATAACTAGGACTGTGGTGTCGATCTAATTTATGTTATTCCCTGCTTTGCTAATTTCTCTGGTAGATTTTGGTAATTCGATCATTTTGTCGAGTCAAAACTAATTCTTGCAGTTGTTAGCAGACAAGATGAAGCGTTGTATAACAAGTTGTTCAAGAACTACGTGAGTGCAGTCAGACCCCAAAATGGCACTGTCTATGCTACGCAAATCACAATCTTCCCTACGTTATTCTATCTTTTAGCTGTCGTATGTTATTACTAACATTTTTATTCATTAAACATGTTCACCAAATCTAAATTTGTAAAAAAAAAGTTTTGCACTTGATATTTAGGACGAACTACAGCAAACAATCGAGTTCAGCGTCGATTTTTCCATAAGTTGGATTGTATGTATTTTGCTTATCATTTTTCTTTTTTTTCATTAACTACTTTTATGACCCTACACTAACCTGGAATCCCGAGCAATTTGAAGGGCAAGATTCGTTGAAAGTGCCTGAATCGACTGTTTGGCAAGCTGACGTCGTTCTCTTCGAGAGGTAACATTAGTTTTGAACCTAGAAAAGAGCAGATAAACAGTTTAGCGTTTCAAAAACGGACTTAATCCCTGCATCGAAACGATCTGTTACGATTGAGAACGATGGCAAAGTATCCAAATCTGGGCCTCAAGTTGTGGTTTATCCTTGTGCTGTTCAGACATTGGATTTCCCATTCGAGTAAGATCATTACGTAATTTTGCATCATCAAACCCTGTTATTTTTAGCATGCAGACATGCGTGTTTACAATAGGACCTTGGTCAGTTACCATTTTCATTTTCAACTATTCTAGAATTAGGTCATACACGTCAGATGATATCACACTCGCTGAAACAGAGTTCGATGTTAATGATACTGAATTCTTCACTGGCAACACAGAATGGGAATTCATATCTCTGACTTCCAACATTACTTACGACGAAACCTACATTATGGATGGAATATTTCTTCAGGCAGTTCCATAATTCATTTATTTTGTAGATTTATCTTTTTAGATCGACTATACACTAACTATTCGGCGGCAATCCACTTATTATATCCTAGTATTGATAGGTTAGTGAGCAATTGGTTTTGTTGAGGTGATAGCGAGTTAAAATTGGGATGCTCATGAGTTAGTAAATATTAGAAAGTGTTTTGTACTGAACTAAAATAAAAATATATCCTTGACTGCATACATATGCTAGATCGTTTTGGATATAAAATGCTCGATTTTCATTTTTTTTTAATTTTCCATTTACAGTTCCTACATTTACTTGTACTTGTCTATGCATTTTCGGACTGTTCAACCCAACAGATACGACTGGATTTAGATTAGAAAAGGTTGATTTATCTCTAGTCTACATTGAAAAATATTATTTTGAGGCATCATTGGGTGTGTGCACACTTCTGGCAATTGCTCTCATTCTGGGAAACATCACTTCTGCAATGCCCAAAGCTAGCCAATTACCTTTACTCGGTAATCAAACTAATCTCCACCAGGGCTGTTCGAAATTTTGACTCCGAGAAAAAACTCAATTCTGAAGGTTTTCGAGGCTCGAGGCTCCGATTCCGATTCTGAGTTTTTCAATTCGAAGATCAAAACTCCAAACAGTCCTGATCTTTGTGTACAACTCTTTCTTAAGGAATGTTCATGATGGCCGAACTCATAGTCGTTTCTGTAGCTGTGATCGTTACTTGCGTCTATTCTCATTTGCATCATTTTGCTACAACTCGAGACTGGTGTCCTCCTAATTTTCTGCTGATTTTGCTTTGTAAACGATACGATAGAAAAATACGACAGTCGGATGGAGTGACACAAACGCATAGGGATAAAGTGTAAGATTTTTCAATATATAAAAATGTTAGCTTATCTTCAGTAACCGGTTTACACCATATTTTGTGAAGATCCGTAACTTTCTGCAGGATTACGAATCAAACAACAGATTGTCTGCAATGTGGTCGCGAATTTTTGACAGAATCGACTTGATTACGATGATCTTCTTCCAGATCATAAATATCATTATGACTTTCATTATTTTGATTGTTTAGAACATTTTAGATAATGAAGACGTGCACAAGTATCACAATTTATTATTTATCTTATCAAAAGTATGATATTTCATGCAGGAAATAATACGAGAAAAGTACAAAAATGCGTAACATGTGAAGTCGTGCAGAAAAGAGTAATCGTGAGATATAACATAACAGAAACGGAAAATGGGCAAGATTGTGGATGGAAAAATGAAAATAAAAATAAAATAAAGAGATGAATTGAGATTGAATTTGTCTGCTTGAATGGAGACAAACAGCTGCAGTGATTGTTTGATGGCTGATGGGGATTGTTGTAGGATAGTTCAGATAATTGAGATATCGGAGATATGCTTGCGTAGAGCTAATCCCTCTGCTAACAAATATGCTAACACTCAATGCATAAAATACGCTGGAAAAATGTCAATACAAAATTGAACAACTGGAGTTTCCTTGTTTTCCTCGAGTTTAACGATTCAAAATTATTTTTCAGTAGTGAAAATATTTTCCTATTTGAGGCTTCAAGTTGGTCAAGCTGAATAGACGAATAAAAGGTCATCGCTTGATGACTAGCAATGTGTTTAAAAGATGCTACAATTTGCAACGAGATTTGTAAAATGCGTAATGATACTGAGACTTTGAGTTAGGATAAAAATAAGAGAACGTAAAAAATAAGCATGAAGTTCCGATTTCATGGCTTGACGACCATCTTCTCGTGCACATCTAGCGATCCAACTACCTGAACGAATTTTCTCTTAGACATGTCTAAGTCATATCATTTTTCAGTTGTGTTCAATTGGAATATTTGAAATTTTATCGATGAAATATCAAATTCAAACTGGCGTTATAGTGGCATCGTTAAAATTTATCAATGGAAAATTTTGTCAGCACAACAATAGCATTCAATACCAATTTATCGATTATCTTCTTAAAATATCTCATTGTGTTTTTCTTCAATAAATTGATATTCAGAAATAGGATAAGCCTATTTATGGGAGATGATTCTCAACAATGCGCCTAGAATTTCGAGATACTTGAATTTGAAAAATCATGGCTAGAAAAAAGCAGAATCAGAAATGGAGAAGCCGAAGAAACTGCAGAAAATTAGTTATAGGAATTTAAATATAAACAAGTAGGAGATTGGGAAATTGGTGGATTGAGGATCGAGGAACGTCTTTGAAAGTTTGATTATTGAATATTCAATTATCCTAGATTTAATTTTTTTTTAATGTTCGCTCTATATTTTCCAATTTTGAAGTTTGAGACTGACATTGCGAAAGGCTTCTAATCATTATTAAATGTTTTCTATCTTTTTAAAGAATAACCATATTGTAAAATTATTATCGTCCTCACATGAATTATCTTTCTTCTATTCAAAAATGCTCATCTACTTCTCTGTTCCCTAATTATAAACTGCAAACTCAATCAGTCAATCCAAGAAATTCCTCGTTAACAAAGTCAGGTTATATTGTTATTGTACAAAAATGGCATATTAGAAATGACGGAGGGTGAACAATTCATGATAAAAAGAATCAAATTATTTAGCGTTGAAGCGATAGTAGAAAGGTTAAGAAAACTAAGATTTCACTTCAAAGTGAAATTTCTAATGCGATAATTGAAATTGGAATAAGTAGCTATAATTTTCATCCTATCGAGATTGACTAAACACAATACTATAGGACTAAACGATTTGAATATGATTGAGATGTGTGTTCAGAGACTATTGTTGAGGGTTTTGAATGGGCATATACTTGACCAGAAGTTGACCGGATAATTTGCACATAGCACATGATCATGACTGACTAGATGTTCTCAAGAACCATCTTCTTGTGCACTTCGGTGTGCTCGACAACCTGGAAGAAGTCAGAGATAGAATGAGTTGAGAGGTACACGATCACAGGGCACTGGTTCGACACAGGATACAAATTGATTAAACTTGGGACTTGATAATCTAATTATTCATACAGGGTGTGCAAAAATCTGGATACTTGATATTTGAAGTTAAGGCTGTAGAACATAGTATATTCAAGACCAGAGATTACGCGGTCCGTAAAAATTAGGATCCGGTCCGAACCCGAACATCGAAAATGTTCTCAATATGAACCCGGACTGGACAGGAACATTAGTTAATGTCCAGGTACGTACATCCCTGCTCAAGACTAATGAAATAAACTGATGCTAAACAACCTTATTCGGGAAAATGTCAATTAAAGTTTTGCAAACTAACTTTTTTTTTACATATTTCGCCTAGAATTTGTTTTGGAAAATATAATTAGCGGTCCAGACTTTTAGGTTGCCAGGTAACTATCGAAATAAATCACATCCTAACTGTCATATGCGGTACAAAGTCTCAAGATTACGTACGCAAAACGATACAACGGAGATACGAGAGAAGCTCACGACAGAGATGTGGAAAGTGCAGAGGCAAGGAGGGCAGACAGGCAGATAAGGATAAGGATAAGCAGATGAGGAGTCATGCAAAGTGGTTGTCGAGCTGGAGAGGTTGCCATGCACAATTGCGACTGCAGATGATCATGACTTGATTGGTTCTTGTTTAGTTTTTGATATAGCAGACATGATCAAATGCAACATTCCAACCAAATCAAGCTAGTCTCACACGACAAGATAACTTTCAAGAACATTACAGAACAAAAATAGGTAAAATATGCATTTGCAGGTGGGTGTAAAATAAAAAATAAGCGAATGCTGATAGTGGATCATACAAAGGAAACGAGTAGCTTATCTAATCATTTATACTACTATATAAAACTAAAAACCTAATTTTCTCTATGGAATAATATTGAACAAGTAATCTTACAAGCATCTAAAATCTTGTTTCATTTAAAATCCTCACATGCTATTCTCAATCTGTTTTGCTTCTCTTACAATCAATCACTTATTCCCCTAAATCCTCGTGGATGCTCGTGCATATAGCAATCTCATATTGAATTATAATCGATATAGAACTCACATCACAAAATTCCTGGAATGAAATTTTGCCATCTCCGTCCTTGTCGTGGAAAAGTATCGTCTTGTCCACTATCTGCTGCAGCTGAGAGTCCTTCAAATTGTTACCGACCATCATTTTCAATACCTGCGAAATTAGGATATTTTTAAAATTGAAAATTGAATTATTGGCTGATGCACCTGAAATAATTCCCCATTGGAAATGTACCCGTCTCGATCCATGTCATAGATTCGGAAAGCGACTAAAATATTTAATTTGAATCAATGAAACTGAGAAGTGAATCTGATTTATTTACTAAATATTACAGAGAGGTGTGTAATTGTAATTCGAGCGTTAAATGAAATAATGAATTGGGAACTCACATTTGAGCTTGATATGCTTGTCTCCTTTGACACTGAATTGTGAGATGCCTTGGATAAACTCTGAAATTCGAATTTATTCGTAAGGAATTAATCAGCAACTGAGAATGAACCTCTGAAATCGACTTCTCCATTTCCGTCCTCGTCGAAAATGTCGATGACTCTTTGAACGAGAGGATTCTGCTGCAGTTCGGGCAAGGACATGAATTCCTGAACGTTCAGCACATAACATTTGGCACTTGCATTTGTGATGAATTATGTGGGAGAGATATAAAGAAAAGAAGATCTATGATATTCTGAGAATGGAACATCGCATTTCGTGATGATATATTCAAAACTATTTTATGCATGAAGAAAGAAAATTGATCATGCGTCTTCAAGAAGTACTAATTCTCCTTAGTTTTGGATGATATTGAATTTTAGGATATTTCCGATCCTTACAGAGAATGGCTCTTAACAAATGTTTTTCAATAATCAACTTTATCTATTATTTATCAGGCATAGTTATTTTGCTTACCTCGACAGACAGCGATCCAGATCCGTCAATGTCTAGCTTCTTGAATCTTCTGGCCAAGCGACGCAGTTCATAGGCATCAACTGCAAATAACAAATTATTATTTGATTTTTAGAAGCAAGTTGAAAACTCACAGTTGGAACACATTTCCATCGGCAGACTGGCTTCGTTGCCCTGAATTCGGATGAATTATGGATAAATTGAGGAAGTTGAGAGCACACGATATGGGGAAGGACAGAAACAGGGAATGAGGAAAGGAGGGTGCTTATCAGATGAAGCATATGGGGGCTGGGACTGTAAATGGGCATGCGAGACAGAGGGAAGGAGTAAAGTAAGATAGCTCAGTTTACGACTTCTGCAATCAACAACAACAAAAGAGAAGCTGCACTCAAAGAATCAAAACATGATTCACTGATTCACTTACCATTTCTGTAGCGAGAAGGGGTCAGCAGAATCCACACACAAATCAATTAGTAAATTCAAAATGGAGTTAGTTCGCCTGAAAACAACCATTAATCAGGTCAAAATAAACAACCGAGGAGAGCAACGAAATGCGTCGACACAAATCGATGATGTTTTACGAAATACGATAAACGAATGAATAGGTTTGTCGACTATCAATTCTCAGAAGGCTAAGCAATGAAGCATTTTCTAGGAGCTTTAATTCCAAGATTCAAAGCGTTACTTCCATATGATGAATATCACATGTGAAATAGATTATGCAGAGGGATATAAGAGTTTCATTTCTGTGAAGATCAACCTAATTGGATAACAAAATACATAAATACATTAAATACCGATATAAAAATCGACAACTGATAAGATGAAAACAAGTGATAAAATGCTCGAAATGGCTTTTCCCAACCAACTTGTAGCGCTTTCTGCATTCACATTCTCATTCCAACGGCTCTCTTTCATTCTTTGCCTGGTAGAAGTGAAGAAAAAGAGGAGAAATAAAGAGACAGAGAGGCCAATCGATAAGTAGAAGCCACATGCAGTGAGAGTGAGACGGGAGGGTAGGGAAGGAGAGAGGAGTACTGCATTGGGGCATTGGGAGAGGCGAGGAAAGTCGATTTTCAGGAAGACTAGAGTTCGGGGAGGGGGCGATAAAGGGCATTAAGGGAGAGCTGGCGGATAAGCCTGAGAGGATAATCAGCCGAAACGAATAACTGCAATTCCGAGAGCTAGGGAACTTGTCTAAATTCAGAGACTTTTGCGATCTTTTCAAAATATTTGATCACAGTGAGCAAATTCTAAAAATAGGTATAGTCAAATAATTAGAAACAAATTATGCGCTGATAATTGCAAGGCTTCATGTAAAAGATGCCCTCCTGTTTAAGTTTAGGGTCCCTAAGCGGATATGCCAAAGTGCATTTCGAAGTAACCTTTTTAACAGAAAGGTAAATTGGACTGTAAATAAGATTTTTGTGAAGCAAAAAATAAAATAAAATAAAAAATCTCAAAATCCATCACTCAACATGAGCCCATTTTCACAAATGGAATATTGCTTGTGCGTGGGTATTTTAACCTAATCTTTTGCACAGGACTAGTTCATCCGACTTATCGCCGAACTAGATGGTGCCATTTGAGACGCATTGGGTTTTAAGGGTGTTTTCTTACCAAATTTTCTACTCCAAACTACCACGCTTCTACCAAAAACTCATTTTTGCAAGGGGCGGAACTTGGGGACGATCTAAATTCAGTTTGTGCAAGTCATAGGAATAAGGTGAGCAAGGTGATTATAGTTTCAAAATAACAAACACATTAAGCTTATAATTTCTGAACCACAATTAGCCGACCCTGATCTACCTATTCTCTTATCCCGATCAGGGCTGTTGCGGAACTTCCGATTCCGACTCCGACCCCGCGAGAATTTGAATTCCGATTCCGATACCGAATTTTTTAAAATCCGATTCCCGAGAATTCGAGAGTTAATGAAGCAATTAAGCAGGGAGCTGAAATGAGAAAAAAAGTTGAACTAATGTGCGAAGAGTGAAAGGGCAGACTTACAGGAGTAGAGACACTAATGTGCACAAATATAAAAGGCAGATGTTGTCAGTTTGAGTGAACTCGCACTTCATATCTGCATAAATCTAAAGGACAATTGCATTGCCGCATATTCTTTAACCCCATAACACAGCCAACAATCAGTCGTTCGCAACTCTGTCAGCAATGAGTGTTCCACTCTATTGCAGTAATGAAGACCTGTCCGTTCTTGTGCCAATTCTCGATGCCTGGCCTTGTATGTCCCCTTACGAAATCGCATCCATCGTCTTCCATGCCATTGTCGATCCTATTTCCATGTTCTTCAACGGCCTGCTCATCTACATTATTATTCGACATTCTCCGTCGGAAATGAAGGAATATCGGTAATTTTGAAGAGCTCTAGATCATTAAGATCATTATGCAAATTAAAAAGTAACTGTTTATAAGTGAGTGATAGGTTGTCATTTAAATAATTTTCATGTTTTTTTTTGAGTTTTTTGCAATTTTTTCTTCAAAAATATTCCACAATTTCAGTATTCTGTTGACAAGCGGAAGTTTGGCGGAATTCCTATCAGCATTTATTTCGTTCAGCTCAATTATCAAGTACGGTAGATTTTTGCATTATTTTTACACTATTTGATACGACTTCAGGGAATTTCCCACTGATGGCGCGTACATGTTCGTACATTACGGTATTTGCAAATTCGCTGGCTCTCAAACATGCTACACTTCATTTGTGAGACGAGAGTTGAGTGAAATTTGAATTTGATCAACTATGCTGCAGGTCTTGCAACTCAATTTATGGGCGCATATCACTTTGAATCTCCTGCTATGTTTCGCGTATCGATATCACTCCATTCAGAGGAATCTCTCCAAATTGGTTGTCTGCGGCCTACTTTTGCTCATACTCGCTCCATCAACTTTCAATTTCGTAAGTACAAACAGTAATTATAATAGGTAGATCGAAAAGTTCTGTCAAACATCATCCCACTATTCTTCATCAATTCTATAGTAAATTCAAACTAGATCTGAACGAAACACTGTCAATCGTTATAAGTTATCTGAAAAAATATACCAACAAAGTTAAGACTAAATTTGAAATGGATAAATTGGCAGAATTGAAAAAGAGACTTGCAACTGAATTTCTCGGTCAATTTATAGTCAGTTGAGAAAATGTAAAATGCTTCGATTCGAATTATGACTGTTGCATTCTTAGTTTTAGCCAATGTTAATTGATTACTTTTGTTAGATTATTGAGAATCTATGTTTAGTTTGTCGGCGCATTTTCAAACGACGATCAAAAGGCCGTTGAAGAATACTTCATAAAGAGATACAATCACTATATTGGACCTGGTATTGTGTCAGGTAAACATGTCTTTTAGAAATACACTGCTGTAGTATCATTTTTAGGTATTTTAAAAACAAAATTCAATGTGATATTTTCGACTATGTATGTGACATTTATCGTTCCTGCGTTTTGCTATCCACTAATATTTTGGTTCAGGTTCGAATGATTTATAATTTTCATACGATGAAGTATTTTAGTGAATAGCTTGTGTTCTGTTGAGCTATTTGTAACAAACATTCAACGTCTTTGATGCGTGAACTTCGACCAAGTGTTTCAGCTTGATTTGCATTGAAACATCATAAAATTTATAGAAGGGATTGATAATCACATTCTGTTTATGGGATTGTTTGAGAAATGAGAGAATTGAAGTTGAAAACAACTCTTAAAAGAAGTATTAAAGTATGAAAAATCATAACTTATCATATTCTCGCAGTAATTAGAACGAAAAAAAAAGTTCATAAATCTCGAGACCGCAAGTCACCTCCTTTTTTGCCTTTAGAAAGAAGGGGACAAAAACAGTCTAGCTAATGCAAAGCTGTTGAACAGCGATTTTGTCGAAAGAGATTATTTTTCATGAAAAACAACGCGAATAAAAGTTTTTCCTTTCATTGAGAGACACATTTGCACTATAAATTCACCTAACGAAATTTGCATAGTAAACACATGACAACACAGTACTACTGCTATAAATTTTATAGGGCATATTCGAAAGCCTATTTTAGTGAAAACATCGAAAATCTTTTTCGAGTAGCTTCGATTTTTGCGCCAAGGTTTTACCCAAAAGCGGTATTTTTGCGCTAATTACGTTCTATTTTGAGCTTCAATCAATTCAAATCATTGAATTTATCTTTCCCAATCAATTTCTAGGAAAAACGCCATGGAAAATAATGGATTCCTAGCGAGATTCAAACTTTTCAAAATTACCTTTATGCGACCTTTAACAAAAACCTATTTGTGGTCTCTACATAAATCATGGATTAACTAAAACGAATCCAAGGATAAATATTCAGGAAAAGAACGCTTCAAATAGTGGCAACAGCACAGAGTTCAGCGAGCATGAAACGAGTCCACAGAGAGCTCATTCTTGCCCTAACGTTTCAAGCCGCTTTGCCTTGCTTATATGGCATTTCTATCGTCGCTTATTTACTACATAATTTTGAGGTAATCTTATGAATTATTTAAAATTTAATTTGAACACTAGACTTGTTATTATCGTTTTATGTTCGTCATGTCTGTGATACAGGACTTTTTGAGATTCTAATTTCGAAAGTTGCAATTCTGAGCTAAAAAGAAAACTTTTCGAAGTGTCCGCCTGATTTAGCTGATATTTAAACTAAAAGGATATTTTGTGACGCAGAGCACAGATCTGAAGTCAGAAAGTGTTGTACTGAAGTGCAAGGACTCAGACCGTTTTTGTCTAGGAGAAATAGGGTCTGCTAATGTCGAACTTCAATTTAGCACGCTGTCTTCTATGTAAAAGGAGCTTTAGAATTTCTTGCTCGAGCATCGGCACTTTTGATTTCAGAAACGTGATCTACAACATCAAAATACTTTTCCGGTGCAGAAGTCAACCAAAACGGTTGAAGGACATTAAAAAAAACCTTGGCAAAAATAAATTTCGATTCGAATTGTGCATGTTCACAATTCAAATTGCGAACAGACCTATTGTGATTCTTGTTTTCGAATTTGTTCATTCGATGATTCATTTTTTAGATAGTAAAGCATCCGATATTGAACAACATTGCAATGGAAGACATGGATCTTATTCCTTTTCTTTCGCCTTTAATCAACCTGTACTTCATCAGTCCCTATCGGAGGGCCGTTCTGCGAATATTCGGATGCCTTCTCCGACTGCAAAATGGCAAAATAGGCAGTGTCAGTGGGGAGCAGACAAGGGAAAACCCTGCTTCTTCTTCCCGAATTCAGTCAAAATGAATCTGTTTCTTAGAAATAAAGTTTATCCCTTCTCATTTCACAACTAGAATCTAGTTGTAATTGCATAAAAATGACTAAAAACATTGATAAAATGAAACAAAAAATGGCGAAAATGCATAATACAATTGCACAAGTTTAATTGACATGACTGAAATTCTTCAGAAGAAAGAATTTTAAAGATGAAATTCATATAAAATAATCTGAAATGGTCTCTATCTTTTGATTTCTTATGTTCGTTCCAAATTATTCCCGCTAAATTGACTATTCAGCTCAGTACCAAAGAGAATAATTTGATAAAATGGAAATAAAATAGGGGAAAAATTGAAAGGAAACTCAAACATTTCCCAATAGTAAAAGTCCTGTTAAATCAGCATAATTTATGCTCAGTTAAAACTGATTTTGAAAGCAGAAAGGTGAAGAAAAATGCAAAAATCGAGAAAAAATAGCTATTAGCTAATCTACTGCAGAATGGAGTCCTCGTCCAAATGGGAATTGTCCATAGAAAGGTCAGCAGACAGATCGACTTGATTGAGACAGAAAGGAGTGAAGACAGAACCATTGCCGGAGTAGAACTTCGATTGGAATTCCACCCTGGATTTTTGTTTAATTCTAACTTTTATCATTAAATTTTAAAAGGAAATGATCAAATCTTTTTTATTCTTATTTTATTCAACAATAAACACTTTCTACTCCTTATCAGAAACTGCATAAATGCTTGAATTAAAATTGTGGAAAACCTACCAATGAAGCCGAAGTGTGTGAAGAAATGCTGAGAGGCCTTCCATGACGACGAGGATGAAAATGGACAGGAAGCCGAAAATGAAGAACAACACATACGTCACGATTGCACCCATGTAGCCCTCCACCCTGAAAGAAAATAAATAAGTTACAAAAATCAATCATTTTCATAAAACATCTAAACGATGGCTATTTTCGTCTTTCTAGAACAATAAAGCTCAATTCTTCTAATGAAATTTGAAAAAAGATCAAATTCGTGATATTCTAGAAAAAATCGATTAAGTTAAAATTTAAGTATGATGTTTTAGAAAAAAAATCTAATTTCCTAACTCACCTGAACGCATGTGCGAATACCATTTTCCATAAAACTTCTGAGAGCTCTGTAAGGAAAATTATTATGCTTAAAGAATTGGTCCTGGATAGCACAGATGAAAAGATAGCCCATCTTTCATTACCAGATTTTTGTTCAAAATTGGAATAGGAACCTCTTTTCACTTTTCTCTTCTAAAAGATAAAATTCTTACGAGCATGAGCCAGGGACAGAGCCCACAAGCGGAGGTAGGATGCGGTATGCGAAATGCAGCCGAGGATGAACTCGATCGTCTGGATTGACTGATTCACAAGCACATCGCTCGGGTCGAACTAAAATTTACCTTTGTAGTCCATAAAGAAGATTCAAAAATAATGTGAAAGTGATATAATACTAGGTTTAGAGAGGTAAGACATTTTTACTGTTGTCAAAAATAGATTATTTCAAAATTGACGAACTTTTGTCAATTATTGGGTTGGAACATAATTTCTGAAACACTTTCTCATTTATCTTCTACAAACCTGTAGGAGTTTCTGAAAATTTCCATAAAGTGAGTGTATGTAGGGGTTTGGTTCTTATTCGGACTTATTCTGCAGCAGGGAGACAAATTTTCAAAGTGACGGTCTCAAAAATGGTTATTGGTAGAAGTTAGAAAGAATTTTTCAAAAAATCACAAGTGTCTCAGAAATTATTTTTCAACCTAATATTATTGATAAACTCAACAACTTTTCCGACCTCCTTCTGTGAATGGTTGTGCGATGTCTGTGAAGTGTGAACCTTGGCGAGTTCTTCCGACCCAGTGCCCGCAATTTCCGCCTCGTCTGTGCTCATGTTGATCCGCACTGTCTGCAAGAAACTCTGAATTAGTTGAAAGGAAGCAGTCTTTTGTAAAGTGTATCCACACCTATTCGTAGATTCAAGCACTTTCTGTACAAAATTTTCCATATGAACATACAGAAGGTAGGTGAACTCTACAAAAGGCAGAAAAGAACGATAGCAATGATTTCTTGGAAAGCTTGTCCATTTTAAAATAGACAAAAAAAAGTAAACAGCTTCAACTTTGAAAGAAGGAAGCATAAATACGAACCAGATTCCTGCTTGTGTGAACGCTTCTGACCATTTTATGATGTCTACGAAACTGCAAGAAGGGCTTGACGAACAGCATCACGGGGATGCAGCAAACCGCCACACAAACGAGGATCTTTTCCAGCAATTCCTGAAATCTATGACATGACAAAATGAGACAATGTCGCAACTACCAATTGAAGAAGTGAAGAACGATGAAAACCCTTTATTCTGAATCCATTCTCAACACTCATTCTTCTTCTTTTCTAACTATCTAGTTCCGTCATCTAGTATCTTCCAGATAATGTTGCATCAAATCACCTGTCCCGGATACCAGTAATTGAGATGGCACTGCGAGATGGACTCTCCATTCTCACTGACGAACCCAGACGGACGCGATTTCATCATCAACATGTTTATAAGGCCTGAAAATTCGAATACCTTCAAATTTAAACAGGAATTTAATCCACCGAAAGGAATTTAGGCAAGCGAATTTAAAAAAAAATTGTAAGAAGTTAGAAAACTCGCCAATCAACAAAGATGGTGCACAGCTCGCTCCTGGATAGGAGAAACCAAATACAGAACCGGCCTGAAATTTGTATGCTTTTTAATTTTAGAAGAAAAAATTAGTTACCTTCCACGAAAAGAATATCCATTTAATGATGATCTGAAGGCAGAGATAGATGAAGATGCAGGAGAGAAAGAGCATTTGTGGGATGAACATGAACTTGATGTCCAAGTCCGATTTGAAGTATCTGCAAATTCATCAAATGGTTTTCTTCCTCGAAAATTTAAGGAAAAAACCATACACAAATCTTTGTATATTCTGCAAAAATGAAAAAAATCGCAAAGTTTGATTTTTAAGGAAAATATAACGTGGCAACCGCTATTTCACGGCACGATTTTATCGTATGAAGAGGGAAGGACTACTTTAAATCTAGTGAAAATCGTGCCGTCATATAATACAAATATCATGCCGTTGTACTGTATTTAAAAAAAACTGCATATAACATACTTATGGTTGTAGAAGCTCAGGATAAGTCCGAAAGTCATTTGACCTATGCCGAGTAGGACGGCCATCTTCATCTTCATAGAGTTCAGGAAAATCAGCTTGTTCGTCTCTGCCAAGTTCCACACCGGGTCCACGCCAATCGGGTAGGGAGATCCCTGAATGAAACAATTTGCAAAGGAAAGCCAATGAATAGTAGAAAATGATGGTGAAGATCAAGTTCCCTGCGCTCAAGCTACTGATCCGAGAGAATCGGCAGTCGCAAATTGTCGACTCATGTGGGGGGAAATATGCTGAATTGGGTTAAGATAAAAATGAACTCATAAGAAAGATATCGGGAGTTCAACTTTATCATCAGTTAGAAGTTGATAAACGTATAAAATCTGCATTATCAAAAAAATTCATTCATTACCAAATAGCTGTGCTCCGGACTGAGTTGTCGAATTTGATCATGAGGCGAGGCTCTCAGAGACGAAATCTTGTAAGGATTGACCCAACTCGAATCGAAGATTGCAATCGACTTCAAATGAATTAGCGTTGACAAAATTGAAGAAAATAGTTACAAAATTACTTTTCAAGAAATTCAAAATTTGCATTTAATTCTGCTGTATTCGTTCGAATGAGTGGCACAGAGTCCAAATTTTTTTCTTTAAATTCCAAGAGAAATTGATTTGAGCAAGTTTTTATCTGGTCTCTTACAAATCAATCTACATTTTCCACCATCGGAACTTATTTCACTTCCAAATGATATTTCCAGAAAAGGCTTTCCTGACCAACCTTTGCAAAGACTTCGTTGTACATGAATCCAGTGTAGATCGAGAAGGCACCCATCAGCAAAATCACATACCTGCCAGAGAAGAATGTTTGGAATATCTGAAATTTCTTTCAACAAAATGATATCTTAGAAAGAACCTCATTGTTGATGTTGGCAGTTTCGAGTTGCTTCTCCTTGAGGATAAAGAATAGCGCGACGGCCAGCATTAGCACTCCATGACCTATATCCCCGAACATCACTGCGAAGAGGAATGGGAACGAGATCATAATGTAGGGCGCTAAAACATTTCTTTATAAAAAATAACTTTTAAATTGTGATCTGACATGATTATTCTTCGAAAAAAACGAGGAAGGGGGAGAAATTATATGAAAATGGGAGAAGAGAAGGTCTCTTTTGGACTTTTTGAATTTCATTACTCGCTTCTATCTGTCTCACAAAAATCGCGTAAACGGAACAGAGTTTTGCAGTATTAGCTTTGGTTTGGCATTCAGTAAAAAGTAGAATTTCTCCATTTTTTCTATGTTTTCAATTTTCTCCGACCCGGATTGATCTCCCCATAGTTAGCGATCCCATAAGCATCGACGATGTTCTGGAATCCCCTGGTGAACTTGTTGGTTCTGTGGAAAGTGGGCAGAGTCTTGTTTGTCTCGATTTTGTGCAGAATCGAAGGCACCTGGCAGCCGCTTTCATTCTGCAATCGATTCAGATCTTTTTTCGGAGAAAATTTCAAGTCTCGAGTTTGTTTATTCGGAAAATCGTTATGTGTTCATTTCTTCTAGCCTTTTCGAATTTGCCTATAGGAAAAGTTGCATCATGTTTCTGCTCAGCAATTTAATTCGGTAGATTATTTTTCATAATTCGTCTAACACCTAATTTTTTACTCATATCTCATCTATTGTCCTTTTCTTGCTCTATTTATCTCTACCCATCAATAAACCCCACAAGAAGTTTACTGTCTTCATCCCTTCAATCCTTTCATAAATCGCCATACTTACAGTAGCTCGTTTGAGTGTCTGTTTGACCAGATCCAGTTCTGCTTCTGGACACCACACTTCGGCGATCAGGCACCTCTGGAATTTATGCAACCCTTACTTAATTTCATGGATCTATCCAAAAGCATAAGGTTCGAACAACATGAAACAAAATCACAAGGATACCTGTGTAACATCGAAGCTGAAGAGGTTGAGCGTGTGGTAGATGAACTTGATTTTGAGCACTTTCGTCAGCCACATTCGCAGATTCTTCGAGGCTGCCACCTGTAAAATTCTAGTATCAAATTTTCATCTATTGGTTTTATCTTTAATTTGTCAAAGCTGTAATTCATATTCTTATTAAGCAGCATATGGATAGAAAGAGTTTTTTTTGAAAAAATATTAATAAAATCTGAGACGTGGAGGATATTTCGAAAATCTTCTGTCCAAAGCATACTGTTTCTCTGATATTCTAGCCTTTCCGTTTGAGCATGGTTCATAAAACATTTCGTAATTATTTTTAACAAACGATCTCCAGTTCATTTCGATCAACACAATGTCTAACGTTCCTCACCAAAACTCTGTGTTTGTGCTGCTGCGTCTGCGCCAAGACCTTGTTCAAATCCTCAATGCGAGTCGCCACTTCGATGCTCATTTCTCTCCTCTCCTGAGGCGTCTCCGGACAGGGATGCAAATGAGCTCGGAAACTGGAAGACAAAACCATCAACATTTATTTTGTGCTGCAGAAAATCACCTCTCACAGATCTTCCTGATCTTGATTTGGAGTTGCTCGCCCTGAAAGAAGATGATGAACACGGCTCTGTCGGCTGATTCGCTCTGCAATTCAAAACATGAATAGTCTCGATGAGAGTTTTCGCATGTGATAACTTTTAGCTAATTTCTGTTCGGTTTCAAAAACTTCAAACATATTTCCTGCAAACCTGGCATGCGAATATTATCATCATTACACTCCTTACCGAATTTGGATTACTGCCGTCATCATCAATGTCAGCCGTCCTCAGGAACGCATTTCCTCTGCAGACTCGCCACAGCAACTTTTCAAAGGCAAGCAATCGCTCCCTTTGAATCACTCCGGCTACGAACCTGAAAATGAACGCCTATGATATTGCAACCAAAAAATTGCTTCAGTACGATAAAAATGAGCGTAATAAGCGATAGACATATTCAAGAGATTTACAAAATTACGGATATTCCTTATACAATGTTTCGGAAGAATTTTAGTTTTACAAAACTGTGGCAAGCTTCGTCAAAAAAGTAATCCGTCATTTTGTAAAAAAAATCATATAGTGATTTTAGAAGGTGCCGTAATATTGTAAAAAAAAAGTTATGACGTAGTGTTGTCGTTAGTTTCAATCAGATATTCATCAAATGAACTATATCACGAAATGGTTGCTTCACAAAACCTTACCGTAGCTTGAGAATGTGGAGTGAGATTTCCCTTGAGTGAATGGCTTCGTCGTCCTCGACAGTCGTGATGAGTGGAGGCTCGTCGGGATGAGACGATGTTGAATTCCTGCCTTCGACGAATCGAGCTCGTCTTTGGTCCATCTAAAAGTTCATCATTGTTCGATATATTTACTGTTTATTTTCAACGGATCGTTATCTTGTTAGGAATAGTTTGGAAATTTCGAAATTCGATCCTGTTAGAAAGTTAAATTCGAGTTCCATGTTAAAATCGTAGGTTACCGTACATAGGTAAAAGTGATACTTTCGTCTCAAAATTAAAAATGGACTTCCTTTAAATAGACATGGTGAGTTTTAATTAGCGAATTCGTTCTTCAATTGACCCACCTCTTCAAACAGTCCCTGCGTCTTTCTGAGGATGTGCTTCAGCTCTATGAGTTCTGCGTGATTCTTTTTCAGCGTCTCCTCGTTCCGATTCGATTCACGCAGCTCCTTTTCGAGTTTTTCGAATGGCTCCTGTAAGTCATCAAATTCTGCTATTTTCAGATAAGTAATGCAGACCGTGAGCCGTATGTTGGGTAGAGCGAGTCTGGGCGGGGAAGTGGAGAATACGTCCAAATCGATCACGTCGCCAGGCAGAGTCATGTGTGCCTCCTCGCTCCCAGCCAATTCGGCCAGCTCGATCCCTTCATTCTTCATTTCTCGTCTCAGATAACCTGCAAATGGAGTGTTTCGGGAATCGAGAGAAGGCATTATTTGTTTTTACGAAGTTTCCTCTCCAATTCATCGCATCTGCGCACTTCGTTCACGTACTTCCTTTGGAACGAACTCACTGAGGGATTTAGCTGAAAGGAGGGAACTTTTGAAAATCGTGAAGAGACATGAAAATACGTTCAAATCGGACTAAAGTCGGCTTTTGTGAAGTTGCAAGTCTGTCGAACAAGAATGTTCGCGAAGCCTTTAGAGAAGAAAAAAGCGCGACGAAAGTCCAGAGTCAGAGTTTTATTGTATTAGATTACATCATCCTTATGTGGTATTTATCTTTTCTGCTTGTCTGCAAGAGCTCGGACTCTACGCACTATTTTCTCTACAAGCCTCGCGAACATCCCTGCTGCCGAAAGAATGTTGTTGGGAAATGATTGGAAATTTGTTTAATCATTGAGAATTTGATGAACCAAAATCGCTCAAAATTGTCTTCAAAATTCATCTTCAGGTATAAAAAACCGTGTTGCAACTGTTGAAGAAATCAGCGTTAATTTCGAGATTTTCTATTCCATTAGTGTTACCTGGGTGGAAGTTCTAGCTCCTTCTTACAACCCTGATCTGGAAAATAAAAAAAATGCTTGAACGTTTGCTCACATCTCTGAACTGGACAATTCCGAGTTCTCCCAGTTGAGCGACACAGGCAAAGGCCGCATCGGGTTGGAGGAGAAGCTGGGCCAGACACACTTCCTCGCTGCGCCACACGCCTCGCTCGCGGCCAACTGATCGATGAGTCATCGGGTGCTGCAAATCAGAATTACAAAAATCGCGAAAAAATCGGTGAAAAATTGCAAACCAATTAAAAACGAAGCGTGTTTGAAAAATCCAATTTTCGAAAGTTGCCTCAATGCTCGGATTGTGGCCGGGGATGAGGCGAAGCTTCCGATGTTTTTGAGCGAATTCTGGTTCCGAGAATTCCGCGTCTCACCGATGTTTTTCTTCAGAGTAAAACAAGTAAAAGTTTGGACCCGTTCAGACTTAGTTGCAATCTGCAACTCGCTCACAATAGCATGGGAAATCAAGAGAACACAAGAAATGGTGCAGTCTGAGGCAATTGCGCTCTCTTCATTTCGCATGCTATTTCGAGCAAGTTGCAAACTGTAATGCAACTAAGTCTGAACGGGCCTAAAACCCTTCATTTTTCAATGCATTAATTTTAAACAACGTCTTTTACACTATTGCATGTTTTCTTGCTCAAACATTGTCAACTTTTAGGCTATTATTTTCTTTCTTCTTATTCTAGTTCCGGTACTTTTGGATGAATTTCGGTTTCGACTTTTCCAATTTAAATTCCACTTCGCTCCTGCTCGCAAATTCAAGTCTGATTTTCCACGGAGCTTTATAAAAATTCAATGCTCTTCTTCTCCAATTCCCCTCGACTTCCGGTCGAAATTCACATTTTTTTTCCCGAATAACCATATCTGTTTGCAGAATGCCACCTCTCGGTGCACTCTCAATCACCCTCCTTGCTCTGCTGGCCGCGTCCTGCTTGGTGAACAGTCTGCCCGTATCTGCCTCGGCAGGCAATCGAGTTCTCGTTCCGATTGGCGACCGCACTTTGCGCAGGCTGCTCGGCGCTACGACTGACTTGCCGGACACTTCGGACTCGTCGGAGACGAGCACGGAAGTCATTGAATCCATCGCTGAAGAGGAAGGTTAGTGGGGAGGCGGAACTCGGAAAAATCTTGCTTATTAATCGAGTAGAAAAGTGTGATTTCCTTCAAAGTTGAAATGTCCTACTACTTCCTTTTTACAGCACAGATGCGACAGGAATGACTGGGAATTTATCGTTCCTTTGAAAAATGTCTTTTCCGCATATTTTGGACTAGTTTTGATTCTCGGCTAAATAGCCTTTTTATTTTGAACTTTTCGATAAAGTTACTTGTTTTTGGAGGGAGTTAGATGATCGACATTTTCTTAATCAAATGGCAGTAAAATGAATTCCAGAAGACGAAGACGAAGCTCTGATGCGAGTGCTAGAAGCGAATCGTCGCGAGAGCGAAAGGAAGGAACAAAAGGCAAAGGCACTGAGGAGGAAGCCGAAGAAGATTGAAGAGGACGAAGATGAGGACTTCGACGACGACGATGAAGAGGACAGACCCAGAAAGAGGAACAAGAACAAAGGCAAGGCCAAGAAGGTCAGTGAGCTATGAGAAATTCACTATTTTTGAAATATTAGCCTTTATATTTGAACGGATGGAAGGGCTAGGGGAATGCAGAGGAATATTAAAAAGATCCGTTGACAAATACGACAACATTCCAAACATATGGCTACTAGCGACTTAGATTATATAGCACGTATCGTATATAGGGGGTAATCGAGGGCGCTGAGCACGAATCTGATATGATATTCTTTTCCATCGCAGACGTGTTCTAAAGCTAGAACACCCTAAAATACAAGACCCCTATTTTCAAAATGACATTTCTCAGAACCGTCGTCCGAAGTCGCGTCGCAGATTCGAAGATGAAGATGACGAAGATGACGAGGATGAGGATGAGGATGAGGACGACGAGGATGAGGACGAAGACGAAGACGACGAATGGTTGGTCTTGAATTTCTTAAAAATTGTTGCAATCGGTCGCATTTTCTGGGTTATAAAATGCTAAATTTCTTAATGATACCAAAGAGTCGAGGCTTTAACGAGTGTGTTTCAAGATAAACGGAAATTGAATTTCATTTTTCATTTACATGAAATGACAAAATCAAAAGTTGCGCTATTTGAAATTTCCCAAATTCGAAGTTTTTAGGTACGATGAGGATGATGACGCTTCCTCGCAGCTGCTGCCTCACAGCTGCACTCTCGTCACTGCCCTCTTCTCCGCCTCGGTCCTGTTCCAATTCATCTAGCTCGTCAGGAGTGTCCCCTTCACTTCTCTGGTCTCATTTTCATTATCACCCTTTCATCGTTCCCCATTCCCCATTTACATTCACTTTTTCATCATTATCAGTTAGTCAAGCATGTTAATTTCTTTGCCACATCCATATCTGGTGATTTACAAATTTTATCATTCTCTACTTTTTAGTGAATCTTATCAATATTGCGATCAGTTTCTTGTAAAATTTCAAAAGTTTTCCTTAAACTTGGATTGAATAAATTTTGGCATTTATAAAACTCAAAAATAGTCACTTCTGGTTACTCTCTAGAACAAGTATTTCAATTTGATGAATGAGTTAAAGACTATCTTTATTATCATGTACAGGTTTCCTCACGAACTATGATCTGTCACCGTGTCATCAATGAGTTCTTCAAATTTATGATCAGTCTGTGCGTAGTGGAAGGCAGCAGCAGCATAGATGGCAGCCACAACGTCGATGTCCTCTGGCGTGAAGGCAGACGGATAGTCGCCTCGCGTGTGGTGCAATGGGAAATAACGCTCGTTAGCTGCAAAACGGTACGCTCATTTATGAATTTATTTATTTTTCTTTTCAAAGCGATAAGTTTATTTTTCTGCATATAAAATCACGTTTTATTTTTGCGAACTCACTTCCGCATTTTTGTGTCTGGTGGCAGTAAATTGTAGCGCTTTGCTTTCATTGCTTCACTCAAATCTGATTCAAAATACCGCAAATTACCCATTCAGCTCAAATATTAATTGTTTAGACGCTGCGCGAAATTTTCACTTCTACTAATTTTTGTCGATATCTATTATGCTCGATAAGTTTGGCTTACTTTGGTCCGATATATAATATGCACAAGGCACTCCATGCTTAGAAAACAACTGAACATCGCCCTAAAATTTCCTTAACTTGTCGAAGTATTAAAAGAAGTCATACTCCAATCTTTGAATCTGATATACTCAGCGGTATTCCTACTGCATTCAAATTTCTTGTAGCTAAATCCAAAATGCTTCTGCAAATTCCTATTTCCCTATCAACTATAATAACGATTTATCCTACCTTCCCACTTTATTCCCGGTGTATTGGAGAATAGCATTGTAGCTTTTCGGTTTGAAAGCACCAATATCAGTCTCGCCAGCGAACACTATCTTTTCATCTTTGTGATCCTTGAAATATTGATCCGATCCAAAATAGCCTTGCTCCTCTGCTGTCCAAAATACTGCACGAATTGTTCTAAAAATGAAAAAGCTATCAAATTCCTAACTTTTCTTCTATCGTAGTGAAAAGTTGGTTGTAGATAAATATATTTTTAACTTATCGTACGGTTTAAAACTTTTCCTGCTCTATTATCTTACGCATACTTTGCGATTTTTTTCAGATTTTCTTTCCATAATGTACGCAAATTTATTCCGACCTCTTTGGCGCCATACTCGGATATTTTCTTGCTAGCTCTGCCAATGAAATTATTGCGCTTCTAACTGCAGCCACCCCTCCCCCATTATCGATCGCTCCCAGACCAACATCCCACGAATCAGAATGGCCCCCGATTAGCACTATTTCGTCTGGTTTTGTAGTTCCTTAAAATCCAATCGTTTTTTGGCAAATCATATTTATCGTACCTTTCAATTCCAGGATAGTATTTCTGCTGATGACTGTCCCGTTCTTCCTCGATTCAAAATTCAATTTTATTGTAATCTTCTTTCCTCGTTTCGCCCATCTGCCTAGCATTTGTGCTTCTTCTGTTGGGATCGAAGCTACAGGAATTTTTACGCCTAAAATTATAGTTGCTCCTCTGATAAGGAGAACTTACATAAATAATATCATATCGCTTTTTGGCTATTTTTCACCAATGGGGGTCTCCCAATCCCTGATCACGCTTCTGAAGTAGAGAAGTTCATATGTGTGATTCCCGGCCTTGGATATCCAGAGAGCTGTTTGATGTAGCGAAAAAATGATATGCGATAACGGAAAAATTAGTATGAGAAGTTTAGAATTTCTCCGCTGTGGTATTTTTGCTCACAAGCTCGAGCTAGATTGTGCCATAATTCGTATTTTATTCGACCTATAAAGGCATATTTAAGTACTATCTTTCCAAATCATATAAAAATATGGCCACTGAATTTTTTATTCATGCATGCTATTTCTTCGTGATAGCACAGTTTCGGATATCCAAGGTCAGAAAGATCAAGTTTGCACTTTCCTAACTTCAGAATCATGTGCAGATCATTGGGAAACCTCTATAGATGAGAAATAGCCAAAAAGAGGTATACCACTAGATAAGTTCTCCTTGTAATTTTTTCAGATTTGTTATTTTAAATGTTAAAGTGAATGATAGTTTACCTCTTGCACCGAATCCTGTATGTGGGCTGTAAATTGATTTTGGAGTGACAGACGAAACAAGGTAACCAATTCCTCCTTTCTCTGAAATTTTGTCAGCTGCAGTTCTAAATGATTCTTATCCATCTGTTATGAAGCGTAGATAATTCACCTATAGCTGACTGTATTCGGATATCCTTTGTATATCATATTCATTACAACTATCTTTCCACTAACATTAGCCGTCTATCGATTGAAAAATATCATAGTGGTTAAAAAACGAACTTACTTTCAAATCATCGAAATCTCGCAAAACTATAGCTTCTGCCTCAATTTTAGCTGGGAAACTTTCATCAATAGCTAGAACGTTTAATTGATGGATACGGGGCTCTAAACAAACACCATGAATTACCCATCAAAAATAAAATATGCACTTGTGACCCAGGCTTCGTCTTTCTTTCGGATAAAATTGGGAATTCCGGGCACAGGCTCGGTGTGAATTGTGATCGATTTGTCCCGTGACGATTCGACGATCCAATCAATCGCTCTCTAATCAATGCTATTTTTTTATTTTTACATTTTTTACCTCTAAAGCTACTGATCCCGAATGTCTCGAGCCAAAATCGTCGCATAATTTCTCCAACCATTCCAAACCTCTTCCCTTATTCTCGACTGTCAAGTAATCAAAAATGATCTTCGTTTCATTCGAAAACTAAAATTCACGAAGTTAACTGAAACGCATCATGGAGAGAGAAAGAAGACACTCACATTTCGAGTGGCCAGTGTAAAATGGACATACGCGTGCAGAATAATGAACAATACGTGCAGTTTCATTATCGTCATTGAAAAGGAATAGCAAATTCTAAAGTGGAAAATTGTTAAATCCCTATTAAAAATATGCGAAATACTATTGAAATAAAGTAAAGTTTTAATCAAAATATTGATTGGTTGGATGAAAAGTTATTAAATCGTATTTTCAAAATCATAGGTTTAAAGGTGAAAACATAAGAAAATCGACAAGCTAGACACTGACCGCAGAAATTGAAATAACAGATCGGCAAAAATGACAGGGCATAAAATACACAAAGAAAGAAAGAAACGGAAGGGCGAGAGAGTGTCGAATGATGAAACTGGCCTTAGCAGACTCTAATTTTAATTACTCACAATTTATTTTTCATGCCAAAGTATTGAATTTAGGTAAAAAAATTAATTAACTATTATAGAGTTTGATATTCATAAGATTCGTCTTTTGAAAAATGATCAAGCTCTACAAAGTATTTCATAATCTAGAATTTTTATTGAAAAACCTCAATATTGTATATATTTACAAGATACCTATTTATCTAAAAAAAACCGTTTGAAGTTTCGACATCTTGAAATCAGATTTAAAAAAAAAAAATTGAAAATCCTATTTGCATAAACTAATGCTTTTTATGATGTTGTCCCGCTAATTTTGAGAGATAGCAAAGAAGAGATCGGACCAAAAATTTCAGAAAGATCCCAGAACCATGTTTTTCATGTCGAATATAGTTATAAATTACTAAAAACCCCGACTTGGGGTCTTTCTGAAATTTTGGTCCGGGCTGTTTCGATAATTAGAGGGACGGCGTCTTATCCTTATCCAAGATGACAATATCTAGCATTTTTCGAAAACATACATATTTTAAATTTATTATAGTATTTCAACATAATCATGAAACAATACAACTGAATTTGGCAAGAATAATTCGACAAGCGAATGAATTTGAACTCGTAAGAATTGATTGGTGAAGTGCACTGAGATCTCTGAACAAAGAAAATAACGGAATCTCCATAATTTTGGATAAAGCGGTCAATTATGATGGTCGCCTGATACCGATGAGTTGCGTTTGGAATCAATTTCCAACAGAAATGTTTCCATTGGTTCCTGAAATAATCAGATGAGTTATGATTGGCAGGGAAAAAATAATTCATTTACGTAGTGATTTATCAAAACTATCGAATATCTCAAATCACTGACTTTGACTCCTTTGACTTTGATCTTGCCTCGACTCTGCAACCGATATCCCCCTTGCATCAAAATTCTTCCCATATCTGTCGTCACCTAAACATTTCGCTGATTAGTTTTTGACAAATAAAGATTAATATGACGTGTATTTTTCGCGGCTCTCCATGTGTATCCATTCTGCTAGCCAGATTGACCGTGTTTCCCCAGATATCGTATTGGGGCTTCTGCGCTCCAATTACTCCGGCTACCAAAGGACCGACACTCATTCCTGTATTTTCTTCTTTGAATGCAAGTATTTCGTTATCATTACCTATCCGCAATTCAAAATTCTGAAATGAGTCTCGATTGAGTTGATCGAGAATTTGCGACATTGCGAGCGCGAATTCGATGAGGACAGATGCATTGCGAAATGCCTACAAAAATTTGCAGTAGCGGTCAAAAGTTAGGAACAATTATGATTATGATTTCAATCTAGTAGGTCAAACTAAAGTGGAACAATTTGAATAAATTTGATTCACGATAATTGGACCTATAAAGCTACAATCGTAGACATAATAATTGTTCAAAACTTTTGGCCGTCACTATATTAGATTGTCATAAAACGTTGAAATTTTGGACTAGTTGGATTTGGCTCGACTTCTTGACCTGACGAATTACAATGTAGAGCTTGGAGAGGATAGAAAATTTCTCATCTGCACGTTTTCACTATTTCGTTAGATCGTAACCAGGTGTGTGCGCTAACTTCGGTTTCGAGTGAGAAAATGGGTTAAAGTTTCGAATATTTTTCATTTTCGGGGAGTAAACTAACTATTAGGAGTTATTATTTTTCTACAAAACTTTTAGTTGCAAGCGTCATTTTCCCAGTCATTTTGGAGTAAAATGATCATTTCTAGGCGAAAAATTTGACTTCGGCTTTGAATTTTTTAGATGGGATTTCAACCTCGAAAATTTTTAAGTCAAAACTGCACCTCTGGTCGCAACGCTGAATTAATCCAGTTAGGAAATGAAATATGTGTAACTTGTAATATTACCATTATGACCTCATCCCTTATAAATCTCACTACCAAATCTAAGCCCAAGCCTATAAATACCCCCAAATTGTCAATCAATAAACGTTTTCGTGCTCAACTCGTCTTCACTTCTAAATAACTACAAAGTCCTCCACATTACTTCGTGGCTCAGTACTCAACTAATCCAAACTTTCGATATTTCGACTTACGACATTAGCTGCTCGATTGCTCATCGTGATGCTGTTCTTATTGTAATCGTCAATGTATTCCTAACATTATCAAAGTTCTTCTATTTCATATAATTTTTACTAACACAATCGTCTATGTCGCTCTCATTTAATCCAGAAGCGGCCATGTATGTGCTGGCAACTGTTTTGATCTTCTCGATGCTTGAAAATTTAGGCTTCGATAACAGCTAAATTTCCCCTCAGAAAGCTTGTATTCAGGTGCTATCGAACCTTATCGAATTCGCAGATTATCTCATTGAGAAGTCGCAGACATTCTAATTTTCGGCTTGTATCCCATTGGCCCCAGAAATCCTTGAAATTTGGAATCGAAGCAAACATGACGCACACTTGTTCGTGCTGACGAGCGTACAATTCCTTAAAAATGCCTGATAAATTTTGAATCGTCTGAAATTTCTTACGTCGACTGCTCTGTCAGGAGATAAGAATTTAGCCGCTACTGAAGAGGGCAGAATATTTTCAATAAGCAATTTGTTTATGTCCTAAAAATTCTGGTAAATTAATTATTAGTTAGACAATTCTTGCCTGCATAGTTTCGACGTCCTTCTCTTCGTTTTGAAACGACACATGACAGGCACTTTCAGCTTTGCGTTCGTAGTTCGTCTAAAAACGCATTATTTTTCTCTAATTCATAAGTTATCGGCTTACTATCCAATCGATGAAGAGTAGGAGAATTAGTAGCAGCGTGAGACTAATGGAAACCATTGTTAAATGATAGCTGAATTGAAATAATGAGAAAAACGAACTGTTTGTTGTGAATGAATTGATGTTCTTTTAATTCTAAAAATAGGCTAATCGTTACATAAAAGATTGAGGAAAAATCTAGACAAGAGTTCTGTTAAATAATTTCTACATGAAATTTTTCAGATCACAATAAAGACGCATTTCATTCAGAATAGACAATAAAAACATTACCTAAGATAGTAAACTGAAGGTGCAGCTGCATAAACCGGCACTACGGCTAGTAGAATTTCAAATACGAAATAATCATAGGCTAGGAGAAGGCAGCGGTGAGAATATGGAAGGCGATACAGAAGAAAGACACAAGTGATATGCGAAATGCACCCTAAAGAAGTTTGGTACGAGTCGAGAAATCGAAGTTTACCTGGTAGGAATACAATTGATGGAAATGGTGGGGTTGTATCCGATTTGGCGATGATTATCTGAAAATATATTTCTGGGCATTTTGGTAAGTTTAATTGCGTCTTCTTTTAGAAATCTCGTCCCCATTGAATGAATTTGACATTTACTAAATGACGAGACCCGTATTTAAAGATAGGGAAGAGGGTGAAAGTGAGTCGGAATAGCGTGAAGCAAGGTAGGCCTCTTTATCCCGCCATCTCGTTATATGATAGTTGCCAGCGAGTTTTCCGATTAGCCAAAGTTACTTTCTTACATGAGGTCCTATTGGAACGAAGGTTGAAACGCAGAATGCCAGAATGGTCATCCAATTGCCCAGATTTGGCATGACTCGCTCCAGAACTAGAATCACAAACAGACAAAGAACTATGAAGATCTGCTCGATTCCTACGGAAATGAGAATGTCGACACTGGAAAGTGCGAATTTTTAGCTGAATCGTAGTGAATTTTGACTTACGGGCAGTAGAGTCCAGTTATGAGAAGATTTGCCAAAATTGTAGGAATAGATAGAAATAACAGGAAAAGGCAATCAGACATTGTGCACATGATTGCATCAGTGCTAGAAAATGTCTAATTAGCTCTTATGGTAGAATACTCAATTCTACCTGAATGGCCAGAGCAAATATGGAGATGCTTGAATTCGTGGATACTTGCAGTTGAACATATTGTTTATGCTGGAATATCGAAATTGTATCATAAATTGCGAAAATTTCGTTTTTACTTGTTGAACGAAAAATTAGTAAGATTATTTTCGATGAGAGTCATCGATTGAATCGTGTTGCTGTAATTTGGTCGACGAGCTGGTGTGGACTCTTCCTGAAATTATTGTTGAGCGAGTAAAATTATCAGTTTCATCTAACAGAGACAACTGCATCGTGAGAAGCTGTAGACGTAGACTTCTTTCTATTGAAGTTGGCAAACGGCGTTTCAGCACCCCAAAATTCGACCATCTTTGATACCTGAATGATCATTTTTTTAATTTGTTGTAAACAATTCCATACCTTTGCTTTCATGCTCATTCTTGTCGACGCTCCAGGCCCAGCCATCAATCTGTTTGGATTTTCTTCACTGCACAATTCTATCGTTCTCCTGAAGATGAATTTTTGCGTTAAAATCTGTTTCAGTCAATTATCGCTCTTTTGATAATTGAAAGGAAAAGGTAAAATAGAATAATGAATTCACAAATTAAGAGTAAATGTCAAGAAAAATCAAAGTCTTAGCAAAGGGGTGTTTCCAGGGGTCCGTCGATTTGGCTGATTTTCACATATATCGTTCAGTTTTTTACGCTGATTTTCGTAGTGCTATTCGTTTTTCATAAAAATGATCGTATGCAGGATTACGGTAGTTTGAAGTTTTGACAGATCCGACCTCGGGAAAAAATTCATAACTTTCTTATTTCTGAGCCGAATCGAACGGGGTTTTCAGCATTGAATAGTCCACGAAAAACTCTACAAATAATTTAACTACGACCACCTGCTACGGTCAACAATTTCCTGCCAAAAAATTAATTTCCGAAAATGCGACCCTGGCCGACTGCAGTTTTTCGATTTTTTACCCAAATTAGAGTTTCGTCCCCAAGCTGGAAATTGGCTTATTTTGTAGAGAATTAAATTCTGCATTTGAATATGTACAAATTTTCAAAAAAGAGGGTAGTCGAAACCACGAAAAATGCGTCCGAACGTGTAAAACCAGGGTGATTATTGCATAGCATTAGCTTTGACCCCCCACAACTTTCTTATTTCTGAACCAAGTTGAATGATTATTTTTTTATTTTGTAGATCTTATCGAGGAGAATATGGCAAAAATAAAAATAACATTTTTAGAAATTAATTTTGGCGGGAAAAAATTACTCGAAGTTACCCTATATACACGTACTGTGTTTACGCCTAAATTACGTTGGGAAAAATTCGTCCTTCTAGTATGTTGTGTAGATGGACATGGTGAACAACTTTTGTTCCAAGACTGACCTCGGATTCACATTCGTATGAGCTCCAGAATTTTTTGAAGTGTGATGGCTAATTATTGCAAAGTGCCGTTTTGACAGTAAATTTCAAAAATTCATATCTCCCTGTGTGTGCACTTCCTAGAATAAGTTCTGGAACAAAAGTTGATCAGCTTGAAGAGCTCTACAAGATTCTATGAGAAATTCCGAAATTAACTCACATAAAATCTGTAAACACAGTACGGGTATATAGGGTAACTTCGGATAACTTTTTCCGCCAAAATTAATTTCTAAAAATTTTCTTTTTATTTTCACATTATTCTCCCCGACAAGATCTACAGAATAAAAAAGAATCATTCAATTTGGCTGGAAAATAAGAAAGTTATGATGAGTCAAAGTTAACACTACGAAATAATCATCCTGATTTTACGCATTCGGACGCATTTTTCGTAGTTTCGACGACCCTTTTTTTCAAAATTTTTTACATATTCAGATGGAGAATTTAATTTTCTACAAAATAAGCCAATTTCCAGCTTGGGGACGAAACTCTAATTTGGGGAAAAAATCGAAAAACTGCGACAAGTCAGGATCACATTTTTGAACTTTTTTTAGAGTTTTCAAATTTTCCCACCAAATTATCGATTTTCAAAAATTGTGATAGTTAGATAAAATGAAGTATTTTTCATGGGCTATCTAATGCAAAAAACTCTATTCGATTTACTTCATAAATAAGAAAGTTACGGGGGGCCAAAGTTTGACATTCTATATAGGAATTTACTGGTTTTACGTATTTTTCGTGGTTTCGACTACCCTTTTTTTTGAAGATTTTTATATATTCAAATGCAGAATTTAATTCTCTACAAAATAAGTTCTTTTCCAGCTTGGGGACGAAACTCTAATTTGGGGAAAAAATCGAAAAACTGCAGTCGGCCAGGGTCGCATTTTCGGAAATTAATTTTTTGGCAGGAAATTGTTGACCGTAGCAGATGGTCGTAGTTACATTATTTGTAGAGTTTTTCGTGGGCTATCCAATGCTGAAAACCCCGTTCGATTTGGTTCAGAGATAAGAAAGTTATGAATTTTTTCCCGAGGTCAGATCTGTCAAAATTTCCAACTACCGTAATCCTGCATACGATGATTTTTATGAAAAACAAACCACACCATAAGAATCAGCGTGAAAAACTGAACAATATATGTGAAAATCAGCCAAATCGACGGACCCCCGGAAACACCGACTTTGGTCCTTACTGACATTCACTCTTAAAAGAAATCAAAACTTTCACATAATTTTTGGATATTATCACAAGAGAATGCGAGAAATGTGAATCTCGAGATATCTTTCTTTTCAGTTTTTTTTTTCCGAAATCGGACATTAACACCATCACCCAACTTTTTCACCGAAACTAGCCGAAAACGTTCATTCCTGCAAAGGTGATTACGGGCTCTAATTGTATGAAACACGATTTGATGCAAAATATCAATCGATTTGTTATGGATTGGTTGAGCCATAATTAACGTCCACACTAAAATTTTCAAATATACTGGCGTAGAAGTTTCACATTGATGTTTAGAATGAACACATTTTTGGCATTCTTTTAAAGCTTTTAATTTCTTTCGAGCAAAATCTCAAAGACGTACCGGTTTCTGTAGATCGATGCAGTTCTTTCGATGACCGATGTTTTGTCTGGCAATATATGATACGTTTGTTCGCCATGAGCAAGAATTTGCGGATCTTCAGTACTAAAATCAGCAGATGTAAATCTTTAAATATTGCTCTGCTCAGACTTGGCTTCGACGATACAATAGTCTCCTAATAGCATATCTCGAGTTGTTTTCGTGATATGCACTGCCCCTGGAACTCCTGCAGATTCCATTCGATTAGCAAGAGTCACGTCATCGCTCCATATGTCGAACTAAGTATTTTATCATCAGATAGCATTTTTATCGAATTTGCCCTAACCTGCCACTTTCGAAGACCCATAATTCCACACAGCACGTTGCCCGTATGAACTCCTATTCGCATATTCACGTCTACGCCGGTAGCTAATCTGATCTGTCTGAAATCAGACTCTTTCTTTCGGCTCAATTTCATTCAATGACTTGATAGTGTTGATCATCTGCAGTCCCAAAACAACGCACATATCAGCGTGATTGGGACGATTCACTGGCATCCCACTAACGCAATAATAACAATCCCCGAGAAATTTTATTCGCATACATTGTAATCGCTGAAAAATCTTATTTTCTTTCTTTTCATGAATACTTGTTACCTGAGCATCTCTGTCGAATTTGCTATACAACTCGTTTAGTGTTCGGACCAAGTCTTTCGCCGTTAATTGAGTGGCGAGGACAGTGAAATTGACTATGTCCGCGAATAGAATGCTGAAGAATGCAACAGTTTTTAAGAGTGAATGTCAATAAAAACTAGTCTTAGCAAAGTCGGTATAAACAGGGACTAGCAAATCGAGTTAATTTTCACCACATCGATACTTGGATGGACCGACTGAAAATAGGCCTATTTGAAAGAGTATTCAATTCGGCATAAAATATCATCAATTTGGAATAAAAAAGCGTAGTCGAAAACACGAAAAAAATCGCCGAATGCGTAAAACTAGGTAATGTTTTTAAAAGAAGATCTTCAAAAATTCATATGCTGACCCTTGTTTATACCGATTTTGGTCCTTGCTGACATTCACTCTTAAAGAATATTGTTTGGCTAGTAAGAGGCTTACCTGACATTATCATGAACCTGTACATGTAAATCGTGAAAGAGTTTGTGATGCTTCGACTTATTCTTTACGGAACTCGAAAAGCTGCTTGATTGCATTATACTTTTGCTGACCTGAGTAATTCAATTAGAAATAATTTCAACTTCCGGAATCAAAAATCTGCAAATACCTGATCTGCTAGGTACGCAGGGATGACAGACAGAAGTAGTTGGTCCTAAAATTTCATCACGTCGATGGAAATTCGAGTCATGAGTGCTCTTTGTTTCAACATACATGAAAACTTCTTAAGTTTCTACGATGTTAGAAATTTTCTTTTCTTAAAGTTTTTTTTCTTACAAAATTGCTATTTTTCTGTTCTATCTAAACTTCAATCGATATTTTCTATTTTATTGTACCCAACACCCTTCTGAACATCCTTGGTGCTACTTCAACGGTGGTTATTGACTAAATTTTTCAAAAGAGTAGCAATAGTTGAAGGTGATAAATTTTCCCTTGAAAAACTATGTATACCTGTCTATCTTTGAGCGTTTCGAGTTCAGTTCTTCTATAGACAGCTTCCGTCAGTTTGAGAGCGATTTCTGCCCGATTTCCGGCTTCGTTAGAATCAGCAACAATTCCGACGATGCTCATCACAATTTGGTGGATTGAGAAGGCAAATATCTAAATTTTAAGTGTGGTTGATAGGGATATTCAAGATTTACTCGTTTCTTCCCATAAATAAAAATACTACATACTTGTTTCCGTTCTAAATGCACAAATGTGGCCCGTCGCTATATGTTCCCGTCCCAAAATGTAAAACAACTAGTCTTTTCAGTTTATACCCGTTTCAGAATTTTAAAAAATCGACCTGATCACACCCCAGAAAAATCACACCTTGAATGCCCCTGACGATTGAAGACTTACAGAGCATAGAAATGCAGTGCTGTGGTCGATTGCAGACCAATTGATTACGACTAGCAAGGCAAAATTCAGAATGAACCACACAATCGACAAAATTAGAAAGAGTCGTCGATGTCGAGGCATCACGAAGAAGTGAACAACTTAAAATTTTAGTTTTCTTTTTTTTTAAATAAAATATTCAGAATTACTTGTGGAAATGCATAAACCCGAGTATAGAGCGTCGTGATCTCCTTCAGATATTCGAGTTCTTTCCTGAAAATTACTTTACTTTGAACAGTCTAGTTTTGAAACCACATACTCGACTAACGAAGACGACAGCAGGCAGATGGACGAGCCAATTAAAGACTGGAAATAAGGTGCAGGTTGATAGAGCCAACAACACCAGACCCATTCCTTCCTTCTGAAGATGTTGAGAAATTGTTCCGAATAAAATGAAGGATGGGAAATTACTTGGTCACGAAATCTTATTACAAATGCGCCTAACAATAGGTAGATTATGAAGACTATTGATATGTAGAAACAGAAGGATGACCATTGACGAATCTGAAATATTAATTTGCACAAGAATTTCTAATTGTTCTCTTTGAAAGAATTCCAGGAATTATTTTCATGATTAGGGCGGACGAATTCACAATTTCGAAAAATCGAGAAAAAACTCGGTCTTTTTCAGATTGTATATGATTATATCGATCTTTCCAGTAAGTTATAGAGTGAGAAGAAGATCTACATACTTTGATTCCTAGGATGTTTAAAGCTTTGAATTCACTTTGGCAATGAAAAGTTTAGGGAAAGGATATTCGATTATGACTTGTTCAATGAAGATTTCGTTGATCTTTCGAATGGTTATGAGTTTTGTGAATACTGTTTCACTTCATGAAATTTCTCCATTAATAGGGGAACAATTTGCCTTTGGACCCTTTGCATTGTCTGTCAGCCAAAATGGGAATGCAAAAATAAACCACAACTATCGAATTACAATGAGAAATGAAGGAAAAAGAGGGGAAGGCGATCGGATTTTTCTTCTCTCTTTGCATTTTGGGATTTTCTCACGGCTCAACCAAGACAGCTAAACGTGGACAAAGCTGCAGAAACGCAGAATGAGAAGCAAAGATAATGGAAGTGCAAAATGAAGACAGAATAACGTGCATCAAGGTTGTCACGAAGATTTGACTTTAACTACAAAGAATCCTATTTTGAGAGTTTCAATATCAACGTTAACTTCGAATTCGTGTCAATTCTGATGTGCATATGAGAATCATCAACCCGACCTGCTGCTTGTTGGCTAAAGTCTCAGGTTCGTCGTCCGGTTGCACCTCCATTCGAACCTAAATGCGAATTATTCATTCAGTAATTGCATCGCACTGCCCATTACATGGCTAACAGATGTGTGATCTTTTTCTTTCTTAGTTCCGTGATAAAACGAAAGTTTTTGATACCTGAAGCTCGGTTGAGCAGAAGTACCAAATGAGGAAATAGTTCAACTCAAAGATAAAACGAAATAAACAAGTTGAACACTATCTGGTCTTACATAGACTCACCGTATAAACTTCTGAGAAATAATATTCTATGAAGAGTTGAGCGATAGCGTATAGAAATAACCAGAAGTGAATTGTGTGAAGCCGAGCTCTGTCGAGAGAGATCCAGTGTCGCAAGAGAACTGATCGAATCTCGGATCGAGTAGAGTTCTCGACACTCGTCGACATCCTCGATCCTGCAACCATTTGGACTTTTGACTGCATCAGACTAAACTGCCTGACTGACTGACTGGGGCAAGGGGGCAATTCCGCTTGCTAACGCAGTCAAAGGCCGGCAGAATACTGACATATGTGAAAAATGTAAAAATGACTGCAGCAAAAAGAAGAGCCTGGGGAATGAAATAAAGAGGGCAAATCGCGAAGTGCTGCTGGGTCTGTGACAATAAAACAACAAGTAGAGATAGAATAAATGAAGAAGAAGGGGATCTGTTGCTGATAATCTCAGCAATAGGTTCTTCCTCCATTCACTCAAACATTGACTCTGCCATTCTCCACGTTCCCAAATTCTTCAACACTCGCATATGAAATTCAATATTTCAGCAGCAATTATTCTTCATTCTTCAGGCATTTCGAATTTTTAATTTCAACTTGAAAGGGAAGCGCAGCCGAAATAAAATGAGACAAATCTGAAGATGAATGAGAGGTTATTCATTTCGGGAAAAGGAAGAGAGAAATAGATACACATTTCCGCTTCCAGAGGGAAGTCCAGCTATCTTTCATTCGTGCCTATATATCTCTCTGCTGAAGTGTAGTAAGAGTTTTTCACGGAATGTTGCGAAGAAGAAGATAATGAATGGATTAGTTCGGTTAATTCTGATTGAAAGGCAAACCAGATTCTCAGGATACAGAAATGAAGAGAAGACGAGGGACTTAGGCAAAGAAATCACTGGAACTAGTGGCAGTTCTTGTTGGCATTAGAGCATTGCAGCATTCAATTAGAAGGAAGACGAGAGATCGACAGGATGCAGGCAGATGAGAGGAAGACACGGCACACAATGGGGAATGAAGGAAAGAGGAGAAGTGACATGACAGACAAAGTGAACACTGACAATTCGGGATGAACATCCCGAATGTGCGCATATTGCATATGTGCGGAATGGCATTTGAGACGATTCGACTAAGGAATGAAAATTTGATAAGTCAAACAAATTGCTGCAGGCCTGAAATTACACACATCTTTGCCGCTGCATGCTCAGACATTCGCTTAGAGACAACGATTACCTGAAAAAGGAACGAAAAGAAGAGGACTACGGAGAATGAAATGTAGAAGAGAGAAAAGCCATGAATGAGAGTAAACTCGGAATATCATTGCAATCAGTCAAATCAACGTGATACTCCATTCAGACAGTCATATATTATGTCTAATATGATAATGTTGTCCATTTCCCCATTACTTCCTTCCTATCTGCTTCTATTCATTCGTTAAATTTCCATGAGCTCCATTTTACGCGAATGCTCAAAACAATTTCGTGCAATAATAAATGGACGGGGGATATACTTGTTCGAGGAAGCATTCGGGAAGCGCTTTGGTAGGTTCATAACTGGATGATGAGATATGAAAGGGATGTTGGGTTGGGAGACGGAGGATAGAGCGAAGAGTAGAAGCTGTGAGGAGTGGGGGAGGTGAGAGAAAAGTGGAGGGGAAAGGAGGAGCAATAGAGGGAAGGGCAGAAAAGGACTGCAGGATCTGAAGACGTCAGAAACAGACACCACTTGTCGCATCATTGAAGGAGAATGGAAAAAGGCTGCAGAAAGATTGGAGCACACTCCAAGGGAAATTGCGATCAATAATCAAAGAGACAATAATGACTGATAAATCCGAAATCTGCCTATCATTTATCATTTGACCCTGTCGCATATTCCTTTCAAAGATCAAAAGAGTCCTAGATGAAAGAAATCCTGCAGGATAGCCATAGTCTAGGGATTTCCTAGTCTTGACTGCAGAATTGAAAGGCTCGAAGAAGACAAAGAGAATGGAAATTGAATAGACAAAGAGAAAGACGACAACGGATAACAAATGAGAGTAACAATGTTTTCTGAACATGTTACCCTAAAGCCAAATAGAATAAAGTTCGCAAGAATCAAAATTGTACGATGACGGTTATAATTATTGAGTCTACTCAGCTCGATTTTTTCAATTTAAAATTGTATTCAGATATAAATTATGATAAACTAGACAGTTCGGATGATAATAAGTCAGGTATATTTCCTGATAAATCTAGAAGACTAACAATCAGTGATGAGATGTGACGAATATTTGAAATTATTGAACCGGAATCAAATTAAGCTTATTTTCTTCGAAATCCAAACAAAATTGGTGCAGAATGGTGTGCTATGTTGCCATAATTTGTGTTAAAATTTTCTTCATTTTTATCAAAACTCTCTAACAATTAATCAATTTACGAAGGAATTATTGTTGTTATGGAGAAGATTCCGTTGTCAGAAAATTCCTCATGCAAATCTGGCTTAAATTCTGATAAGCAAACTGCATTTATCAACCGCTTACGATAGTGTGGTCATGATATTCAAAGAAAATTTCTACTTGATTCCAACCTATCGTTTATTGATGATATAAAAATTTGTGCAATGCGCCAATGGATACTTTACACAGATTGAGAAATCTTCTCAGAGAGACGGTAGATTGGCTCTTTTAATATATTGGGTCATTTCATGTATAGAGCTCTAATTTAAGTCAAATTAATTTAATTGATAAGGATTTTCGATGATAAGCTGCCCAAACACTTTAAAAATCTAATAAGAATAGGAATTACGTATCACGACTATTTGTGATGTAACAATAACCAAATAATAATTATTGAAAATAGTAAACATTCGATTGTACGAATTCGGTTAATAGTTTTAGTTTGGCGTATGAAATAGGAGAATATTGACCATTTCGTTGCCAAATTGGGCTCAATTTCGATGAGAACAATATTCGCTGTATGGCTGTGTGATCTGTAGTGAATAGAAGAGATAGAAGGACAGTAAGAAGACCGAAAATAGGCCTAATTGAGGGAAGAAATAGAAAAATGGCAAGTAGAAATGGGAATGGATAACTGAAAATAGCGAAATAATTTCGAATTTAAAATGAAATGATGGTGTTGAAAACAGGTTGAACGAAATGAAGCCAAGTTAAGCAAGCAAATAAAATATAAAAGAGATGTTCGATTATCTCGTTGAAGGGATTAGCTATCTAAATGCTGAGTTCTGAGCTGCAATGCTATCATCTCTTACTGATATCATAAAAAATGACTGTCTAATCGTGTTTATATTTTTATCCAACCAGTCAAGTCCAATTCTTTTGTAATTCTAAGTCATTCTTTGAAGATAAATTATTTTGGTTCAGCGTCATCATAATATTTATGATTCATTATGGAACTTCGTATTTTTCGAGACACTCTTGAGTATCAGATAATCCTTCTCGTTCTGATAATGAAAATTCAATGGGAAAATGATTAGAAATATCTCATTTTTCGAAATACGAAATTAGTTTCTATATTTTAGTGGCTTTTTGCTTGAAAATTTAGAAGAATAATGAAAAAACTACATAAAAAGATAAACTTTATTCATCTAATGGAAATGGGATATAATCCTAAGACAGCAGAAAATATTCGTAAAAATCAGGCATTCTACGCGCAAATCTTATGACCCGTCTATAAATTACCTGACGATGAAAAACACAAGGCCCCGGAAAATGTACCAACAAGAATCAGTGGAAATGAAAATTCTCAGAAAAAAAAGAATCTACGAAACAACCATCGAATCGATTAATCACAGCAAATCAACCAAACATATAATTGAGATTGAAAAGAATTATTCCGAGTGAATTGATAACATTTCAAAAATGATATAAAGAAGAAAATAAGGCTAATGATCTAATCAATCAGCAGAGTGGATCTCGAATCTCACGACTTGTTCGTCGACAGACTGCGTATGATTGAGGGGGTTTTTCAGCCGGACAGAAGGAGATCGGGGCTGATTGAAGGACTCGAATGTGTCCCGCAATTCGTCGATTTCAGGCGAAGATAAGCCCTGAACGTGAAATTCGAAATAGTATTTCAAGGAAGAAGGTTAACGATTAGCCACCCCATGTCAATGGTATTATTTATTGCGATTAGTTTTCAAACCTTATCTTCAAGTGTTTGAAACATTAAGCTTGGTCTTCATCATGGAGTAAACATAAAATCCTACAGTAATTTTCGATTGATGTTTCAGAACGAATTCCCAAATTTGAAGAGTTTGTAAAATTACTGGTTTTTTTCTTTTACTTGATCATTTGTCATACAATTTTAAACTTTGATACTGATAAATGCGTCTTACATCAAGCAGACTCGTCTTGGACTCTCTCGAAGTTCCCAGTGGTCGATTGCTGTAGAGATCCGACAGATCGCAGCACAGCTGAAAGATAATATGGTAAAGAAAACTAGACGCCAAATATTTGATGCACACATTTTGGAAGACGTTTGTCGGCAAGAGAGCTTCCTCTTCGATGATTCGTACGACAGCTTGTTCTGCTGCTGATTCGAAGAAACGATAAGCTGAATTGACCAGATTCAACTTGAGAAATAGCGGCAAGATTTGTAAAACTTACTGTACGAAGTCAAGCATCCGGCTAGTTCATTCGCTGCAGGATTGAAATTTGACGGAGGTTTAGCGCCTGAATATAAACTCAATAGAGATTGCTATTGGTCTCCTTTTTGACTAAATTAGAGAATGAAAACATTACTTTTCACAATCGAAACTATCCATAACTTTCTAATGAATATCTCCTTCATAGCAAATAAAATTTAATAAGGGTACATTCTCATACCGACGATGTTCTGCCTCGGAAAAACATAGCAAGTTACATAGAGAGGCAGCTGCCTTCTTCTGTCCTCCACTCGATCAGGTCCGTCTGTCCGAATTGGCTGGGCTCGAGTGAAGAAGAGATTGTGGGCCTGGTTCTGGTCGGTCAGGAAATTGACGCATTTGAAGATGTTGCTGAAAACAATTCGTCGTTATTACGTTATTTTAAGTCCAACCTCTTGAATTTCTCGTAGTCTTCCATTTTTGTGAGCTGGAAAGCGAAGGCACTGGTCAACCACATCGGCGGTTGAATTATATAGACATCAGGCACATCGGCAAGGTGCTCGAAACACTGAGATCAAATGATATCTTACAATTTCATTATTTATCATTTATATCAAATGTGATCATCTCAAGTTCATCGTCAAGTCAAAAATAGAAACTGGAAAGAATTTTCGTCTAATATTGCTCGCTAATCGGAATTTCAAATGAAGGAGCGAATTCGTTTCGTCATCGAAAATCATATCCGAGAATCTCGGGAATAGCTAATGAATGTTACCCGATTAATGAGATCGGAATCATAGGGCCAGTAGAGGGCGTGCAAATGCAGGTGGTTGACGGACGCCTGGCCCAGTAGAGAGTTGAACAGAATGTGGAAGTCCGAGTCTGTCACAAGCAGCATTATGTCCACTGCAAGACGAATTGCTACTGGATTCAGCACCTAAAAACTTAATTGCTCATTTGATATACATCGATAAAAATAAGACAAAAACTTTTCTATTTAGTAGTATGACTCCGTATAATTAATATTGCTGCAAATTATTATTGTTGATGAGCAGCGAGTTGAGAAAAGAATAAAAAGTAATAGAATTTGATGCACGAAATCCCTACTTTGAAAGTTTTGTCAAAATCCGTGAGTTCCTATGTGGGAATTTCCCTTGTTAATTTATCGAACACTATTGACATGATTAATGCACCTGAGGATGGCACTTGTTAACAGTCGGAATGATCAGGCAGTGATCTCTCTCCAGAGGGCTCGCATTAACTGCAATCAAGTGCCTATCCAATGGATCAGTCGTGATAGGATTGTCTTCGCATTTCAGGTACATCATCACCTGAAAGTATGGAATATTATAATACAATGACTTTTCTTTTGCTTTTTACCTCATTGTCGTGCAATTTTGTGAAGTTGAATCTGATAGAATTGAACGGCTCTTTGATGTTTCGAAATCGCATCGGCTTGCGACGAAGTTCGCCTCTTTCCACATTCAGCTGAAAATAGAATGTAAACTTATCTGTTTATGGAAATATTTCCTCATAAATATTGTTTACTACGTATCCTAATAATAGAGCTAATTCGAACCCAAAATCGACAAAAAATAATTAGAACAAGAAGAAAACAACGAAAATAGAATGCTGTTGGTTCTTCGTTGATGTGATTTCATTCGAAAATTTAATTATAGTTTTCTTCTCAGAATGAACCGAGTTCAAAAAAGTTGAATTTTGCCTCAAATATTCTTTAGTTTGGCTCTTTTTGTGAACAAAATGCAATTATTAAATAGGAAATAATAAAGAACAGGTTTTTTCTTTTTCGATTAAAATAATTTAAATTTCCGAAAGTTAAAGAAAAAGAATAGCAGTGGCGGTCAAAAGTTTGGACATACCCACGAGTTTTGGGTCCATGCATAATTCACTCACTTACGATGATCAGATTCGGCTGAAACCTGACATACACTCGCGTCTTATGTACCCCAATATGTGTGCGAAGTTTCAGTCAAATCTGATCACCATAATTGGGTGACAATGCATAACCCTAAAACTCGTGGGTGCATCCAAGCTTTGGCCGCCATTGCACAAATCAACAGACCTGTATGGATAACTCGTACTTTCCATCGAGACATTTGTACATGCAGTTGAGTGCATAGTTGAATGCATTCACTTCTTTGGCTGCCTCCCACCTCGAGTGAATCAGTTCCTTTATCTGCAATTCGCCTGTTTCGCTTCCTTTCCTGCTTTCCGAATTCCAGAAGCCCTTTCCTCTTTCTGCTTCAGTTTCATTTTTGCATCGGCCTTTTGCATTCTCACTCGAGCCATTTGCTCATGCATAAATATGTGAAGAGTGAAGAATAAATGGATAGAATCAAATGGAAATGGGAATGGAATGGGCAGTGTCGAAGTGCGACTGGACTGCCTGACTGCAACTTGAGTAGTATGCATATTTGACGCAGACGCCGAGGGAGAAAGCAAATCCCGATACATTATACATTTAGATTTGGAGTAAATAGAATAGAATGCTAAAGAAAATAGTTTCTCGCACTGTTTATCGTTTGAAATGTTGAGGTTGGCAAATTTTTGATTTCAGACAAGGAAAGTTAGAATTTGAAGTGAAAGATTATTTACGAAGATTCAAAATTAATTTCCTCGCGTTCTAACTTCGAAATAATAATAATAATGATCAAAATTCCTATTTCTCAGTATGAACTCAGATGCAATTTTTAAAATGATAAAAAATAACCTGCGTCTTTTTGGCTGCCCTCTCCTCTTCGGCCTGTGGATAGTCCCCTCCCGCATTTTCGTACTCCCTCAAATCGACATGGAACAGCTCCTTTTTGTACGTGAAAGTCGGTGCTCCAGAGGTGGCAGGAGAAAAGTCGGTCGGCAACTGAAAAGAGTCCATTTTTCATTTTTGTCAATGTAAGTAGCTTTAGTTCGAAATAATCTCTGCATATTTGTCTTTCTGCCCCAAACAAGATGGATGTCCTTCCCTATCTATCTTTTCTTCCTTCTTTTGTTTTGTTATGTCTATTTCCTCAGCCTTGCATGCGTTTCTCCTGTTTTATTGTGAGATTTTTCATCGAGCCGTGTGCACAAAATAATTTAATCTCGGCCAAAGTCTCCCAAACTAGCAAAAACTAAACTAAAAAGGGAAATAGGGCAACGGGAATAGAGGAAAGGAGAAGAGGAATGAGCAGAACGAACCGGAAAGAAGCCCTAAAGTGGTCATGTGCTGTGAGGATACGAGGCTGCATGGCTAGAGGCTGTAGAGTTTGGCAGTTGAGAGTTCACCCTCTTCCCTCTCTTTCTTCGCATTCCCCCTTCCTTCTGCCTATTCTTTCGAAATCCAAATAACAGCCAATGATGCAATTTCGACTACACGCCATGTGCGCATTCGGAAAAAAAGAAGGAAAGTTGGCCAATTAATTGGTATTTGCACAAAAACTGCTGGGAATGCAGAGAAGATGTGGGAAATGACAGACTTATGAGGGGAAGCAGAGCTGTTCTTCGTTCGGAAGGCGATTGCAGAGGAACGAGACAACGAAGCATAAAGGAATGGGAATTGGTGATCAAGCACAACGGCCTGCAGCCCCGAAACGGATACTATTTGAAGGAAGAAAGGCTCGAAAATAGGACACAGACGCACAACAAATAGCAGATAATCCGCAGCTGCTCCCGGAAAGCGGAGGAGACTCTTTGAATCCCTCTCTGTAAGCAATATATTTTTATTTTCTCCCATTTGAGTCGAAAATACTCGAGGCTGTTAGGCATTTAGTTCTCTTGAGGATCAATAGCAAGGCTTGGCATATGAATAATGGCGACGGGCATTCTGCAGATTTGGGCAGAGCTGCCTAACTAAAGGGGAATGCAATGCTCAAGTGCAAATAGGCAAAGCGAGTTCAAATGCTCTCAACCAATTCCTGTCTGTCTTTCTGTCATCTCACTCAAATTCTCAACATCTTCAGAAGGAAGGAAGGGGAAGGATTCATTGTCTAGCAAAAAGAGACTTGAGAGCCTCTCACAATGAAAATTCATCAAATCGAATTGATTCGAATGAACAACGCATTCCTCTTTTCGGAATTTATGCACTTCTTTAACATTGCTCTAACAATTTTACATAAGAAATAAGTCCAAAAATTTTCGAATCAAATATTCAGAATTGAAATTATAGAATCGTAAAGTAATATAAATAGCTTGTTTTCTAAGCTCCTTCCATATAACTGCCAATTTATCGAAATTTAATTACTACATTATCGGGATCGAAATATTTACGTAAACGCTATGGAATTCTATCCCTTCCTATAATATATTCTCTATTCATTTGAGAAAAATAAGGCAGGTGAAAGTGGGGAAAATTGATTAAGATTTATCTCATTCTTTATTTTAGTGATAATTAATTTTTATTTAAATAAAAATGATAAAGTTTGAGAGATCGTACCTGTAGAGTGGAAGCAGATCTCGCGGTACGCGGGCTCGCTCCAAGCATAGGAATTTTTCTTCTAGACATCCTTTAAGGCAGAAGCGAGGGGGGCCGCAAAAAGGGGCGGAGTCTGCACAAAACCAAGTTGGGCGAAGAACGAAGCACTGCAGAACTGCAGATGATGCACTCGAATGACTGGCTGAAATATACGCAGATGAAGTTGATGAAATAGAAAAGGGAACGAATAAATCTTACGAGAGGAACAATAATGAAGGAGAGCTGTTAATTGAATTCGGCACATGACGTCAGAAGGAAAATAGAGGAGATGAGTGAAGAGGAGAGGAAGGGCAAATGAATTGAATCGAGACTGAATGGCTGTATAGGAGAACGAGGAGATGATGCTCAATTAGAAAACTCCAACTCAAACTGAAACAATTGAATCGGGAACATCAGCTGAGGTGAGAAGGACAAAGGAAAAATCCGACATTCGTGGGAATGAAAAATGCCACCTGCAGAGGAGGGAACATTGCAAATGCATGGCAATCTGCAGGCATGGACTAATGATGCAATCACTCAATTTGTAGCAGATGAATAATTAACTAAAATGACCATTATTGTCGATAAATTGCACTACATATGGGTGACAATTTTGAATATACCGAATGTGTTTTCGGAATATTGCAATTAACAACAAAATTATGCCTTAAAGTTGAAATCCCCAACAGAAGAGTGTTATGGAAGGAATATTTGAAAATTCAAGGCGAAGACTCAGCTTTTAAAACACCGAAAATCGAGTGAAAGATAATGAGCTTCAAAATCTTAAAGATAAAGATGAAACTTCATACACTATTGGTCATCGGATCTTCGCTAACGAGGTGATGATTTCTTACGATGAATATCGTGACCTTCGATTCAGACCTAGGCAGCTTTTCAGTCAAAACGAAAAAATATAGGGGCGGGAGTATATAAAGTTAAATTTTTCTATAGAAGTAGTACATACAGTGACAGACAAAAGTATTGGATCGCCCTCAATATTCGGTTGAAAATCAACTCAGACTTATATATTTATCGAATTGAGCTAAAACTTGACATACTTGTCGATCTTACATACGCTCTTATTTGTGCCAACTTTTATCTCAATCTGATAAATGTAAAGGGCTGAACGGGTGGCTGAAAATACGCTCAGATATGATAAGGCAACCTAATATTTTGGCTTAAGGTGGATTTTTTTCGAATAATCTGGCTTAAGCTCTATCTGGATTTGCTCCGATTACCTGAAGAAAATAGAAAAATAATGAATTATAATTAAGGTTCGAAAGAATAACCGATTGGCTGATATATGCACTTTATTTGATGATTAAAAATTTTTCACTTTCGAAACATCGCCAAAGAAGGCAATTAAGAAATATCGTGACGTTTTGAATTATTTCGTTCTGGATATAAATAATGCAGTCGAAGTAAGTAGAGAAAATGTCACGATATTTCTTGGTCACGACGATGTGTACAACATATCTTAGTTACCGTCAAACGATGTGCATGTGTATCCGCCAATCGATAATTCACCAAACTGTTTTAATTCGCTATATTTATTTTCATCAAGTAATCGAACTGCTACAATATGTAACTTTTCATTATTCACTCAGTTATTCTAACGAAAATGATGACCTTTCAGCATTTGTCCGAAAATATCGCAGTCTCAATAATTGCTTCATAGCCATTATTAGAAAAGATAACCAATTATGAAACCAGGAGCACAAACTGATAAGAAATGAAGCAGAATTTATGGTTTGAACGAGTAAAAAAGTTGTGAAATTTGACAAAAAGTGAGGATGTTGATGAGGAACGAAAAAATCTTGGGGTAAACGAGGAAGGACGAAGAAATGAGAGAAATGAGCAGAGTTGTCGAATGGAAGAAAGATACATAAAGCATAAAAGCAAAGCGACAGATTGCAGATGAAGAAATGAAAGAAGCACAAAGCATTTGGGTAAACAGACTGATTGAAGAGGGTTAGGTTGAAACTTGAAAATTCGAAAACCAAGCAGAGTGATACAGTAATTGGAGCAGAATGGAGGGAATCTCCGAAATCGAGTCCGAAAGTCCGACACAAAAACAGCCGGGAAATCGAGAGATGTCGAAAGATGAGCCGTTGTGGTGGGAAGAAACGATGATTGACAAAATCGAAGAGAAAACGCGGGATAGGCTTGAGCTGCAGTGCAGAGAGAGGGACAAGAGGGCTGTAAATTGTGTAACCCTAACTCTCAACCCTCCCCCCTTCTATGCTCGGATGCTCCGCTTTCGAGTCTTTTCATATCCAATCGACAGACGAGTGACCCACTGCGAAAACATCGTCCATTCATCCCATTTACCACGACGAAAATCATATTTATTTTCGCTCCAGTCATAAATAAGATTTTTCATCTATCAAGTTCTGCAGACTAGATACAGCAGCTTCTAGCAAGGGCAAATGGATGCTTCTAGCCAGTAGACAGACATGCTTGAGTGAAGGATAGCTAAACAAAGAAATAATCCGACATTTCCGTTCGAATTCGAATTCTATTATTTGCTTTCGAATTGAATATTCTGAGGGTGAAATGAATATTTCCTCGGTCACAGGGTAAATTAAATTATCCGCGACGATCAACATGGAATAATTTTCGAAATAAAATGTAATGCGAAAATGACTGAAAATTGCCAGAGATCTCGTTAGTCTTTGCCTGCTGCTGGCTGGCAGACTCGGAATGGAATATGAAACTAACCTGAGAAAGGAAAGACAAAGAAAACAAGGCGTGAGAATGCGAGGAGAGGTTGCTAAGTGAACATAAAACCACCAATAACATGGAATAAGATATGAAATTGCATCAAGTAAGAAGAGAATAGGGTTTTAGTTGATTTATGGATAATAATTTCTTTTCAGTTTGCAAGCTGTCTCTTTCCTAATGCAAAATTAGCTCAATTTCCTTCTCTAGTTGAAAAAAAAACTTTTCTGTCGAATAAGCCCCATCATCTATTTCTACGCTTCGATGGGACTCGAGATTTTAGGACCCGAACAAATTAGCATATGGAACGTTTCTGGCACTCCCTTTATCATATCCACCAAGTTTCAGCCCCCAAAGCGAGATTTTATTTTTCTAGGAAACAGACTCTCTATGGGCTGTCCGCTTTTTCTCATACAACGTGTTTAATGAAAACATTTCCTCGTTCAAAAATTCCACGTTTTATGAGCTAATTTGAACAATTCAACTATGGAAGAGTTTATAATCAGTCATTTAAAAATCGTTTTTTTTCAAAAAATTCTTCCTGGGGTAAAATTTAAATGTCTTACCGAGCTGATAGTTTTCATTGAAATTATTCAGCCTCTAAGAATTATTGTTAGAAACACATACTTGAAAATGTTAAACTGTTCAAACTCTTTTTCCAGATCTAAGCCTATTCAGCGACATAAAATTTTCAAGTAGTGTCTAAATTTCGTCATAAATCATTAAAAACCTTTCCAGATAAAACTATCAGTAAATTGCACGAATAAATAAAAGAAAACGAGGAAAGTTGAAATTGAGACGACTACCAAAGAAGCGAAGAAGGTAATTCCTGATAGAAATTGTGGATGGAAGGAATAGAATCGAGATGAGCGAAGAAAGATAAGAAAGGAGCAGAGGGGAGCAGGCAAACTGAGAGGGAAAGGAAATGCAACACGGCAATTGTGATGCAAATGGAGAGGTGCATTGGGACGGGGAATAGAAGTGGAGGGGAAGGAGCAGAAGAAATGGAGTGCATTAGGTGGATGAAAATCACAAGGTTGATTGTAAGCATGAATCGGAAACTTACTATTGATCGACGAATATTTTATTTTTAAAAAATGGAAAATTGAAAGAGGAATGGTTAGCAAATTAATTTTAGGGCCTGAGATTCATAAGTGAAAAATTAGGTCAAATATATGCGGAGAACAAAATCGATTGAAATAAATTCGAAAGTCGAAAAGAACTAGCTTGCCAGGTAATCGCAAGAGTTCATCGTCTAGCTGAGAGGTCATCCAAATTGCCAGATAAAAATAAACATAGGCAAGGGTTAGCAGGGCAGAGAACAGAGATGGAGAGTTTGAATGAAAGGATGAAAATGCAGGAAAGAAAGATAGAAAGTTGAGGAAGAGAAGAGACGCAGAGCAACAACAACAATTCTAAAGAACGATGGTCATGCTTTTATTCTTTTTCTTTTTTTCTTCGCTTGTTTATCTCTTTCATCGACCTGAGTGCATAGAAGAAGCTGGCAATTTTTCACTTCCAGAAGTTTCTCCCCTGAATGCGAGAATCAGCGATTAATTATTCGTGGTGTATTTTATCTAGTTATCAATTTCTTTTCGTCTAAATTATTTCTTTTCGTGAAATTGATTCGCTGGTATTTCTTATAATAATTTCCTTACCTAGGTAATCAAATTAATTTTGTTTTTCAAAATAGTTCTGTCTTTCCCTTTTTAACAATTTTCGAAATCATACAGCGTCCGTCGATAATCGAATTCATTCGTTTCGTTGATTTTCTAATTTATTTTGTTTAGAAAAATGAATATGATTTCAGATCGATCGAACTCGCCTGGAATATTCTTCGTTTCTTTTCCGAGTTGAATGAGGCCATCGGCCAAACTGCTCATTCGAGTGCCCGTCTGCCTGTGTCTTTGGAAAACTTGTGAGTGCGCGTCTCCGTCATTCGATATGGCTTGGAGATCGTCATCCAACTCCAATGCAGGATTAGTCGCTAATTTGAAAAGTAAGTAGAGTTTTACATAAAATTTGTGATAATAATTGATAGTTTAGTCTACTACAGGATGCATCGAAAGTTTAGAAAGATTTCAAGATTTTTGAAAACATAGTGCTCTTTACATAAATTTTAGAAGAATTAAAAAATATATATATATATAATTCACCAGTTAGGTTCAAACAACGTATGCATCCGAAGATTTCAGCAGCTTTTATTCATGATATTTTCTTTAATAATAAATGTAACACGCTAAAATATCTAAGATTTTGGTGTACCCTGTAGTAAGTTTACTTGATAAAATATTGATGGTAACGATTCAATTTTGAGTTTTACAAACATAATCTTACGATATCATATGATTAATTAATGATGGAAAAGTTTTGACTGTATCGTATTAAAACACTCAAAATATGTATACAGCGCTGCAAAAAGTTTGGACATAAACATGTTTTTGCGATCGTCATCAGGGTGAGTTATTTCGATCATTTCGACTTGAGTTTCGCTTATCGGATATATGATATACACAGCATACATATGCTTAATTTCAACCGAATGGGATAGGAAAAAGAAACTTAGAATACCCTGACAATGCTAAACATTATTTATGTGTCCAAACTTATAATCGTGACTATTTTTTTTCTTACAAATCCATCGACTATTTTTGTCTTTTATTTTCAGAAGCCTCTCTATTCACGGATCCTCGAGTGGAGCAAGCGATGCTAGCTGTTGATAGGGGCGATTTCACTCCATCCCATCCGTACGAGGACTCGCCCCAAGGAATAGGATACGGGGCGACAATATCTGCACCTCACATGGTAATAAAATAAACCCAGGTCAATGATAATAAGCAGCAGCTATCATTTCGCCAGCATTAAAGTTGAAAAGCTTGTAACAGTCGATATTTGTGTAAATTAGTTAATCGTTATTTACTGTACCAATACTGATCAAACTTATAGCAGCTACATATTATATGATTTCGAATTACAAAAGTTTTTTTTACTGTTTGTTAGAGTTATGAAACCAACAATTTCAACAAAATAATATATTGTTTCCGATATTTTAAATTCGGAAACTAAACTAAATTTCAGCATGCGGCAGCTTTGGAATACTTGAAGAACCATTTGGTGGAAGGCGCCTATGCACTGGACGTTGGCTCAGGCTCTGGCTATCTCGCAGTCTGCATGGCTAAAATGGTCGGACGAACTGGAAAAGTGGTCGGAGTGGATCATATTCCTCAGCTAGTCGAATTGAGCATCGACAACACCAGGAAGCATCACGCTGATATGCTCGATAGTGGACGACTCGTGCTCGTTGAGGTATACCTTTAGTTTTACATTTATAGCAATGAAATATTGCTTACTGCAAATTCTCATTGGACAAATTTCAACCAACTGCTAGATTTGAGTAATTATCTAAAGAATAATGTTACTTATTACCCTTACATCAAGGTTTTCGAAGGATGGAGAGATTAAAAATGTTATAAAAGTATTTTCTCTTATTCAGGGCGACGGCAGACTGGGATACAAAGCGGATCGACAGTACAACGCGATTCATGTAGGAGCTGCTGCAGAGAAAATTCCTGATGCTGTAAGAAGAAGCATAATTCGTTTCTAAAGGAAAAAAATACGATAATTGTTTTCAGTTAATCGAGCAACTCGCGGAAGGAGGACGAATGATGATTCCTGTCGGTCCTAATAGAGGAGATCAGGTATTATTTATTTTCTCGACAACTAAAAGTTGCTTTGTGTAGCGATGAACGAAACTAAAACTCGAAAATTTGACATAGGAATCGGAGTGATTATCCAACGTTATTGGAATTACTTAACGTTAGATACCTAACTACCCCTATCAACTCCTGCCACTAGTCTCTTCTTCATATCATAGTTATTAGCAGGCAGGAATAAATAAAAATTGTTCAGGTTTTCCTGCAAGTCGACAAAATCAATGGACAAATCCACAAGAAAGTCATCCACGGCGTGATTTATGTTCCTTTAACTTCAAAAGAGAAACAGCTTGGAATTCGGAGCTTCCTTGACTTTTAAAGGTGCTACTACTTTTTTTCCAAATAACTTACTAACAAACCAAGGCATTATCGAATGTATCGTGAAGTTGCACGAAGATAATTGAACTTCGCTATATTTATGCTACTTCACGAGACAGTTGTACACTACATTTCAATACAGATTTAGTTTTCTGTCATGAAATATTCAAATTTAATTCATATTGAATGAGGTTTGAAATCATTAATTCTTACAAGTTAAGCAAAGTAATGAAAGGTAAAGTTCATATTTGAATAATGAAACTATGTAAACAACTTTAATTATTTCCTCATCATGCTTAGAACATTTATAAGTTAAGGCAATGAAAACTAGCAATAAAATGATGGTACATTCGTTCATTTGAATCTCGTTTTTTCCACAAGTAAATATTCTAAGTGCGATATAATTTGTTAAGAGTAGCATCTTGCATAGTAAAAGTACACTTTTGAATTGAAAATTAATCCTGATTGATATTCTCTAACTCAACAAGTCATCATAATTTATGCATGATTTTAATAAACTCGTAGAAATTACTTACGTACATTTGTTTACTAGTTTACAACTGCCTACTTCAATGTGACTTATGATTTACTGTCAAATGAATGTAAATATTTCGCCAAAATGTGACATATTATTCTCATTGTATAAATAAATGTTTGTTTATAAATTTCCGAACCTGCAGTACAATCTTTATTCTTCTTCTGATTTATCTTCGATTTTAATTTAGAAAGAAAATCGACTTTAATTTATTCAGCGTGGATTGCATGTTATCTGATTTTCTCTTCAGTGTCAACTGCACATTTCTCACGTTTTTCATTGGTTTTCCCATTCGAAATAAGCATAGCCTCAGCAGCAGCAGCAGCAGCAGCAGTAGAGGGATGTGAGGGAGTGGATCCAAAGGGAGCCAGCGAATTGAGCTACAATGAGACGAAAAGAGAATGAGATGGGTTTCGGCATCTTCTTTGAGCTTCTTGTACATATTTAACTGGCTTCTGCATTGACAGCCAGTTAGATCTGCATGAGTGACTCCATTCAGCACTCAGCCACTGCATTCAGTCATTCAGCAATCACACAACTCTCTGTTCGAGTAATCGGTCGAATTCTTATTGCTCCATATTCTTTCGCCATTTCTCATTCTTTTCCCCATGTCTGCACGAACCCAACCGAAACGACAAATTACCGAACACATGCATTTTCGCCTTCCCATTTCTGATTTATGTGAATCCATATTTCATTTTTCGACACAAAAATAATATCCCGACCGACCAATATGTACAACAGGCTTTATGAGAATATGACAATCAAAAATTAAAACGCCGTCTAAAGGCCTCGAACTAATTTGCGTCGAATTTTGCCTCACTCATAGCCTGTCATTTTTCTCCCTCATGCTCATTTTTGTGCATTCTCCATTTGTGCTGCATATTACCAGCAGCCTCTTTCTCTGGCCAATAACGAATCTAATTTCATTTCGGAGCCTTCTCTCCTTCCCAACTGCTTTAGACCTTCCATTTTGAGTGAAAAACGAAAAGTGGAGTTATTAATTTGAGTAGGTCTTCTTTGCTGCGGACTCTTGCAATAGCCACTTTAGCCCTAGATGCCATTGGCTACTTCCTCGCCGCTCATTCAACGACCAACTCCATTCCCATTTTCAGTATCAAGTTTAGATTAGATTTCCCGCTTCATGGTCCAACACCTAACGAGTATTTTGCCCTCTGCAAACCTAGTTATCGCAATGTTGCTGGCCAGCTGACTGGAAAGTATGCAAACTATAGAGAGAATGTGACAACCAGATGATATGGTGTTTTTCTCTGAACTGACAAGGCTCTTTCTGCTCATTCATGAGATGTCCATAATCTCTGCTTCCTCTTCTGCAATTGACGTCCTTCATTGTGCAGTTGTGCAGTCGTTTTCAGTCTCCATGTTCTGCATCTTGTGAAGCTCCACAGCATCATTTATCTTCTCCTTTTCGCTTTGTGGCCTCCAGGGATTAGCAGCGATTTGCGGTTTGGAGCTGTTTGTGTGCATAACACAACTTCAGATGCCTTGCGCCGTTCAGATTCCCACACTCATCCATTCTAGACTCGCTCATCTTTGTCTTCTTCCTTGGTTAGAGTCTCATTCCGCATTTCGTCTGTTTTTCATCTCCCATCATTTTTCGAGTCAGTCTGCTTCTTCCTCCTTCAATTTCCATTCCCACGGATGTATTCTGTCTTTCCCATTGCTTCTCACCTTTCTCTTCTATTTCCATACCTGAGTTTCACCTAACCATTATTTCGTTTATAAACTATATCTTACATCGAGCTAATTTACTAGTTTTATTTTATCTGCGCCAGTCATTTATTATGTGCATCTGATTACATTCAGCCAACACAACACCCGCGAAAAATTTGCGCGTCAGCTGGCTGCCGAGATTTCCTTGCAAATCATATGAATTTCATATAACGACTATGCTGATAATTTATTCAAAATTTAGAGTTTTGGTCATGTTTATGACGAAATTTCAACCATGTTGATTTTGAGAAAATTTCGTTCCAATTTAAAATTCAATAAACCATTCGGGTTTTTGTTGCATTTATAAATGACAATTCGGGTTTCAATTTTTAAATCTAACTATCTCGGGCGTGATTGTGAATAATTATCATTTGATACAAACTAAATCTCTAATTTGACACTTCAAAATGGTACTTCGATTTCTTTATATAAAGTAACCTTCCCGCGCAACACAATAAAAATGACTGTGAACCTGCATCAATGAATGAGCAATATGTCATTTGTAGAATGTCTTATTGTTAGATTTTTCATTCATCGTAAATTCTATTATTTGCCGTATCGAGAATTCGTTTATGGATACCAAGAATTTCAGATTTATTTAGTCCTCGTCGCTCAAATTCAACTGACCGCAAAATTAGCCATTCCTTCCACTCAGCTGCTAATTCACTTTGTCGTTCTGCATTTCTGCGCAGGTGCTGTCATTCCCTCAAGGCAAAATACGCTGCATTAACGATCAAAATGAAGGTAAGTGAACATTTTCCTCGATCAGTACTCCGCTTTTTTCATTTAGGCGACAATATTCGTCTTCATGGCAGTCGTATTCTACACAAGAACGGGAGGCATCACTGCAGAACATCTCATCGACCAGCCATACAGTTAGTAAAATTCAAGGTTACTTTTTGAAGTGAAAATTTGTGCTTTAGTCATCGAAAGACCAGTGAATCAAGTTGATTTTGACGCAATGATGCTGGAATACAATGCGGACAGGCAGCCGAGTGACACTGTTCAAGTATTTTTTAAAAGAATATCACATAATCAGTAACTATTGAGTTGGATACTTAGCTTTCCGGTGCCTAGCAAATTCTGAACGAGAACTCACGTGTAACTGTCAGAAAATATTGAATTGAAATGATTAATCTGTTAGACTATTGACTGTCTCTAACTTACATTTGCAATAATTCATTCACCTATACATTTAGACCAGGGGTGCACGAAATTTGACTTCGACTTTGAGGTTTTTTTTCTTAAATAAAATCTCGACTTCGAAAAATTTTAAATCCAACTTTGTACACCCAATTTAGACAGAAGAGTATTTGATGCATCGGAAAGGAAGTATGACTCAGCTAAACGGACGGAATTTCTAATGTCCTGATTTTTACGCTTTTGATCAAATTTTTCCATTTTGAATACTACTTTTGGTTTAAAAATTCCAAATGTTCAGACACTAAATAACCTAATCTCATTAAATCCTCAGATCTAAAAAGGAACCAAACCGTGGAAAACTTAAAATTTATTAGTAATATCCAGACAGCTTTACTATGAACTGGTTGTTTACCTACTTCATTTCAGGAAAAGCTGCCAGATAAATTATCGTAATTCTTTCAGATTGTGATAAATGCGACAATTACATCGCTAGGACTGATGAATAATAATGCCCAATTTTCCGTTATTGGGGTAAGTCTAGTGAATTTCTATCAAAATAATAGGTTTCCTAAAGATGACAGTGGAACTAGAGCAAAGTTGGATGGACTCTCGACTAATGTTCGGAGGAAAGTCAGAAGTCCAAGTAAGAGAAATGTTCCGCTTTCGGCGAATAGCAATACAATAAAATTTAAACGGCAGATTCCTCGACACATTCGCATTTGGACTCCAGTAACTTTTGCACGCAACGCACTGACTGAGAACATAGATCAAAGCCATATTCAAGTATCGCCTGAAGGAAAAGTACAGCTATTCGAGAAAAGGTCGATTCAGTCATTTGTCAATTCAGAGCAGGTATTAATTATAAAAGATATCAATTTCTACAAGGTGCGCAAAAAGTCTGGACCGCTTTTCTCATTTAAAAATGACGCTGTAAAAATCTCCATTTCAGAGCCAAACGAAATAAAATTAAGCAAATAGGCAGCATTGGTGTTGGGGAAGATAATATGCGAATTTTTAGAAAATCTTAGTCACTATTATTGTGCACGAATGTGTAGAAAGGTGTGATATTATTGATGGTTTTTGAGAGTTGATGTGAGATTTGAGATAATTTTATTTGTGAGTGTGTTTGGTTCCGGTTCGGACCTGTCGAGTTCAAGTCAAGACACAATGTTTCGTTGTTTCATTTATCACAATTAGCACATTCTTATCAGGGTTTTTATAAAAAATTTTGGGTCTTGATTTGAAGGAAGGTAGAAAATTAAGCCTGTTGGTTGAAAATGAAGATTGGTAATGAGGTTTGGGAGTGGGTGAGATCAATGTTGATTATTTGGATTGGGCGAGTGGTTAATGTAAGCTAATTTGGGTTAGATAATTGAGATCAAGGAGATGATGTATTCAAATTTGGTTGTGGGTCAATCGCAGAATCCATATTATGCAAATTATCTTGGTGATGGATTTTTAAAGATAGTCAACAGCGACGCAGACTTTTGTGCGCCATGTAAAGCCGTTATAATTTCCAGTTGAACCATAACTTTACGACAATATTCACAACGTTCTCTCCATCTATTCTCTACCGACCAAATGTGATCAATTCATTCGTTCCTCAACAGCCGTATTCTCGAGCAGAAATGCGCATTGCAGACGAAAAGATGGACTTGATAAGGGTAAATCAGTTTGTTTAATCAGAGAATTATATAAAATGTAATATTATTATTCATCGTCATAAAACCAAAAATACGCTTAAGTTAAACGAGGATGAAAGTTTATCTTTTTTTCCCGTGTCATTGAAGTAAATATACCAAAAATTCTCCTTAATATCGAAAAAATACAGGGTAGCCCAGACTTACGACAATCAACTTTCAAATAAAATTATTTCAAAAATTTTCAACATTTTACTTCCCTCGATAGTTACAGAGATCCTTTTAAAATTTCTGAATTTAGGCTTCTGGCTCAACAATCGGTTCTCATTCTTTCGCCATCAATTTCTACAATACAAATACGGAGAAGCAGGAACGATCGACAAATAAATCAGATCTGAAAAACATTGTCAAAGATCTGAAAAATCTGACCAATTCCACTATTTGAGTTCACTTACTGTCTATTTTCATTCAAGCTATAATTTTTTTCCTACCTTTTTCCCTATGTGGAGGGGTCTGCTACTTCATTCAAGCTACAAATGATCTCAAACATTTGCCATTTATACGAGGTGTTTTACAATTCAGTGCTGTTTAAATAGTTTGCAAAAATTAGCTTAAGATTGTCAGAATAAATTATTCATTCTTAGAAATTGATCAACTACTGAAACAAAGTGGGTGTGTATGTTTTTCTGTTCTCATAAAATCTTTTTTTCTTTCACCCGTCCGCATATCTCAACGTTTCTTGTTTCTCTCGCCGAGCGCAGACATTTCACGATCAATTCCGAGTGCGACTCCTCTTTTTTCTCCCCCATTCCCTTTCACACAACTCATCCAGCAATTTATCCTTCTTCATGTGTTCATTTGTTCATTTTTTTATTATACGATTAGTTTATTTAGTCGTTTAAATATGTGACCATTGCCTGTTTCTGCAATGAATTCGTCCGCATTTTTGTCGATGCCCTTCATTTTTGGAACTTTGCTTGTGATTGCGTTAATAATGATAATCATTTTCATCGTCATTATGAATAATCGAGAAAAACGAGCTTGGAAAAATGAGGTTTGCTATCGTTTTGACTTCTAGTAACATATTTTATTTTAGTTATTGGAGAATAACCGAAACAACGAAGGAAATAGAAAAAAGCGGACGACAGGCATAGAGGAGCACGTGCTCTGATAAACACAGGAAACAGGGAAAACATAAACGTACCATTTTGTGAGAATCGAAACAACAAGCTTCCAAGCAGCTATGCAACTATTATTTTCTTCTGTATGTACATATTTTGAATTTTGCCATTATATTCATTCACCAAGTGCCTTTCCAAAATACTTGCCGTTAATCGACCAAAAATTCTATATTGCTATTATCAGGTTCCCCTATAATTTCTTGACACGACTAATCTTTCAAAAATCTCCATGATATTGCGAAAATGAGAGGTTGAAATATTATTTATTTTCTTTTCATTTATTTACGCTTTTATCAGCTAGAATCGTGGCAAGAACTTATAAGACTCAAATGCTATTTAACTAAACGGTGCAAAATCCATATTCGACCATTTCTCGGTGCTTACATTTGCATTTTCCTCAATAATTTATAGAACCAATCACTTTTCAACTTTATTTCGTGAAAATCAAATAATAAAATAATTTAATTAGAAACTTCGATGGTCTGTGTGAAAATGAGATTTTTTTTAGGAAATTTTGAACGAACAAGCTTAAAAATTACGTATCTGAATGGATGTAAGTGTTTTGAACGAAAAAAGAAAGAGTTACGTTGTAGCGTCGAATTGAAAAATATCATTTCATGGGAATAAAGATAAAAGTATACTTGAATCCCCAATACATAACTCACTCGAGTTCGAGAACTTCTGGCTGATTGACCTCCGCAGTCTTGGCGAAGCTCTGTTCGATGAGGGCCCTGGCCTCTGCCTCCCTCTTCTTCTTTAGTCCTTCCAGAATCGTGTCGATGTCGTCTTTGTATTCCGAGTAGAACGACTTGATCATGTCTGCAGACTTCGTGCGCACGATTTCGGACACGAATTCGAAGTTCAGACCGTAGCGAAGAATTGCTAAATTGTAGTGTAAAAGCATGTTTGAGAGTCTATGTATAATTTTCAATCATCTCAACAATTACGATAATAGTATTATTTTTCCGTCAGAACAACAATGTTGCACACTCTTTGCAACTCGCTTTTGCACGCACCCCGTCTATCTTTTCCTACGCCATTTCACCCCGAATGAAATGTAGAATTTTCGCTGAGATGGTTAATTAATTATAAAAATTAGTTTTTTAAAAAATAAAACTTGTAAATCAAAAAATATCTCACCTTGAAAAGCCGTCTGCTTCTCGGCATCAGTCCAGGAATAAGGATGTCTGACGCGAGTTCTGCCGCCAGTGCTCGATTCATCGTCCCTCCTGTCGTCCTTGTAGACATTCGACCTGAACACGTTCATATTTTGCTGCTCAATCATCCTTTCTTCACATATTCGCTTTAGGGATATTATAAAAGCTTTTTTCTGACCAAAATAGTTTGAAATTAGACAGTGGATTATTATGAATTGTACTATTTCATTGGTTTTCTCATTGTCTGCATAAAGTTAATCACATCTCGAACGCGAAATTGTGTTCTTGCCTGTATTTCTGCACACTCGATTTCAGCTCGTCCAATTTCATATTCTTGAGTGCGATTTCGTCCCGCATGGCCTGTGATTTGGTCATCATGATTTCTCGCTCCAACTCCCTAGAAATCGAAGATAAAATACATTCCAACAATGAATTCCTTGCTTGGCCTTTTTGACGACCACATTCTTGCCCTTCTGGACGACTTCAATGTTCGCATTCTCAGTTTTGCTGCTTGAAGATGCCTCATAATTCTCTACTAGAAAGAAATTGATAAGCAAATGAACTAGTAAGCGATTTTAACCATTCTTATTGTCCTCCTCACTGAACTCAATGAACATCTCGATTGCTCCGCGGAATTCTCGATCTGCAATACAGGTATAAAGAAATTGGCATAAGTCAAGAAATAAAAGCGTTTTCTGTGGAAGATATGGATGGCAGGTTTGCAAGGAAAAAGTCGCAGCTGTAATTAGTTGCGGTTGCCTATTTTTCAGTATTGTATGGTTGTGGTTAAAAATGGAAAGTTTGCAATGCAGTGGTTGAGGCTTTAAATTTTAGGAAGATCTTCAAGTTCGATGGATAAAACTAGCGAATTTGATAGTTTTAGAACTTGTATAGACGGATTTGATCAAATTTCAGTCGGATAACTTTACGAAGATAATAATTCTTCATTGGCAAAAACATATTAGGTCAAAGCTATTGCTAATCACTGCCAAAACATAAATTTCACCCTCTTCAGCAGGAATTCGAACTCTCCTTGGGTGTTCCTTGAGATTGTGGATTCCAGTGATGGACTTGTGGTACTTGAACACTTTGTAGTAGGCTTTGCAGGCAAAGCACAGCTGACTCTCGTCATCTGCAGTGTGCAGACGGAACACGTACTGCAAAATATGAATCGAAATGTAAACACCGATGTATGACTTGTATACAGTATTTTGATATTTTTAACGACTAGCTGTATAATTCGTTAGTTCACTATGACCATCATTGATGAAATTAAGCAGCTTTAAGGTTAAGGATTGTAGAGAAAAGATAATATATGGTGAATTCCACAAATGGTGATCATAGTGAACTGACGAATATACAGACTCCACTTCTAGCCTTGACATATAAACCATCAAGATAAAATAATCAAAAATAGTTACCTGTCCGCAATTCTCACAGATTCCCTCCTGATACATCGGCTCTGCATAGCCTCCACTTTTGACAGTGCTGAATATGTCAAATGAATTTAAAAATAAGAAGTCATAAATAAGCTCACATGGCCTCATCATCATCAGATTCGTATTCAAGAGCAACGTCCATGCGACTGCGGTAGTCTGTCTGCTTCTTGGAATTGTAGTAGAATTGCACGATGGAAGAGATCGAGCGATGGGGCAGCTGCAAGTAGAAGAGATGTACATATTTCGTGAAATAATGGTTAGAAGCTATTTTGTTTTAGAAAAAAAAATCAGAAATTATTCGTTTTTAAACATAAACTATTAGTGAAAAAAGATGAAAAGAGTTTGATACGTCAAACTTCAATACTATTTTCAGAAAATATACCATCTGCCGCATTTTTCCAAAGTTCTTGCCGAACTGATGGAAGGCATATTTGAAGAGCACTCTGTCGTCGTGACCCCAGATGTCCTTCACGATTCTCCTCTTCGAGCATTCCTTCTTTGCCTGAGCAATGTCGTAGTTGTAGTTTTGCAGAATGAACAGAGCCTGAATAAATTGATCATCTACTCAAACAAATCTCTTCGCACTACGCAATAATTTTAGGATTTCATTAGCATGAATTTGAAACATGAAGTCGCATAACCATTACAAGAAGCGGCAATTCTTTTATGCATGAATTTCGGAAAAAAATTGTGATGCCAAAGAGAATTCTCGACTATCGACTGATCCGTGGTCTACAAAAGTGTTTTTAGTTTTTTAACTAGCAGCACTCAGAAGAGATAATGATAAAATTTTAGGTTAATATATAGATATAATTTGGTCATGTTCATAACTCATGATTTATCCTATGCTGGAGCAAACAAATTTTGGTGCATATTATAAATTTCAATTTTTATAACTTAAAATTAAATCTGCATATTCTGTTTTCTGAAAACTTGATAGTGAAATAAGAACAAGTCATACCCGATCCATAGGAATGTCATAGTCCATTCTGGCGAGTTTGCAGTACTGGTTCAGCTCGTCACTGTCCAACGACGAGTTCGGCATCCACAGCAACTGAAATGACAAGGAATTCTTCTGAAAATCATATTTTATTATACCTCCTCCCTCTCATCGTCCTGCGAAGTATCCCCTTCCCGTTTGGTCTCCTCGTCATTGCCGATCACTGCCTGGTACATCTCACCGACTTGGATGGTCCTCTCTCTGTGCTCAGACAGCGGGTCATCGTCACCCAGACGGCGAGATCGGCGAGGCTCAAAATTATTGATTAAATTCATAAAATACGAGAAGTTTAGCTAAAATAAAGAGTCGAGAAGCCAAGAACTGTATATTTTAGTATGATCGATTCACAGTAAGTTATGCTTTGACCTCGAACAAATTCATTTTCCATGTGTTTACAAAATGCTGTGAATTTTAGCTGATATCCTTCAACAGAAACTGAACAAATGATACTTTCATAAGTAGATACGGTTTTGAGGTTTTTATCTTCGAAGAGTGAATACTTCTGTTATGCTTACAAAAATATACTTCAAGAAAACATCATGCTCAACAATTCTGAAGAAAGCTTACCCCAGTCGATCCTCCACTCTGTCTCGATTCCTCCTCATCTTCGACGTCATCCATTTCCACGTCCTTCCCCTCATTTTCTTCTTTCCCTGCAACAATCTTGATCTTTTATCATCTTCTATTTTCATCCTTACTTTTCCTCTTCCTGAGCGTCATTCCCTCTCCAGCTTCCTTCTTCTCATCCTCCTCTAGCTGTTCTGGTTCTTCCTCCTGCTCTTGTCCCATCGGATCATCTCCAGTTGATTCTCTGAATAGTCATCTTTCAGTACCAAGTCAATTTCAGACTTGTAAATTTTCACACCCACGAGTGCCCACATGAACGAGATAGCGTATCTTATCGAGGTGGGGAGAAGCGCATGTCTTCTTTCTGTCTGTCGAAAAACATACTATTTCGATCATGCGGACACCCGCGAGTGTAAAAATTTGCAAGTCTGGTCGATTCAATTCTTCTCCCTACTCACCCAGCACCGAGCAGCAGCTCCTCGTCCAAATCACTGCCCGACAGATTCGACGCCTCCAAATCCATAACCCGTTAAACGAACCTAAAAATGCACGGAATTAAAAAATGTGAAGAAAGATGAAGAAAGAAGAAAAAATTGAAATATGCGCCTAATCTAGACTACCACGGCCTTATGAACTTTATCTTTTCGGAGCGCCCTACGTTTATTCCCGAAGAAAGGAAGTCGGGATAGAATCAAAGGGTCCGCTCAGAATTAGTTGCACATTACAATTGGCAATGCGCAACTCGCTCGAAATAGCATGGAAAGTGAAGAGAGCGCGATTGCATTATTTCTTGTGCTCCTTTGACTTTCCATGCTATTTCGAGCGAGTTGCATTGCAACTAAGTATAAACGGGCTCAAAGAAAACGAATGAAAATGAGCAATGGTCGCGCTCAATTGCCAAAACAACGACCAACATTTGCGCGATTGAGAACGATGCATAACGCTGCAGCAAGGGTGCGGATGGACGGAGCCAAGGCCTAGCCATAAAAACATAAGGCCGTGAAACGGTTCTGTAAATATGGGAAATCCCTGTAAAAACTGCATATTTTGTAGAAAAATCCATTTTTATTGATTCATTGCAAGTTCATTGAATAGTTTTAAGTCGTTAGACGAATTCTATAAGAAAGGCGGCATAATCGTGACGGGATGTTTGGTTTTGCTTTGATTTGATAAAGGATCATAGATATTGAATGGTTATGATGAGGAGAAGATAGAGATAAGTCGCATAAACAGGCTGACGATGACTTGATGGGGAGACTCCCTATGCATACTCTGATCTGCAATTCTCTTTCCTCCTACAGCCATATATGGATTTTGAGTAGACTTTTCTCAAACATGCACCTATTTTCCTGTGCGTTCTCTGCTCTATTTGGTGCGCTTTCGTCAATTTGTCACATTTTCTGTGAATTCCTTCTCGATTCAATCGAGTCGAAACATTCATAGGTCTTTTCAATTTGGAACAATTTCATGCGAAACGTAAACTCCTCGCCAATTATTATCGATCGCCAACTGTTTGTCAAATTTCAAATTCGATTGCATCTGACTGAACTCGTTATGCAACTTTTCGAATTGAAAATAATGTCGAAGTTGATTTAGTTTCTCTAATTCATAAAATTTCATTTGAATTTATGTCTGCGCAGCTATCGATTCGATGTCTCTTACTTATTTTTCTCGATTTTATGTGCAAACAATCAAACTTTACTCTAATTTGTTGGAGTAGAAATGACGCATTCAGTAAATTTCCTCAAAGCTATACAATTTAGAAGTAGTCTATGAATAGCTTATTCATCTCAGAAGTTCATCCACAGGCCATTTTCTTCGTGTTTTTCTTGCAAGTTCACCTGCTCGCTCCCTCTTCCCCCTTCACTTATCATTTTACCAGTCTCTTTGTCAGTATTGACTTTCTCGTTTTCTGCTATTTTGCTATTTTCTGATCTGCCAGTTCAGTCATTTCTCACTTCATTTCACTTTCTGTATTACTTCGTGCTTTTGTTAGTTTCGCGAGCATGATGACTGTGTGCACTTGGTCGCTAGATTTATATAAAAGTTAGATTTTTGACTTCTCAATCGCATAACCAAAATATTTATAACGAAATTTTTCATATCAATTTGTTATTCATATTTTTCGTGAATTACTACTGTTTGCTGATGCACCAAATTGAATAAACAGTCACCTATTTTTCAATCCAATTTCAATCCGCTGCGCATGTTTGATTTCGATTATGTCTTGTTCTGCTTTGGTTTTCAACTCTTTTTCAACTGCGTTTATCTCGATAGTTTCGATTGGATTCCACCAAAATGTTCTAGTTTCTTCTACTCTTTCCATTATTCTGCTCTCTTTATTTCTCCTCTTTACACTGCTTCCCTCACCAGATCTGTCTTTTGGCACGCATCATCACTGCAGGTGTATCTCTTTCATTTTTACCCTCAACATATCTCAACTCTGTTTATATATTTTATCGCTTTTTATCTTTCAAAATATTTGCTTTCCCAAGCTAACTGCCATATAAAAATCCATCAATTTAGCTAACTTCAGACATCCAAAAATCATCTCACTAGTCATATCATATTTCGTACAATTTATTCCACAATGCTGCTCTACTTGACGGTAAATTTCAACTTTACTTCAATCGATTGGTCTAGAATTTAGTTTTTATTTTAGCTTCTCCTGTCGGCATTTTGTCTATCTGCCGAACGACTTGTCAATGTTTCTAGCACGGAAGCTCCAGTCAATGAAATGCGTAGGCAAAGTCTCACATTTTACAAAATTGTCTTTGCTTTCAGCTACTTGCAAAGAATTGCAGTGCGAGAAAACGAATCAAGTCTGTAGGCAAAGTTTCGTAGGCCATTTCTTCTGTCAAGAAAAAGGTAGGACTTATTCAGCTCGTGAAAAATCATGATCTCATTGAATTCAGCGACCTGCAACAATGTTACTTGCCCAGGTAAATGTTATTTTAAGTTTAAAAAATCAACCAGGAGATATGATACCAGTTCTGAAATCGGAGCTTTTGGTAATTTTCGAGGGTTCTGAACTTATATCAATTTCGATATCTTTAAAAATTCGGCTTCAGCCAATCTCTGAAATTATTTCATAGCTTATTGGCTAACATTTTGAGAATGATTAGCCTCATTCTGAGAAGAATGAGTACGTGCTTCTATTGAGAATAATTTTTATGGCATTTAAAAATGACTTATAGTCTTGGCACATTAAAAAGCTTGAGAAATAAAGAGTCCACTGAAATAATGTAATAGACAGGAAAAGATATTGATATCAAAGTTATTCCATACACAGCCAGTTTCTCATAGTCTTAAATCTACTACCTAATAAAGTAAGCTTGAATAAAGGGATAAACGAAGATAAAAAATAAAGAAAAATTTGAAGTGTAGTTAAATCGATTCTTATTATTTTTTAATTCAATATTCAAAGTCTAAACGAAGTTCACAATTTTTTTTCCTTTCGAAATGTGAAGCATGAATAATTTTTGTAAGAATTTTCCTTGTGAAGTTCATAGCGAAATGACTTTATTTGCAAAGAAATAATCTAAAAGTTTGCGGTCAAATGAAATCGAAACTTCGTCTATTCCTGTTTGAGCATTATCACCGACAATTATTTGAAAGACAACTCATATTTCAGCTGGACAAACTTGTGATCTTCGCGTTGAAGAAGATTGCGCAGGTAAGATTTTATCCCTGCATCACACAACGCCACTCAAATTTCCAGATGACTGTGCGATGAAGCCGATCTGCATACCTTTGAGTACGCTAGAATTTAGGTCTTTGATCGAAAATCTTCACATGTTATTGCAGAATTGTCGTGTGTCAATTTCACTTGTCCTCAAGGGGAAGAATGCCGCATTCGAAATTGGCAGACTCCGAACATTCCCTATTGCCATATCCTGAATACGACTTGCCCAGAGAATGAGAAATACACCCACACCACGTGTTGTGAGCTGACCTGCCAGAGGAGGGAGCTTGTAAGAGAATCTTTGAATTTGAAATAATGACAATGTGAAATTACGATGTCAGGGATTTACTTTTATTTTTTTCACAGAATCATTATCTACAACCCAACCACCTTTTGTTCAAAAAGTTTATCCCAAAACTCGATTTAACACATACTTGGAGGCCCTACTTTTTTTAAACGATCATTAGTCGTAGGCTAGACTTTAGTTGTCTGAGTAATTCTTATTCCCACGGACTTCAGTCTTATGATGCTTACAGAATGATTTTTATTTGTAGTTCTGCGACACTGAAATCTGTGCAGACAGGCCAAAATGCACGTGCAACAAGGGGTTCTACCGAAGGAAGGATGGTAAATGTGTCAAGAAAGAGCTGTGCGATTAGAAGTAGACATCTAAATGAATGCTTAATGAAAGTCGACTCAACGACTCGCCTTGCCGTTGATAAGTTATTGCCATATGTACGGTTATCCAATAAACATATGTGTATTTATTATTTTTTGTATACAATAGCGTCCAAAAGCTTAGACAATTAGGATTATGGATGCAGTGTACTATATCTAACGATCTCGAACAAATTTGACTGAAATTTTGCAAACTTATTCGATCCACCCAATTGGCAATTCCTAACAAGTTCCAGTAAATTTAGATCACTGTAAGTGATCGCATCTGAACGAATCCACAATCGTGATTGCTCCAAGCTTTTGATCACTAATATAAAATTGTGTATTTAAACTTCTAATGAGTTACTATTGTACAAATAAGTCTAGTTCACGAGTTATGAATGAGAATAAAGTGATATTGAGATTAGCGATAGTGCTACTGCTTGAAATAACCATATCATAAAACGAGGAAAGAACTAATGTGCTACTTTATCGTTTCTAATAGGTCATGCTAGAATTCAAATAGTTTTGCCTAAAGTTTTCATAGATTCTTAACAATTGCCTACTACAATCAATGAGAGTTTCCAGACCGACTTTCTTACGTTATTCCCATGAAAATTAATAGTCTCGTACAAAACAAATTAATTTGCTTCTAAGAATCAAGAAACCTGCTGCGAAAATTTGAAAATGAACTAATATTGACATTTCCAAACCATAACAGTTTATCTTCAGTATTTTTCTTTCTAAAAGAGTAACTTATTTCTACATGATAGTTCAAGTAAATTTACATCACTTTGTAAAATTCAATCAGATATATTCTCCATAAATAGATAACAAAATCATGCTTTTCACTACTATTGTATTGCAATAAGTTTCTTATTTTTACCGTACAATTTGAGCAAACTTAATCATAGAATAGTCGAGATTTTCTTCTGTTCAATTTCTGAAATTTAATTGCAATTACTTTGAAGAGCTTGCATTTTCGAAGTAAACTATAAAATATTGAGCATCTGCAAAGACAGGTGATATTTCTAGAAGTAATTTCTTTTTGATGATTAACATGTTGTTATAGACTATAAGAAAGTAGATATTGCATACTTTTTGCAAATCGATTTTGCACGAGTCATGCCTCTTCTTCCCCTCACTCTTTTCGGCACACCCCCGATTCAAAACTGACCAATTCGGAACGTTCCTATTCGAAACATCCCGATTTGGAACTCTATTGAAACAGGTGAAATAAGCCAAATAGGAGGGGAATACTTCTAAAATTTCTTTCTGAGTTCTGAGTAGATACACTTCATAGTTTCATTCTAGAATGATATTTTGATCGAGTTTTGGAATGAAACATTAATTTGGAGTGATATTTGGACCGAGTTCTGGATCGGGGCGTTTCTACTTTGCCTTATTTCAGCCTGCTTCAATAGAATTCCGAATCGGGATGTTTCGAATAGGAACGTTCTGAAATTGGCTGTTCCGAATTGGCCAGTTCCGACTAGGGGGTGTGCCCTACTTCCTCATAGTTCATAATACTCCGCGATTATCCAATGAGCAAGTAGAAAATCATTTATGTCTGCTCGGAAAACACTCCTCGAATTTAACACTCCATTGCATTTCCCCTAATTTAATCACTACGATCGCCAATTACGTTCGTTCACAATTTGAGCTCTAAATTGAAGCTAATTTCATGAATTTATTATCCTTGGAAACCTATGCAGTGCCTAGAGAAGAATATTTATTTATGCAAATCTTCATATATTTACACTTGTCAAACAAATTCTTGTATGTTTTCTATCCATCCCCATCTATCTTTGCTCGCCAAGTCTAGCCTTCTCCTAATTGGGAATCTCATTTCGTGCAGATCCATTGTGTTCCGTTTAATGATATGTCTGACTGCATTTCTAGTTAATGCAAAATTCTAATAGTTTCAGAATATAGTAGGAATTATACGCCCTTGAGTTTAGAAAAAAGTAGCGACTTTCCAGCCTTTGGTTTTTCGAACTTTTTACTTTTAAAATATTTTTCTTATCTATGAATTATTAACTACGCTTTGATGAATGTTATGCAAAGTTAAAAGAGAACTAAATCTTACCTAGAGGTGTCAATATCACATATCATTTTACTTATAAATAAAATTATAATTGGGCAAATTTAAAAATTATGCTTATTTTTCATAACTAAATACTTATCTTTTTCCTAAACTAAATTATAATCTCTCCTGAAATAGGAATTATTTATCATTTTGCATAATGAGAAATTGAAAATTCAACTATTTGCGCTTTGCCATTGCAATTAAAATAGTTGCAGCAATAAGAAAACATCGAAATTTTATACAGTAACGTAGGAACGAGTGGACATTTTCAACCAAAATTTTAGTGTTAAAAAGTTGATATAGGGCATAAAAATAAGAGAAATTTTGTACTTTTCCGACATATTCTGACACAAGTTCCCAAATTATAAGATACTTGAGATTTTCTGGGTAGAAATGAGATAAATTTTCGTTTCCGTTTCCAGTCATTTTTGGGAAACTTTCATTTCGTTTCCATTTCCGAAAATTTGTGAAAATTATTTTTGTTTCGATCCCTTTTTCTATAATTTGAGAAGCTATTTCCGTTTCCGAAAAGTAAAAAAATCCGATTTCCATTCGTCACCTCAGGTGCACAAAAGTTCGGACCAATGCAGTATTTTAATACGTCATATCTATTTTGCTAAAAAGATAATAGAGGTAACAATCCCCGAAATTTGATTGACTTGAAGATGATGTCTAGTGGTAATGATCCTAGAAATTTCATCTCGACCAATATTTGAAAATTTTAGACAACAACCATTCCAATATCATGGACTGTTTCAAGCTTTTGTGCGCCATACTTTAGGTGTTGTCGCAACCACTCGCGACGTAGTTAATTTCCTGGTTATATTTTGTATTAAAAGACGTCCCTCTTATGGACGATTATTGAATTCCCGATTATTAATTATTGATGTAATAACGCCGAATCTCATTTCCACCTAGTATAAAAGGTGCTTCGCTTTTATTTCCTTGTTGGTTGGTTGATTAATTGTTTCACTGATCCCATACTATTATTACCGTAATTCTACATCCCTTGCTACTACTGTCAGAATAAACGTATTACGAACATTAACACCGAGCACGACAGGTGTCGATTTTATTAGGAAGTCTAGTCAGCACATTTCTCTTCTGTAGTTCCTTTTTCTCGCAATTCTTTTATCATAAATGAATTGAAATTGATTATGATGTGGATATACTAAATAGTGTTGAATCGTTTTTTCCATTCATGTTTAGCCAATGATTTTTTAAAAAAAATAATCGACTGTAATTTCGAACCTTTAAAGTCCCGATTTTCAATTTTTAATTTCTTCTAAAACCTGTTCATTTCACAATAACAAGAGTATACTTTGACGTTCATCCACATATTCGTTCTGTAAAAAGTTGAATACTATTAAATTTCATTTATGAAAGACCATAATCGTAAGAATGAAATATTATATTTGTGCACACACATCTCCAAATTTTGGATAAATTCATATCTATTTCTAAATCTATTCTTTTTGCATTCATGATGGTTTAGCACAAGAACCAAGGGAAGATCTATCAGTTTCAAAGGTCAACTCATATAACATAATTTTACTCAATTTGAACTTTAGTCTTAATGATTTTTAAACCCCTTTCCAAATTTTATTGCGCCAATAAGTTATTAGCGGCTTATCGAATTAAATGACTAAATATGTCACTATCCATTTCACGATCAGGCTAGGATATAAAAGCAATCGAAAATAAATTGACTTCAATTAAATTAAGTGCACTTTTGATTTTCCATAAAGTGCAAAGTTCGTAAATAGCCTTTCAGGGTAAGCATATTTCTCACCATATGATTTATTCACGATTTCACTCCATTTCTGGTATCAAAGATCAGAATGATAATTATTTACTTCCTGAATTAATAAGAACTCTAAAGCATTTGTTATTTGCCTAGCTCTGTCTATGATCACACCATTTTCGTAGTTATTTATATGAGGAAATCTTGATATTTTTGACCAATCAAGGATGACAAAGATAAAATTAAACTTGATCTTGAGATTACTTTCGCATGAAAGATATTAAGCGATAATACAAGATGAAGAAATCTTGAAGCATCACATACTCTGTATCTTTCACCTAGTTCGTCTATTTGGACTGTTAGAATTCATTGCTGCATGCAGATTTTCAGGATGTTTGGCTCTTTGGTATCCCCTTCGCTGATAACTCAAATGTTCTCTTTTCTTCGTATTTCGCATGTGATTCTGATGATATTGGAGTTGTGAATTTTCTCATCGCAAAGTCGAATTTGGACTGATTGCAGAATTTTATAGTAGAACCAAAAAATGAGTGGGAAATTTTCGATTGTCCAATGTAATTCTGTTCCTTGACTAACGTTTCGTTGATTCAGTCTTATTCACATCACAAAAACGGCAATTTATTGCAGATCTCTCGATTTGTGTCAACTCATATGCAATTTGGGGAAAAGAGACCTCGCTGCATAAGCATTTGATCATTCTAACAAATATAACTTTCCTCAATCTATAAGAATGAATGGATCATCTCAAATCGGTCCAGATTCCATGTCTCCAGTTCCCGGTCATCTCGTGCCAATCCCCATGATTGTGGCCACTCTCATTCTATCGATTATCGGATTCATAGGCAATCTCATGATTGTATTGGCTACTTTAGTAACACCGAATCTGGGCAGCAGATGCAACGTTTTGATATCGATATTAGCGTTATGCGACGCGATCATCTGTGCTTATCTGGTAAGTTATTTTTGTTGAATAATATTGGGTTTTTCAAACAACTCTTGCCTAAATAAGATTTATTGAAAACGTCGAACTCTTGTTAGGAGCAATGCCATAAGTGGTACACCATTTGCTCATAATTTTGATAATATTAGAAAAAATCATCGTATCGTTTTATTCATTAATGATTCAAACATTTCTAGAATTGATAAAAGACTGCATAAGCATCCCGGGAAGTTTCGAAGTGCAAACATTCCTACCAAGGATCAAAATGTGTTTAAAAAGTTAAATAATTGCTTCCCAATGATAAATTTTTATTACTTCATACTTTTTCTGTATTTTTAAAGCTGAATTATTCTCGAGAAAAAAAAACCCACTTAAAATAGAGAAGTTCTCTTTGAGATAAAAGCTTACGCAGTCGATGAAAAATGTAATCAAACACAGCAAGAACTTTGCGACTAGCCCTTGTATTTCTTGTCAGATTCACTTGCGAATTCTCATGTTCATTCGATTCTACAATGTTACGAATTGGAAATGCTTCTGGACGAGCATTTATGGGTTATTTGCTCTAAATTGTCAGTCAGCCATTGGTTTAGTGATTGGAATAGATCGGCTTCTGGCTGTGGTACTTCCTATCAGGTATGATAAACATGGCATCCTGTATTGTCATCGACTGATTGTCGTTATCGGTCGTAATTGTCAGCCGATAGGGAGAATAAGACGTGTAAGGAGAGCAGAGGAGGGAAGAATGATAGCCATTTACAAATACAATCGATAACGATCAGACCTGGGCGAAACTTCGAGGTTTTTTCCCAGAGGTTTGAAGTTAGTTCGACTTAGGCTTAGATTTTTGAAAATTTTCAACTTCGTGCTGCCCTGTTGACAATAATCAACCGATGACAATTATAGGAGGATGAAAACGTGAATATCAATAATTTCAGCATTTATGATTTTGAATGAACGATACAGAATTTCGATTCTGAACCTTTAACTATTTCTCACCTTTGAATTATGATGCACTTTTAGATACACTCGAATTCCTAAATCCATTTACGTCGTTTTAATTTCTGTCACCCTGATATTTGCATTTGCCATCACTTACATAGGCTATGAAGATTCATCGGGTAAGCATAATTTCAATCAGACCTAGGCATACTTTTGATTAGAACTAAAGATTTAAGTGAAGGGGATACATGAGACTAAATTTTCTATAGAAAAAGTGATGCAAATGAGGGCATGGAAAAAATTAACGGAAAATTTAGCTCTAGCGCTGCCTAGACCTGATTTCAACTCTTTTATAGAACCTAAAAATTGCAGATGCCATAAAAGTAGCTGTATGTTTGCCTCCAACGGCATACAATGAAAAATCTCGAAAAATATGGATTGTCTGTAGTATTATCATTGCTATTCTTGTGTTGTTTGTCTATGGAGCTGCACAGATCAAGTGCAGATTGTTGAGCGGTAAAATATTGCATCATTAAATGATTACCCATAAGGATATTTAGCTCGTAATACCCACGAACAAAGTCTTCAACGCCTGAAGAAGCTTCTGAACAGTCTGACTCTGGTGATGCTGATGTATTCCTCAACTTGGTTCATAACTGTTCTGGCGCTTCTTGCAACTCAGGTGCAATCTTGTGAAAATTTCTTTAAAAATTGATCATCACACCACTCGCCACCTTTATGTGACATTTGTGACAAATTATCATAGAATATTATGCTCGACCTTATTTATATGCAATCATATCTTCTTTTTATTTCAAACCATTTCTATAAATATCTGTCCTTCTACTCTGCAGCATCTAATTCAAAAGGCATTCGAACTTTTTCGTTACCGTTTTCCTAGAGAATTCCTTCCCATTTTCACGTAACTTCCTACCAGTCTGTAGGTGTGGGAAGATTCGGAACTTTTCACTGCTCTGGTTAAAACAAACCGTGAAAAACAGAATTTACGAAATACCGAGAAGAGGACTTTGTACCAAATCTATTTATGGGGAATTTAGATACATTTTAGTGTTTACATTATTTTTAGGATCAGAAATTCCTGCAAGTAATAACTTCAATTTTATGATCATAAGAATGCAGGTGTGAAAATGAAAATTTTGGAAAACAATAATACAGAGAGTCAATTGCAAAATTTTGGAAGATAGGACATAACATGGACAGATAAAAAGAAATTTTTAGATAGTTCTGATAATTGTTACGTGAAGTCGAAAACTACTAAAAATCACAAAAGATACTGAAGCAAAAGTTCGAAATTAAGCATTTTTAATTCAAATTCGAAACCGAATATATGCACAAAGAGTGGTTTATTTCAAAACAGGGGTGTACGAACTTCGACTTTAGCATCTGGAAACTTCAACCTCAACTTGGAAGTTAAAAAAAATAAAACTTTTACTTCGATTTTGAAAATTTCCATATCGAAATTTCGTGCATCCTGGTTTTGAAGTCGACGCCGAGAAATGGTTTCCTTCCTCGGAAAAATGACTCAAATCTGGGATCAAACAAAATCGAAGCCAAACTTTATAAAATCCCAGCCTTGATCGTAAACAAAAGTTGTTAGAGATCAATTTTCAATGTTTTATTTCAGACGGTATCGATGAGTCCCAGTTTAATTGGAATCATTAATCAACAACTGGCCTGGCTCGTCATAATAAATGCCTCCACTAATTTCTTCATTTACTATTGGCGAGCTCCAGAATATAGGTATGATTTTGAAAGGTCAATATTTGTTAGAAATTGAGATGGAATTGATTCTTTTAAGTCTAAAACGGGTTAGAGATAGAAATCAACGTAAAATTCGTATTTATTATATTCAAAAGTATCGAAATTGCAATCTTTCCTATGATTATTTATTGTTAGAATTGTATAATTGGAACCAAGAGGATGCGAGGGGATCCTGATTCCGATTTCTAAAAATTCCAATTCCGGTGTTTTTGGATTTCGATATTTCGATTCCGACTGCGAGTAAATTTCAACCTCGACTCCGACTCCTCATTTTTCAAAATTCAAATTCCACACATCCGTTTGGAATGAATTGTCAAGGTTGAGTACACGCTAATTTTCCTGAGGGTTTTTTAATGACATTTTTAACCGAAATGCGCATAATGAAACATATTGTTCAAGATTTTCGCATAATTTTTAAATTTAAAATCAATTTCAGAAAAGCCTTCCTTGATATAGTTAGTTGTCGCTGTCAACGAACCAGAATGTTCTCGATTTCAGTCAACACTCAAAGGCATAGCCATCAATTATCCATGTCGAACACGGCTAAGAAAGCAGACAGAGAAGCAGGAGTCATTCTCTATTGATTCCTACCAATCTTTCCAATCATTGACTATTTGCTAGATGCTGTCTATTTTCTGGCAGTGGGTTCGCGTATTTGACCTATTCAATGAACTCATTCTAGGATTCATAATTCATCCAATATGTGATCAACTTCTCATCTGAGCCTGAAGAAAATTCTCGATGATGCAAACCTGCTGCAGATCTCTGATTTTCCGCTCCAACTACAAACTAGACTTGCACCCTATCGTTATGATCTCTGTACTCAGCTTTGAATAGGGACAAATCACTAGAAAATTGCTCAAGGTATCAAATTTCACTTGCATATAGATGAATAAAGGGTTATTATTTGGTTTCATTCCGAAAAAAACTAATTTTCATGAATTTCTGTCGTCTGTAGTATGAGTTGCATGAGCTTATCATGTAGGATTGCTTACGTAGAAGAAATTTGAATAAGAAAACGATTGAAATCATTGCCATCTAACTCATTATCGAATCGTCCATTCGACTGCCTACTCGGCTCAACAGCTCACTGCACAGAAGCAGTCGATGGAAAATTCGAAACATGAGAACCTCTCTGTTCGGCCAGACGCTGTCGCCCTGGGTAAATTTGTAGTGAAGTCAGTCGTCCCTCCGTCATCAGGCAGCAAACTGCAGCCAGTCGATCCGGAGGCTAAGAGCCGCGTAAAAAGTTGCCAACTCGACCATGCTTGTCAGAGAAGCCGTTCCGACCAAATCGATGCTCGCTGGGCCGCTAAATTTGATAGATGAAGATTGCAGAGATGGAACTAGTGAATTAATTTCAGGATGGAACACAAAACGCACGCGTGATGACGACTCTGGAGGATGAGGAAGACGAGAAAGAAGACAAGGTTCTGGCAGAGAAGAAGACTGAAAAGGAGAAGAAAGACGAAGAGGAAGACGACGATGCACCCAGCGTTACGAGCATAGACACCAAGAAATCGTCTAACAGAAAGAAGACTCTACAGGACAAATATGCTAAAAACAAGCAAAAGAAAAAGGTATTGTCGATTGTAAACGAAGTGTCATCTTTCATCTTTTAGAAGTTAAAAATATGCTTTGTATCAATCATATGCCTGATCGAGCAAATTTCACACTTTATAACGCAAGCTAATTCGATCGTACTTTCTATTGATCTCACGCTGTTCCCTCCTTACCAAAAGAGAGACACTTGGCTAGAAGAGAGAAAAAGATTTTGCGCTCTGGCTTTACTCGTCGCTTACGGACTAACGTCAGGTTTTATTCCCGTTTCTTGATTTTTCGATTTTTTTCGTTTTAAATTGCCCAATTATCAATTTTTTCGTGATTAACTAACTAATTATCGATAATTTCAGAAGGCCTCGCTCACTGCCGCTTGTAAGGACGCTTCACAGCCGCCACAGACCTGCCCCAACCTGGAAAATTAGGTAAGTTTTTTTTTTATTTAAAAGAAAAAAGAACTTCTTCTTTATCTTTTACAAAATAAGTTAGACAACGCTTTGAATTTGCATGAATTTTAGAGTAACTTGCACAAAATTATGAAAAATCCACGTCATGTTATGAGAATGCTACTTTATTTCAGTAATCTCCTGCAGCATTTCGATTGCTTCGCACTGCCCATCTTTGCCGATGCCGTCACCTTCTGTTATGTTCCGAGGCCAGTTTTTTTTCTGTATTTTTTGTTAATTTCCTCATTAATCGAAGGTTTATTTGAAACATTCAGGTACGTTCGTCTGAGGCGGCCTATCCTTCTCGTCAAAACGGTATTTTTAATGAAAAATTCGTTAGTTTTAGTTTGTAAAATTTACTTGAGGTTCTGAATTGCTGTTATTATCAGGGTTTTATTCAAAATTTGACTTTTCAGGGATATTTTTTTCATGTTGTATAACTTCATTTTTATTTATTGATTCGGGAATAAAACAATTCTTGTCGCCATTTTATCTCCAACATATAAGGCAAAAAAAGCTTTATCAAATGAAATGTCGATCCAGTCGTTGTTGATTTTGCGCTTCGATGATTTGAGTTCTGAAAATTTTATTTTTCTTTGAAAATAAATAATTTCCCTCTTCTATGTTTTTTTGCAAACAAATATACATTAAAATTTGCATGCAATAATACATTTTTCTTTGATAATCATATTTCAAAATCCTTAAAATAAATATAAAATTTTCAAATTCTACCTGATTTGTTCTGTGAAATATTGATACATCTGTGTTCTTCGTTCGATCAAAAATCACTTGGGGGAATTCTGAAAAATTCACACAAAGCACAATCAAAGCGCTGTTTAAATTTTTGGTAAAAAAAGAAAATTACCATGCTATAGACTTCAAGAGATAAAAAATAAAGAACGAAGTTTTTCTTCCTTTTAAATGAAAAACTTATCTAATTTTCCCGCTTGAGACGTCCGTGGCATCTGTGAGCGTCCTTCTGAGTAGTGGTGGGCGGGGCTTCCTGAAATTATCGATAATTAGTCAATTAATCACGAAAAAATAAGTAATTAGGCAATTAAAACGAAAAATCGAAAAAAAACGGACGAAAATAAATGACGAATTTGGGCCTTCCAAGCGACGAGTAAAGCCAGAGCGCAAAATCTTTTTCTCTCTTCTAGCCAAGTGTCTCTCTTTTGGTAAGGAGGGAACAGCGTGGATCTCACTTTTAGATTAACGCTAAAATTCCACATTAACTTGAATATGTTTCAAATAGTTTTTATCGAATCAGCCGAACAAACATTAATTTATTTTTAATAGCGAGCAGATTAATTTATGTAAGATTGAAATTGAAATGTCTTTTTCGCAAAACTTCACCTGTCAAAATATTCCATTGGAAATTGCAAATTATTTAGCTTACGAAAAACGCGATTTTAGAGCTTTAATTCTAGCAATTCTCGGTGTCGCTTCAATGAAGAACTGTACTGATTTCTACGAAACTCCTCAAATTTATTTTATTGCAAATCACTCGATTTCCGCTATTAGTTTTGTCTATGGACTCATTATTATCATTGCACTAATTTTTAAATGTCCTAAACAAGTCAAACATACGAAATGGTCGTTCATTTACTTTCAAATAATATTCACATTCACGGTGATTGAAACAGTAGAAGGTCTGTCAAAATACAAATAGGTTCTGTTGCAATTTTTCAAATTAATAATTTTAGGAATGATTCTAACACTCTACGTGCCTTTCGTCCTATTCAAAACTCATGGTTTTTACACAGCACTAGGTTTAAATGCCCAAGCTCAGATTCAGTTATGTCTAGCCTCATTAATGATTTCATTTTCATTTCTCACGTAAGTTTAAAAACAGTTTTGAGTGGAATTGTTCAAAGTTCCTATTTCAACTCTACCTCTTATACAAAAATAAATTGTAAAAATCTCAAAATGAATTTCGTTATATTTTCCAAAAATTAGTCAAAAGCAACTGTATCACTATTTTTACTTCAAATTGAAATATCTGGTAGTGAATGTGTAGTTGAAACTGGAGCAAAACATTCCTATTTAGGTTCAGAAATGTATGTTACGAAATTTTTAACTTCCGTTGAGCGCTACATTGTAAGAGAAATTCCTTACACAATTTCAGTTAAACAACACTTATATAACAATTTTCTAAGCGATTTTCTTTTATTATTTTGCCACAACAACTCCAAAAATAATCGTAATCTTTTAATCATGCAATGAAAAATACCCCAAATCGATCGCTAGTTTATTTCAATTACGTTACGCTTCATAACATTCATCCCTGTGTCAGAATCACCTTCTAAAGATTTTAACTGTGAACCCAATTTCCGAACGAATTTCCAGATCGACATTCATTTCACGCCTTCAAGTGATTGTAAGAGCCACAAGTCAGGACACTCGTTTTCGTTTCTTCGTTATGCTGGCTCGATTTATATCATTGTTCCTTTCAACTGTGCCTCTTTTGAATATTACTCTATTATATGCACTCGATATTGGCGTGTATTGTGCTTCAGAACGACCTCATATTTTGGATAAATACTCTGTAAGTAGTAGTTTTGTGAACAAACATAGTGAGGAATATCATAATCGTCGATATTTTGTCAAATCTGAAATCATTAGGATGAGATTAATAAGATAAATTTTGCATTGGCGATTAATGCTCGAAAATATCTATTTTGAATCGTTATTTTATTGTAAAATACGCTAAATTTAAGAAGAATGAGATCTAAGCAAAGTTATGAATATGAATATATGTAAATGTTTAATAATTAATGACACTGATTTACAAGAAATGTATATTGTAAATCACTAATCCAGCTCAAAATGCTGGGTAGACTAATTGAATGCACTGATTACGATAGTCAAGTCAGAAATATGCTAAAGATTCAAAAACAGATCCTCAATTTGACTTCGATTTTTCTTTATTATTGCAAGGAAAATGGCATTGTCAGCGATTTTGCAATGCAAGCTAAGTTTTAATTTCTGTTGATGCATTGTGAAATGAATGATTGAAATTCGGAGCTATTCTCAACTTTTAGCGTTTTTCAACTTGATTATCGTAATCAGCGCATCCGATTTGAGCTACACACCAATGTTGAGCAGGATCCGTGATCTACACAATGCTTGCATTCGTTGTTAAGGGATTTAAGTTACGATCTCTATTATTCCGAGTTGAAGAGGTCATTAGAGTAACGAGTGAATTGATATCAAATGAGAAGTATCATTTATGTTTACATTTTGATTTACAAAGTCTTAAAACTAAGTTACATACTTCTCATTGGGATGAAGATTATAAATTAAGATTGAACATATTCAAGAAGTTCCAGCACAATAACATCTACATTTCAAGATTAATACCCTGAAAAAACTAATAATTTCAGAATTATTCATGCATCAAATCATTGCGTCGTCTGGATGTCTGTGCCTATAGTTTCGATGGTCTGAAATTTCTGACCGACAATTTCGGTATTCCGAAAGAGTATGTCGAGCTGCTGGTTCCATTCGGGCTTTTGCTATTAATAATGATATTTTGGGTATTTTATTACTGTAAGTAACATTTATTATCTGCAGAATTCTCGAAAATACCTAGATTCATAGACCATTCAAATTTTGAGAGTAAGCAATAGCATTTATCTTGCACTTTGTGGGATACATAATTCAGCTGCAGCGATTACATAAGGAGGCTGCGAAGTAAACACTTAAACGATCTTTTTTGTTTGCAAAATGCTTACAATATATTTTAGTTCAAAAAATTCTCTTGTTTCTTTACTACAAATGACCCATAATTACCTATGACAACTTTCAAACTCGCATATTCTGAACTGGAAAGATTATTCCAAATTCTTTTAATGGGGTATCATTTTGAAGCGTGATATAAGCAGATATCATACACTTGTTATATTATTACCAATGATATGACGCTGATTTCTAACCGATAGTCTGAAAGAAGTGGATACCGTAGAATTCTGAGTCCTGAAATCGTCACCAAGATTTAGTTCGACTAAAATTCAGAAGAAATTGATCCTGCATACCGTGGTGATTAATTCTTGTAGAATTTGCGACTTGTTTTTACTTGCCTCAACCATCTTTAGCATTTAGCAACATTGAGTTTGCGCCTTTGCAAGCCTAGCGACAGCATACTTCGAAAATGAATTACCGTAGTCCTGCTATGGCTTATTAGAATTTCATAAAATTCACCACAATGCTAAACCGTGATATAGAGATTCCAAAAAGCCCAAATTTGGCTGATTTCAAACTCTTTAAACCCGATTTATGGTCGTTTGAAGGTTGTCATAGAGAACTATGGTCTGCTCTGTACTTTAGTTTCCATGCATGCTTCATTAAGCAAGCTTATATTTGAACTCATGATGTTTCCAAATGATCAAGTTCACTTTCGAATTTTCATAATGAAACTAGAATATTCCATTGATGATCATAAATTATTTGGTTTGAAATTTTTAGGCATCGGAGTTCTGTCATATTTATCGTACAAATCCATCCATGAATTCCGTATGTTGTCATCAACATCGAGTAATAAAATGGAGCTGCTTTTGGCCCGAGATTCTGCAGCCCAGGTGCGCTATCGTTCCATGATTATTTATATTCTGCTTATTTACTAATTATTAGATTCTCGTGTTGACTTCGACGACAATAGTTCCCTGTGCCTTCGTGATTGCTCTCTGGTTGTTCGAGATATTCTTCCAACGTAAGAAGTTTCGAAATGTATTACGCTACCAAATGCAATTTACCCATTCTGTATTTCTCGACATTTCAAAGTGATATACGTGCATATTCAGTATCTAGCATCAACTACTGAGTTACGTTGACAAAACATTTCGCTAGAACCCAAAACTAATTACTTCTAAATGTCGCAAGAGCACTTTAACCAAAAATGTTTACTGAAGATGAATATCTTCATGATGTTCTGAATATTTAAAACGTTCATTATTTTTTACAGAATTAGTTGACTATTTAGTCCTCATAAACTCTTCATCTGCCATTTTATACAATACCTACTGCATTTTATGTGTGTCTTACATTCAACAGGCTGTCGTCGAGTTATTCCGAAGTATGAGAGCATGAATATTGAATTATAATCATCCAAAACAATGCTTTGCAGGTTGGGGCATAAAGAATCGTCGTCCGTCATTGATAGCGCCTAAAACACAACGCGATACCTCCGTCACGACGTTTTAGTACAAATCTCTCAATATCTCGATTAATCCATGTGGATTTTATTCAAATAAATATATTGAACTGATACTTTATCTTCGTTAGTCACAAAAATAGGAGAAGATAAATTGAACAGAACTTGAATGCGATTATAAGTGTCGTACAATCGAATGAAACGATATTTGCATCTGCTATTGTCGAATTGAGAATCGAGAAGCATGCGAAATCTCGTATAGGAATATCATTTGCCGCTAATATGGTGAAAACTTCAAAAGAACGTTGAAATGACCGTTCACAAAAAAGAATGTGGACTATCAAAATATATTTTACAGCTTTATTCAACAAAAAACAGCGATAAGTTTAAACTACAGTGAGATCACATGTATTTCTATATATTTTGCGCGTTCCATGATTTTTATTTCAGAAATCATTTACCTTGAGGACTATATTGTCATACTCTGTCAAGAAGAGATATATATGAGATTTTATATTCTGAGATTATTTATACCAGAGCTGGCCGATGTGAGATTTGAAAATTTTTGGGTAGGAATTAAGTATAAAATTCTTCAGAATCGGAGTTTTCCCGAGTCCGGATAAATTCTGCTCGTGACTTGATTTATATCGAATTTTTAGTTTGTGTTTATTTATCCTCTTGCTGAGCTTCTAGCATCTAATACTGGCGAAAAACTATTTGACCTGACATTCTACTAATTCAATAAAATGTGTTAGAACCCGAATTTCGTTGACTTGAAATTTAGATTTCCATAATGATTTTGTTGTAATAAACATTTTCCACATACTTTGATACATTTTCTTGAAGATCACCTGATTGTGCCTTGATGAGTTTCCTGCCCTCACATAATTCTTTCAAAGTTCAAGCATTCTACTTTCATTTTTAGAGCATTACACAGAAATCAGCCGAAGATATGCTTTCGAGTAATGGAAGCAATAAATCAGTCGGTTGTTTATAACAAATGCGTTCGGATGAGTCAGATCGAGGGATATAAAGGCAACATGCAACAACAGAGTTGAGGTCAAGTTTTACTTCTGAACCCTCGGCTAGGATTTACTTCAAAGTTCGAATCCTTTATTTCGATTTCAGAAAATGTTTCGACTGCTTGCGCTGCTTTTCATCGGTTGCTCTCTATTCGTCAACATCTCTGGCAGACCAACAGAAACGGGAAATGTCGAATGCAAGTTGCATTTCGTTATTTTATTAGAAAATGAACAGAATTTCTTCTAATTTTCAAATATTGCATATTTAGTGAAAGGAATGAAAACGAAAATGGCTATCTATCGCCTTGTGGTCGAGAATTTGACTCCTGAACAAAGAGAAAGAGTCACTAAGGTAGATTTTTTATTCTTATGGAATATATATAAAAAGGCAAATTTTGGAAAGTTTGTCATAAAAGTTGCAATTGGAATGATATACGAATTGGGCAAAAAGGGAAATGTGCTCATCACAATTACTGTTCGATTTTCATTTATAGTAGATGAGAAATTTCTGTGAGTTCTCGCGCCCGCACTTCCCGAAATTACACCTAAACTCGATTATAAAGCTGCTAATTACCACTTTTACTAATTCCAAAATCTGATATGAGTCTCGATTAATTAAAACTGATAAGTATGAAGTGAAACAGAAATCGAACCGAATTTTCTGTGCAACATGTGGAGAATTCCTTATTTCAAAATAAGGTTTAAAAGGACTAATCTTTTTTTTTAAATGAATAGTAACATCTCACTCAATCTTTTACTTTTCTACGTTCCAACATTAAAATGGCTAAACTCTCATAGAGAAAATTGTTGAATAAAAGTGTTGAGCATCTAGATCATGGAAATAGTGCTCGATCGAAAGATGAAGGCCGAAGAGAAGTTCGAAGCGATTTCCACAATTCCTGGAGCTGGGGATTTTTCGCCTGAGGACAGGGTTTCGTCCAACCTCGAATTTCTTGATAACTCAGAGAATTCCAGGAGTCGATCAAGAAATTCCTGAAGCAAATGACTGAAATGCTGCTCTATTTCGACAATGAAATTCAGCCAAAACTGAGTCCGAGGGTGGGGAGGAAAATGTATCGTTTTTCATTAGATATTTAGGCACAAAAATTTTTCGCTGATATGGAAAATCTGTCTAAAAATTTCATTCCATTCGTCCTGAGTTCTGAGGAAGAGCAGGATAAATCGGTTAGATTTTCTTCATTTTTCGATATCTCTAATCCCTCCTTTTGATTAGATCGAGGTCTTTGCTTCTGGATTAGAACTCGAAGATTCGATGCAAATCTTCGACGCATATCTCAAGATTTACGTAAGCTGTCTATTGTCGATGAAAGTTTGTCAAAAATCCATTTGCAGAAGAAGGCGAAGGATATCGGTTTGGTCGATCAATACATCAAAATGTCCAAAGTCAAGTCGATCACTGAAACGACCCCTCTTCCTATGATCAATTAAATCGAGTACATTGCAGGCTTTTGAACAGTGAATATTATTTGATTGCATTAAATTTTAGTGTAAACAGTTTTCTTGAAAATATTTTTTATATTTACAACATAAAATCGAAATGATGTTTTAAAAGGATATAACAAAAACATTCTTTATTTCACCCTGAAAGTGCAATATACAACGACCCAAAACAATTATTGAGTATTGGATATCATGAAATGGCAAGCACATAAATGGCCACCGGGAACATTATCAAATATAAATACAATCCCTACGCGCTACTTGCCTCGACGACGTGATAAATTGGAATATTTTTAAAGGCCTTCTGTAGAATTTACTCCTTCCTTTTCTTTTTCCTATACTCCCTAGCCCTAAACCCTGGGGAATTTTACAGGAAGGCATTCTTAAATCATTTTCTAATAATAACATTTGAATCAATCAACTTCTAATTCTAATAACCAGGAAATCATCATCTAATGATCATAAGAAATCTACTTGCTAGCGATGATTTTGTAACAACAGAGTTTGCGTAAATTTGGAAAATTTTGTCAAAGTCGTTTTTGTCAATACAATGATAACGTGAAAGGAGTAAATTTTGAAAAAAAACAGATTGATAACAAATTGAAAATTTTAGAAAGGAGTCCGTTTGAGGTGAGAAAAATCACCGATTTTTCATGATTTTTAACCGGATGGTTTGGGATATTTAAGCAATAAGAGCAATATAAAATAGTAATAAAATAAGGAATGTAAATTAATAAACCGCTAAATTGACTAGTAGAATTGCTACCTTTTAAATTTAGATATGCTAGAGATATACAATGATAAACTTCAAGATTTACAACAGATCGAAATTTTCTGAAGAAATTCACGAATTTCGCGATGAAGAAATTGATAAATGTCGCGACAAATAGACTTAATGTGTTCAATATCGGCGTTTTGTGGAAGTGGACGATTAGTTATCTGATATTGCTGAACCCATCTATTAATGCAGTCAATCCCTTCTCTGAGCACATCGTCAGCCTAAATATCTTGAATTATTCACTGAAATATAAATTAGCCTAACTCATAGGCATATCCTCAATAAAGTAAGATATTTAGTATACTTACATCAAATGATAAAGATCTGCAACAATCAGTTATTTTGATCAGGTCCTTTCCAATTTTGCCATCCTTGTTCTTCAGTCGCTTGTTTTCATTTCGCAACCTGATTCTCTCAAACGCCTTCTTCCTCCTGTACCTCCGGGAATACAATTTGCTACGTTCGCGTTTATACTGAAAATGTTATACTTCATGTAAGAATGCATGTCTAGATTGTAATGAAGATGTGTCTTCCACGTATCATCATAAAATATAGTTTGCCATGACTATGTACTAATTTTATGCTAATTTTTCGATTTTTTTTCGGAGATGGATAAAGAATCCAATTTCTCACTCAAAAATGCATCATTTATCCAGTTTCTATGAGTTTTCTCGCATGGCTGATGCCCCTAATTTAGTTACAAAATTATATTGAATATGTAATAATTTTATTTAATAAGATGCATAAATTTACCAATTGCTCCTCAATTTGTTTCTTCTCCATCTTTAACTGTTTTAGGCTTTCTCCAATGTCTTCCTAAAATTATATAAAATCCCTTTTAGTAGAATTTTCAAATTATGGTATCCAAATTTTCGTAAGCCTATTTTTTATTTATGTTTTATCGTTGAAGTATTTATTAATCGAAAGGTAACTAACGAGATCATTTAGTAAATCCTCCTCACTCTCCAATTTGATCTGACTGTTGATGTCCTGTTCATCCGATAACAAATAGTTATGGATAAATAGCCTTGTATTGTTACTTAGAAAAGAATTTGTTCGGGCGATGATCCATTTAGTCCGCCCCTCCAATGTTGAGTCGAATGAATCGAATTGAGATGAGTTATTGTTGAAAGTGCTTATAATCCACACCATTTTGGAGGCTGCCTAAAATTATGTGCATTCTCATCTGTGAATGTCCTCTTAAATTTATATTCAACTTTATCCTATTTCTAACAAATAGAATTGAACAATGAGAACTTACAAAACATCTAAACTATCTATTTATCAGAATAAATAAGGGTAATTTACACACCTTCTCTTGCATCTCGTTATATAAATTAATGCCTTTCACTCTTGATGATTCCTTGATTTTGATCGACTTAAAATTTTCACTATTGAAATGATTACATTGAAAAATTCACAGAACCTCTTTCAATCGCTGTTTCATAGAATTCAGTCCAGTTTTTTCTTCTAGATTTCTTTCACGATGCGCCTTTGAGTTGGCCTTGCGAACATCTTTTTTCTGAACATATTTAATTTTGCTGATATTTGTTTAAAACCTAAGATTACATGCTCTGTATCTGGACTTTTCGTACGCTTTCTACGATCTTCCTTTGCCTTGAGCTTCCTCAATCCATCTATTTCTTCATCAGTTATCACTTTTATTAGCCGAGCTAAGATTATTAATAATATAAAATATCTCTACGAAATAAACTTACGTCCACCAGGTGGCAAAGATCGACCATATTTCGGTGAAGCTGGCTGCTGCTCAGTAGTTGAGTTCTGATTGGGGATTGAAGGTGTGAGGTCATTTGGTGGGCAAACTTGCATGGGCTTAAGAGCTTGCATTTGAACAAATGAAGACACCAATGACTGGATTGTTTGGCCGAAGGCGTTTGAGGTCTGGGCTTGCAGAAGACTGCCAGGTGCCAATGCACTATGTACTTGAGCATGTTCTTGTTGCGGAGCTAAACTTTTCATATTGGTAGAAGCGATAACGTTCTGCATACCCATCGTAGAATTAAGACTGCTTAGCACTTCAGGTCCTGGAAGATCCGGATATCGATGCTGCTCAGGTTCATCACAAAGTGGATTCATTCTGCATCCATCGGCATTCACCAGACGTTCGGAAGGATAAATGCCATGTGCATAGCAAGCCCAATCTTCTGGTAGTGGTAGTTGCATGCATGAATTGTTCAGTTCAATGGCATCTAAATGAAATTGTATTATGATTATTACTGATTAGATCACTATCTTTCAGTTCATAGAATAAATGAGATTTCAAACTTTGTTTTCAAAATTTTCAAAATATGCATTGAAACTAAATAATGTTTCAATATGAGCTTTACTATCTTTTATTAAGACTAGGTTGGAAGCATTTTAGTTTTACTGTGTTGTCAAATATGGTTATTCAATACTCGGTTGAGAAAAGCGGAGCCACTCGTTTAACATAAGTGATTTGATCTAACACTGTTTGACTAGGTTAAAATAAGAGACTCTGACCATTCTGAAGTGGTTGATAAGAGAAATTTGCATCGGTAACTCTGAGCATCGGATTGAGTATTGTTTCTATGCCGGGCTGTGCAGGATCCAATGCCTAATTGTAATTATGTAGATAAAACTATCCATCCAGGAAATTTCTGTTTACATTATCAGTTGGATTTGGTTGTATGGGATCGCCATAAATATCCTTGTATAGATTATCGTTGTTCCTTGTTCTAGGGGCATGAAGATCGATGTCGACAACATGGTCAATATCATGGCCCTCCATAGGTGGATTTACGGGCAAACCTTCATCCTAAATGCATTTATGAAAAGTGAAGTAATTTATCAAAGTTAGAATATACTTACTCCACGAGTCCATGTATGATTGGGTTCAAGCCAATCCATTTTTTGAGGGTTGCTCATGGTTTTAGTAAGTGAAACAATAGATATTTTCTTTCAGATGGATCTGCAGCTGCTGCAATAAGTCATAATTATTAGCAAATCAAACAAAATATGAAGAAATGCATTCAATCGTCGTTATTTATTAGTGACTCAAACTACATCAGCGATAGATATTATGAACTATCATGTAACAAAAATAAAGCAAAATTATTCGCGTACACGCGTGTGTTCATCTGATTTTCGATTCCAAAAGTGCCCTTTATTTTGGATTCAAAAATGTTGCGATTTTTTTTCGGATAGAAACGATTTATAATTGTTTCTCCTTCTAAAAGTCTTAATTAGGCAAGGATGCATAAATCTGAACAAAAAATAATAGTTAATTTAGTTTTTATGAGCTGTTTTGCGCTCTCAAGATTTAGATAATCGAGGAATTTCGAAATTGATAAATGTGATACCAATAAATATAGAGAAACTGGCGCAGATGGCTGTATGGGTGTCGAAGTGGGAGAATGGGTGGCACAAGGGAAGAGAGGAGCAGGGACGGAGAAGCGAAAGGGGAGGAGTGATCACATGATCGAAAAGAGGAATTTCCTGATGAACCCTTACGAACGATATTTTTTGGTTTATAAAACTGCAAAATTCAGTGATTCAAGATTATAAATTTTGTTTTTTCAGTACAATCTCATCTGTAAGTGCACAAATTATAAAGCGATAATCACGAAACAGGGGACATTCAAATTTAAAATAAGAATTAATTTAGGAAACTGACCACAACATCTCATCATCAATCAAATTTGAAACCCAGGATCGCTTACAATATTACTCTTCCATATGATAATAATTCAAAATGCGTTACTTTCAAATAAACTTACGGAATTTCCCTATTCAAATTGTCATGATATTCTATATTTCTACGAAATAGAACAATTTGAAAGTGTATTTTCTAAATTTTACAACGGGATAAAATAAGATTATTTTTGAAAGGAAAATATTGAAGAAATTTATGAGTTGGGCGCAGAAGAAAATAAGAGAAATAAAGGGCAAAGGAAAATTGAAATCAGTTTTCTTCATAGCAAGAGACCAACGGAGAGAACTTTATTACGAAATTGCACTGATGAACCTTTTCTGCAAAAAAAGATTGATAACCAGCAACGCGTTTACAAAGTTAAGATCAAGGGAGTCTGAAATAATGGAAAAGACTTTAGTATTGAATAGTTGATGAATCTGACAAAATATGCCGCTTAGTCGTCAGAAATGATTTCGTTGAAATGTGACTTCCATGTCGACTTTGGGGACGGTCATTGCGCAGTGCGCACCAAAAATTTTGGTCGCAATGTCGTATACCTTAGCAGTCATATGACTATCAGACATTACCTTATCAGTAGCGAAGTCATTGCAAAATCCAGCGTTTTCCGTTTGAAATTTGAATTGTTATCATTTTAATCAATTTTGACGAACAATATTTTTTATGGCTTACTGCGAATGCAGCGATTAATCTCAGATAGTGTTCGAAAGTTAGCAATATAATTGAAACCATGAACAAACACCGAACAAGGATTTACTTTTAAATAATGCTACGAAACTATTTTATTTTTGAATAAGATTTGATTGAATAAAATGAAAATCATAACCCATCGAATGCATTAACTTATACCAACGTTAAAGATATGCAAAATAACGAATGATTTGATATGGACAGGATTAATCAATCACAAATTTCCTATGATGAACACATTCGGGAAGCATTTCTTGTGAATAAAGGATTTCAAAAGTAACATTTTTCCGAATATGTAAACCCATTTTTCAACCTCGGATATATGTGGAAGCTGTTGAAAATATTTCCGAATAAAACTGGAGTCATAGTGAACTAATACTATGACCCGAGAGTTCGATTACTTATTCACGTAGACATCACCCTATTATTTACTGTTAAATTTAGACAAATTTACTCTTTTAGAATTTATTATTGAAATGTATGAAAACCTTGATTTTGGTCCATATGCATGTATTATACAAATCTAAAGATGATTCATCAAAGAAAAGACTTCTATGTTGTTACTATCAAAAATCGATCAATTGACTGTGAAATAGATTTAAAAGCACTTAAAAGCTGTGTGCAGAACAAGAGCAGATGATAACCAAACTGAAAACAGAAATAGATTTGATTTTCAAAATCGTCTTGTTTCTGACACAAATATCCAATTGCTTGTACTCAGGCTGACCGCGTTTCAAAGATTAAGGGAATGGTTTTGACTAAAAGTTGGACTGAACTCCCAGAAACGACTCCTCCAAGTATGACCAGTTTCGCCTATTCTCATTTGACTAGTTGATCTATAAAATCTCGAACTTTACTCCACGTGTATTAAAATTAAAACCTACTCCAACTCAGAGAATCAGAAAATGCTGAATTATGACTTTAACTCTTAATTCAAAAATTAAAGTCCCTTCCGGCTCACCATTGTCTTGTGCTCAGTTTAAATGTTGAACACTTTCAAATTTGTGAATCATTCCGTTTGAATTCGCTGATATTTGGCAATGCTTTGATAAATCGATATAACTCGATTGAATTGCAAATTCCAATTTTTATTCGATAAAATAATCATAAACAAATAATTGTCCTTGAATTCTCACTTGTGGCCCTAAAGAGGGCCGTTGGGTTAGATTTGTTGAGGGCTCGTCGATGGACTTCTCTGTCGACTTATCCGCCGAATCCGTAGAGAGTGCGTCCCTGTCTCTTGAGGGCGTAGACGACGTCCATAGCCGTGACGGTCTTTCTCTTGGCGTGCTCGCAGTAGGTGACGGCATCGCGGATGACGTTCTCGAGGAAGACCTTCAGGACTCCACGAGTCTCCTCATAGATGAGGCCGGAGATACGCTTGACACCACCACGGCGAGCGAGACGGCGGATGGCGGGCTGAAATCAGAAAGATAGAATGAATTCAATAAAGATGAATCGATTTACCTTGGTGATGCCCTGGATGTTGTCACGGAGAACTTTGCGATGGCGCTTGGCTCCTCCTTTGCCGAGACCCTTGCCTCCCTTTCCACGGCCAGACATATTGATTTGTTGAACAGAAAATGCGACACTCGAAGACGAGATGAATGGTCAGCGCAGAGCTGCCCTTTTATACCCCTCGAACCTGGACGCGAATTGGGAAATAGGGGTGGAGTCGAAGGGTCCAATCAGTGGTTGAGAGAATGGAATTGGCGCGCTGGAGAAGAGCCAGGGGTCAGCGAGAGAGGAAAATGCCCAAGAGAGCGAAAGAAAATTATAAAATCTTGAATCAATCAGACCAATCTGAATAACAAAAATATTATGAAAAAGCATAGCAAATCACGAAATCCTCTTATTCGATTTGGAAGGAATATCATTCGTGATTCTCAAAAATTTCAGAATTAACATGTTATCGTCTTTGCATACCATCTGAAAAGTGCATCTCAAACAATTTTCATCGGAAATCAACTAAATCTGTACATCAAAACTCAAATTCCAAGTAAAATCTGGCGTACAAATCATCTTTCAAGGATCAATAATCTTCAGATTAGCTTATTTCCTTTTCATTTGAAGTTGTAGAACATCCACTGTCAATGAGATCTAATAACTACTCAAAAATTATTAATCAACTTTTATTCCGAAAAATTTAAATCTGTGACTTCAACTAATTTCAGATTAGGACTGTCCGAAATTTTTACTCAGATGTCAAAAATTGAATCCTAATGATTTCCAAGGGGCTTTGGTTTCGGAATTCGGATTTAGATTCTGAGCTCTGGAAAATTTAAACTTTGGTGAGATTCTGATTCAGGATTCTTCAAAACCAAACTCCAAATATTTGTTTCTGATTTCAGTTATTATCTACACTGAATTTATTTCTTTCAAACATCCTCAAGTTATGATACTTTCTATCATGACTTAGTTGAAAGTAGCATTTGTCGACATTTGTATGGTTTTGTTCGGCTCTAATCTTCTTTACCCATTTGACAACATGCAGAACAGTTTGCAAAGTATACATCATTTATTCGCATTTCAAATAGTTCGATGTTTGTGGCCCTAAAGAGGGCCGTTGGGTTAGATTTAGGGTCTGAGAACTTCGCTCGGAAGCGATTTATGCTCTCTCGCCACGGATGCGGCGTGCCAGCTGGATGTCCTTCGGCATGATGGTGACTCTCTTTGCGTGGATGGCGCACAGATTGGTGTCCTCGAACAGACCCACCAAGTAGGCCTCAGAAGCCTCCTGCAGAGCGAGGACGGCAGAGGACTGGAAGCGGAGATCGGTCTTGAAGTCCTGGGCGATTTCACGGACCAGGCGCTGAAACAAGTTCGTAATAATTGATGAGGAAATTTGTATTCAAACCTGGAAAGGCAGCTTGCGGATGAGGAGCTCGGTCGATTTCTGGTAGCGACGGATCTCACGCAGAGCGACGGTTCCGGGGCGGTAGCGGTGAGGCTTCTTGACTCCTCCCGAGGCCGGGGCGGATTTGCGGGCAGCCTTGGTGGCGAGCTGCTTGCGGGGGGCCTTGCCTCCAGTGGATTTACGGGCAGTTTGCTTGGTGCGAGCCATTACGAATGCAGAAGAGAGCGATGAGAAAGGTTCTCAAAGATGGGGACTCCTTGCTGTTAAAGACCTTTTATAAGAGACAGTAAGTGGGCGGAGTCAGGGCGAGGCAGACTGGGAGTGAGAGGGGGTAGCGTTTGGCGCGTTGGACCAAAGCCAATATGCGGGTATGGAGAGTCCAGAAAAGGCGCGAACATGCACACAAAAATTCACAACTATGCTCAAAGGCTCGAGCAAGTGACCTGACATTCGAGAAAAACAACCACTGCTACATGCTTCTGGCCTGGATTTGCTTTGAATATTGCTGTGTGAGAAGTGGGAAGTTGATTGTGACCACTAGTTATGGGATTTAGCCATTAGCTCAATGGAAGAAGAAGTTGAATTTTCTATGATTACGGTATCAGGAAAAAGAATAAACAATTTGGAATATTGGATTCGTTCACTAAACTTTGAAGGAGTTTTCAGAAACAAAAACACAACAAGCCTTATCATACAATTAATCTTCAGAAAAGACGTAAATCTGACATTTTCTGAGTGTAACTTACAGTTCGGTGATTAGAATTTGAACATTTTTAATTGAATATTAACTCAAATTAGCGAAGTTTTCTCACACCTTTTCATTCGAATAGGTTCAGCTTTCGCAATAGTTCTTGAAGTATCTTGACTTTGAACGCTCTTGATAGTTTCCAAAGATTCTGACAATCAGCTCAAAACTTCTACTGGATATGCCAAAAACTTGGAAACATTTATATTTTTGAAAAGTCGCCGATGTTCTCTTTCACATATATTTTCGAAAGTTTTTCAGAAAATTGTCATTTTGGTTTAGGACATCGTAGGCATCCCAAGATTTCAGCATTCTTTAATTATGATTCGCCTTTCATTTTTCAATGGAAAATATAATATGCGAATGTTTTCAAGCTTTTGGCGCACCCAGTAGTTAAACAACATCTTCATTGTCTGGAAAAACCTTTAGTTTAGGCTTCTGAATATTAAGATTTCTACGATCAAACACTTTCGTTTTTAGAACTCAGTTCGATTATAAGTCTAGAAACGATCTAAAGATCACGATAAACGATTAGTTCTTTATCCATACAAATTCAACGAGACTATTCTCATCATCTTAGTCTCACACGAAACTCCTATTTTCAACTTTTTCAATCCAGTTCGTGCAGATTTAAAGTAGTCACTCAGAGAACAGGTTTATTTTTCTAAGAAATAATTTATTCAAACAAAGTTCAACGACAAAAATTCAGCAAAGTTTTAACGAGAGTTGATTGATTGTGGCCCTAAAGAGGGCCGTTGGGTTAGATTAGTGAGCGAGAGCTGGAATTTACTCCTTGTCTCCACCGGTCTTCTTGGGCAGGAGAACGGCCTGGATGTTGGGCAGGACACCTCCCTGGGCGATGGTGACTCCGCTCAGGAGCTTGTTCAACTCCTCGTCGTTGCGGACGGCCAACTGCAAGTGGCGGGGGTTGATTCTGGTCTTCTTGTTGTCGCGGGCAGCGTTGCCGGCCAACTCGAGCACTTCAGCGGCGAGGTATTCGAGAACAGCGGCCAGGTAGACCTGAAATCAGACAAATCACAATCAGATCAAGAAATTGAAAAGGTTCGAGAAACTAACCGGTGCTCCGGCTCCGACGCGCTGAGCGTAGTTGCCCTTGCGGAGCATGCGGTGCAGACGACCGACTGGGAACTGGAGTCCAGCTCTCGAGGAGCGAGACTTGGCCTTGCCACCGGACTTGGCCTTTCCACCCTTTCCACGTCCAGACATTGTTAGCAGAGGAGAATGCGAATAGAGACACGAGGAGAACACTCGATAGCCTCTCCTCCTTTGCAGAGCCCTTTTATACCCATTCGAGTGAGGGGTGGAGTCAGCCCAGACAGTGCATGGTCGGGGGAGGCAAGAGACACGCCCACTTTTGAGCGCGTATAAAAGGAGGCCCAATCGAGTCCTCCTCACAACTTGCTCGTTTCAGCCAAGTCGTACTCGCATTCCTAACTGACTATGCCGCCCAAGCCGTCCGCCAAGGGAGCCAAGAAGGCCGCCAAGACCCAGAAAGCCGCCCGCACCGGCGACAAGAAGCGCAGACACAAGAGAAAGGAGTCCTACTCCGTCTACATCTACCGTGTCCTCAAGCAGGTTCGTTTCTTTCAACTTTCCTTGAATTCCAGAAACTAAACTCGATTCTTCAGGTGCACCCCGACACCGGTGTCTCCTCGAAGGCCATGTCCATCATGAACTCGTTCGTGAACGACGTCTTCGAGCGCATCGCCGCCGAGGCCTCTCGTCTGGCTCACTACAACAAGCGCTCCACGATCTCGTCCCGCGAAATCCAGGTAAATTCAACAAATCCTATGATCAGATCAATCAACATTCGATTTCAGACCGCCGTCCGCCTCATCCTCCCCGGTGAGTTGGCCAAGCACGCCGTCTCGGAAGGCACCAAGGCCGTCACCAAGTACACTTCCAGCAAATAAATTGCTTCGGCAATTTTGAGCAAGCCCAAATCTAACCCAACGGCCCTCTTTAGGGCCACAACAAACTTCTTTGTTTTTGATTTGAATAAATTTTGTTATTTTTGTTGTGAATAAAGTTGTTCTTATTTGAAAACTTGTGTCTCTTCAACAAAGTTGAAATGGTTGTGTGCATGCTTGATTGGAAAGTTTATCTGGCTCATTGTTATTTTTATCACCCTCGATTCAACTCGTTCTTCCTTTCTCTGACCACCTGTACTCTCTCAGCGTCTCCTTCTTTCATTGGCCCTTGGACACTTTCCAGCGCGCCAAATTTAGGCGGGAGAGCTAATGAAGCCAAATGTCGCATGGTAAAATGAAGAATCGGGAATTTACTAGGAAAAGCCAGGGACAATTGCACATTTGAAAAGATTTAGAGCGTGAAATAGTTCCAGAAATTTCTAGCATCGAAGTAAGAAGATTATCAATGAGTTCATCCTAGAAGAAAGAACGTACAAGGTTGAAAGTGTTGCCTGAAAAACGACTTTCTTTCGTTATTTTACAAAAAAAATCGTTGAAAAATAAAACAATTTTTGAAAGTGGAAAACACTGCTTGAGTTTTCTTTCCAAAATCAAGTCATTTCGGATTCAGACTTGAAATAGCCCTAATCTCGGGCTGAATTAAAATTCAGCAAGTTCTGTATCGAATTTGTGCGCACAAAATTACTGAACTTTTCACTGGTTCGTTCGGTAATTTTATAAGTTCATGGCGCATCAATCGAAAAATACTCGACCTGCACAACCACAATAAAATAAACGAACACTTGCTTCGATCGAAAACGAACGCGTTACTTCACGGGCTGTCCCAAAATCGCTTGTCATTTCATCTCGGTTTTCGGTAGTCGAGTGAATTTCTGCCGAAATGACGAGTAGCGGCTACGTGGAGGGGCGCAATCACGGAGAGTACATCGTCAATCCGAACGAGGACGGGGAGCAGGCTGATGGGTGAGTTGGAAAGTGACGACACGAAGAAGTGCATGAATTTCAATTGTTATTCTTTTCAAATTTTGAAAATGAATTCGGCTTTGAATGTTTGACGAAAAATCGCAACTTCCTGCACTTCTGAATAATTATCTGACGGCGTTCTAAAGGTAAGGGATAGAATAGTAGGTAGGGGATGTTCGGTTTCACATGTTGAGGACATTTTGAAGATTTCTTCTAGACCAATATCCCCCTATCGGGCCCTATTCCCTATCCTTATTCGAGTTTTGGAGGTATGCGGCTTTTACAAGAAGCCCGACATTTACGGGTTGCCGTTCTAGACTTCGAACTACGATTTAGAAATATCGGTTACTTGTTTCGGACTTCATAAAACCCCCACTGATGTTTCCCATTTGCAGCGGTTTCATGACGGGCGCCAAGCAGAAGATGGACGGACTGCGCAACTGGATGGCCGCTCGCTGTTGTGGCTGCTTTAAGAATGTAAGCACTGGCATGTAATTTGTAAATAACTGAGACCTGGAGTAACAGTAATGCTGAAGTGATTTTTTTCAAATGATAGTTTCTTTTATTTTTTCAGAAGATTGCGTTGTTTGACAAAAATAACTCCGTCATTGACAAGTTGCCTTATCGATAATGTTGGATCATCTTACAATTTCTGCAATTCCAGATCCCCTCAATTGTGGTTCTGATCGGCCTGTGCCTGCTGCTGGCTCTCCTTCTCGCCCTCATTCCCCTTCTCTTTCTGCTCCTCGGATCGGGTGCGGAGTCTCAGAAACTCGTCGACCTGAATGTAAGAAATGCAAGTATGCTCTTGTGTTGAAAATGCATAGGGTACTTGTACAACCATGCCACAAGCGAGCAGTGCTGCGCGATACTGAAAATTTTTAAAATTCAAAGTCGAATTTTAACTTCAAACCTCAGAAAAACGAAGTTTGGAATATTTCGAAATCTAAGTAGAAATTTTTAAGCATTTCATCATACTTCAATGATTCTTGTTGCAGATCATGCGAAGCAATCACAACTGGACTGATTTGACTAGGAAAAAGTCGATCGAAAGCCAAGTCAAAGAAGAAGAAGTGAAGATGAATGACGAGAACAAGAACAAGAACACTGGAAAGACGATGGCGAGGAAGGCATCAAAGATGGAGTGGGCGAGCAGCATTCTGGCAATCGGGTCCTATCCCACGGCCAAGGATGTCGATCACTGCCAGGGATTCGGATTCCACTGCGTCAATGAACCGGTTAGCAAGTTCTGAATAATCTGCATTCATTTGTCACTATTTGAATTTATCGCAACGGAAAGTCAATATGGTTAGGAGGTCTTTTTTCTTACCCTTGTACGATGTAGCAAATCTTTAATCCATGCTGCGCTACGATAAATCAAAATGCCATTCATTTTGGTTGATTCATTGTTAGATTTTCTGAGTTGAGTATTTTGAAACCTTTGTTCAGTAGATCCTTGCCGAATTTACCTGAAAATTACCATTGCACTTCTCTGCAACAATGCAATTGCAGTAGAAATTAAGAGAAAATCGTGTAGTGCAGTTCATGTGATCGTTTTTGAGTGCATAAAAATATCATGATGCTCAACACACAATCAAACAATTTTCAAATTCAAAGGAAATTCTAAACCTGATTGCAGTCGAAAGTGGTCAGTTCGTCGCTCCGCTGCGACGGAATTTCTGACTGCGGCGACGGCTCAGACGAGGAGAACTGCCTTGAGTGCCAGACTCCCTTCTCATGCCGTTTGCTTTCGGACAACTCGACCAGCAGTCTGGTCTGCCTGAATGGCGCACAGCTCTGCGATGGAATCTTCCACTGCCAGGACAAGTTTGATGAAACCTTCTACTGCAGTATGTCTTTCCCCCTTTCGAATGATCGGACAATTCATTCCATGCAATAATTTAATACCTTACATAATTTATTGACTCACAATTTGTAAAAATAACCAGACTTTGAGGTATGGAGAATTGAGGAGAAAACTAATAAATTACAAAGATTGGCAATAACTTTTCTTTGAAAAAGCACAAACGATGTTTCTCAATTTCACAGGATCGGAATGCCGAGAAGGCGAGCACAAATGTGGAGGACAGGATCTGTGTCTGCCGCAGGAGGCCTTGTGCAATGGAATCGATGACTGCAGGGACGGGTCTGATGAAGAGGAATGCGACGAGTGCAAAGGGGGAGCTGAGGTTGGAATTGAACAAAACTATCGGAGGAAGAAAAAGAAGAAGATAATTTCAGATGTGCAGAAATGGAAAGTGCATTGCGGCTAGCAAAATGGGCGACGGGAAGGAAGACTGCAGCGATGGAAGTGATGAAAAGGTTGGCTTATCGATTTTTATCGTCTTCATATTGCCATTTCCTAGTTTAAATCTCAAAACTCCTTTCATTGACTACAAATGGCGCCAACGCTCTGAATAACGCACAAACACCTGGTAATGAGATGGCAGCAATTACAAGACATCTTTATAAAATTCTAATATTGGACATACGAAGTCAAGATTTATTTCCAGGAATGCGACTGCTTGTCGTGCTCGGGCTCAGAAGTGGCGTTGTGTGGCGACGGAACCTGCATCAGCAGAGACAAGATCTGCAATGGGCATGCAGACTGCAGCGATGCGATGGATGAAAAGAACTGTCCTGGCACTTGTGAGAGGGAGAACAAGGAGGAAGTGAGTTAGATTTTTAAGGATTTTATCTTTAAATTCGAATGATATTTCGGGAAATTGACGAAATTTACCTTTGTCTTCTTTCAAAAGTATTGGAATTAAAAAGACATTTAAAAGCGAAGAGCATGTGGAAAGGAGAACAGATTTCTTTTCATTTCTGATTTCCTATTATGAAGGCGCCCTCATTTTTGTCGAAATTTAATTCAGCAACAATTTACAAGTTCGCATTTCATGATTATGTTTATTGCAGATTCCCCTGATTCGCTGCAGCGACGACAATCTCTATCCCCTGGAAGAGGCCTGTCGCGGGGAACTCGAACAGTGCCAATCCGATTGCAAAATCTGCGATCAAAAGGCTGCATTCGCCTGCACTTCTCAGCACAAATGCATTCCGCAGAGTAAGGTGAGAAGGATTCAATATACAAGTTTTCTTTTGAAGAATAAGATAACGCGGAAAGGCGTCAATTTTACTAACTCCTTTCTTTGAAAGAAGAAGGAAAGAATTGGTGTGAGCTATAACCGAAAGGTGTGGATCAAAACAAAAAAATAATCGAACTGACTCGGTGAATGTACAGGTTTGCAATGGACTGAATGACTGCAAGGACGGTGAAGACGAGGAGGACTGCGAGGCTGCCATCGTCGTAAGAAAATTTCTCCCTCGAACAGACGTGCAGCTTTTCGAATTTCGGTTGATCGAATGAAACTAGAAGTGCGCATATTTGTGAGAGAAAATAGCGTATCTTTTCGTCTCACAAAATATTCATTTCGTTTCATGCGGTTAATCGCGATTCGGAAAGGCGTAAGTTTTCCTAGAATGACATGGTTTCGAATGTTCAGCTGGGCAACTCGTTCAAATGCGCCAAGGGCGACAAAATCATTTCTGCCGAGCAGCGCTGCGATGGAATCTGGCACTGCGAGGACCACTTCGACGAGATGAATTGCCATGGGGTGAGTTGTTGGGCGAGGAATTATTTTCCTTTCTAATCGACTAAGAAAACGTATTTTTGTCTGTCAAAGTCCTGTGAGAATATATTATTAGGAAAGACTCAAAATTACAGAAAATATGCAGATTGTTCTTCATTCTGTCAATAACAAAAGAATGATGTGCCAAAGTTTTCTCTCGTATTCAAATTTCTTTATTTTTTCGAAGAATAATGATGACTCATGAAATTCTAACGACGAACTATCTTGATTTCTCAGATAACACTAAAAATTCAACTTGTATGAATACTGGCCTTGCAGTGCCTGAACTTGGCAATCCATTGCGGCTACAACTGCGTGCCTTCCTGGGCGCGCTGCGATGGAGTGGCGCACTGCTTGGACGGCAGCGATGAGAGGGACTGCAGCTGTGACGAGTGCATAGGACAGCACTCCACCACGTACATGTGCGAGAATTCGGCACGCTGTCTGCCTCGTGAGCAGGTACATTTCAATTTTTCCTGAGAACGAATACGAAACACTTGTTCAAATGAGTTTCTAACCTAAAAAGTCTTGTTAGAGATAAATTAGTACTTTGACGGTAACATGAGGAATAATTCCGTGATGATATTGAAAACTCGTGTTTGTTTTATTTCTTGGTTAAAAATGACGATATTTCTATCGAGATATCACTTCTTTTCATGAAGATAAAAGCAGAACGTTTCTTTCAATGTATCATCATATTTCAAAATGTATTGCTATAGATGGCTGATCTAAAAATGATAATAATATCACACGATTCTCTGAATCTCGTTTGTTCAGGTGTGCGCGCCCTACTCGACCTGCCCGAATGCCACGGACAGCGACGTTTCGTTCTGTGCTCGATTCGCCTTGACTCCGCAACAGCAGCAGGCTTTTCTCCACAACTAGGCACAAATCAGCTCAACCACAACCAGGTCAACTGCTAAATCTATTAATTCTTCTACATGCTTGTTTTCTTTAATTTCATCATGTAAAATCCCTATGCATTTACAGATTTTCGAGGTACGAATGTGCAAATATACGGGTTACTTTATCCAGAGTAGTTCTATGAAAGCTTGCTCCCTATTTCTGAAGTTTCATATTTTTAGGGTTAATTGATTCCAATGATATTTTGCATTTTGAACTATTTTCACCATTTTTACCTAATGGATAAAAATAAATGAAATTTTACGAATTATATCGTGTGAATGTTCTTTTTCTAAAAAAAAGATAATGAGACTATTTCCTAACAAGACAACCTTTTAAAATGTCGGCTTCAATTTTGTTGATTTTTATACTACAGGCGTATTTTGAAGTGTAGTAGATGGAGAATCAGAAGTACGAAATCGTTGACTTGAGCAGATTCGAATAAAAAGCTTGAAAACCGTTTTATGAAGCAGAGAAAAATTAAGAAACTTGGAAAAAATTAGAATGCATTTATCTTTGAGCAAGCAGGTTTTCACGTTTTTTATACGCGAATCTGAATGTTAGCGATTTTTTATTTCAGACTCTTCATCAATATACTGAATACGCCCATGGTGAAAAATTAAGAAATACCGCTTGTAGAAAAGAAAAACGAAACATGCATGGAATAATCGATCCTGAAATTTGAATATTAACTTCAATCACAAAATTTTAGGATGTTGAGTCGGCGAGTGAATTCATAATCTTTTGGAAATCATTACTACAAATCTACTCGTCCGAAGATGTCGGCGAAGGCGAAAAGTGACGCAGGCATAGTGAGTGCAACGAGGAGATAAATGAAAACGACAAAACCATGCTGGAACTTTGCTGATCTGACAAAATTGTTCGACAACTCTGCAACAAAATGGATCGAAATGACACTGAAACATATCTAAAAATAAGGAATGAATCTCAAAAATTGCAGAAAATGATTCGGAAGACGAGTGCAGAAGACCCGGCTAAGCAGCAACAACACCTGGAGCAGGCAAAAGAGAAGGACAAGGAAAATGAGAAGCAAGTCATTCCACAGAAAGGGGTGAGCAATGAGAAATGAAGAGTTTTTGGATTCTTCACAACATGACGAAGTAGTGTCACGATGAGAGAACATACCCCTACCTATCTCTGCACAATTGTGTCATATTCTGTCGCAGCAAAATTTCCTAATCATCGAAATGAGCAGGGAAATAGCGACAGTCCATAGACAGCGATGGGAAGATGATTTATGCAGAAAATCAGTTGATTATGAACATATTTCAGGCGACGATCACTTGCATCACTAAAGAAGAAAAAGACGAGAAGGAGGACAGTCGAAAGAAGCCGAAAAAGAATGAAGAGGTCGCGAAAAAGAAGACACTCACTGACAGGAAGATCAAGGCGATAGGCTGATGTTCACTTCTTATAGGAGTGTGAAAAATTCTGAAGAGTCCATGAAACCTCAAGATGAATAACACAACAGTCCAATAGTCAATGTTCTATTTCAGGTGTTCGAAGTGAAAGGCGTCATCACAAACGAGCGGAAGAAGTCGGATGAAAAGGAGAAGCAGAAGAGTCCGGAAGACAGGAGAAGGAGGGAACGGAAAAAGAGCAAAATGCGCCGAGAGAAGCTGAGGGATGGAATGGCCGTCAGGAGTGAGGCTTTCTCGTAGGGACATCATAAATGAAGCCGAGTATAATGAGTGGACATTTTCAGATGGAAGGTCATCTCTCGACTCGGCTCTGGAGGATTCGGTGAGTCAGCAAAAGTCGTCAGATAACAAATTGAGTATTGAATCCTCCTACCCGCCATTCTGAAATGCACCATGCGTCATGCCGACTTGTAATAATGTCAACGACTTCTAGGTCATCATGACAACTATAGAAAATTAATGAAGTTCCGACCTTACAATTTTCAGGAGACGTCTACCGCGTACGCAAGGAGAGGAGCAAAGAAGGCAAAGAAGAAGCTATGGTATGAATAGATTAATTATGAATCCAGAGACAAATCATCAAACTTCTTCAGGATTACGCGATGAAGACAGAGATGATGATGGGCGAAAAGCGACTGCTGAGACTGAAGATCGAAGTGATGGTGCTGGAGGCGATCAGGGAGCAGCTCAAGGAGGACAGAAGGACACACTTCGTCGAGCTCATCGACAAGGGCAAGACTGGCACCTACAAGGCATGAAATGGAAAAGATCATCAGAAATGCACGAGCTCAACTCTCATACTTGAATTCGAAATCAATCTGTCATGAAAATCACGAAAAAATGACACATTTTCTCCAGTTCCTTGTGATGAGTCTGGTCGGCAAGTCGCTGGAAGATCTGCGACGTCAAGTGCTCTGCAAGAACTTCTCCAAGTCGACCGCCATGAAGATCAGTCTGCAGGCACTCGAGGCCATCTCCGATCTGCACTCCGTCGGATTTCTGCACAGAGATGTAAAATAATTCCGATGAAGATATAGAAGGTCCAATTGTCATTTCAGATCAAGCCAGCGAACTTCGCTTCAAGCCTGTCAGACGAGCTGCAACTCATCTACGTCCTCGACTTCGGCATTGCACGCAAGTACCGCAATGCGGATGGAACGGTCAAAGTATGCAATGACAAAATTGATCAGATATAAGAAGGAGCGATTCCCTAGAGATGATAAATTGAGCGCTTTTCAGGTGCCTCGTGCGAAGGCGAGTTTCCTCGGGACAGTGCGCTTCGCATCGCGCGCCTGTCACTACGGCCAGGAACAGGGCAGAAAGGACGACTTGGAGTCCTGGATCTACCTGCTGTTTGACTCGTTCGACATCCAGCACGGATTGCAGTGGAAGAAGGTCAGAGATCGGCAGGAGGTCCGCGCGCTCAAGGAGATTTTCTTCAAGAGTAAAAGTATGTTCAGATTGAGTCCAAAAGAAACGACAACTCGACTTATTTCAGCTGGAAGGCACTTCTCTGTCGTGCCCAAAGACCTGTACTCGATCGTCCTCTACGTTGGTCAGCTGAAATACGAAACTGAACCTGATTACACGTAGAATTTCTGACTGACTGAAGAAGCTCTGAAAAAGACATTTCAGATATATCCGAAACTACCTGCTGACGACTGCGAAGCAGACGAAGATCGACGTGGAGAGGAAGTTCGACTGGACTGGAAAGGTTTCACAGGCAGCCAAGAGGGAGAAGAAGGAGCAGAAGCAGGTATAAACAAAGAGAAAATGAAAGGAAATGTGGCTGATTGCAGGAGAGCAGCTCGTCCGAAGACAATCAGCACACAGGATCCGATGATGAGAGCGACAGTGAAATGGTTAGTTCGACAGAGAAGATTAAAAAATCGCGGCACTTCAAATCAAACTTATTTTTGTGAGAGTAAAAACTGATCTTCCCTCCTGTTCATGATATTATTCCTTTATCATCCGATCTACATCTCAATATGAACATTCCAGAGGAAGGACAATGATAGGCACAAGAAATCGCCCACAAATCGCTCGACCAATAAGAAGTCTAGACACGGGTCCAGCAGAAAGTTAGTTGGACTTAGTTGAAAGGAAGACATCCCCGAAGCACTGATGATAATTCAGGCCTCTGCTATTTGGATTGGGAACCAAGAAGTCGAGCAGAAGAAAGGGCAAAGGAGCCACTGTGCAGGCAGGTGGGGTGTCCACTTCGAAGGAGGCCGGCAGCAACGAATTCGAAATGAAGAATCCATAGATCGAGAAGAAAGACAAACAGATACTCACACAAATTGAACCTATCTCGACTGAACTGCAATAAAATTCATCAATCCGAGTGAATTATGTTTGCTGAAAGTCAGCCAAAGACAAAAATGATAATTTGAAAAATGGAAGTGAAATAGTGTTATTTGTTGAACAAGAAAGTCGAATATTCGGGAATTTGTTCATTGTCTTAATGACTCGTTTTGAAGAGAGTATGAAGGATAGTGAGAATAGATAAATGCTTCCCGTATTGTACACTTAAAATTTAACACGAAATTAGTGGATATCCGAACTGTTAAAGGATTTTCATTGCTTAAAATCGTGCTGGATTTCCGAGGATGATAGAAAATATGTAAATTATGGAATAAAAATGATGAGATATCCCCTTTTAACTCAGAAAGTATTCACACGAAATAATTTATCTATCGATGAAACCTATAGTTGAATCCCTTTATTAGATAATGGGAAAAGTTTCCACGAAAAATATCGGTTTTGTCAAGTAGAATATTCGAAAAAAGAAGGAAGGAAAATGCCTAATGAATAAATATCCAAGTTGTATGTTATATTACATGAGAGTTGACGAGTATTTGGGTAAAAATCGACACTAGTGAGAAGAGGTCGATGAATGAACATTTAGTTATACAAGAATTAAATTATCCGACCCGTTATAAAGTGGAGAAATGAATACGACAAATACCAAATGAGTCAATGGATGGGAATCGAGTAAATGAAAATCCGAGTAGAAAGTGGAATAGGAACGTAGCTTGCAAGTTGTTTATGTCCTGTTTCAGTTTAACTCTTTCGTTCTGTAGTTCAGTTGTCCTCGTCACTCGTCACAATCGAATCTGCCGTCTCGTTCAGACGCTCACCTGAAATATCAAGGGTTTATGGTCTTTTTTGCTCAAACTTCTTCAAACTCAACACGCACAAAGATCCATTATCGTTTGTGGTTTGATTTGCCGGATTATTCATGTTGAATTTGGAAAAATTGTTTTCGTTTTTATTTTTTAACTCGAGAACGTTTGGAATTCTAATATCTAGAGGAGACCCAATTCAGAATATTTTTCATAACTGAAATTCCAAGCACTCTCACTTTCAAAAGATGGAGAATTTTCTATCAACTCTTCAAACTATCTTACCTCTCTTGTGAGAATCAATAAGCTCTCTCAACTTCCTAGCCTTCCTCATCTTGGCCATCTGCATTCTGACTTGCCTCTCCCTTTCCGTCGCCAATCGAGGGTCGGCAGTCTTCGTCTTCACGAATCTCTTCTCCTTGATCTCGACTTCAGTGAACCCGACGAGCTCACGATCGCCTGAAACAGCAAAATATAAAGTGTCTTCTAGAAAATTAAATGGTCTAATCCTATGGGAAATCATTGCAGAATTAAAGTCTATTGGAAAACGATGAATAACTTTCGAGAAAACTATAATAGCAATAACAATAAGTTTTTGGCTCTCACAATGGAAACTACCAGTGCGTTACTCATCGATTTTGTTCACATTTTTGGAGTAAGTCAATTAGGATCGGCCGATGACGAATAACAACAACAGCAAAAAGTGTCCACCGTGGACCCAGACTCTATAATTTGGGTTTAAATTTTCCCTCTGACATTTAATTGCTGCAGAGAATCATGATATTGTCAACGCTCACAATAATGCACGCTAGTTTTTCATTTGTTAGTATCTGGAATGTGAAAGAGAAACAACATTTGACGCCAAATCCTGGAATTAGAGTGCACGGCGGGGGGAACTTTTTAATTAGATCTTCGTTATCAGCAGGATCGAATTGATTTACTTCGAAAATATGAACCAAATCTGTGAGTAACACACTGGCAGTTTCTCTTGCCAGTATTGCTCAACTCAACCAAGTTACTTGAAAATTTCAAAAGCTGAAAGTTAGGCGTGAAAACCGCTCACCATTGGCCAATGTTTTGTAAATGGGCTTCTCCCCGAGCCATCCCCTAGCAGGTCTGGCCCTGTTCCTGGCCGACCTTCTCAGTCCCTTGGCAGCCTCGTCCACACTCGGCTTGATCACCTTTCTCGTAGCGAGCACCATCGTCTCGTTCTTCGCAGCTCTGGCTCTACCTCTGGTCGTTGCTGGCTCAGGCTCTGCAGTCAAACGAGATGTCACAGATTGAAAACATTGATGAGATGAAATTAAAGTGGGCAAAGATAAATTGACTTCAAGAAATGTGAAAGCCGAGTTCTATACAAACTCAAACATCCCCAAATCAAAGTCACTTTTTCGTCAATCTAAAGCAAGAAAGAGTTCACTTCACCACCTACCTTCATTGTTAGTATCATCGACATCGACACTGGATTGATTCGTCCAAAGCGTGTCATCTCTGCGTCTGCCTGCAGTAGAAGGGCCCTGTTTGCCTGGAGTGTCGGTCGAGAAAATCGACGAACGCAGATCTGAAAATGAATGAACTATTCCTTCAGAAACCAAAAGACCATTCATCTTCTTTTTTATCATCAAATTGAGTAAGCAATTTTGTCACAAATTTCAACAAAAAAACTGAATTGGGTGCAGCTCTTGTTGTTCATAAATCGCAGAAAATGCGAGCTTTTTAACGAAAACCAAGGAATGGGAAGATAGTGAATGTTTAGATTTTCGAGAGGAAAATCAAATCCCTCCAGTCAACGGAATCAAGAATAAAATTTACAGAAGGTCTATCTTGCAGTATTATTTTTGCGATTAGCAGGAAATCATTGTGAATCTTCCGATAACGACAATAACTCACTCTTCTTCTTGCCAACTCTGTTTGTAGCCCTTGTAGATGCACGACTGTCTGCCTGTGGAATGGAAGTGTAGAGAGAGGAAGGACGGCCATTCAAACCCAGGCGATAGTCATTAGACAAATCTGCAAGAAGAAGATCAGAGTGGGAACAGTTGGATTCATTATCTCACCGTAATCGAATCCGATGTCGTTGTGATTGTCGTTGATGTGCAGGTCTGCAACTGGCAGGAACAAATCTGGGGACGAACTCGTTTCTCCATTCTGCAAAGACTTTAACTGGCTTTGAACAAAGATTTTATTTGCTACCTGAGTATTCTGCATTTCTTCTTCCTGTTCATCTTCACTGTCACTGCTGCTGCTGCTGCTGCTGGAGTAATGGACAATTCGATGGTGGGATTTGTTGAGTGGGGATTTGGGAGAAGTTGTAGAAGGAGGCAAGGCTGCTGGAGAGGCAGGGAGGGGCTGGAGGGCCGCGGACAGGGAGGGCGAGTTGGAGTGGAGAAGGACAAGGGGAGGCACTGCAGCGGATGCAGAGGCAGAGGCCGAAGGAGTAGACGGAATGTTGACGAGCGAGAAGTCGCCGAATGTATTGTTGAGCTGCAGAACGCGACGAACTGGAGTGAGCTGCTTGGTTGCGAGAGAGGGATTCTGCGGGCAGACGGATCGCTGAAATACGATGATGTGAGAGAGAGAAAAATGCGAATTCATTATGAAAATCAGTATGTTTAAAGTTTCAAAAGAGCTTTTTGCATATACCATTGTTTAGAACTAGTCTAAGTTTTAGAAGGAAAATTAAAACTAGAAAAAAGTCTAACCTGATGATGGTGTCCGCAGTTCTGCTTGCTGCACGAGCCTGGCTCTTTCGGACGAGCCAAAACACTGATTCTGCGCTGAAATTTTGAATTGAACAAGGTCTTTTCAAGTTGTTTTACAAAGATTTGTGAATTTCATCCGTCTCAAATAGAACAGATGAGGAACATTGAATATCTGCGAATTGTTGTTCATACAATTTAGGATAAAAGTAAAACAAATAGCGTACCTCAAGAGATCTGTCAGTGATGTTGGCCCTTTTCGGGGTGCCAGTGGGAGTTCTGTCGACCGCATCCGAGCACCTGGCCTGTCCAATTGTGGATCTGTGCGGTCTCCTCTCGGTCACAGGGTCGACCATTGACATCAGTCCCTCCGTCAGAGTCTTCTCTCCATCCGCTGCCTGGTTGATCACGGAGAATTCAATCGACTTCTCCATCGAATCTGAAACTTCTATTGTTAAAACTTTTTGACCATTTTTATATGCCTAAAACATGTTCTTCCATTATTTCACGGTTTTCATACGAAATTTGCCAGTAGAAATGAAATGAAATTCCAATTCGCAATGATGGCGTTTGTGTAAACTGTAAAATCCTACACCGAAAATGCTCAAAGTATTTTCAATGCCTTACTGCGAAATTCTTGACTGTTGGGCATTTTCAAAATTATTACACAAAGCTTCTTTTAGATTTTTAACTATGAAAGTTCTAATGAATCACACTTCCCTTATCAGGAAAGCATTCTTCTTTTTCTGTAAAAACGTAATTTTCAGAAAAAGAAATCAACATACCAGTAAGATTGTCGGAGGTATGTTTGACTCGACTGAATGAGGAGGAGAGCTGTCTGCCCGCACGAGGGGCTGGGAACGAGGCGGAGAGATTCTCTTTGACCTCGACAGGCACACTTTTGGATGCAGTGGATGCAGCAGCTGCAGCTGTCTTGGGGTGTCTCTTGTTGGCGAAGATGCGTTTGCCCGGAGAGGGCTCCTCGAGCTGGTCGAAGGTCGACGAGTCGATCAGGGAACGAAGCTGCTTGCTCACTGCCACCGACTGGGCTGTGTCATTGGCTGAGATCTATAAGAATTCCGAGTTGGAAAGGGTTGCAAATGGATTGTTTCCTGTATTGTGTCGAACAAGGTTGAGGCGGAATTGAGTTTCAGCAAGTCGAAATTTAATTGGATTATCAAAAATATTTGGGGCGGGAATCGGAATTCGGTCTCAACATTGGTTTTGATAATAAAATAAAGTTCATTCAAAAAGCTGCGGCATTTATTTTCAAAAGTTCGGATAACTTGATCGTTTCATAGAATTTTCAATAAATTCTATTAGACGTGACTTAAAAGATGTGGACAAATTGCAGAAAAACGTGAAAAAGTAGACTCACATTAGAATTGTTGGCAACGAGGATGCTGCTGAGATTGATGGGGCCGAATTGGGGCTTGCGACTGGAGACGAGGGGAGTGGAGTGGGCGATTTGGAGGTGGGGCAGGCGCGCTGCAGAAAGCGCAGAGGGGGCTGGAGATGCAGATGCAGAGGAGGAGGGCACACGGAATGTCGATTCGTCCACTTCCATCGCTGAACCATGAGCCTGATTCTGAATTAACTGCTAAAATACTCACGCTGCACAGACTGCTCTCCAGCGTTCTTCATCTGCTCATCCATTCCACTATCATTGCTCGCCAGCTCCATTGCCTTTGCCTCATTCGCTCGCTCTTCCGCGATTTCTTTCTCCAGTTGAGCTGAAAAATACTTTTTATGCTAATTTTGATCAGTTATCTTCATTCACGAAGTTAGAATTTCGGTGAAACGGTGACTTGTTCAGCATTTTCTCTTCCAACACGAAAGCAGTGTAGAAGATCTTTCAGAAGAATGGCATTTCATTCTATTAATTGCGATAACGCACGATAACATAATCAGAAAAAAGACTAAAGATAGTTATTTCCTTACCTTCGAGTTTCCTGGCCAATTCTGCCGCACTCAAGTGACTGTTCTTCTCCTTCACGATTCTTTCGATCTGAAAAGGCATAATTTTATCGTTTGAAACCTCTTCCACCTCATGGATCCTCTTCTGCTTCCTGAGATGTTCCTGGAATCGCTCCCAGGCAATCCTCCTTCTTTCCTCCTCAGGCATTCTGGCCAGTGCCCTTGCATTCGGCGACAGGAGCGACATTTCTGCCTGAAATCATCAAATTGTGCCCGATTCTTTAGTGAATATCAAACAGTTCTTACAGCGATAGAATTGTCCTGCCCAATTGTGTTGTCCGCATGGATGCTGGTTTGGCTGTCCGCAAACACGGCAGACGCATTCGACTCGTTCAGCAGCTTCTTCGCATTGTACTGCAGCTGCTCGGCGCAGATGAATTTCTGCAAAGAATACGAATAGTCTCATCATTTCTGACTATTGGGATTCAAGTTTCAAATCTGGCATTGCTGATCTGAGTTTGATTAAACATGAAAGCCTGTTGACATTTAGCGCATTTTTAAATTGAGATCATTTGTTGTGGCTTAAACAATTGAATTTTTCGAAAATCAACAAAACGATGGCCCCGTTTTGAACAAATCGAGCGGCGTTCGACTCTTTATAAACTTTTTTGAATAATTCAAAATTTAGGAAAAAATGAAGAATTAAAAGATCTACCCTTCCAACAGTGATCCTGCGCTCCTTGGACTTCTTCTGAATTTCCTCGAGGAAACTGCCCATCGACATTTCCCCGTCCTCTGCAATTCCAGTCATTCCTGCGTCTGTCACTGCCTCACTCGCATTTTCATCCACTATTTCAGTTGTCATTCTTGAAATTCTGAAATTAAAGAAAATTATCTTCATCAAAAATCGAGTAAGAAAACGAAGAGTTTGAACGAATATTTCTCGCGCCATAGAATAGTTGCATTCGATAGGCTGCAAAGAGGGCACGCAATGGAGAGAAGGAAAGAATGCATGAATGGAAAGGTAATAGGTAGCTGTTTTCGGCTAAAACCGCGAGATATTTCCAATCAGAGATAAGTTCAATCCATCATAATGGTTATTCTACAAGAATTGCGTGAAAATTAAAAGTGAATGTCAGGAAAAATCAGTCTTAGCAAAAGGGTATAAACAGGGGTTCGCAAATCAGGCTCATTTTCACATATATTGTTCAGTTTTTCACGCCGATCATTATGGTGTGGTTTATTTTTTCGAAAATCTTTTATAGCAAAAAAGTTTTCTTTGTATCTTCCGTTGATAGTCAAATCGTCAAAACTCTCAACTTTGACCCCCATCTAGCCCCGCCCACTTTAGGGGACGGGACCTATCTCCCCATTTTTGTGATTAGGGTCCATGGGTGTATCCACCCATATGGGTTTGGTCTGAGTCCAGAACACTTTTGCAATTGTCCGGGCCCTTGTTACAATTATTCGTAGAATGGCTCTTAATAAAGTTTCGCAAGACATAGGGCGGGGCATAATTGGAGTGCTGAAACTGAAACTGCACTAAATTATAAGTTAGGCGAGTCTTATAAATACAAGGCTAATTGCCTAAGCAGCGTCTTGCACTGTTACTCGATCTATTTCAAGTTTTGCCATCTTTGTTTCGAAAGCCCTACCCTCTCTAAACCGTGGTGTATTGAGATCATTTTCTCCAAATTATTATTCTACGGATTTATTATTGTCATTAGAGGAGTAATTCGCAGAATCGAATGTCTTGGTGCAATAAACCTACGCCTAATGCAACGGATTATGACTTTTGTGAAGGTGAATTAATTTTTCATTTTACTTATTCTTACATACTATTCTGCATTGCTTTTTTATAAACCTCGATAACGATTTACTATTTTAGATTTTTTAGCATCAGATACATTACTTTACAACTTTATCATTGTGTGGAAAATGATCATACTTCGTCGAGATATGTCGGATATAAGTTAGTTAATTAGTTTTATATCGATGTTATCTTCAAAAAATAAATTCACCTATAGAGGATCAAATCCTGGCCATTTTCTATAGCATCGTGTTAATTCCAATCTTTATCATCATATTTATGATGTATCGGCTACTTCGAAAACGTGAAAATTTTTCACAATTCGAAAAACTAATAGTCTTCTTACTCATTCTAAATATATTCTTTTTTATCTGTTCATTGATAGATGTAAGTTTTATACTATTATTATTTTATGATACAATTTTTAATATATGCATTGAAACCTGATAATACTTTAGTTTTAGTTTTCGTTTTCTATCTATTTTCTAGTTTCGGGATTTTGCTGCCAAAGTAGTTACGTATTCAGGGTAAGATAATTTGAAATTTTAGCCACGTGTACCAATCAATATTTACCTCCAGTTTAAGCGAATCGTTTAAAATATCATCTACGTTGCTACAGAAAAGTGTCAAAATTTTGTGAAATAGTATGGATCGTATTATTATAGTTTTCCATACGTTATTTTGCCAGAACGTATCTATTTTTCTGTCGCAACTTTTCCAAATACCTATAAAATACCACTTTATTTTAAATTTATTTGACATATAAAGTTGGCTTAAATCTAATATAGTTAAAATTTTGCATTGACAACTGACAAATGAAATTATAGATATTATTGTATATGTTACTTGGTATTCTTAAAGATACATGGTTAATGATGGTCATAAGATTCGTTTCGACTGCAGTTACGATATATAGAGCTAGGACATTTTCACTGTTAGAAATTCTTCCACATGCATATGTCAGTTTTGAGATAAAATGATTCAATTTAGTCGCCCTAATGAAAAAATAACTAAGTTATTTGCCATTATATTTTGGATATTGGTCGGATTTCATATTATTTTTGGCGGTATCAGCGAATTAATTTATTTTTCAATCTACTACTTGGGCTTTTATAAAATCGTTGATATTGTTGATATACAGCTATACGTAATGGGTCTTGCACAATGGATTGTAAGTTAAACGAATATTATCAAAATAAAAATTATTAATGTCGATTATGTAGATAATCTTTAGTATTTTTACAATATGATAGCTCCGATCATAGCAAGTTATGCTCAGACGATAATTAGCATTGCCGCGTTTATTTATCTAAAGCGGTGTTTTAAGTCGTATGGCAATCTGAGCCAAAGTGCAAGAAATGCTGAACGACGCTTAAATCGATGGCTAATGGTGTCGGTAAGTTAACTTGGTCAATGTTGCACCATATTATGTTGAAAATGAATATGTAAAACGTTTAGATTTTATGCGAATTGGTAGCAAATGATTTTAGTATCGTTCGACTATACAATTTGTGCAGGGTTTGGGACACTCAGATACAGAGATATGCAAGTAGAATGTTCTCTCAATCTTTTAACTTCGAGATCTTAAACATTCTATGCAAAATTAATTATGTTTTCATTTGTAATAATTTTCCATATGTAATGAGTCTATTAAGAGGACGAATCTGTTTAAATAATTGATTCCTCAAACTTGGTTAATACATCAAATCACACATTCGTTTATATTTGTAACCAATCTCTGGTTTAAAATGCCGAGATTCGTTGCAGCGAGTACGAAATGACTTATTCAAAGACAATTTTAACGAAATTTATAACTCCTAAGCTATTTTGTCCTCTTGTATAAGTCAGTATAATATCTGTTTATTTACAAATGGAATAAGTTAAAAAGATTCGATATATTTTAAAACGCTCTTACCCAAAAGAACGGTGATATTGAAAGAATTTATTTGAAACAATGAAAATTGTTCACGATTTAACGAAAAATAGCATAAATTAACCAGTTTCATAGCTTCAAAGTTAGAAGTTTGAGAGAACTTACTAGAATATTTTAGATAGATGTTGGATCGGTGGTGCACCTTGGTCAAAAAAAGTGATATTATGGATAATCGTAGGCATTATTAATAACAAATTTTCATATTAACTAACAAAAGAAATGGAAAGGCCTGTTTTACCAACATATATCCTGAAAATATGTGCTGAGAAATCCTAAAGGAGCGTTCTAAATAGTGAACCCTCCGATCTTACCATTATTTACATACACGATAATAATTTTTTGTTGGATAGAAGGCACATGAATGTCACTTTGAATTTTTGAGAATAGAATTCGGCTAATCGTGCTTGAAGGAACCAAAATACCCCTTTCGCATTATGGGCTTAGAAAGAGCAGGTTTAAAATTAGGAATTGTTTTCTGAATAAACCTTAAACAGTACCTTTCTAACATAAGAAATGGATCCACACTAGAATAAGTTCAATTTTCTACCAAGAAAGCATTAAACAAAACTTTCAGAACATTTATGACATTATGTACGTAAATGGACCATGCTTCCAAATGGTTATCCTGTTTTTCTTAGTGAGAGGATTGGTCAAGGTAGTTTATGTACATATGCATTTAAAAGAAAAAGGAAGAATTTTAGAAGAGCAACACTACTATATCACCGGTTAAGAAAGAATTAGTCAAAGTTATTAAAGTTACACCTCATGGTCCGAAGAAATTGCACTCGAATAGTATTTCAGTATCATGAGCCAAAAAGTGATCTGAAATTATGGTAAAATGTGAAAAGATGTTCTATATGTATAGGCAAAGTTTATACAGCTCACAACTGCTTAGTTTTTTTTCTTACTTGAATTGATTTATTCATTTTACTTTATCGATTCAAATGCATTCCGAAAATTGTCTAATTTATCGAATGTTCAATAAAAACATTGCTTATTCATTCTGTTCGAAGATAGCTGATATCAAAGTGTAGCATCTTGGCTTGTAAGATAAAATTAATAGACTACTGGTGTCAGAGTACAGTCTATGTACACCAATTATTCTATTAAAATCACCTTATGGATATCTGAAAATTCCGACTAATTGTAACTGAAACACTACTACTATTTACAAAATATTAATTTGAGTAAAGAAACTCCGTCGGCAAACAAGCTAGTTTTAATAGACTAATGTGCCTATATTCTGATCATTAACCAATTTCGATCATGTTTTATACCAGATCTAGAAAAGATCTGCAAATAATAATGTAGGGCTTCATTTTTGAGAAATTAACGCACATTTATTTGCACAAATTAAACCGAAAATATGTCGCCCCTTTGTTAACCCTCACAATCAGGATCCCTGGGTCACACTCAAACCCGATGGTAATCGCAGCCAGTTTGAATCTTCCATACTTTAAAATCGATATTTTGATGTCTGATAAGCTGGATATCTATAGTAATAAAATAAACGAGAAATATAGAATTATCACTGATAACCAGTGGAATATGATTTTCATAAATGGCATGTGAAATGCTTTAGAAAAATTGAAAAAAGTAGAAAAGATCAAAGTAAGTCTGCAGAAATAGAGTAAGCATCTTCACAGGGATCCCTTGTATGGATTTTTCTGTAGGGCATTCGAATAGGCTTCTTCACTACTAATTTAAAAAAAAAATATTTTGATAAAATTTGGTATTAGTTTTTCGTCATATTGAACAAAGTTGTCTATTTATAGCTAAATAAACGATTCATTTTTGATCATTTATGATCCCTAATTTCAAACCATCTGAGCAAATTGCTATTATTCGTACCAGCTTGTGTCAACTTGAATTTAACCTATAATTTTGTAGGTTGTCTACAATGGTAGAAACTTATGAATCTTTATTTAAAAGTATGTTTGAAGACCTTCAACCGTAGAGATATGTAATTTACTCAGGTGCTCATTTTCTGATTTTGGTAAACGGAAGTAATTCTGAATATGATCTTAATTTTAAGAATTAGTGATTATACAACCTCTTCTAAAAATGAGCATTCCAATTGCAATTCGGAGGGTTTCTTCAACGTTTGAATTCTTGCTCAAAAATAACGATGTTTTAAATCGAGTAATTTAAATGAAATTACATATTTGGAACAGTTTACTTCAAATTGTCAAAGAGTTGATAGCTGTTTGCTCAGTTTGTCTTTAATAAGTAGTTACTATGATTGAATTGTGATCAAACAAGGTTACATTAGTGAGCAAATCTTCTAAATAAAATTCAGAATCCTACCTCAATTTTCAGTACTTTACATTCTAACGAAATATGTAAAACAGTCAAAATTGCACCGTTGGAAAACAGAACTTGCATACTTTTCTAGAGTATTTTCTTATATTCAACTCATATTTTAATATATCATTCAAACATTTGGCACATATGCTCAACGGAGAAAAAGGCATGGTTAACATAAAACTCGTAACATCGTAACATGATGGGATAGTGTGAGTTAGGCAGGATAGAGTTTTTTTTTCCACACTATTTCGTATGCTACGATATCACGAGATTTCTAAATTGCCGTTCGGTTCGCTTCTTTTCTTTAAATTTAGACAATAAACCCTTTTGGTGATAAGATATTGTGCCTTGGGAGGCGGGGCAAGCTCCAACAGAATTCCTAGAAGTTTGGAAAGCTCCGTAAGAAGAACTTGCACCCTCACTTCATGCCTAACTGTATGATCAATTCCAGGATGAATGGCGATTTGGAACGCAATAATAGTATGTGATATGAGGAGGGTAAAAGAGGTTATGTTGTATAGGTAACGAAGCAATGAGCGCAACGAGTTTTCCAGGTTGTCGTTAAAAATTGAAAATTTAATATGAATTTTTTGAAATACAGCTGCTAATTTAACTTATGAATAACAGGCTACATTAATGACTGTCAACCATTGGTCTTTCGAATGCAGGACCACCTATTTTCCGTTTCTGCATTCGAATAGCATCTCTGAAGCTCCAAGTCACCAAGTGCAGGGTTCGTTGTCAAAAGTTCATAACTGTGTGTGTGCACATTTTAGAATAAGTTCGGGAGCGAAAGTTGGTCAACTTGAAGAGCTCTACAAGATTTCATATAAAACTCTGGCGTTAACTCAGATTATCCTTGTAAACGCAGTACGGACATACAGGGTAACTTCGGATAACTTTTTCCACCAAAAATAATTCCCAAAAAATTCATTTTATTTTTTCCATTCTCTTCGATAAAGTCTACAAAATAAAAAAATAATAATTGCGAAAATTTGTCTAGTACATAGGGAGATATGGTTTTTTTTTTTTTAAATTTAGAGTGACATTTAACCGCCACTGAAAATGAGCAGTTTAAAGAAAAAAATTAAAGTCTTGATATTCCAAAATCGCTGTACATAAAAGTGGACTTTCATGTGACTGTAATTAGGTCGAAAATAGAACACAAGTTTGATCAACTAGAATGTCATTGAAAGGAAGACCCATGAGTTTGATTCAACCGAGCTAATTTATACAGAAACCTCCAAAAATGGAGTATTTAAAAAGGTTATGGAAAATTTTCAGTTCAAATTAGATAGATCTCGGTTATCGTTGGTGATTAGAGATTTACAATTCAAAATGAGAAAAATTCGATAAAAATTAAGTAATTGGTCAGGCTTTTCTTTACATTTTTACCAAACCAACAAATCGGACCTATCAAGGTCGATTAGAAGAGGAGCATCCCGGAATGTACTATTTATTTTACACAAACCAGTTGAATGTTCGTGGCTGATTTGAAGTTTTTGCATAAATTACGAATTTCTGGTTAATTGGAGCAGAAACGCAGAGGAAGAGTGGGGATAGTGTAGAGAGGGGCGGTGAAGTTGGAGAGACGCATAGAAGGCAGAGACACAAGGAGCACCGAGTGATTTGTTTAGGACACCTGCAAGAAGTTCTTATGACCTATTTAGAATGTTATGATTTCTAATTAATATGCGAAAGGAATTTTATTTTCGAGGCTTAGAAATAACCTTAACAGAAATGTTCAATCTTTCAATATATGCTAAAATCTTCTTTTAAAATGCATAATTTTTACCTGTATTTTGTTAGATAGAGGTTGTGTTGAGCGGTTGAGTGACAGACATTCATCCTGTCAGTCTCAGTCTCAAGCATCGAACTCCCACTCCCCTTTTTCTCGCCCTTCTCTGAAATTACAGTATGATGTAATCAAATAAATTTCTTCGGTAACTTCGCAATGATGAGATGACGGTATCAATCTTTCCCACGCTAACTCTCTCCACCTTCAATCTTCTCTCTATTTCTAGCTATAAGTTTCCTCACGTCATCTAAAAATTGCCAACCTTTTCTTCTTCTTACCTGCAGTACTTGAGCAGAATCTGACGACGCTGGTCTACGTAGCGACACTTGTCTTGCACCTGCAAACGAAAGTCATTCATAAATGGGAAAAGCATTCATTATTCATTCAAATTATAGCTGTGACTTGAACCAAAACTTGGAATTAAATTGCCAGCGCCAGAAATATTTACACTGGCTATCTATGAAAATATCGGTACCTACACTGAAAATTAGTATCCATATAGTTTTTGTCAAGTCAAACTACTATTTATAATAAAAAGGGTTAGTCAGTAAACTTTAAAATTAACAGTACCTTCTGTTTGAGAGTGACGAGGTTCTCATTCTCCAGATCACGCTCCAGGAATTCCGAGAGCTGCTCCGTAGCCATTTCCAAGTCCTGAAACATGTAAATAATCAACTGGCTTTTCCTCTAAACTATGGAAAAGGAACTCGAAATATTTTTACTGCTTATAAGAAATACGATAAAAGAAGAAGGAATCTTTCATCTTTTTGTTCAAACGTTTTATTTTAGTCAAAAAGTGGTTTTTTTTTTCAAACCCAATTTTTAAAAGACTGACCTTCTGATTGTCCTCGAAAATCATGGATTGATTGTCCTTCTTGAGATAGTATGCAAACGCATAGGTGTACATGAGAGTGCCTCTGCATTTGGACAGCACGTCGACAGCCCTAGGGAGGAACTGCACCTCGATCCACGACATCCCCTGCTGTTGCATCTGCTCCATCTTCGTCTTCACTGTCGCGTACAACTGAAAATTTAAATAGGTTTCAAAAACACCACCTTTTGTCGTATTTGCATTGATTATCTTGTCTTCTAAATTTTTAATGAAAAATAGAACTGTTTTGAAGGCTGATATTATTTAAAGCAATTTCTAAATGACGAACTGACGAGATCCGTAGTTATGGGTAGAAAAGTGAGTTAAAACACGAAAAAAATTGCAAAATGTAAGGCTCTTCATCTCGTCGTCAACTAGATTTCCTATTCAACGTCCAAATTCATTAAAACGTTCGGAAGAATTTCAAAATTAACCTCAGGTTTGATAGAAAAGGCGATTTTGAATTGGTGTTCAGAAATTGTCTTACTTCTGCATAAATTTTCATATTTAAAATTATGTATCGCTACCTTAGCCTCGAGTCTCAAGCTCTGCTGATGCCCCGTGTATCGACTGTAGAAATGCAGATATTTCTGCAACGCAGCCCTGGACTGCTCTTGTGCACTATTCGCATTCTTCGCGTTGCTGTCGTTGAATCGATTGCAGTTGTACGAGTCGCCGTGGTGCGACTTCCACTCGCCCAGACATATCCAGCAGAACTCGGCTCCACAGGTTTTGTTGCGGCAAGTCATATGATTGCACCCTCCGTTCTTCTCAATTGTCACCTTGAATAGAAAAAAGACCATTTCATTTTCAACAAATATCAATGTTTAATTTTGCCGTAACAAGGGAAAATTTCAATTATAATGAGTTTTGGGTGCCTCGACTTCGAACATGTTCAGCGTTTGAGCTTCATATCTCTTTCACTAAAGAGTAATTCTTCAACCTTATTTAATCATTACTTTTCAAGCTTTTCCAATGTTACTGTTAACTTGTTGTTATAATGAAGTAAATCGATAAGACAAACGATTTTCATTCGTAGAAAAAGAACTCACATTGCATTTGGGGCAATCTTTCGTGTTGGCATTGATCCAGTTCGAAGTTTCAGAGTCGTCCTGACACTTCTTCATCCACAACTTGAGCAGTCTGCAGTTGACGGGCGCGTGCCACTCGTGCGCGCATCTGAAGCAGAATCGCTGGCTGCACGACTTGCACATAACCGGGCGGGCTTCGAACTGCTGGACCTGGAAATTCAGGAAGATATGTGCTTGTAAGTCAAAAATATCGAGTTAGTTGGCATGAATATAATCCAAGTAGAAAGGGAATTGAGAAAAAATAAAAATAATTCTTCAAATTTTTTTTTCATCTATAAAAACAGCTCTAATACTTTACAAGTGGAAAAATGCATTTCTTTCAATTCCGTACCTTGATAGCCCTTCCACAATTAGGCATGGGGCACCATTTGAGGAGTCTGTTGATCTCGACGTAGCTGTTGATCTGCAGTTTCTCGTACATGGCACGAATTTTCGGATCCGTCACGTAGTGGAGCACCTGCAGAACACAATCTATTATTCAAATTTGTCAAGTCAATTCTCTTCACCTTTTCATCCTCGATGAGCAGCTGACAGTTGCTCGCAATGCACTGGATCTCGCTGGTGTTGCCGTTCGTTATCTGAAGAAAATAACATTTTTGAGAATTAGATTTGTGTGCAAACAGAATTGCTTTTCTTTTTAAAATAAATGTTCGTAAGATGAAGAAGTTAAGAAATAGATACTTTCTTCACAAAGGAAGCTTCAGATCCGAATTGTGGACAGCTTTCTCTCATGATTACCTTAGTCTCGAGATAAGACTTCCAGCAAGTGTCGCAGGCGAGGTGGTTGCAGGCTAGTCCACAGAGTTGTGTAGTGTCGCAGCACACATCACAGTCTCCAATATTGGAGTTCGGTCTCTCTATAGCCACCTTTGGCAACACCTGAAAAATGCAAAACTTTACTGTATTCAAGAAACTGTTGAATTGGGCTGAAGAAAAGTTTTTAAAAAATACGAGAGAACGATAATATTAAATTCTTTATGATCTTTTCCCATAACCTACTAAACTTTACAAAACTATAAATAACCGACCTGCGCCTGTCGAAGGAATGCATCGGCATTATCGGCCTCATAGTACCTCCCCAACAGCGGATCTTTTTGCCATTGAAATCTGAAAGAATGCTGTTAGTGAGGTTTTCAAAATTACACTTGAATAGACAACCGTTCTTATTCACATTATTTCATTCAGAAAGATGAACGAATTATTATTTAATGGCGACCATCTTGCAAAGGTATTTTCTAGAAGGGGGTAAACCACGCCTTTAAACAAGAAAAACGATATTCAAAAATTCTTGAAAGATAAACTAAGATCTTGGAAATGACGTTTTGAAGTAGTTGTCATAAATTCTTCCCCTATCACTTCTTTAGTTTTCTTTTGAAATGCCTACTTGTGGAGCAGAATTCTGCACATTCCGGGCGAGATGTCGACGATGTTGGCGACGTCGTTGATGGTGTCGCGCATCTCGACGGCCAGTTCCTCGACAGTCATCGTCTTGCTCTCTATCTCTTGCGACTCCCGCACACCGTTCGACACTCTGGCCGACACTCTGGCTGCATCCTCACTCTCCATCTCGGTGTCTTCATCCTCGCTCACAAACTGCAAACATACATGATTATCATCCCTTTTTGATTGTCGGTAATTCCGAGCAGACAGTCAGCTGACATTCTTATTTCAAATTTTAAAATCGGAATTTAGACCAGTCTTCGTCCTTGAACAGATTTTAGAGTCTACTCGGAGAGATTTGTTCGCTTAAAAATGGAGAGTTCCGCGCTTCTGCCGCTTTCCTCCCATATTCCGTTCTTATTCTTCTTTTATTCCGCTCCTAGTGTAAAGTCAATGAAGCCGTACATTTTCATCAATTTCCCACCAAGGACAATTATAGCCCGTTTACAAAATGTTTTAGAAGAAAAGCTATTCAAAACGAAATTGTAAAATTATCGTGAAACAGTCGGCATAATAGACTTACAGGACTGGTTGATTCGCTGCAATATGACATTTTAGACGAATTTCCACAAATGTAAGCAGAGTATTCTCCTAGAATGGTTTAATCAATGAGTGAATTGAATACTTTCGAAAAGATCGATGAGGGCCTTTAAACGTGCAACTCTTATCAAATTGATCGCAATTGTAATGTTGCAGTTTGTTCGATTTTCTGACTAACATTTCTAAGAGTGGATGTAGAGAGACCAAGTCTCCCCCTTTCGAGGGAAGGGGAGAGAAAGAACGCATGAAATTTCTCGTCGTTTCAATTATCGCTAATGATCCCGTTAATTAGTTCATAGTTTCATGAAATCAAGACACCAACTAGGGTAATCAATAACGCTCGAAATGATGGCGTTGTTGATTTTTCGAGAAAAAAAAAGCCTTCTGAAGGCATGAACGACGTCGGATCTCGCGATACAGGTCACTTTCCAACATATTCTGAAACTACGATATCGATTTAGTTAATCTGCACTGGCAGTTTGTGAAATTAGGTCGCCACACGCAGCCACATCAACTCAGAGTTTTAATATGAAAGTGTTAGCGTTAAACACGCAGTACGCGTGAAATACGGAGGGAGAAAAGGGAAGATCGATTGATAATGATAATTTTCAATTTGACTATCACCCAGGCACCAATTGGTAACATTTGGAAAGGGTTTCACGTCTAATTAGGCTAATTGGAATGTTGATTTATCACTTTTCGAATCATTCAGTGTGGATAAACGTCGTATTTCTCAGTCATATGTCGGTTTGGTCCAGTCGTGGCCCCATAACTCAACTAGGCATATCCGAATATGGCCGTCGAGATCTGATATTAGGAGTACTAATATAACAGGTGAAGTATGTGTCGTAATCGCTGGGCTATTTACCTATTTACAGCGATCACCCGCACTTGATTGGCGGTCATAGTGGAAATTCCATGATTTTTAATGCCATTTCTACACGTCATCGGCTACGGAGCGATACAGAAAATTGAAATGCAAGTATATCAATTATGTGAGTATGTTCTCATCAATCAATCCAACAATATTTATTTCAGTCGATAAATTTCTATCTGGACCAATCTAAACCCCTATTAAATCAATAATTACCTTCCCCAATATCTTAGATATCCGTCAATGAAAATTTGAATTTGATCCATTTTGATTAGTTTATTCGAACACAACTCATTTCCCTTGAACATTTCCATTAATTCTTCAAATGATTTCGACGCAGTGTTGGTGGTAAATTTTGATAATGACAAAAAATCTTGCTCGCAATTGGCAAAATGATGGAATTACAGATAAAACAGTCAATCATTGCGATTTTTGAACAGAATAAGGAAAAGTTCAAAACGATATCCATTCATTTCCATTGGAAATAGGGGCTTGAAACTTTCCGAATATGATTTACACCGTAACGACTTTAGTCTATCAAGTGCCAAAATTGCCGCCTCAAGGAATCGGATTTTCAAGATTTCTGCTATCTATTTTTGAATCCCAAAAGAGGGCTTTCTTTGATTTTCCATGGTCGACCTAACGGGGACTTTTGTAGAGCTCATAATTTTCTACAAAGCCCTTATTTTGAAATTGCAGAAAATGTTTAGGTTTTGAAGAAATCTGGTCCAAAAAATTCATTTACGGAAAAATGCAGCTTTTGCATATTAAAATTTGAGCATTTCCATTCTATGTAATGGATCATATTCTTTTGAAATCCTGTAATTTTGTTTCTAGTCACTCGGATATCTTGATATTATGCCTCTTGATGATAATTCTAATTCCCGAGTTACCCTTTTCTCTTTTTTAATAAAAATAAATAAACGAACACCAAAACTATTAATTTAGATGTTTATAGCTACAATTCAATAAAATGCCGATAAAATTGCTAAATTAAGGCTATTTAGGTCAATATATATTTTTAAATGGTGAATATCAACGTAGTTTGGTGAATAAAGACCGCCGTCCGTCGTTACATACACTGTCACTTCATGAACTATAAGTTGTCTCATGTAATGAATTAGCCTGGTGGTGGCGTTGTAGTCGTTGTTGCTGCTGTGGTCGTAGTAGTAGCCCTGGTGGTCGTAGCAGTAGCTCTGGTGGTCGTGCCGGTGAATCTGGTGGTCGTGCCGGTAAATGCGGTGGTCGTGCCGGTAAATGCGGTGGTCGTGCCGGTAAATGGGGTGGTCGTGCCGGTAAATCTGGTGGTAGTACCGGTAAATGCGGTGGTAGTACCGGTAGCTGCGGTGGCCATAGATGTTGCGGTTGTTGCATTCTAATGAAAGTCTAATTATTTCTGGGTTTGGACTCAAATTCAATTTACAATGTTTGTAAATTATCTCGTAAGTTCATTTACAAGTGTTGTAAAGTTTCAGCTTACAAGAGTTGTAAGTTGAACTTGGGTCCAAGTCCTGCTTAGAAATAAGTTATTCGAAAATTGAAGATATAGAGATAAGTTAAAGGGTTTTTCTTTGAAATTATTCAGTTTATTTTGAAAAGGAAAGAAGGTCATTCGTTGTTTTTTTATCCGTCTGCTATTTTTATGAATAATAAATACCGAAACGCATTCGTATTTTCTCGAAGTTCTATTGATCATTTTAACAAATCCAGAGCAACAGGATGATCGTGGATAGAAACAGACTGGAGTGCCACACGGTTGAGTTTCAGTGTCGCTTCCTCTGAACATCGAACACATTATCGAATAATATAAATTCTATTAATCCATGTACATTTGTAAATTAAGAATCAACTATTAATAACAATAAGTGAACACTCACTCGCATTTGCATCCCGATGGGAAGCAATAGCGTTTCTTGCGTTCTGTTCCACACATACCTTAAATGGATTAGTTTTCATTATTATTTTTTATTCCAGAATCAAACAGTTATTTAGAAGGAAAGAAACATGGATTGAAATTGAAATTAAGATAACTCGAGGTATTTCCAGCTAATTTTTAGTCACCTTGGAATTTGCGAGTACAAAAAACTCACTACATTACAATTTTTTAAATTAGTGAATTAAAAAGTCACTCAACCCGATATTGAGACCTACCCACTATTCTTAGTTATACTATGGCAATTAACATGTATCAGGCTAAAGTCGATAAAATTCGATTTTGTATAATTTTTATGCAGTGAAAAGTTAATTCACGTACTGCATTGCTAACACTCCTCTTGAAGATATATTATTTCATACTCACCACAGGTGTCATTGCAAGCGCCTGTAGGATCGACTATCCATTCTGACCATTCCCCTGTGCATGGCGAAGACTAAATTTCAATAAATTCATTGGACAATGAATGTTGTTTTTAGCTGTTATGATCTTTCAGACAAATTCTGCATCACACGCATACACGAAGTTCTCTGTTAAATTGTGTTAACTTGATCCGATTTTATCGAATCATAAATCATGAATAAGAAAACGCCCTTAGCGATTATAGAAAAATTAGCGCATGTAATTCGTTTCGCAAAAAATAGCCCATGCCACCACAAATGCCTCTTTTGAAAACACTAATTTCATTTCTAGATAATAGGGTCTATTTGTATTTGCTTTTCATAAAATAAGTTTTAACGGTCTTAAACTTATGAGTTATACTTGAGTGCAATAATAGCTTTTTGCAGCTCTGTTGAGTGCTTTTGCGAATCCATTGCAACAAGATGGTCGTGGATAGGCACAAACGACATTATTGCATCCTTGAAACTCGGTATCGTTGCCCCTGAAATCCGATTTATACTCCAATGCTTCATAAGCTCTCGAATTATATTAATTCTATCGATTCATGCACATTTTTCATTTAGAAATTAACTCTAAATAAAAAAAACACATTGCGCACTCACGGACAGGTGCAATTTGATGGCTCGCAAACTCGGGTTGTTTGTATTCTGCCACACGCTCCTTAAACTAACTCGTTTATATGATTTTTAATTTCATAGACGATAAAGAATAAATTAAATGGAAAAAAAAACTAATTAAGATCGTAAAAATATTGTCTGAGTTTTGAATTTTAAATCGGGTTATCAATTTACTATTTAAGCGTGCATTAATTATGGAAATACGTAAATTCGTATCAGCAATGTTTAGAATTTTTTTCTAATTTGAAACTACACTCTTGATTCGTGTACTCACCACAGGTATCGTTACAAGTGGCGGAAGGATCAATTTTCCACTTTGACCAAGTTCCATTGCATGATTGAGACTAAACTTTGCTAGGTCCATTTTATAAAATATTATTATTATTCAATTTTATTATTTTTAAGAGGAAAATTCTTGACAAAGGGCACTAGTGATATCAAGTTTACGATGCAAGTTTTATATGATAACATATTACACGAACCTCAACCAAATTTGCGCATGAGATTAGAAATAAGAATAACAAAATTCTCGATTTCATATCATGCAACGCAGACATTACCTGAAACATGAATAATTGTAAGAGTACTGTAACAAAACGGTCTCCTGGATGGTCGGCCCAGTTCACCGTTGTTTGATATTAGTAGAAGGGGTAATAGAACGATTGAATGTGTCGAGGATTATTTAGCCTCAAACTTGGGTAATTAGACCGTTTAAACAAAAGAACAATGAAAAGTTGAAATAGGTTTTTTAAAGATCGAGATTAGGCATATGGCCTATTGCTGACATGACTGTAAAGTCATGAGAGAAGGGATACACAGAGCAGAAAGGGTGAAAGTAATGTGAAAAGGAAAAAAAGCCTGTCTCGTTCTTTTAACAGAAGAGAATGAAATGGCAGCTGTCATAATATGTGATTTGGCTTCTGTCTCTTCATAAAGCTGATTTTATCGACAAATATAGTATTTGGAACAGGGGTGATACGGAAGTTCTGGTTCCGAAAACCGGAAGTCTAGGCAATACCGATTCCGACAGCATTTTGGAAAAAAGCCGGAATGTTAACATATTTTTAAGTGGTATTTTATCCTTCATTTTAAACGACTTGGCCGTCGCCAGTGCCCTTCGCGAAAGGGGGAGGTGCGAAACGCGTCGCGTTCTCATGCATTGCGGCCTTCATTGTGAGGAACATTTTTCACACGAAATTCTCGTTATTTTTGAGTTTCTGTCAAATTTCACTAGTTACCCATTAATTATCGATAGTTTTAAAAGTTCTGTAGAAGAAAATCATAGCAAATGTTTCAATTTCAATCAATCGTCTAGAAATCGTTAAAAGCGAGATAGAAGAGCAAATTTTCACTCAATAATCAATAATCTAATCATAGTTAGCACTAATTGCCATTAATTAACGGATATTTCGTGAAATTGCGACAGAAAATCGAAAACTAATAGGCGAAAATGGGAATTTCGTGTGGCAAATGCTTCTCACAATGAAAACCGCACAACGCATGAGAACGCGACGCGTTTCGCACCTCCCCCTTTTGCGAAGGGCACTGGCGATGGACAAGTCGTTTACAATGGAGTATAATATTATTAATTTCAGGGCATTCTTTCTAAATTTAGAAGAAAATTGCTAGAATTTTAGGGATTTTATTCATCCCTCATAGGTAAAATAGATGGAAAAGTCACAAAGTTTCAACATTTGATTGAAAAGTTGGAAATGTTCGAAAGTGTTGAATTTAAGTGTCACACGCTTATAAGGAGCTCCTGAAACGATAAATTTTTAACATTTTTAGGACATCTGCTTGAAAGTAAATAGTGATTCTCCACATAAATTAAACTCTTAGATTTTCGAACTATAATACGCGGAAGTTTCTTTCCTATTGTGTTTAAAAATAGCGTTCGGAAATGTGGCAGCTTTTTTTTTATAGAATAAAGTAAAATCACAATAATTCACTGCAATCATTATTTTTTCGTATCAAGGACCGTTATTTCATAATTTTGGAATTTTTCGTCAATCTTGACATACATTAATTTAAAAATTTAAACTATTGATACTTTAATGAATATATGAAAATCTTTATTAATGGGAAACAAATGATAGATACTAAACTAAAAAATTAAACTGTAATATAAATTTATTGTAAAAACACACAAATTTGTATTACAATATATAATGACAAGTTTTAAGAAAATTACTAGAAAAATCTAAGTATTCACAGATTCTCAAAATAAAACCCTAAAACACTATAGAAGTTCAAAGAATCTGACAGACATCGAGGTTTTTGAGAGACCTGATTACAGAAGTTCATCAGACAGTAGAATGCCTATACATAATTTTAAGGTCTGATGATTGTAGATCATGAAAATACTTATTTTACACCAATTTTCAGAGTGAGATGATCGACAAATCCTTCAAATCGAAGATCTTCTCTACATTGAAGAAAATTTTGAGTTTGAACATTTTTCCTAGCAATTGTTGCCTTTTTGTATCACTTTCTCAACTTTATGCAACAATAAACTGCTTCTATGCTTTCAATTAAATAAATCAAAGTAAAACATGGTCTAGATTGCTGTATATCTTGTGTTTTCCTCATGTCATGCGGTTTCCGAATAGCCGTTTCAAAACATGCCTTTTTTTGCATAAAATCGACCATAACTCGAAAATTTGTTGTTTGCCGACAAAATTTTATCGCATATTTGAACTCTCCAGGTGAAATTACACTAATATCAGTCATAAAATCGATATGTTAGGCATGACCACCTTCACTTTACTATTGCACCAAAGTTGTTGACCCAAAAATCAAAATTTTAATTTTGAGGGCTAGGCTCCACAACGGCTAATAGAAAAAGACCGGTTTTTCTAAGAAATAGTATGGGAAGGTAAGATAGGAAAAGAAAAAAGCCGGCGTCTTTTTCTAGGAGCCTCCACAACATGTATACCAATTGATAGAGCTCATCAAACTGAACAACTTTTCTGAGAACATTATATGATTTCCTATTATGGTATGGAAGTAGTACCTCAAAAATCACAATTTCAATTGAATGCTCGTGTGTCGCAACAGCTATAACATTTCCGAAATGCATAGGCTGTAAGCTGTACAAATTCGATACCATGATGTGCCATTTTGAATTATACTGATTAAAAACCTCGAATCTGGATTTTCCATCCAAGTTAGTCAGCAGATTATATCCAAAACCTGCGCTCTTTAAAATGTTGAAAATGTTCTATTTGCCCTTCTTCAAACGAGGAACTGAAATATTTGATTTATTTTTAGTACGAGGTTTTCATTTTTGATCAGGGTACTTATCCCTCACTAATACTGCAATTGAATCATGATATTGTTCCATACATAAAATAGTCTTAATTATAGAAGATCAAATTACGAAAAATAAATTCTTTCTCAGTGACTCGGAAAGCTCGCAGCTTTTCTCCCATTGTTTGGAATTTAAAAGGATGCTGTCATTTCGGCAATTACGAAAGGATGGAACATTCCAAGTATATGGGTGCTAGCGAGTTAGACCATATAGAGCATGTATATAGGGGTAATCGAAGGCGTAGAATTCGAATATGGTTCATCTACCCTCGTTCGTTGATTCAGGACCTAGTAAAAATTTTTGCCTACTTCTGCTTAGCCTTTTTCGTTGATTCGAAACTCGGTACCGAAATTTTGCCTATCCTCTTTCGTATTGACGTAATTTTGTATAATCCTATTCTATGCCTATTTATGAAATGGATAAAGCCTATGCATATCTCACTTATACCTCTGGTCCTCATATTCGAATTCTACGCCTTCGATTACCCCTATATACATGCTCTATATGGTCTAACTCGCTAGCACCCATATACTTGGAATGTTCCATCCTTTCGTAATTGCCGAAATGACAGCATCCTTTTAAATTCCAAACAATGGGAGAAAAGCTGCGACCTTTCCAAACTGCGACGTTGCGACCTTTCCGAATAGCCAATAATGACATCATGAAAATTTTGTATCTCTTCATAAATGTTTGAACGCTTATTTCTACTTTGAGAAAACAACACCATATTTTCAGAATTTTCGAATCTATTCAAATTAATTTGCACCAAGAATTCTAGCCTATACTTGTATTCTTCTAGGCCATAATTGTAAAAATTGCACAAAACGTTTGCATAGTAATTTTCATTTTTTTACTTTGAGGTACTTTATATGTTTGATAATTTATTTCATGGGAAACAAAATTTGATTTAGTGAAAAATGATGAAATATTAATTTTATGATCGGCGTGCATTAATATAAGTTGCAATGATTCCGAGTATTTGAACAATAGACTCCAAGTATGGTCTCTAGAACGGCTTTTGTCGCAAATAGCGACCTAATCGAGATTTAATTATCAATTCAGAGATTATTTATTTGGTAAAATAGCCTGCAAAGACGAGAGAAATTTTTCAATTCATTCTTTTCTAAATCTCCTCTTGTCAAAACATTTTCATCGCTAGCGAAACGGCTGAGAGATCATTTATCCTTCTCAGCCGTTCTTCAAATCTTTAAATTTTACTTTTTACTTTCATTTTTATAATTTGTTGATTTATTGGCTTAATTACCCAAGTCTGAGATAATAAATTGGTTGGAAAATCTCGTCCACCAATTTATTCGCGCCTGATCTCCGATTTGCTTGATATCCCTGTAATACAGTCTAACCTTTCCACTGTTGATCATCCCCTGTGGCCCTGATCATGTTCAGTTTTTAGCTCTCTTCTACGATTTGATTTGATGTTGAGCATTCATGATTAGCATGAATAGTTTGTGATTGACCAATTAAATTTTATGGAATATTATTGGTTCTTTTATCAAAGACGGGATGAAAAGTTTATTTCGTGTTTTAGCGAAAATATTATTATGCATCAAGCAATATCATATTAGAGATCAATGTTTAGATTTTCGTCTTTTCGGTTTTGGCTTTTTTATGTTCAAAACTTGTGTAGTTGTCCGCGATTTTGGTTGCATAGACCGCAGCTCTTCTTGCAGTAGTAGTTACTTTCGTTCTTGTACCAATGATCAGTACATCCGCCAGCCGCCATCCAATTCACGCATCTAGCAATGCAGGCTTTCTAATCATCGAAAATTGTCTAAAAACAAACGTTTGGTTGCCGTATCCTTCAAGACCGAGCATGTCGAGGTAATCGACACAAACGTCTGTTCCTGGATGAGGTACTGAAGGACTGCATTTGCCACAACTCAAGGCGCAGTCAGCATTCATCTCCTTTGGATTCGTCGAACACTTTCGGTATCCGTTTTTGTAAAAAGTACAGCTATAATCGATATTCAGTTTCTAATCTACCGCCTCATACATACTAGTAAATTCCTTTTGCATCGTGACACTTTTGCTCTGCACTTCTTTGAACCGGTAGATGATCATCATGCAAATCCAAAGATGATACTGGATTAGTATATTGGTTACGAAAGCACAGATTGCAGGTCCTCTCGCAGATGAATCGCTTGTTCTCAGTGCTAGTATCCGAAGCACAGAAGTTGGACATTTTATCGTACTCTGCGCAACTGAATTGAAAAAATGAGATATTGAAAACGTTACATATATTTTAATTCTGTCAATAATAAAGTGAATAGAACATATCAGTTTATATTCTGAGCAAGATGGACATTTTTCACAGGATACTTGACAAAAATCCAAACTACCTTCGAAAGGCAATTCATTTTCAGTGCAATAATTAACAGAAATATTTGTTTCATTTTCATCATAACTAATATGAAAGTGGCCAAATCACTTACTGTTCATATCGATCGAAACAGTCTGAATTTCTGCTATATTTATTGTTATCAACAATTACTGTAGCTTGTAGGGAATAATTTACGCGAAAATATAAAATTGATAGCGAAGCAATAACGTTGCTAATCCGATACATTTTCGTAATGTCGCTTTTTAAATTACAACTTTCTTCTCACTTTTATACTCGTTTCCTCAAATATAATAGCCTTTCTAATGACATGACTTGGAAAAGCTGAGCAAACTCATTCGACTGACCAAAACCTTAGTGGTCATTCCTTACAAGTACGGATTTTCACTATCCAAACTTTATTTTGCAAGCAATGTCGACAAATCTCGCTTGTACGACCTAGCCTATTTTCTTTATGAGATCATAGATCGCTGAATAAACAAAATCCTGACTTTATATGTAAACATTTTCATTATTGTTTATTAGTTTGGTGCCTTTGTTACTTATTATACCGAATTATATATTTACTCATCTAGAACACTGCACTTTTCATGCGCTCAAAATCGTTGAACATTTTTAGTAAGATACTTGGATGATAAAAGGAAATTATATTAAAATTTGATAACTCGTCTTTCATAAAAGGAAATTTTTATCGGAAAGTCATCATGCTCACGTACTTTTTTCCAAAGGTTCAAAATGCCAAGATAAAAAACCTCCTAAATTTTTGTATACATATAATATCTACTATGCTAAAGATTTTCAAGCACACATTCGTGACGTCTTACTCTACCAGATATCGGGGAACTAAACCTTGAAGCTTCAGAATGACAAGTTTAGATCAAAGTTGGACAAGCGCCTCCCTGATTCAATGTGCATATTTTTTATCTGGCATCAGTTTTTTGGTGGAAAGTAAATCAATTTTCGTTCATACTCTCTGTATAAGGCTATCTTGTGAAATTTCTTCAAGTTTATTACATCTCAAGAAGTCATCTTTTCGTATCTGTTTATATATTTTATTTTACTTTATTGCATATATAAAAATAATTTACTATTTAAAGTCCGTTAGTAAAACTCATGATCATCAAAAAAGTTATTGGCCATTCGAAATTTGGTCATTGAAATATTTACACGTCTCTTAAATTTGATTCAAAACACTTCAGAAATCTTCTAAATGGCTATTTACATCGTGAATGAATGAATTTAGATTCAATGTTAAACATGGAATTATTTGTAATTTACCAGAAATGTAAGTGTATTTGATCAGATATTTAGTAGGCATTTAGATTAAGATAGAATAAATTATATATTTCCAAAAGGGACATTAACCGTTGTAAATAGTTTTACTTGCCAAAAGTTATAATAAGAATGCTCATTTATGACCACTTGCCGAATATTCTAACCTAACAATTATAGCATGTTTTGATAGATCAAAATCTAATTCGTACATAGGAGTGACTGTTTTCGGATGAAAAGTGAATTTTTTGGTTCCAAAAGGGATAAATTTTGAAGATCAGTCCTAGAACATGAAATACTGAAATGTTCATCAGGATTCGGCAACACTTTGGTCGAACAACACATGTTTTCTACGGAGTTTCTTCTCAAATGAATACTTTGTAGGTAGTAGTATTACAAGACAAGATGCTACACTTTGATATCAGCCATTTTCGAACAGAATGAATAAAAGCAATGTTTTTATTGAACATTCGACAAATTAGACAAATCTTCGGAATGCATTTGAATCGATAAAGTAAAATGAATAAATCAATTCAAGTAAGAAAAAAAACTAAGCAGTTGTGAGCTGTATAAACTTTGCCTATACATATAGAACATCTTTTCACATTTTATCATAATTTCAGATCACTTTTTGGCTCATGATACTGAAATACTATTCGAGTGCAGTTGCTTCGGACCATGAGGTGTAACTTTAATAACTTTGACTAATTCTTTCTTAATCGGTGATATAGTGGTGTTGCTCTTCTAAAATTGTCCCTTTTCCTTTTACATGCATATTTACATAAACTACCTTGACCAATCCTCTCACTAAGAAAAACAGGGTAATTATTTGGAAACATGGTCCACATAGAGAAATCATGCCAGAAGTGTCCTGAAAGTTTTTTTTATGCTTTCTTGGTAGAAATTTAACTTATTCTAGTGTGCATTCATTTCTTACGTCAGAAAAGTATACTGCTCAAGGTTTATTCAGAAAACAATTCTTAATTTTAAAGCTGCTCTTTCTAAGCCCATAATGCGAAAGGGGTATTTTGGTTCCTTCAAGCACGAATAGCCGAGTTCTATTTTCAAAATTCAAAGTGACATTCATGTGCCTTCTATCCAACAAAAAATTATCATTGTTTATGTAAATAATGGTAAAGTCGAAGGGTTCACTATTTAGAACGCTCCTTTAGGATTTCTCAGCACATATTTTCAGGATATATGTTGGTAAAACAGGCCATTCCATTTCTTTTGTTAGTTAATATGAAAATTTGTTATTAATAATGCTTACGATTATATAGTATCTCACATGGTATAACAAGGATGCATGATTGGTCAAACATCTATCTAAAATATTCTAGTAAGTTCTCCCAAACTTCTTTGAAGCTATAGAACTAGTTGATTTATGCTATGACTTATACAAGAGGACAAAATAGCTTAGGAGTTATAAATTTCGTTAAAATTGTCTTTGAATAAGTAATTTCGTACTCGCTGCAACGAATCTCGGCATTTTAAACCAGAGATTGGTTATAAATATAAACGAATGTGTGATTTGATGTGTTAACCAAGTTTGAGGAATCAATTATTTAAACAGATTCGTCCTCCTAATAGACTCGTTACATATGGAAAATTATTACAACGAAAACATAATTAATTTTGCACAGGATGTTAAGGTATCAAAATCAAAAGATTAAGAGGACATCCTACCTACATATTCCTGTTTCTGATCGTCCCAAGAATAGCAGAAATCGTATAGTTTAACAATAATTAAATCATTTACTACCACTTCGCATAAAATCTTAAACGTTATAAATATTCATTTTCAACATAAAATTGTGCAACATTGACCGGGCTAACTTACATGCGCCATTAGGTATCGATTTAAGCGTCGTTCAGAATTCCTTGCATTTTGGCTCAGATTGCCATACGAATCAAAACACCGCTTTAGATAAATAAACGCGGCAATGCTAATTATCGTCTGAGTACAGCTTGCTATGATCGGAACTATTGCAACGTAAAGAAGCTAAAACTTATCTACATAATTGGCATTAATAATTTTTATTTTGATAATATTCGTTAACTTACAACCCATTGTTCAAAAGCCGTTAAATATAATCGTATATTAACAGTTTGGGTATTGTTCAACCAGAAAATTGCAAGATAAATTAGTTGGGGGATACAGCCAAAAATAATATGAAATCCGACCAATGTCCAAAATATAATGGCAAATAACTTAGTTATTTTTTCATTAGGGCGACTAAATTGAATCATTTTATCTCAAAACTGACATATTCATATGGAAGAATTTCTAACAGTGAAAATGTCCTAGCTCTATATATCGTAACTGCAGTCGAAACGAATATTATGGCCATCATTAACCATGCATTTTGAAGAGTAAGAAATAAAGTATACAATAATATCTATAATTTCATTTGTCAGTTATTAATGCAAAATTTTAACTATAGTAGATTAAAGTCAACTTTCTATGTCAAATAAATTTAAAGTAAAGTGGTATTTTAATTATTTGGAAAAGTTGCGACAGAAAAGTAGAGACATTATGGCGAAATAATGTATGGGAAGCTACAATAATATGATCCATACTATTTCTCAAAATGTTGACACTTTTCTGTAGCAACGTAGATGATATTTTAAACTATTCGCTTAAACTGGAGATAAATATTGATTGGTACACGTGGCTAAAATTTCAAATTATCTTACCCCGTATGCGTGATCATCTTGACAGCAAAAGGGCCAAATTTGGTAATAGACAAAAAGTGAAAACTAAAGTACTATCCTGCTTCAATGCATATATTGAAAATTGCATCATAAAAATAATAGTATAAACTTACATTTATCAATAAACAGATAAAAAGGAGTAGATTTAGAATGAGTAAGAAGACTATTAGTTTTTCGAATTGTGAAAAATTTTCACGTTTTCGAAATAACCGATAAATCATAAATATGCCGATAAAAGTCGGCACTACTGAGATGCTATACAAAATGGCCAAGATTCGAATCCCTATAGATGAATTTATTTTTTGAAGATAACCTCGATATAAAACTAATTAACTAACTTATATCCGACATATCTCGACGAAGTATGATCATTTTCCACACAATGATGAAGTTGTAAAGTAATGTATCTGATGCTAAAAAATCTAAAATAGTAAATCGTTACCGAGGTTTATAAAAGCAAAAGCAATGCAGAATAGCATGTAAAATAAGTAAATTGAAAAATAAATTCACCTTCACAAAAATCATAATCCTTTGCATAAGGCATAGGTTCAGAACACCAAGACATTCGATTCTGCGAATTACTTCTCATGATAATAATAAATCTGTAGAATAACAATTTGGAGAAAATGATCTCAATACACCACGGTTTAGAGAGGGTAGGGCTTTCGAAACAAAGATGGCAAAAAATAGATCGAGTAACAGTGCAAGACGTTGCTTAGACAATCAGCCTTGTATTTATAAGACTCGCCTAACTTATAATTTAGTGTAATTTCAGTTTCAACACTCTAACTATGCCCCGCCCTATGTCTTGCGAAACTTTATTAAGAGCAATTCTACGAATAATTGTAACAAGGGCCCGGACAATTGCAAAAGTGCTTTGGATTCAGACCAAACCCATATGGGTGGATACACCCATGGACCCTAATCACAAAAATGGGGAGATAGGTTCCGTCCCCTAAAGTGGGCGGGGCTAGATGGGGGGTCAAAGTTGAGCATTTTCACAATCTGACTATCAACGGAAGATACAAAGAAAACTTTTGCACTAATGCAAATCTCCTTTGATCGCTTTTCGAGTCTTACACGGAATGTGTCTAGTTACTTTTGAAATAATAAACTCTTTCTAATTCGATGCTTGGTCAATGAAGATATAATTTCTTTTAGGGTTTTTTTATGACGATGGTCAAAATTGCATCATGCCTTCTGACAACCAGATTTCAAAAAGTCAAGTTGTACCTGGCTTAGACTTGTGTGTGAGCTGAGTTCGAGCTTCGAGCTGGACTCAAACAGTCATGAGTTCATTCGCGTATTTTCTGATTTTCAAGATTATGTTCATTGTTTTTCTAACTTCGCAAAAAAAATTTAAACCTCAAGAAGAGCATGCAGTGTTTCATATGAAAAATCGTTATCAAACATCATTTTTATTCAACAACTGATATGTCAATTCTGGAAATGTCACATATATTTACAGGGCCCCGTATACGATACAGAATCCTAGTTGTCTAGTCTTTAGTGGTGACCATGATGATGGAAGTGGCCGTGTTCATGGTGTCCTCCATGATGGTGTTCGAAATGATGTGGTCTGAAGCAATCATTAATTTACTTTGGGGCCTCTTGGATTCAATCTTTGAAAATAGATCTATTTTAGAGTGTATTTTGTAATAGTTTAACGATATGCAAAGTAGAATGAATCGCGAAGTAAAGACGAGATTATAATGTGGTTTTGAACTTGTTTCACCGAACGTCATCGAATTTTAACTAAGAAACATGACTTACTCGTGATGATGCGAAAAATGGCTATCATGATGCGGAACATGGTGGTGAACCTAAAAATTTATATTGATGGTTTATAGATATGTTTTTCGATGGTAAACAACCTGCTTTTCAATTTAATTTGGAAGGTAAAACTGTTGAATGCAGATATGGACATTTTCTTTTGCAAAATGAGTTCATGTAATTTTAGATATCCGAATGACTCTTACATCATGGTGATGATGCATCGGGGTGTGATGTGAGAAATGGCTATCGTGGTGCGAGAAGTGATTTCCTCCCCCATAACCGTGCTGGCCGTAGGGATTGTAACCGTGGTTGTACGACATTTTTACGAAATTGATCTGAAGAAATTAGATTAGGCTAGAAAAATAGTATTACGGTAAACTACAGGGATAGGAAAAGTAGACTTTAGATTAGAGCGGAAGAAAACGTTGACTCTTGGAAATGAGAAACCTGGTTATAAAGACAATTTTGAGATTGCATAAGCGATGACTGATATTAGAGATAAGAAATGTGAAAGGAGCATGTTTATGCAGCACAAGCGAGGAGTGAAACAGGAAGATGTCATGGGGAAAGGAGGGAGAGACGGGTCGAATGAGCTGATAGCAGCAAATGGCTGGGCATAAACGAGTAATTTCGATGTGTTAAGGGCGTGATCACAGTATTGACATTTCACAAAGTCAGTCAGAAGGAATCTCTTATCAACTTTTTAATTCTTCGACTCTGATTTCGCGTTAGGTAGAACAGTCAACACAGCAAACGTTCACGTAGTTTTGAGCAGAAAAGCCCAAAGCTATTGACACATGATTACGAAACCAACCTACACATGATCGACATCAACTACGTCATTTAGTCGATTTTGATTATTAGTTTGTCATGTCCGTCATTGATTTTGCTTATGATGTCATACTCACATGTACTGATAATCGTGACACAGCCTAATTACAAACTTCATTAGATGTTTTTATAGTGAGTCATAAAAGTTTAAAAAACTAATAATGAAATATTTATTTGATCGCATGAGAATATTAAAATTTTCCGAGAACATTTAAAAATCATTTGAAATAACAACAAGGCAAATGGTCGAGCACAAACTGTTGAATGTCCCGCTCTACATATAAGGAATGCAATTCTACTTTCATCATAATATAAGTGGCAATTCAATTGACCCAAAAAGTAAACACTTTCTCAATAGCAATCAATAATTATTGCACATTTCAGCGTCAAATGTAAGAAATGCAAAACTATAAATTCTCTGAACATTATGAAGAATAAAATGCATAAAGTTGCCCCCGAAATTTGAAAGGAATAGAGATCAAATGAATCACCGTAATTCAAATAATCAAACTGATGATTGCAATTTGCAAATAAGAAAAGTGAACGTATTGCTTTTCATTCAAAATATTCGAAACAATTATTATTCTCGACTCTTCCGCACCAATCTCTTCATGTGATTCCGGAAGTTCTTGTTTAGGCACCTGAATTTCAAAAAAGCTATTGTGAAATTTTGATTGACAAAGATTACATGTAAATGATAGGGTTGAAGCAGGAATGGGCATAGCCAAGCCACGAAGTAGCAATGAAGAGACGCAAGTGAAGATCCCTGAATCGTTTTGAAGTTATTTTTGTTACTCGATTTTTCGTTTATTTCCTCCGACGATTTTTGCCGAATTTTTCTCAGTAGCTGCCAAATTCATTCATTTTTGATAGGATACTGACAAAACTATAAAATTAATAAAAGTAAGTCGAACAAAAAAAGAAAAATAAGCTGATAAGCTGACAGGCTTCCTGCACGCTGCATTTTGCCAAAAAAATCGAATGGGCGGGACAGTGTCCGTCAAATACGCTTTTTTAAGAAGAAATCGCAAGTGATTTTCCATTGGAACAGGAGTTTTAGGGCTGGCGCGCGTCCATTTCAGCGCCGAATACTAGCGGCGAACACGATAGAATATTTCCAACCTGGTGATACTGGCGCCAAACCCCTTCATAATTCCTCGCATGACAGTAACGCAGAAGTATGGAATCCAGCAGATCAGGAATGCGACTGAAATGTTTTTGCCATTGAAATCAAGAAAATGAAATAATTACGCAGAATAGCAGCCACAACTCGTGTTGCTCGTGACTCTCGCCTGATGGCCAGAGATTCCCTGCGTTTCCTCCGAATTGCTCTTGTCACCTGAAAATTACTCGTAATGGCCTTTTTTACTAAAATCATTCAACCTGTCCAGCAATTCTTCTTAATTTGCCTCTGCTGATTGCAGTCGATGACTTCTTTGGAGATCCTCCACTTGCAGCCTCGATTGTGATATTTGGTCCGCACGCAGCTCGTTCCAACACAGCCGCACGAATTGTTGACCATGCAGAGGACCGTCTAAAGGGTATTCAAATTTAACGACTGTTCGCGTTTTCTTCAGTAATTTTTAAATGCTGAAAGCTAAGAAACATTAAGTCGTACGAAATGATAAAAATGGGTTTAGGAACATTTTTATGTCAATTTCTCTTCCAATATTATCTCGACATATATTTTCTTTTTTGTAATTTTAAAATTATCACATTTTTATTTTTTCTTGTGACAAAATTCAAAACTCTCAGGCTGTTCCTATTAGTTTCTGCTATTACTCTCATGCTTTCTCATATCATCATAACCCTTTCATTAGCAAGTAAAATTCATTTGTAATTTGTGAGAATTTCAGCTCATAATTTTCGAAACGAAAATGGAAAATTTTAGTCTGTCTTACTGATAACAAATTTCGGATTTTTATCTTGCGAGTATTGCATGAATTCTTTGAAAGACAGAAGCTTGAAAGATCATAATAACCATCAAGTTGAATAACGAAATTCGGATTTTATCATCACGAAATTTTAAATAAAAGCGAAAAATCAGCATTGAATTGTCTTTGTTTTCAAACCTTTACCTCGAATCGATTTCGAACGTGGAGTCGGTATTATCAGTCAGACTGCTGCCGTAGCTGTTCATCGATATTCGACGGAAAGTGTCACTAAATGAACTGAACTGATCTCTTTGTTGTTATTGAGTTGCATTGAATGTTAGCAATATCGTTGTGCACAGGCACAAGTATTCACATGAACGATGCAATGAAGATCAGCCGAAACTTGTATGCCATGTTATAGCCAGAATCTGATATTGTAATGCAATGAGTCAACTTGATCGCGGGTTTTTGATAGCCAAATCTAATCTTACATGTAGCATGCCTAATTGTCACAAAATGCGAACTGAACTTAAATGCGACAAAACTCCTTTTGAGTTACAATCACAGGTAAGGCGAAAGCTTAGGCCTTACATGTAGAGATAGGGCATTGGTCTAAATTGAAATGTGAATGATTATGCCTGCGCCCAACTCGATGAAGCTCCGCTTGATACCTGCTGCCGCTGGCCGAAGTGTAAGAAGAATAACTGCTATTGCTCGGGACCGAACACGGAGAAGGACAATCGTAGATTCGAGGCACCTAGGATGTTGATGTCAGACAATGGCTTGATGCTAGACGCTTATTTGTAAGTAAAGCCAAACATCATAACGTCCTAACTTGATGAATTGGTGGGTGAAATGATTTGAGATTAGAGGCTAGGAAATATTTTTCTTATACAATTCCTTTAGACAGTTTGTAAAAGACGAAATTGCGGAGTGATTTCTTTTAAATAGATGGCGGAAGAGTTTCTTGGAGTTGATAAAGTGACTTTTGCTAAATGATGGAACTCTTGTTTTATTTCTCCAAAAAGAATGTTGCTTGACAAAAAGTCATTCTGTCATTTGCAAGTTACAATTTCTCCGAGATGCAATTTTCAAGTTTTTCGGCTACTTACCTTGAGCAATGTATCGTTGGAAGTATCTGCTCGATTTTCGTCATTCTCATGCACAGGTCTGTTAGGAGTGAGAGGAGGAGTGCTGATTACATCCATCATAGCAGGAACGAGAAGAAATGTTGGAGGTTGAATGAAGGAATGTAAGTGAGATCTATAAAGGCATGTTGTTTTTTCAATGTTTGTCCAGCTTCTTATACTTTTTGTGTTTTGTGTAATGAGTGACATGTGGTTGTGCGATGAGCGGTTTCTGGCTCGCATCAGTGGAGACCGAATCGTCATGGGAGTCATCTTTCGGCAGTGATTTCAGAGGCATCTGCAGAGATTTGAATGAGATAAGAGCTAGATCAAAGCCTATGCACTTTTTCTACAGCGATAATCGTCTCTGCCATGCTGCTTGCACTCGATGGCTTCTTTGAGCCTTCCTCGGGCAGCAAAGTCGCGGATTCTGCTTCTTCGCCTGGTGTCGTTTCCATGTCATCTACGGTGTCAAGACGTGATGGAAAGTGATATGCTGAATTTAAGAATGTACTGTTTGGTTGCTATCCGATGAAAAACTACCAATTTCATAGTCAGGCATTGATCGCCTTCGACCAGCTCTAACTTCATTGTATGCCTAAATGGTGAAATAATCAAATTTCAAGTAAGTAATTACTACGAACTTTCTGAAATGCAATCATAATTGGTACCCCATTTGGGGCTTCTGACGTACTCATTCGTCGCTTCTCGGCAATTTTAATCTGAAACTTTAATCATTTAAAACGTCCTAACAATGATAGCTAACTCTTCGCTCTTCGCTCAACTTTCGTACTTCCTCTTCTTCACGACTTCGTTTTCGAATCTGGCCACCATTCAGGAGAATCTCCCTTTCTCGGAGTCTAAAATGCTAGGTTTTCATCGAGCTTTATTTTTGCTCAAAACGGACTTGTTTTGCTCGTGCTCTTCATTCATTTGTGCGACACTCCCCAATGAAATGGACACGTCGATGGAGGGCGGATCAGGAATGATCGAGATTCGTTTCTTGGCAGCTGCGTATCTGTCGTGCGCCAGCGTCTCTGCACAAATTGTCGGACTTCTCCATCTGGAACTCCCCAATCATTTTATGTTTCATGTAGACTCTGACGTAGTATTTTATTCTCACGTGTCCCTTCTGATTTTTTTCTGGATTAATAACCTTTCCTTCTAATTTGTAATTTATGAGAAAGGTCTGAATATTCAACGAGCTTTTTTTGCACTTGGATATCATGCAGAAAGGAACGTTGTTTCTGAATCTCAATCTACAAACTCTCAGCTTCCACCTTTCTCTTCTCTTGCCCTTATTGCAATGCCATTTGACAACACCTCTCAAGTATTCCTCATATTTGATTATTCTCAACCATGTGCCTGCTGTTTGTGAGCTTCTGGCCAAGGATAATAGTAAATTATTCCCCACCCTTCCTCTCATGAGTTTTTGCTTTTTTCCCTTCGTGTTTGCTGTTTTTTGCACTCTTCATTTTCATTCGTTCTTTGCTTAAAATTTGATGAACTGCGTTCAAGAAATTGATTTTGAAGAAAGATAAGATCAATGAAATGAAACAACAAATTATACGTCATCATTGCGCGAATGTGTTTTGTCAACATAAATACCTCTGAGGCATTCTCGTGACCGTGTGGATGTCAGGCTGACTCGGAGATCGCTCCTTCGATCCACCACTGCTTCGTCGAGTCGGGCTGCCTTGTGATCCTGTTTGAGAAAGCCGAGATCCGCGACGAGATCGGACCTTGATTTTTTTAAATTAGGAAATGAATCTTTGTAATTTGTACTTCTTCGATGATGACTCGCGGGAGCGACCTTCTCTTGTCCTGATTCCTCTGCGGCTGGGCACCGAACATGTAGAGTTGGTGAGTTCGCAATTTGCGAAATATCTTCACGTACAGATAGACCACGATGGCACCGGGCAAGAAGAATGAGAGGAATGATGAAAGAACCTGCAAATAAATACGATGAAATTTGGCATAAATGAAATAGTGAACAGATTTTGAACTATTGAAAATGTTCGGTTTTTGAAATGTTGCATAATTAGACTTATTGAAACAATTTCTGAAATTTTCAGGCTTGGACTTGCCTAAATTGCTTCACAAATAGTTTCATAAATACTTTACTCTAGAAATTGACCATTTGAAGCATGCATTGCTTCAACCTTTCGTCAGTTTTTGAATATCAAGAAACAAACTAACGATGTATTGAGGGTTATCTATCCAGCAAATCCTCGGGTCATCTGATTGTGGCTCCATGAACAATGCCGAACTAAGAAAGAATGCAATGAACCATATCATGAGCAAGTAGGGTAGAGTGGAGGTCGACACAGAATGACGCTGATATTCTGTTGGGAACATTATTGCAAAGTACCTAACATTATTGAATTGTTTAAGTAGCACTTCTAGTTTTATCAAACCTGTCTAAACTGATAGCTACAAGATGAACAATGCTGGCTGTCGTCGAAAAGACACCTGTGACGAGGTGAAATTGACACCAAGTGAATCCCAGGGTCCACTCATTGCTGTGCAACTAGAGAAAATAAATATTAGATGGAAGATGAAGCGTAATTCCTACCTTTGAATGAAGCGACAAAGGCATCACAACAATGCCAATCAGCAGATCGCTCACAGCCAAACTGGCTATGAATTTGTTCGTCGTCACATTTCTGCAAAATAAAATTTCATAGGACAGGTTTATACAAGAGTTTATACCGCAATTTTTTATCAGCTAAAACAGCGAAAATGACGAGAATATTGCCCGCGACGACTAGCAAATTGAGTGTGAGCAGAAATACGTCTTCGATCCGCCATGTCACCAGAGGCTAAAAGATTTTTTATTAAATAATTAGATCTAGAGGCGTAATCTTCTTTTTTAATTTAATTAAAAAAGGGTGATTTTAAAACAATGATCAGGAAATTCTTGTTTCACCTTCGCCACTCCCAAATTAGAAAGATTTGTTTTCATGAGACCAATATTTGTTTTCGTGGCTAAGGATGCTCTAAAGTTGTCTTCGAATTTTCGTCTTTGTTATTTAAAATATTCGTTTTCGAATGCAAAAAATCATAACCTTAACTATATGCCTTCTACTTCGAATTTTGAGGGAATGTTTTTAAAAATCTCGATAACTGAATATTTTCGATCTAACCCTTGATTTATAATACTAACGCTAAATATACGGCAAATGGTGATCTTAAAAGTCTGAACCAGAACAAATTAAATGTATCGTCATTCATTACAATTGGTTCGCTCAAAAACACAATATCGAGTTCAAAATATACCCCTTAAATTAGCGATTCTATTTGCATAATGTTAAGACTTCATTTTCCTACTAAAATTCAAAAAAGTTCCGATAAATTATTTCCGTGGAAGATTTTCATCAAAGTTGTCTATCGTTTTCACATAACCACGATATCTTTGCTTTCTGCTGCATAAATCATTCATGCCCTGAGTTTGTGCAGTGGGAGAGGAATGTGGAATAAATCTACAAGCGGCCCGCTCTCGGCTCGTCTTTCATTGGCTTCTGAGAGGCTGGCAGGATCGTGCAGTTTCTCGCACAGATTGGCCTGCTTCACACATGCAGATAGATGATCTCGGGTTCAGCTCTTTGCCTGCCTGGTTCATTTCACAGTCAGGCAGGGAGAATTGCAAAGCAGACGTTTGAATTGCATGGCTCTCAAAAATTGTATATCTGTGATGAGAAAGTGGCAGCGAGAAGGGAGGAATGTGGGTGGCTGGCTATCAGATGAAGGAATGCATAGATGCGAGAATTCACTATCAAATTCATTTGTGCACGTTTGTTTTGCCAAATAACAGCAATTATTCGCATCGAGCAGGCATGGACGCTAAATATTCAATGCCACCCTAACTAGGGGAGCGGCTATTTATCACTCGATCGCTTCTAAAAATGGGTCTCATTAGGCTTTCAGGTGCTGCAAATGCGGAAATGCGATGCGATACGAGATAGGTTTGCATTTGGAAGTGAGACAATGCCTTGCATGGCTATGCCAACTCGCCCAACTCGCAACTACGATTATTTTCCTGCGAATTTACTCTATGGCAGACAACCCAAAAATAGACTACGCCTTGTGTGAAATTGCATAATTATCGTCGCATGATTCAGACGAATTATTTTGTATTGCATCATGAGTTTTCAAGAAACTTTCGCATCCCCCGAAAAGGTTTCAAGAATTCGTTTCGAAACAAGGCAATTCGAAACTCTCCTTCTCGTCTCATTTCCCTTCCACTTCATAAGTAAATTGTTCCTTATTTCTTGCGCTTGTTCGAGTTAAACTCCAAAGAAGGGAATGAAGGGGCAATCGAGCTCATCTCATTTAGAGTTTAAGTGCAGAAAGACAGACAGACGGAGAAGCAGCAAGCCAAGGACTAATCGAGTTGGCTGTTCAGGCTGAATGGGGCAGGGATGAGGTACAGAATGTTGAGCGAGAGGGGAATCGTGTTTGGCGGCAATTATGTTCAGGTAAATTGGCAGAGGTGGGAGCGAGTCAATCATTGCTCCCCATCTCTTCCCTTCCACACACCAGAACTCTCTCCACATCATCCTCTGTCTGAGAAGCATTGTCTGCCGCAAAGGACGCGTGATCGTCAAACATTTGTCGCTCACAGCCGCAACCAGACCATCTGAAATGTCGAATATCAATTATTCACAACTGAAAATCGAGAAACTATTGCGCATGACGAGGTCCAATTGTGGGAGCGAAATTTGAAATGGGATGAATCAGAACTTTGAAAAATAGAAAATAAACCGAAATATTGTTGAGATTGTTTGGGAAATTGAGAAAGACAATCGAACCATTTGAAGAAAAATATGCGCGGCGTGACAAATATTTTATTGAGACGGAATTTATGAAAAACATGATAAATTTTGGCAGGAAATGAGGTTAGGCTGCATTTTTTTTTTATATTAAAATAAGAATTACACCATTTGATATTTCGCGTACCAAAGGGATAAAAATAAGCGCGAATGAGAATTACAATTCGTAGGCGTGGGTTTAGTAATTTTCGTAAGATAGGTTGAGATATTTAGCTGAGATTGAAGCGACAAAACTGAGAAAGCAGAGGGAAAACCTTTGCCTGTTTCCTATTGCAAATCCTCTTCTTCATTCATCCGATTACTGCAACACTTTCAGATTCTCGAAGATAAATAATAATGAAATAAAAATTAGAGGAGGAGAGGATCAAAGCAATCAAAATATACTCGTTTCTAAAAATAGCAATGTAATAACATGGAACTTCTAAATTTAGAGTAGGATTTTATGAAATTGGCAAACTGTTCTGGCATGTGCTAAAAAGAGCATTATGAATTGCAATTATTGAAGAAAGTAAATAGGCACGAAAAGGAACTGCAATTGCACTCATGATTCAACACTGGTCAGAAGATAAATATTTTTGTTAGATTATTTGTAACAGTGCAAGATAACGAAACATGATTTCTTGAGAAGCATGGTAGTATCTTACTTCGTTGAAAAACTAAAGAAAAACATTTGTATAGATAATAATTAGATTACAAAATTCGATCTCACAATTCTTACGCGATTTAAATTGTATGATAAAATGCAAAGTGGTAACAATCGGAACCAGACTTCATGTCAAATTCCCATTAAAATCTGGATCCATTTCTGGAAGAGACTGAATACAAATCAAAACAAGCATTTCTTCTAAATAAAATTATTCCAAAATAATTCAAATTAAAGTGAAGATGTTTTTCGTTCCTAGTAATAAGATAAGATAAAAATTAAAAAAACGGAATACTAATTCAAAAGTGGCAGAATTTGCTATAAAAATTAATAAAATTCATTATTATCGAGCTTTCTTTAAATAAAAATCATTATGCCAAGATATTGCTTCAATGTGGAATATTCTATTTTGAACATCCGATTAAATACATGTTATAGAAAAATATCGATTTTGAATATTTCAAGTATTACAAAAAAAATGGAAATTTTAATGATGAACATTAGCATTGAATTGAATATATCATAATCGGTTATCAAAATATACGAATATGCATTTTACTGAAATTCAAACTCTCAAGCGATCAAACACGAAACGCAAAAGAGGCATTTACATTCACATTTATGGTCTGTCGGTTGCGTTTGAAACAAAAACAAAATTCAGTGCTCTTGTGGGAGGCCGAGAGGGAATGGATAACTGAATCAGAAGAAGAAATTGAGGGGAAAGGAAGATGATATGCCTCTGGGGAATGATTATCATGAATTGAGTGGCTGAATGGAGGAATGAGATGCAACAAAAACATGAAGAAGAAGAAGATGAAGGAGAAGATGAAGGAGATGAAGGAGAGGAGGAACAGCCTACACTGTAGAGAGAAAATGAAGTTGAGCAGACATCGAAATTGGAAGGGGGTTACTTGGCAGATGGAAGAAGAAGAAGTGAGAGAAGGAGAACGGGGAATGGAAGAATGAAAGGGAATGCAAAGATGCAAATGGCCAACCTCGGACTCGGAAAATAGATCTTGAAGAAGCAGCATCAGAGAGGAGGAGATGGGAAAGAGCAGAGCCATCACAGAGGCCATTCAATTAGACACTCACACTCATTTGTATGCAGCCACTGAAGATGAACTCGAGGCAAATGAACAAACGATGGAGCCAGAAGGAAAGGTAGGAGATACTTTGGAGATGAACGACTAGAAAGGAACACTAAGCAGGATGCTCACAATTCCGATAGTCCAGAGTTCGAATTACTTGAATTCTGAATATGAACCAAATAAAGACTCCTAATAAGGAATACAGAATATTTGGTTAAATGCTTGTCGAAGTCTTCAGACTATGATATTGACAGAAATATACGAAAACGGAACAGAATATTTTCTCCACCCCCACTTAACCTATGAATTTGAAGATACTGATATAGCGATAAATGTCAGCTAATCAATAGATATTGATAGATGTCAAAGTGTAGTGACTCGCATGTGATTGAGATTATGCAAATGAGGAGGGCAGTTTGACTGCAAACAATGACGAATGGAAATGCAGAATGCGTCGCCGTGCCAAGCAGAGCTGTGAAATGCCCAGAGATGGTCATAAAAACGAATTGTGGAGATGACAGGTGAAATTCTGGTTGTAGGAGAGAATTCCTCGAGCACAAGCAAAAATGCAAGTGTACCCTCAGTCCAGGGCAACTTAATTGCTAAATGCAGCAGCAAATTGCTTGATTGCATGAATGACTGGATGACTGAGAATGAAAAAATGAAGATGCGTGTGGAAAGCAGGAAGCAGCGTAAACATGGACTTGATCAAGTGATGTGCTTCCAAATAACAACAGGAAAGGGAAAGGATATGCAGACGGGACATAAGAGTGAGCAGGGACGAAGAAGGCCGATTAGATTAGTCCGGCGGACAGACAGGCTGATAGAAACAGACAGCACTGGCTGATACGTCAGATATGAATGTGAGAAGAGGGGAAAATGCTGAGGATTGAAAAAGTAAATAGAATTTGAGATGAGCATGAAATGGAGGGTGGTGTTCGAGTTAAAGACCGGCTGAGATTCGTCAAACTGGAAGGCAATCAAAGGGCACTAGCTAAGGCCGGCATAAATCAGATTAGGAAATGGACCGTAGATCGGAAGCTCTTCCAAAAATAGTCGAAATATCAGTTTTGCACCCAGCTTATTTGCAGATAAATAATTTTCTCAAAGACGTCCGGAATTCCAAATCAAGCTTGGAAATATAGCGGCGCACAAAAGTTTGGAAACGCTCAAAAATTTTTGTATGTCATATTTTTATCAACTATGACGATCTGATCCAGTTGAAATTAGATATTTACATAAGTTTGGTTACTAAATATGCATGATAAATGGATAAACTTTCTAGATATTCAGAATTCCGCGTTTCAAAACGTTTGCTCATCACGGTCTACTTATTCCAGGTCCTATTCCGGATCTAGGAAAATTCAAGTTCGAATCTAATTACGAGAAAAACGTCAAAAGTAGCATGAATTTCGATGTTTTATAGATAGACGAACAGAAGATAGTCGTGCGCTGATGCTTTTATTGAGCTGCTTTGAAGATCAGACCAAGCTCAACCGAAAAAATGAAGATGGAATGAGATCACAGGGTATTTATGCATTTTGGGCTTATCATTGCGCTCTGTAAAGCAGTACAAATAACACCACACTAACGACGCAAAAATTTCTATTTGACGCTGCTGCGATAGACAATAATCCTATGTATAAATCTGGTGATAAAAATTATCGTATTAGAAGTTATGCAATGCACCAATATACATTTTGTACGAATTGGGGAATCTTCCCGGGAACATGAAAATAACTCCATCGTTTCACCGCTTATCTATTATCCTTTTCCTCCCAATGCTTTTCTCTATCCTACTTCCATTCCACTCCTTGTTTAAAGTAAGGTGTCCATTGGAGCTTATGGAATGGGAAATTTGTTATTGTTTTAGGATACCAAATATACCCATTTCATTTCACCATTTATGGACCAAATTATTAGGGATTAGATAATGGTATTGAAAAAACGAATGGAATAGCAGAAAATTCTGATAAAGAAGCGAAATTGAAATTTTTAGACAACAGAAATAATACTACACATCCTGTTGAAATTTTTCTGAATATATATGATCAGAAATACTGGAATTTTAACAAATCGAACCGCGGATTTAGAGCTTTAATAAATTTCGTTCAACCTTACTTTTACTTCACTTCACAAAAATTCTTGGAGCTAACTTCAATATAAAATTCAAACATGAATCAGAATTTGAAGGCAAACTTCAATAAATCTAATTTGATCTTTGTAAGCGGAGAATTATTAGAATTTATAAATGACGAAGGACAGATATAGTAGAACGAGAAGATTAGAAGCCGGATAAAAGGACGAAAGCATCGGTGAAAATCTCGTGTGCTAGGATTGAAGGATAAGAAATGCGTGAATCAAAATGTGACTGGGCATAATCTAGGTGTTCAATGTCGTCAATTCCTTGCTGCTTTGCTTTCTATGAATACTTCAAAAGCTGCCTGATTAAATGGCTTATCTCATTTACCCCATAACCCTCTGCTGCATATCGCAAATCTCTGCCTGCCTCTGCTTTATTACTTTCAATTACATCAACTTTTATTCGATAATCAAACCTGCAGCTGCATGTTCGAGAAAGGGCGATAAACTTTCTGAGCTTTGTTCATTGTGAGAATTAGCTATGAAGCAAATAAGTAAGGAAGGAAATAAGAAGTGAGGGAAGGGAAGGAAAAGTTGGGTGGAAGTGTGAATGTGCGAATGAACATGCATAAGTGAAAAGATCCTGGAAGGTTATGGAAGAAAAAGAGGCGCAATTTGCAGAGACAGAGCCGTTGAATTTCGATATACATCAACTGTGGGGGAATTGTCTTTCGAAGAGGAAAAATTAGCCGAGAGAAGATGAAATTCGAAATTGACTGCGATAATTTTCGTTTAATTTCTCCTCGTCGAGTTTCAACTGTCCGCAATGCGCAGAGGAAGTCAATTGTGCCGAAGTGCTGAGTGAGTCGGGTGAAATGAGAAATTGAAAGGCTCCAAACTGACAGAAAACTGAAAAGTCAGGCAGAGTTCAACTAAAGCAGCTAGATTCCTGCATATCGAATTTGCCGAGCAACGTTCATTTTCCCTTTCTCGTTGCCACGTAATTAATTAGAGCAAATAAAATTTGCGGTGAACAAGTTTGGCACCAGGATATGCGATAATAACATAAACACAAGACTAACGACTGAGATAGGATAAGAGTTGCAATGCAGAAAATAGAGGAAACTCGATCAAAATGTTGGAGGAATTGAAAATTTAGAAATTCAGAGGAAGCCTAGGGTGAAAAATGCCACGCAGACGAAGTGAATAAATCATCGGATGAATTCCATGGAAGTGCAGGAGAATCGCCATTTTACGCATCATAAATATACTCGCTGAAATGTCCGTGGAGTATTTTTGGAACTCCGTGGTTAAATTTTACAAAAGACAAAAATTACAAGCGAATTGCGAGAATTTGCATAGTCAGACGGAAGAAAACGATAAAGGACAATCTGGAGAAATAAAGATCGAAGAATTGAGAGACTGCAAACTGCACAAATCGAGGAATCGGATTACAATACAAAGGTAAACAGGACGGAATCCCAAACGAGGCAAACTGCTGTGGAAAAGAGCTGTTGTCTCTGCCTCCCCGAATGCACTTCTTCATCTGCAATCTCTCAGTCCGTCTGTTTTCCCTTGTCTGTTCAAGTCGTCTTCTTATTTCACTAGTCCTTCTTTGTCGAATTGGCTCGTAATCGGAAGGGGAAATACGCTCAAATTGGTCATAGCTCGGGGCTCAGCTCAGATAAGATGCAAGTCACGCAAAACGCAAAACAATACGGAAAATGCTAGACACAGGATAGGGAATGAAAATGGAAATAATAACCGAACAGAAGAATAAAGGCAATAATGACGGCTGAGGAATATGGTCCTTAGTGGAATATGCCAAATCATATTTTTCGAGCACATTTTTACAGATAGGTTGTCTTGGGATATTAATGTGCCAATTTTAAAGAATACTCAAATCAGTCAGACAACTGTCGAAGAGCGTGTGTGGTTGCTCGAATGACTCAAACTCTTAAATTAAAAATTTCCTTCCAAAATCGCCAAAATCCATCACCCAAAATGTGCAGTTCGATGTCAGGAACGTTTGGAATATTCCGTTTCGTTCCGAAAATTTCGAAATATATTTTTGACTTTGAAAAATTTGAATGTTCACTAAGTTTTGCTGCAAATACGGATCCTGAAATAAGAATGTTTGGGAAGAAGTGAAGGCGGATGAAGGAATCGAGCTCGGGATTAAATGAAGCACCACACGATATCATTGGTATATCATGTCCGCATATCCGCATTCGTGTTTTGATAAACGAAAAAAGATTTGCCAAGAGGCATGCAAACGCGATCTCAGGAATAAGGAATGAATAATGCTTCTGCACAACCCATCGAAATACACAATCTGAGCACTACCAATTTGCCAATTTTAGCTGCTCAAACCAGCAATCTTCCTATTAAAATTTATGACTAATGCCAGACAAATTGAATGGAAACAGAATGTTTTCTTATGATAAATAATGCTTCGCAATACCAAACAAATCATATGAGAAATGCAATGTCTCTCATGAGTTTACGTTGGATGACTGACGATTTTGGAATTTGACAGTTTGGACTCTCACCGGTTTTTGTGAGTTGTCTTGAATAGATGAAAAACTAAAGAATTCCTGGAAAATAATGGATGTGGAGAGTGGAAAGGGAAGACACGAATGGACCTTGCAGAGGTTGTGCTGGGCTGTAGCCTGCAGAGGAATTCCCCTGTGAAACAGCGAAGGGAGGAAATGACAAGTCGAATGCCGAGGGTTAAGCTGAAAGTGGAAAGTGAGAACTAAATGGAGAGTGGAGATAAGACAACAAATATATTGGGGCTGGGGGTGAGTTGTGCTTTGCATGCTCACTCCACATTAGGCAATGCGAATAGGAAATAGCATGAAAACATCTAATTCACTTATATTAGTTTTTGCCTGCGGCTTTTTCAGAGTATGCAGAAAGCACGGAGACTAATCCGATATTCAACTTGACTTCTGACTGACTCCATAACATCAGTATTTGGTTTTCATCTGCGACTTCTTGATGATATTTCTCCTTTACCTAAGTATTCTGCTTCTCTTTACATGAGAAGTGTTCCAAAATCTGTCTAGACCACTTCGTTCGAAGAGTCAGAACATTTGAATACCTCAAACTTGGGCAATTGAACCGTATATGGGAATGATACATGGATAATATCGACACTTTACATCGTATTCAGGCAAGACTGCATTCGTGCCTTTCAATGTGTTTCTCTCACTTGTTTGAAATCTCTTGAATAGCGCCAGATCTTCCTTTGCTTTGAGAGATAGCAAGAAATAAAGGCAGCATACAATAATATCTACAATACGACACAAAGTGTTGAAATGTCTTTGTTTACAACTATAGTTTCGGTTCAATTACCAGGTTTGAGGTATTCGAATGTCCTGACCCTTCTAATAAAGTGGTCTAGACGAATTTTGAAACGTTTCTCGAAACGAGAAACAATATGAGTTAAAACAAAATCGAGCGATTCAAGCAGAATACCGAAATTCTAGAATCTGAATCCTAAAAGTCCCTCGAGATCCATACGATTGTCCCACGATTCATACTACAATCAGCTCTCTAAATACGTTGATGAGTTAGTGCAATTCAAAATTTCGAAAAACAAGATATATCTTTTAAAGAATAAGTTATTATAAAATTACAATAGACGAAAGTTTGCAATGACCCAAGTTGGAACCACTTCTTTGAAAAGTAAAAGTATAAAAATTATCGTAACTTTGCTGTCTAACATAATAGTTTATTGTCTACTTCTTTCAGCAAAATAAACTTTTAAACAACGAATTGGTCATAAAAGATTTACTCAGAGAAATATGGACTGATTATTTGTGATGGTTCATAAATATGAACTTCATTAAGAGCTTCTTATCATTGATGGGTCACATGGAATATAAACCTTTTTTGAAATATGGAGCCTTATTTGTCATGAAAGTGTTATCGAAAAGCATTGGTAAACAGTTGATTTATTCCACTTTAATTAATCAATTTTTCTTCAATTTTCATCAAATCTTTGAAAATGATTGACTTTCGATACTAAAATTTGTCCATCCATTTCCTAGTTCCTAGTCTTGTGTATAAAGTTGTAATAAGGAATTGTTCTCACGGTTTTTAATTCATCGAATTACATTCCATAATTTGTAGGTTTCTATTTTTAAGCGTGACTTCAGTTCACATGACCCAAACGACGATGTAAAACACGAACTTTAATTTGGATGAAATAAAAGTTTTCACAAAACGAAAGGTTGCAATGATAGATGCGGAAATTTCACCTGTAACTAGGGAAAGAGAAATTGGATTAATAAAAAATAGTGATGATGAACTAACGAAGAGAATTCGTTTTAGTTCACACTCACTTAGCCTCCTTTTCATCTGCAGTGGATAATGTGCGACCACGCACCCTTTTATATTTTGATCTGCATCTTTTTACCATGCTGTATCATTTTTGGAGCATGTTTTTCTTTTCTCCTTCAGTTTATCTCTTGCTTTCGTTGATGATAGAAAGCTCAACCTCTTGGCTGACTTGGGGTTTATTTTTGCTCTTTGCAATTCTTTAATAAACCATTGATATCTTACCAGAAACTTGTTATGAGAATTCAGTCCTTGGAATCTTTTCAGAACCGCAAATAACCGATTAGGTTTAGATTTTTGTTTATCTTTTCTTCTCTTAGTCGCACATAAGCTCATGATTAGTCATAGTCGAAAACGAAGTATGATAAGCTTGAATCGAAGAAAATTTCGTGACACCTGATGCTAAGTTTACGAATCACACAACATTTCCACAGAAATTTCGAGGTTTACATTTTAGGTTCCTTTCACTATCTTTCAAAATGTATTACATCGACAACGGAGTTACTCGAAACCGATGCCAGCAATGTGACATGACGTTTAGTAAAATAAAATAATTTTTTAGCTATTTTAAACTCATCCTTAATTAAGATTCACAAATTCGTTTCTTATTAGTTGGCTGGTGCAATCATGGAATTTGTCATTTTTGCTTCGAGCTGATGCGAAGCCAGAACGATCCCGAGAAGATAAATGACTGCCCAATTTGCTCCTATTCAAAGGCCTTCCAAACCTGCGCTGTTACTGGAAATTTTCGAGGTGCTTTTTTCTACAACCAAGTTATAAACACTGTCAAGAAAGTATAAAAACACTTTGGATTTGATGAGATATATGATATATGGTATCCACATCGATTTCAATTATTATCGCGTGGCAATATATTCATGACCATGTATTTAAACCAAAAATCCGGGTGTTTGAGTGTTCTATACAATTAAAAAACCATTTTTCACTTTTCCGATTTGTAGCAGGAAATGACAATTTTGTGATTAAAAATTTCTAAGTTGATAATGTAAATTTTCGAAAAAAAAAAAATCATCTTTATATGAATGTATGATCCAAGTATCATCTATAATTGGAGACCTATTTTTCGTATCTTATCACTGATTAAAGTTATCGTCGATCTTGCAACGTGTTTCCTCAAATATCCCACGCAGTGCTTTTGGTTAAATGAGATACGAATCAGAAAAATGGCCAAAAACGGCAAACTTTTAAAGTTTGATGGCTAATTTTTTCCTAAACACTTTTCTATTGACTTTTTGATACGTGCAGTGCAAGATTTACACTTTTATATCGTAAAATAGCATTTTCAGATTTTGTTTAATCACGAAAATCGCTATTTTCCGTTATAAATCGGAAAAGTGAAATAGTTTTTTAATTCTATAGAACACTCAAACACCCGAATTTTTGCCATAAATATATTGTCACGCGATAATAATTGAAATCGATGCGGATACCATATATCATATATCCCGTATATCCCATCAAATCCAAAAAGTGTGGTATACTTTTCTTGAAAGAGTATATAAAAGTGCATCGTATTAGGTAAATTAGAAAATGAGAGGCACTATTCATGTTTAAAGAGCTAATTTTTAATCTCATATCAGATAAAGAAAAGATGATGATCAGAAATACCCTTAAAACTATCCCTGTATATTTCAACAATTTTTCATCTTCAACATTACATTAACAAGGAGTTTTGTCTGTGCAAGGTAATGGTAGTGTCTTAACTATGATTTCGTTAGCGCGATCTACTTCTTATTGCCTGTTTCCCCCGAAGTGGCCGTTCCCGAGAAAAAATGATGAATTCGTGAAAATTTTCAATATATAATTGATACACACAGGCTGACGACAAATGTCTCTTATTTCCAGTTATTCGCTTCTTTAGCGCAGTCAAATTCTTCATTTCTCCTTCGAAATTCAACCTCATGTTTGATAGAGGATTTGAGTTTTGAAGAAGAAATGCAGAATTCTATGAATTCTACTAATTCGAAAGTGAAGAGGTGAAAATGACAGACAGTTGTCGTCTGTAAGACGCATCTCTTTAGACAATCATATATGTGTGGCCTGTAGTCACTATCTATTAGCCCTGTTTAGTTACAAAGGTAGCTCTTTTGATAAGAATTAGTCTTGTGCTTTTGCCTTTATATGAACCTCTGAATAAATCTTGAGCTACTTAATCAATATTGGTATTGGACTATCTGCAGCCCCTTCTGTCTGTGTGAGTAGCTATAGTGGCGGCGGAGTCGTCAATACTCCGAACGTCACATTTGAGAAACATCAGTTTGTGCGCATAAATTATGCATTAAAAATTTTCACCAATTCACAATTTTTAGGGAACAGTCACTTCGGGGGGAACAAATAAGAAATATAATATTATTCGCTAGCGAAAGTGCTCCTTCGGTCTGTATTATGTACAATACTTTACAGAGTTCTTGGGACAATATTAATTTTTACCTAAATAAATTTAGTTTTATAGAAGTACGCATTGCCACGTACGCAAAACGTGTTATTTATGCTAAATTTAATTATCAATGGAAAAGATAAACTTCAGTGAACATTTTCTTATTTTTCGATAACTTCAGGAGCAATATCTGCCTACATAACATTAGAAGAAGTGCACGAAAAATATACACAGATTGTAAGAGCCTTGGTAGCTGCTGAAAGGGAAAATTACGATAAATTGAAATTGGAAACGAAGCGAAAATTCGAAGAGCAATTTCTGCAGCATCGAAGGGAAATCGACGAGTTGCAGAGAAGGAACGATCTAAAGACAAGTGAATCCGTCAGTTAGATCCTAATTTCCACGTTTGGAATTCCTACAAAAACCTTTATTATAGATGAGTAAATTGACCGAGTCACGAAAGAAATTTGAAAAATACAAAGAAGATAGCGAGAAGAAACTGACTAATTTGAACGAAGAGCTGGCGAAGAAAGACGCTGAGTTAAAGAAGGCAAATTTGGAAGTAAAGGAATTGAAGAAGTCGAGCAGCAATTCGCAAAATGATATGGAGCAGATGAAAACGCAGATAGCATCCATTATGGCAAGTTATGAAATTACTCTACGTATTGAAAATGTGGATTCAGGAAGATAAAATGGAGGAAAATCAAAGGCTATTTGATGAAATGAAGCAGCAAAACGATATTCTTGTGGACAAATTGTCATTGATTATCAAAGAGAATGAAGAATCGAGGAAATCACAGAATAGCTTTAGTGAAACGGACGCAAATTCCGAGATCGATGAATTGGATTTGTGGCAGAGATTCGAAATTTTGGTCTTTTGGGTATCTAGGAATGAAGATAAAGCGTTGGTAACTTTCAGAAGAAAGAGGTCGAAGAAATATTGGAATCAGAGGATCGAATTTATAGACCGCGCAATGAATCGAGGACCTACTCCTTCACTGACAATAACCAGGTGTGATATTGAAGTAAGAATAATAAAGATAGTAATAATTTTCAGTCATCGAAACAAAGCACCAGTGATGATTCCGAAATAGGTGAGAAGAATGAGTTGAACAGTGAGGTAAATATTAGTTTGATTAATCAAAACATTATTGTATTACATCATGAAAGAGCATTGAATAAATGCAAATATTCACCATAATATTGTAGCCATCTGGCGAAAATATAAATGACATTCGCGATACGATAATGCATAATTTATCTTCAAAATCCACAAGTTTCAGTTACATCACTAACTCGATCATCCAACTAACAACGAATTATTGTTTTTACAGCAAACCCAAAGAAATTTCAGAATTCCGAAATCATACCCGAAGTTGATATGATGGCTGTATTTATTTATCCACTCAACGATTGCATCACATGGACAGATCTTCGAGGAAACTTTGCCGTGTTTGGAAAGATCGTGAATTCTTGGATGATTGTGAGTTGAATGAAGTGTCCCTAGAAAAACTCACCATTGTGGCAGGATGGGTGTGGGTTTGAGTTAGGAAAATAAAAGTTCATGGTTGCAAAAATTGAATTTTTAAATTGAAATATTTAATTCATTTTCTACAAATTATTCCTTTTTAGCGTTTCTAATCAAAATATTTTCGATTTTAATAGCGTGCAGTGTCGAAATTTTTTTGTCATTTTTAGAGCTCAGTAGAGATGCTGAATCCAATGTTTGAAAATACCGCCGGGCGGACTCAAGCTTGGAGTCCGCGTGCGAGTGCGGGTCGAAAAATTTTGAGTTTAAAGGAATCGGGTTAAATTATGAACGTTTATGATATACATATTTTATATTAAACAATTCATCAATTTATTCCAGGTAGGCACCGATAAAATCACGAAAACCTCACAAAGATTTGGTCATATCATATACGATAGTGAAGCAGCAGCAAAAAAAGCGATCACAAAAATGAACGGGAAGAAAGTGAGTGTTAAAAACTGATTGAATTTATTTAACTTAGTTAAATTTTGCATTATCTCATTGAATATTGCAGTTCTTCAAGAAGACCATTACGGTTTCATACGCAACTCAAAATATTTCTGAAATCGTTGAAAATGATTGACTTTCGATACTAAAATTTGTCCATCCATTTCCTAGTTCCTAGTTTTGTGTATAAAGTTGTAATAAGGAATTGTTCTCACGGTTTTTAATTCATCGAATTACATTCCATAATTTGTAGGTTTCTATTTTTAAGCGTGACTTCAGTTCACATGACCCAAACGACGATGTAAAACACGAACTTTAATTTGGATGAAATAAAAGTTTTCACAAAACGAAAGGTTGCAATGATAGATGCGGAAATTTCACCTGTAACTAGGGAAAGAGAAATTGGATTAATAAAAAATAGTGATGATGAACTAACGAAGAGAATTCGTTTTAGTTCACACTCACTTAGCCTCCTTTTCATCTGCAGTGGGTAATATCGACAATATGCAATCGCAACTTTCAATATTCAATAACATTTAAGTTCATCTTTTATCGGCATCTAAAATAAGTAAAAATCTAGGCTATGTTGCATTCATGGAATCAGTGCCGAAGTTGTCGAATATCATTTGGTAAGTTTAATATTATAGTTTTAATTAAGTGTGCTCAACTAAATGATGTTAAAACTAGTCAAACTTTTCATTAAAAATGCCTGAAAATATGTGAATTTAAAAATTTAGACTACTTTGATCCATTCATTATAACTGGATCATGCGATCATTCACTATGTCATTCCTGTTTCGAGAATATGAGATCAAATATCGATACGAGAAAAATTAACGATTGTCCATATTTCCAATGTCGCAATTCCTTCGCAAATAACGTCAAGTCAGGCACATTTCGTGGTAAAAGTTCATCGTATTTAGATATTGATATTCTTTATCTCAAACTAACGAACACGAAATATGAGTAATCTAGTAAAAACCAAGTATAATCCAATAATTATTATTTCGTCATATTAGTATCGAAGATTTTCGTTAATTAGCATCTTCGATGATAAAATGTGCAATCAACGTACAAAATCTAATTAAGGAGCAGTATCTGCATATGATAAATTGGAATTGAAGCATCGAAAGCATCAAACTATAACCAGAACCGTGATAGAGGACGAAAGAGCAAGACATGAAAAGCTGAAGAAGAGAATGCAACAGAAGATGGACGAGCAATTTTTGGAATACCGAAGGGACCTCGATGGTCAGAAACGACATTACGAAATGCAAATCGCTGGACTGGTAAGTTTAGGAGGTTTAAAGTTTGGCCCGTTCACATTAGTTTACCTCTAAAATAGCTAAAATAGAAGCATTCTAGCATAAGATTAACTATTTATAATTCTTTACGCTTTTAGACAATAATTTTTGGAAAGTATTTTAAGATACTATATGGGGAAAATGTTTCTAGCAATCCGAATTTCTACCCCTTTCACTTATCACATATACTAAATCTATGGAGAATATATTCATTCAAATCAATTTCTAACTCATGATTTCATTTCAGAAACAACAGCTAGTGAATTTAAAATGCAAATTTTCTAAATATAACATGGAGGATGAGAATAAGCGAATGGCAATTGCAAATAGCTTTTCGATGAGAGAAAATGAACTGATAATGGAGAATTTGAAAATGAAGACTTTTATAAGCGAATGGGAAAATGCTCCTCAAGAAGTTAGAAAGCTAATTCGAGAACAACACACTATGGTAATGTTAATTATTATTTTGACTGGAAAAAAAACTTGTATAGATGAAAGCAAGTAACATTTTAATTATTGCACAAATTCAGATAGCAAAAATAAAGCGAAATTCGGCCTTATTCGAATGTATGAGGCGACAGAATGATATTATTCTGGATAAGTGCATCGAATATTGGAAAGAGCGAGAAAAGGCTAATAATGAGTGTCGCCATTGGCTGATAAAATCGCTGAATATAAGAATCACCGAAGAGAAGAAGGTAATGAAGTAATAAGTTGAGTCCCCAAGTAGTCAAGTAAATATGACGATTTAATGTTGATGGTAATTTGCTTTGGCAGAAAGGTCGAGAGGGTTATAAATAAAGTTATCGTGAATAAAGAATTAAATTTAAAATTTCCTGTCGAAAGAATCGCAAAAGTCCGTTGCTTGAAATGAACACATTTTGGCAAACTTCAAACTGCGTGGACACAAAAATTACGACCTAGTTTTGGCACAGAGCCGTTTTATTAAGATTATCGTCGATCTAGACTAGGTCTTTTATGACATTCTGGGTTTAAGGGGTGCTCCTTTCCCAAATTTGTGATTTCTAACTACCACGTTTCCACAAAAAAATACGATTTTGCAAGGGGCAGAGCTTGGGGACTCTAAGTAACAAGAGTGTTTGAATACTCAGGTTGATTGATGTTTTAGAAAGCACATCCACCATATATGGAAAAAATCTATTCTAACAAAATTTATATTTACCCATTGAGCAACTCTGTCAAATGGGAAGTTCTGCTAGCACATTTCTCAAAATTCGGATTTGTTCGTTATGCGACTGTAGGTATTTAATTTCTAGAGTAGACCATAATTATAACATCACCTATTCTTTTCGTATGAGCTGAATTCGAACTGATCAATCAATGTTTCAATCAAATTTCTGACTGATTCATACGAAATAGATATATCGGGGTTTGTACATCTGTCATTTTGTCAGAAGAATGTCTAATTTCTTTAAAAACAATTTTAAATTATTTTCATTATTAGAAACCGATATAATTATGGACCACTCTGTAGAGTATCTTTTAAATTGACACTAATTTAGGTATTGATTGACGAAGTAATCCTGAAGCCACTGAATTATGGGTACGTGATATTCGAGGATAGTGAGTCTGCAATAAGTGCCATCTGTGAAATGAATGGGAAAAAGGTTAATTGATAATCAAAATATAGGATAAAGTAAAATCATTCATTTTCAGTTTCATGGGAAGATCATTACTGTATCTCACACTATAAAATTCTTTCAAAGGTGAATTTAGAATAATCAACTGATTTGCTAGAAACTTGCCATAATTAACTGTGGAATAAAATTAAATTTGAAGGAACAAATAAACATAAAAGATTTTTAAAAATAAAAAAGAATAAAAATCGAACAAAAGTGAAGCGTGACTTTTAACCAATATAATTACTGTTCTATTGCTCGCCTTTGCAGATTTCAATCATCATCTCGCATTTTTATACACACTATCATCATAACAATAAAATGACGGGGAATAATAGATAGCCGAATTCATAAAAAATCGATAGTTGAATTTTATAAACTCTGGTTACGATTTAGTCAACATTTTCTAATTCCAGCTCGATACTGACTAAAAATGTTCAACCCATTTCAACTCTTTGAGGATACTGTCCGATACTACTTTTCTTCTACCATAAATCAACTTGACAGCTATATTCATCTATTCATAACAAAGTGAACCGAAAATGTGAACAGAGTTTCAGTAAAATTGACTCACTAACAATAGTTGATCGTGCTAGACTACAAAAATGATCACTATTTTTCGCAAAATTCAACCGCCACCACTTTCTGACATTAGGATATTGACATCGCGCCTTTTCTATACCTCCACTCTCACATTCGTTGTATTATGAGAGCAAATGTAATCGTATCTGATATGCAGCACAACTTCTACAGATGTATTAATGTCTCACTCTGCTCTTCGGTTTTTAACAGTTACTCAAGGTAAATCTTGAGATTCGACCAAATTTCAACTTGTGTCGAATAACAGATTTTTGGGTCCAACCTTCCCGGGGATATCCGGAAAGGGACAAAATATGGGTAAATGGATAAGAGTCAACTTTCCGGGAAGGTCAAAATTAAAACACAAAAACGTTTTACTTCTTTGAATGAGTAATGGATACTCTAGTTATTTCGAAGTTCCCGAAAAATCGACACTAGCCAAAATATTTTCTTTGACTGCTAATAAAATATCATTTGCAAGATATTTGGAGTACCCATTAACTCGAAGATGTTGTGGATGCACTTTATAGACTCTCAAAATCATCGGTAATCTTTTCACTAGAAATGAGCAGAAAGCAAAAAAATCGAGAATACAAATTTGCATACATAGCAAACGTATTGCAAACGACATTCCTCTCTGGAAAATTGACAGATTCACTATCGCGACTAACTTCTTCTTGACCTGTCGAAATGATTTCGACTTCCCGCTGCTTCTTCCTCTTCACTACTGCATTCACTTCACTTGCCCTTTCAGAAGCCAATTACGGTAATCTGGCACAATGACAGAACGACAAACAAAATGAACTGATGATATCGTAAAAGTGCTACAACTCGCTCCAAAATTCACAAAAGAATTTTTCTGCAACTTCAACAAAACGCCAATTACTTGTGAAGGAAGAAATATTACATTAGACCAAAGATCTTTCTAAAGAATCTCTAATATCACTAATCTTACAGTTTTTCAGACCCGAAAACGTGTGGCCTCAAATCGAGTAAATACTTCACTCCGAACACGTACCGATCAACGGAGAGCAGCACTCATAAGGTAGAATGAAGGGGGAGTGGAGGGATGTGCTTGGACAATTCATTGGCTGTTGCAGATCCTGAATGGAGAGCCCGTGGACATGGGTGAGTTCCCCTTCTCTGTCTTCATCAAAATTATGATCGGGGACAGGTCTGGAAGTAAGTCTGCTCATCATGTCGTGTCAGAAACATAGATTAATAACAATATTTCTGAATTTCACTCAAATTTAGCTCATTCTAGAGAATGAGTACAGTTTCTATTTTATGAAGTCAACAATTTTCTCATCGAAACTTCACATTATTTGTGTCGAATATTGGCTCAATTCAATTCTGAGTCCTTGCATGCCAATTCTTATCTTCCCATTCAGTCTGTTCGGGCACTCTGATCAGTCGTCGCCACGTGCTCACAGCCTCGCACTGCTTCGCCTTCTTCGACGAGGACCCTTTCAAGGACTGTGTGTGAGTTTATTCTTTGAAACTTGATTTATAGGCAACCTGAAAATCACATGAAATCGATGAACCAATTAACTCCAATTTTGTCTGATAACGCTAATTGAGGCTATAAACCGCGCGAAAAGCAAATGCCAACCTTCGTAATTATATGATAAATTTTGTGTTCGTGAGATATTTAATAACTCTTATCTTCAGGCTGACTACCAAGGACAATGATGATATACTCGAATCGACTTTTATCCGGATCGGTAAGAATTGAAATGGTGTTATGTGGTGGGTTTCAGCAGAGTTTGCACTTATCAATTATGTTTCGACTAGTAAGTCTGAAAAGATAGGATGCTTTCTCATCATTATTTCTATTGGCTTGATCCACAAGTTCGTAGCGGGCCTACTAACTTTCTCTGTATCTAACGAACCCAAATAGGGTTTTCGGTATTAGTACGCTAATGATATTAATACACAAAGTTCCATTTTGATTCGTTAGATACGAAGTAGGTTATAAGGAACGCTGCGAACTTATGGATCAATCCTATATTTTTAAAAGTTTTTACTTTTGAACATTTAAATGAATGTCCTGAAATCATTCGCTTCATGCTCACTCCAGGAGGCGTCTGCCAGGAAGAAAGTGCTCAATTCAAATGCGATGAAACGATGACTGGCAAGACTTTCATGGCGAAACGGTAGGCTGATTGACTTTTCTGAAGTTGAATGGAAATATATGCTTGCAAAAAAGTTTCAGGACGAGGTGAAACGCAGTTCGATGAAAAGTTTAAAACGCAATTTATACCTTTTTGAGCTATAATTTAAAGAAAATAGCACTCATCCTTCAGGAAGGAGGATAACATTTTGCAAAGTGGCCTTTCATTTTGTGACAATTTAAACGGAATAGCTATAAATCATTTGAAATTGCATTGCATTGCATTTTTGCAGAATTTTCGTGGGTCCATACGTGGGAATGAGGTGCTCTGAGGGCCGCGACATAGCCCTGATCGAGCTGGCAGAGGCAGTCGACATCTCTGTCCTCCCTCACATCTGTCTGCCCCACAGACACAATATCGACCGCCTCGACAACAGGAAAGGTGTTCTCCTCCTTGCTACCGGAATAGGGTCCGATCCTGGCAAGGAGGGATACGCAGATAAGCCTGTGCCCAGGCTCCAGAAAGGACAACTTGGTAAGACGACTTTCTTGGGTTTTTTTTTTTATAAAGTACTCAGTTGTAAGAAGAAGGAACGTTTGAACTTCGCAAAAATATTTTGTGAACGGTTTTAAAAATGCCCAACATCGAGAGATATCTGATAACTGTCAAGACTTGCAAATACGATAAATGATTAGGATGATTACGATCTCCGAATAAAACTGAACCGCATACTTATGAAATAAACACACCTCTAGCTCGTTCTATCCATTTCATATCGTAATTTCGAGATATATCATAAGTTAAGGAATTGAATATTTCTAAGATCTTCATATTATCGTTCTTCGATTCAGGCTACCCGATCGCCTACAAGGAGTGCAACGCAGTATTCAGAAAGTCGCAGCTGCGCGATCTGCCCCCTGGCTTGATTTGCTCTGTCGAGACTCACGAAAGAAATGTCTGCAAGGTGAGTGCTGATTTGCTGAGCAAATTGAATAACTAGTAAGTCTTTTTTTTATAAAATCTCGAATTTGCGCTAAATTTTGCATTATCCTTCTGTACAATCAACAATCCGTACTATATCCAGTGTTTCGCTATTTGAAATTTCATAAAAAATAGACTCGCTCGAATAAATTCCTTATTTGAATGAGTTTTAGGGCGACTCTGGCGGTGGAGTTTCGACGATCCACAAGAAGATGGGTCGCATGTTCGTGTGGGGCATCGTGTCGTTCGGCAGTGACTGCACTGAGCTGAAGAACGGAGCAAAACCTTCTGCACAGGTAAGTCACTTCGAGACTTTTACGATTTTCAATGTTTGAATAAGGAGACAAAGTCAACTTTATTATCTTCAAAGGATTTTGATTTGATGAAGATTTTTATGAGAAAAAGTTCTTTTCTCTATTTTTGATCCTAAATCATTCAAAAATTAAGTCAAAGATTATTTTAAAATTCGAGTTTTTTTTTCAGATGAACACAGATGTGCGTTATTACTCGGCTCTGATCGACGACTTCATGGGCGAGAGGATCGAAGACAGACAGAAGGAGTGGAGCAAATATGAGACTCCCTGACTCACTGACCGAGAACAGAAGAGGGAAGGGACATCTAAGCAAGATCTCGGATAAACCCGTCCCCAACTGAGCACAATATTGAGAGATAAAGATGAAGGTGAAGATGCATCAAATCGATTGAACGATTTCATAACTGAAAGAGAAAGGGATAATTGGCTCGCAAAGACACAGAATGTACCGGCTAATCCTCTTTGCCTGCTTTGTATCTCCTCTATCTTCCATCCACCCATCCTCTCTGCTCTTCGTCATTCATTCCCAATAATGTTGTCCTTCTATATCGACAGTATCGACAAGTCTCTGCAGATCTCCCTGCAGAGGGAGCAAATCCTCATTTTCTATGCCATTTCCCTCTATTCTGGATGCTCTATTCTCCTCCACTTCCTGTGCTCAAAAATCAGACACAATTACTGTGAGAGAAAGGACTTGGTATGTTGAATTTGCAGGTTGAAAATGTCATAAAGTCAAAGTCACTGTTAGAGATTGAAAATCAAGACCGTCGAAAATTTGTAATCTAAGCAAAAATTGAAAAAATAACAACAACCAACAACAAATATAAAAGGTGGGCGCGTATAGATTTATCCCACTTTTACAAAGGAAGGAGTCATTGTGAAAAATGGGATAAATTTATATGCGTCCTAAAATGTTCCCTTCTTAATCGAAATACGATATTTTTCCAAAATTTCGTTTTCATTCTAAGCTACTTCGTATTCCTAGAAATCCTGAGTCTCGTGAAATCGAAGTTGAACTTCACACAGTCTCGATGAAGATAGTTTGAATAATGAGATAGAATGGGGAAATATCTCGTCATGACCATTACATCAAACCTACAGATTCCCCGCTTTCTCCGTCATATTGGTTGGTACAATGCAATTGTTGCATTCTTCTCGATTTTCTTCGTGGTCGCTCTGTTCGAAGCAGATTCCGCACCACGAACACAGTCTTTGTTTGGAGATGCTAGAACGTGAGACTCTTCAATTTTATACATTTTTTGTTAATTTCAGAGTGATAGTGACTGTGGCCTTGGTATTTAGTTTGGTTCTAATCGCTTCCCATAGCACAGTCACTGGATACTACCTCATCTTCTGTGCAATGTTCACGATGAAAGGATTGTCAACCGAAAGCGAGAACTTTATCAATCGGTATGAAATTGGATTTTTAAATGAAACTATAAGTATTTTTCTAATATAAAAATTTTAAACTTGTTGAATACTTACAGTAACTCTATAACTTATCTTTGCATTTGAAAATAATTTTACTAGACATTTGAGCAAAAAATTTCGTTAATATGATCAAAGCATTCCAATAGGTAATTACGATTGAATGAACTTTCTAAACGCTGTCATTAGTTTCGATCACAAATTTTCAAAGTTTTCACCTGCAGTTACAATCATTCATGCAATTTTCTTCCAGAAATCGTAAATGGTTTGTGATCTGTGTTTGGGTGATCGGTCTGATTCCTACCGTCATCTATCTCTGCACTGCCTCCTATCAGAATCAATCCATGTATATCTTTGGCGTAAGTCCATATTTTTAGTCGTTTTCGAATTCAAACTCCTTTTCCAAGAATGATGCAATAGCCCAAATGTTGTGTTTGATTGTTCTCCTCTACAAAAGAAGGAAAGATCGTAATCTGGAAGAATCGAGTGTCGAAGCAACAGAATCTACTGTGGTCTATCCTCTCGAGCACATGATTTATTATCGAATGGTTAGTAGATTTTCTTGAAATTTTATAACATGCAGAAATCCAATTTATCCCTTTCAAAAAATTAACTTTTATTACTTTTTTCAGTCATCTATCATAGTCTTTTTCGTTGTGTATAACTTCTCGCCCAGTGTGATCGACTATTCCCTCGTGTTTATCTACTTGATGTTCAATCATTTCGTCTCCATTTATGCCTTTCCTCTAATCTTCATTTTGCACAACCGCATTCTGGCAAACAATATTATTATCGCTGCAGTAACAAGAAGGTGAGCCTTTCATCATCATAATTGTAATTTGTGGAATTTTTATAGAAAAGTTCAAAGCGACAAAATGGAAAACATCCCTATCGAGTGAGTATATATAGTGGCGAGCAAAATGTTTGCTCACCCCACCGTATATTGCGATTCAACCATTATTTCTCAGTAATAATTTATTTATCTGATTATGGATATTTTGGTTGTCAAATGACACCTGTGCCAACAGGCACTTTTATTTTGTATTTTATCTTCTACCGTACTATTTCGCGGTTTAACTTTTGTATGCTTCTTTTTCCGCTCAAGTTATCCCTATCTTTCTCTCATTCTTGAGCCCTTACTTGATCCAACGGGAAAAAACATGGTCAAATTGGAGATTTTCCTGACTGATAGATAAATAAACTCTTAGATATTTTTGTCCTCCAAGATTACTAATAACCGAAAAGCATGAAAGAACCACTAACCCATTTCCCCTAACTTTCTTTCTCTTTTCGTACAGCACTTTTAGAAAGTGATTTATTGGTGAACTAATAAATACAGCATCTGTCAATTATCCCGTATCTAAATGTTGTATAATGGCATTATTTGTTTGTTTTCAACTGGAGTGATTCCATTTGAGAGTGAATGGCGATGCGATGGTCCTCAAGCCAATCAATTTAGGGGTGTTGATGAACAGTCGCTTGGTTATCGCAGAGTAACTCGATAATTGCACGTTTATGTTCACCTAATTTTTACTCACTTTAAATATAATAAGACTAAAACCTACTTTATTTCCATTTAAGATGAAGCTGTTGAAGTCAGGAGTCGCGGGATAACCCAGTGCCTCAATTATACTCAAAGGAGGAATATCGACATCCTGAAGGTAGTAATTGAGTTAAACTCAAGAAAATCGTCGGCGAAGAGGTGATAATTGTTTAAGTATTCGAAGAGAATGTTAATTGAAGGCTATTCTTTCTTAATTCAGAGTGAGAAATGTCGTCTATTTCGACGCGAACCAGCAATAATATTCATCACCCACCGAGCATTTTTCGCACAAACCAGAGAAGACCGCAGAAGTGCTCGTGTAGGTGAAAGAGAAAAGCCAGTGATGTCTAAAATTGCAACGGTTATTCTTTTCCAAAATTAGAATAAAATTACCTCTTGTGACTTTCAATGTCGTCCACTAAATCATCGCCTGCATCATAGTACAGTTCACCCTGAAATTATAGTTCAAATTTTGATCATTGGATATCAGTTTACATTAGATCCTCCGCTGGGGTCGACCCCAATGATCACTTCCAAATCGTTATTCCTTGAGGCCGTCGTCGTTGTGTTCGCTCCTTGTCGAGGAAGTATGTAGCCACCTAAAATAGGATGAAATTTCTCAATTTCTGAAAGAATAACCTCTGAGGAAGACAGGAGTCAAAGAATCAGTGGCCGCGTAGACATCGTGATAGCCTGGAGTGAAGACGACACCATAGTTAATGGGAATCAGGGAATACCAGGTCGCTTGAGGGAAATAGGCATGCACATTCGAGACGCCCTGAAATTTCAAATTGATGAAAGTAATGTTTGTAAAGAAAGGCAGAGTGGAATGAGTCAATCTTTATGAAGTGCACGTGGTGAAATATAGCTTGGAAAGCAGCGATTTGGAGAAATCGAATGAGAATAATTTTCGCTATTCTCTCTATTCGCTTATCAATACGGGTCGGAGGCGATTTGTGCCAAAATTTATGAGAGAAGTCCCTAGAATTTTGATGTAAATCCCTCCCTTTGTGGTACAAATCGCCTCCAACCCTATCAATAAAGTGGAATAAATTCAAAATTTTAAAAGTCAATTCTTATTCATTTCCAGAAATTATAGTTTTTTTCTTGAATTTTATGAACGATGAAATATTTACCTGATAGACAGCAGGTGCGATCATCATTCCAGAACCCCACATGAACTGATAGTCGAGTGTCTGAGTCGCCGAGTCTTTAGGGAATTCGAAGAACACTGGGCGAACAACTGTGCCTCCATAACGGGAAGATGCATAGTGGAGACTGAATTAGCTATTAAAATGGCAGTTTGTAAATGGTGTAATGGCATTACGTAAAATGACAAAATTCGTTTTATTATTTGACGAAACGGAAAAAATAACGGAATGCTTCTTTTTTGCACAATCCCTATCAATTTCTATTTGAACTCAGTTATTTTTGCTTTTCGTCAAATACTAAAAAAAACATTTCGTTTTTCGTGCTACTTCTTTCCATAGCTAAGTCATTTGCAAATTGCCTATTGAAAAAGATAAATAATCGAAGAAGCTCTACCTGTATAAATAAGGCAAATAGTAATATCGGAAAGTGAGGGCCATTTTAGCTGCTGCAGCGACAGACGGCCACACTGCTGGGTCTTGAGCGGGAGCGTCTTTGGTATTGTGATCTCTGAAGATAAAAATTTTCGATTTTTAGTTATACTACTAAATTCCATATGGATTTGATGAGACATAAAGAATTAGAGGATAACTTGGAAAATTCGAAAAAAATTTTCTGTTAACTAATTCCCATAAAACTAAATTCCTTCAAATGCCTTGTTTCGAACGATCAACTTTTCAAGAAAACCGCATTTTGGTCATGATAGAATATTTCCTACACGAAAAACAAACCTCGAGAAGCTATGAAAAGCGCCCATTTGGTGCCATCTCAGGCAGAGCTCTTCATTCGAAACTCCGTTGAATCCACAAATGTCTGATCCGACATATCTAGAGTCAGAAAATTCGTTCTTTGATAAAAGATTAAAAAAATACGGAATTCCGAAGAAGTTAAAGTCCATGACATTGATGACAGAAGTCTGCAGATCCTCCCAACGGGCTGTATTATCTCCCAGCCAATGGCCTGCATAACGACCGGAGGAGGGGAACGTGGATCTAGAAAAATCATTAATGTACGGAACTAACTCTGAAGTGCATCATCATTGAAAAAGAAGTTCTTGTGATTTCATAATTAGAGAAAACCACTTATAGTATTTTCTATACTACTTCACTAGATTTGAGAATTTTCGAACCATTAGACTGATTAATGTTTTTTATTTTTCACCTCGAAATAACAGCCCCTCTCTTGCCAGTCATCTGCCTGAGTGCCGCATTGGTAGCTCTGCTCTCAGACCACCCATACAGACTCTTCGTGTCGAAGAAATTCATCGTTCTTCTGGCTGATTTGCCTAGCATGCAGAGTGTCTTCGAACACAGGTATTCTCCTGGATGATTATAGACCTGAAATAATTACTGCATAACAAAGGTTTTGAAAATATATGGTTTGGCAAACGACGTAATATTTGATAGTGGAATCGTTGAAAGAAACAAGTTTAAAAAGAAAAAAGTGATAAAATCCAGTAGATTTAGATTCAGACCTTCTGCTAGAATAAAAAAATTAGGAGAGAAATTAGGCAAGACTAGTCTTTTCATGGAAAATGACAAATAGGAGATACACACCATGATTCTGGCTTAAGCTCGGCCAAAATTGTTTAGATCACGCAGTATTTGTGAAATGTTTTGAAAACAAAATAAATCAATAAAATCTGCTCACAGCTCGAGTTGCATAGGGAGGATTGTCGAGTTGGCCTGCGACTCCAGAAATTGGACACGAAAGGTGGGCCGTGGCCAGATTGCTGCCTACACTCGAATAAGTATCCGTATCGAAATTTGATGGCTCATTCATGTCTATCCACATTCCGTCAACTTTCAGCTAAAATCAATTTTATTCGGCGATAAAACACTCAATTTTAGGACGTGAATGATCAATTTTAACATAAATAATACAATTTGTAACAAACAGATAGATGACGAAATCTTCTACAAATATTACTTACAGTCTGATGGAAGAGAATAAATTCATTAGTCCACCATTGCGTTGTCTGATTTGTCGGGTCCAGAAAATCGGGGAAAGCAGTATTTCGTTCCGGCCAAACGTTTCCTAACATCACCTAGAAAAATGAAATAAAAGTGAAAAGAAATAAAGATGATCTCACCAAAGTGTCCTTAGCCATGGGGTATTGGTCTTGGATGTTATGGGGAACTAAATCTTCAGATGGCCATTCGATGAATGTTGCATTCTGGACATCATGATAATTTTGTCAGAAAAAAGAGAAAGTGAGAATGAAAACGTAGTTGTGTCATGTTACAATCTTTGAAAATGAAAATAATGTCTAGAGAGCGCAAACTCCGTTCCCCTGAAAAAGAGTGACAACATATAAAAAGTGATAATACTAGGGCACCCAAAATAGGAAGCAATTCATGTTTAGACTGCGAAGGCATAGTCTAGATCCATGATAAATCTCATGAAAATCTTCTGTGCCAAAAACCAGTCCAAAATATTTCGAAACAACCAAGCACAAGCGGTATTTTGATTCCAAATGTGTGTTCATTTTAAGGTTAAGTTTCGCCATTTTTCTGGGCTTGAAACAATTTTTTTAATTACCGACTTCTCCAATATCTTAGTTACACCCCTGCGGGTATCTTGACATACAATTTGACCGTTTCGAGTGCAACTTGGGGAACCATTTATGCTCTCTAAATGATACCGAAAACAAGAACCTGTTGCAGAGCCCTCTTGAATGAATCATAATCGACTTCGACTGCGGGATCGAAAATGACAATCAGATGGAGTCCCTGCTGATGCAGCTGATCCGTGTAGTTCGGGAAGTCGGCCCATTTCTAAACTATTAGCCAAGGTTGAAATGAATTATCCAAAGAACTGACATCTCCTTCAGTGAAGTCCTTGTAGGCGTTCATATAGTCGATATCTGCATAAGGAATGTCGAGGGGAACTCCAGCAGCCTGCACTCGAGAAATGATTGCCTTCATGTCGTCCAACGAATCGTAGCCCCATCGACTCAGCTGAATAAGAAGAATGAAAATTTACTAGTCTTTGAAAGTTTAGAGAAAAAATAGAGATCAAGTTGGACTTTAGTAATTGTTACCACTATTTTTTTAATTCTCAATTTGAGAATAATAATGAACTTTCAGACAAATTAATGATGTAAAACTTATTATTTTCATCTAGTACTTTTTTCGAAAAAGCAAAAACCAACCTGATAACCCAAAGCCCAATAGGCAGGAAGGAATGGAGTGCCGATGTGAGCCAGATACTGCTGCACAACTTGTTCGGGCAGAGGTCCGGGGAAGAAGGCTATGTCCTGAAATTGCCTAAATTAGAAAAATCAAGGAGCTCATCGAATTTACCAGTCGTCCTCCGATTGTTCGATAGACCAAATGAGGTGCAGGTCCAAGTGTTACTTCCTGAAACGAAATTTTTAGCTCAAAGCACTAGTACAAATCAAGGATCAAAGATGTCCATAATACAACATTTCAGTGGATTTAGATCTACAGAAAACCACTTCAGAAAAGAAACTAACCTGAGCATTAGAATTGAGGAAGAACACTCCGTGAGCATTGCCATCAGCCTCCATGGCGATGTAGAAGGGATGCACTCCATATAGGTTCTGAGTGGACAGATCTGACTTGGAGTCAGGTCCAATGTCCCTCGCAAACATGGGCCAGGTCGTGTATCGAGTCAGGTCGCGCATCAGCTGCTTGTGCACATGGTCTCCAAAGCCGAACACATTCGCAGAGGGTAGGTAGGTCGCTATTTGGATGTATTTGTCGGCGAAAAGCAAACCGCCTGAAAAGATATCTTTTTTGAAAGTAGCAATAATTTAGTGTAATTTTCAATCTCATTTAGATAGATAGGTACAAAAAATGAGCGTGGAACAAATCATAAAACTAGTGCCCAGATTTGTAACAAAATTTAGCGAAAAATCCTTGATAGCTTTGTTTAAATTTTCCTCGCACCACTTTTTCAAATATATGATTTAAAAAATAAGCTATTCTAAAGAGCAGCATTCAACCAACCGATGGTAGTGTCCCAAACGTTGGTTCCAGTGCTCTGTCTGGCGACTTGGAATGCAAATATGTTGGTGCTGGGAACTGTGGTCACTTTGAATGTCAGACTTTCAGGGGAGGTCGAGGGATTCATTGGCAGACCCACTGGGGGAACGTATCTGAAAATGTCATTCATTCTTGACGTGATTTATAGGAACGGGCAATTTTTGTTTTTCACAAATGTTCACAATAGGAGCAATAAAATCTCGAAGCGTGTTAATCCTAACCGGTCATCCCCTCCAATCGTGACCAGCAGTGTCTTTCCGTTATTCTTCACAGTCACTGGCAAATTGTCGATGTTCGTTCCGAACGGATTCTTTGTGCCTGAATCAAGTCTCATTTTTGAGAAGAGAAATTCGTCCAACTTGAATCAGGAGTGAGTGTATATGTTTGTCCTGCAGAGGATTTCAAAACATAGCCTCGTTCTCTCGGATAATAACAGGCTGGTGTCTCTGTTGGAGAGCCCTGGAATAAATACCTTGAGAAAATCGAGCAGGAATTTCTAGACAACTATTGCTGGAATTAGAATTTAAAAAATCTCGAAAAGTGCATTCATAAAAAACAATAATGCCTACCCCTGGAACATTTTCCCAGATACACCCTCTGGCCGAACAGGCATCGCTCGAAGAATTCGGGTCGGGATAGCAGTCGATACGCGATCTGACGTCCACGGAACTGAAGGCAGAAGTTGCCAAGAGAAGGACCAGAATGAGGACAAGCATTCTGCCTGAAATGCAAATCGATCAATGAATCCAGAAGCAAAGAATAGTTAAAACTTCTCGAAGAATGCAATGCAATGTGACGGGCACATGCCCGGAGTGGCCTATCAAATGGAAGAAAAAGAGCAAATGTGCCTTTTTGAGGACACTGCTCGGCATGAACTGATAAGGAGAGATGAAAGGGAAAGAAAGACCGCTGAGATCAATGTTGCCTGATATAAGGGATTAGAATCACTGGAGATGGAATAACTAGAAAAGAGCTGACTGAAAATTAATCTCTTTGAACGACGGTCATCGAAATTTCGGAATGAACTGAGAATTTTCAGGGTAGGAGTTCATTGGTATCTAAAAATAAATTCATTGACTGATTATTTGATCAAAGTAAGAAATAAAAATGATAATGAACCTTCGAATTTATTCCAATTTTTGATGAAAATGCAGCAACTTTATCAGGAATATAAAGTCTTTATTGATTAGATTTTCCATAAATAAGCACACGGAAAAATCATTACATGATAGGAAAAAGGAATCAATAGAAACAACACGGATACAATGCATCGGTTTGGTGAGTCTGAAATGGGTACCAGTTTGTGAGTTTGGAGGGAAATTATGAAAATATCCGGACAATAATCAGACTGTTTATCAGCTCCTCTGAAAATGAACATATTTTGGGATGAATCAATTCCAAATAAAACGTCTCTGATCAGTTAGTTTTCCCATGTTATTTTCTCACTAATCTAAATTTCAAATAGCATTGTTCTTCTACAGAATATAGGGTGCAACAGAAAAAGCTGACCTTCATTAGTTCATGCAAAATTAAGCAAACCCTTCTATTTCAATTTTTCTCCATCTCTACTTCGCAGTCATTCAACAACTCAGTTCACATCTCTAGTATTGAGGTGCTTACAGGAAGGAATCTCGATGACACTGTCCTGGATCATGCTGCCATTCAGAGAATAGATCCCATCTGCAGTGATAGCTGGGGGCATGTTCGCCATAGGCGCGGGCCGGGGGTCGGGAGATGGCTGACGGTAGATAGGGACTGAAAATGGTGTTGAATGAGAGACGGAAAGGGCACTGTCAAATAGTGTTATAGACGAAAGAAGGGTTTTCCCCGTCATTTACGCTATTTTCAAATTTCTGAAACAGGAAAAACAAACTAACTATGGGCATGATACGGTTCGTAGGTGAGGTGCTCGTTGTCCGAATCGTCCGAGTTCTCGGACGGCTCGCCCAGTTGCAGCAGATTCTTTACATGACGCTGAAATTATTCCACTATTTCAAGAAGAATGGTTGAAAGTAAAATTTAAGGAAAATCGTCAATAATAGAATCTTGTTGATTTTTAAGAGAAAGACGAGTTAATCAAATTTTAAAGGGAAATAGTGAGTGAAAAACAGGCATTGATCACCTTTTTCTGCGCCAATTTATAGGAGATAAAGAGCGTTTTTAAAGATAAGGCTTACCGAAACAAAAATTGGAAAAAAAAAAATAATCGAGAATCATAAGCAAGAAGGCAGCCTTTCTTTCAAAGATATTCCAATGAGCATACCTCCATGTGTTCCCTGACGCGTTTCAATCTGTCGACGTTTTTCTGCATTTTGGCCTCGACATTACTGAACACCCTGAGCATGTTCGCCTGACTGATCGGGTCCATTATCGGGTAGTCATTCAGCTGCGCTATTGCTCTCTGTAACTGTCTTCAGTCGTTCCCTTCCCAACCTTCCTCCTCACATCAAACAGATTGATATGGGCTACTCTGGTCCTTTCCAGTTCATCGTCGTAGGCTGTTCGAATTTTGCATAGCTTGTTATGGGATTGGTAGATTTGGCTCTCGTCTTTCGCGTCCTTCTTAAGGTAAACGCTTGATCGTTTGAAAATTACGATCAGAGCCGATGAAACTACGAATTCAACTTTTAAAGCCCAAAATTTCTGTTTTTTTCAGGAAGATAACAGCACATCGACTTCGGTTTTGAATTTCTGATACTAAAATTTTGAATTCGCTTTGCTACCTCTCGCGATTTTAATTTCAAGAAGAATAAAGACAGGAAATATCACCATCAACTCTGTAACAAGAATGGTAGGGTGTCCTTTGTGTCCGCCAGTGATTTCACACGAGTCACAGAACGAGAGCTTATCCACCTGAAATTGGTGCTTTAGTGCCGAATTTCATAGATATTCTTTATGAATGAATACCTTGAAATGCTGATATTTAAATATCGTCTTTTCAACTATCGAAAATTCGCTTTTTTAAAAGTATTTTGGAAAGGGAATTGTGGGACGAGATACGGTCGAAGAGAGACTATTGAAACGAGATAAGCCACGAAAATTTATGCAATTAGTCTTCAGATAACTTCCACACTTCAATGATTGAAGGCTGATTTTGACGTCAAATTCAAGATCATGCAATGCACATTTTGTCTATTAAAATACGTGCATCATTACTGCCTCAGTAAGTCGGTGACAATAATGAAACCATAGAAAATTCTGACCTTGCTAATATTGCTCTGGAAGCTCTCTTCGGACGGAGCGATGCGCGTCTTTCCAGCGAAGTGCATCAAATAGCCATCCCTAATGCCGCAGCTGACGCACACGCGGAAGCGATTCACCACCGCGCTCTTCTTGCACTCCGCGCATGGCTGAAATAATCAAAATTAAATTCGCTTTCATTTTTAATAGGGAAATCAACAGTATGAGTTTGACGTAATGACGAAATATTTTCCGAAGTCGCAGAATGATGGAACACAAGAGAAATTGTATGGAGAAGAAACATTTCGCATTAAGCATTTCTGTTAGTTTTCTATTTCTAAATCGCCTAAAAACAATATGCAAAAATGACGAACATACCTTCTTGGTCTCCTTAGGTCCTTTGTTGATCTGATCCACCAGTTCTAAAATTTAAAATTTTAGAACATTGAGATTTTAAAAGTTGTGAGCACTTTCCTCCTAGAAGTTGAGAGGGGAAACGATCGTTGCGCACAAAATGTGTATCTTGCAAAATACTATTCGCTGCAGTTTGTAATTAACTTAATATATTTTGTACTACTTTCGTAACCTAATCTTATTTTCTATCATCCAACCCGATATTCTTTTTAATTGCCTAAGCACTGAATGTGTGAGACTGACTAGGTTATAGATTTGTAGGACTCGGTGAAAAATAATAACAGACTTGTATAAGATAACAATAATGATAGGATTTAGTCTTGAGAGAGGTAGGGCTAGTTAAGGGTAAGGGTAAAGGTAAAAGTGAATAAGATATGAACTTATCTTACAAAGATTAATTCGAACTTCACTCAAAAGCGTGCAAAACTCATGTTTCCAGAAGATAAAAATTATATCTCATTCTAATAATGTTCAGATAACAGTTTTGTGCGCAACGACATACACCCTTTTCTTTTTATTAATAGCCGCTCACCCAAATATGCGAAGTTGATAGTGGGATTGGCGAACTTGTTCTGCTGATTGCAAGTTGGGCAGGTCGATCTGAACGTGCATTTCTTTGAAATGTTAACGAAACAAGTCCTACCTGCGATTTGCCGGAGTGCTATCGTAACAGGTCTTGCATAGCGAGTGACCGCACTGGCCAACCAATGGTTTGTTCGCTTCACGATCTCAAATGAAAATTTTTCAATGGAAACTAACAAACTTTAGCAAATTATTCTAACAACAACGAGGTGACAGGAAGAGAAAACGAAATTAGATGTTTTGAGGAATTGTGAAATTAAAAAGAAAATCGAATTCCGTTCATATCTATCTCGGATGAGAAGGAGGAGACTTCAGAAAAATCTAGAAAATCCCTTAAGAATTTATACACTCACTATATTCCTCGAAGCAAATGGGACAGCTGGTCGCATTCACTCCAGTCGATGACTCTGCCATTCGAAACCCGGAGCAATTTTTTCTATAAATTAGAAAATGGACAGATAAACGAGAATTGCCTCGTGCAAATCGCTCGGCTATATTCGCACTTGCACCTTCATATGAGCAATTTGATAAGGAAAATCGATCGAGGAATGACAAACGAAAAGGAAAACTGATTAGAAAAGTCGAGTTCCCAAGCTCTGCTCCCTTTTGCAAAAATGCGTTTATGGTAGAAGCGTGGTAGTTTAAAACAGGAAATTTGGGAAAGAAGTACCCTTCAAACCCCGAATGTCCCAGAAACCCTATCTTGATCAACGATAAACCTGATAAAAATGGTTCTGTGCAAAAACTTACTCAAAAATGAGATTGAGCATATCCACTTGGGGATCCTATTCGAAAAGCATAAACTGTGGTGAAAGTTGAAGAATATCATAAATTCGATTATTTTTGAAGTTGTAAACGAGATAAAACAGTTGAATCAAAGAGTTTTGAGTGAACGTTGCAGCATAAATAACCGTTTTAGTGAAACCCTGTGAAAGAGGTAGAATTCGTCAGGTCGAGTAATCTTTGCAGCCACGAATTGAACGAAATCACATGATAATCGATTCTTCTAATCTGTCAGTAGATGAAGGGGAATTGGTTATTGCCAATTAGAAACTTTAGCAAACTTGGTAAAACTATGAAATCGAAAACGCTCACCGTCAAGAAGCACAATATCTTGAAAAATGGAGATTTTCACCAAAGAAGCTGGTAAAAGGCAGAAGAGTCGGCGGGAATTCGAGGACAAATATTTGTAATCATTATAAAGGAAATCTTCAGGAAAATTTTAGAGAAAAATGACGTATTTTTTACGAGAAAAAGTGAGAAATGAGGCGAAACGTATCGATGTCGCTGGTTCTGACTAACAATGCATTTTGTACTGCATCTAACTGTAAATACGGCGAATGCACAGATCTTTCTTTTATTTTTCGCGATTTTTTCGTTTTTTAATTGTTTATTTTTAGTGTCGAGAATTCAGTTGCGATGTCGGATAACAAGGGGAAAAACGACAAGAATCGAAAGCGCAAATTCGGCAACTGGAATAAGCAGTAAGACTGCACATTTTGGACTCTTTCAGGCCTTCATTTTCAGCGTAAAACAGAAGAGCGTTGAGCCGGGCATTTCTGGGCTGATGTTCACGTGCGATGGCAAGGAGAGGGAGGCCCTGTCTGAAGCCTACAACATCATCGACGAAATGCTCGAATTGCATCGTGAGTTTTTTGCCTGGCTTATTTGAAGATTTCTTTCTCGAAAAATGGTGTGGATTTTTTCTTACGAGGCTTTGTAATTTACGTTCCTATATTGAGAAAATGGATATATAATGGAGCTGCTTTCCACTATTTAGAGTTTTTTTTATTATTATATATCTTCTCGAGTTTCATGAATTAGAACGATAACTGACTTCTGAAACAGTGCAAAACTTTCAGCCGAGTTTCGATTGACTGATGAAACCAAGGACAAAGATAAAGAAGACAAGACAGATGAGAGCACTGTCAATTCAGACAAGCCTGAAGGGGCAGAAAGGGGAAACGAGAAAGCAAGTGAGGATTTTGACGAAGAGGAAGAAGAGGAGGATGTGGCTGACAAATTGATGAAGATTTGCGAGGGCGACAAGACGAGTGGTATTATTTTCAAAATTTTTGAACATGATATTTCTTTGGAGACATCGTTATGCTCATTTCATGACTTTCAATTATTTGAACCAAAATTTCAAACATTTAACTAAAATGTGTAAACCATCGGATAAAAATGCCTAAATTTCTTATGAAAAAGAGAATCTAGGAAGCAAGAAAAAGAACGCATTGAAGCGTCCTTTCCGCCAGCGACCGACCGGCTCCAAAAACATCATTTTCATTCATGTTCCGAGTAAGAGTCTTTCTGTGTTCCTCGGGATATTTTCTCCTTTTAGAAGTGAACATCCCCGAACTGTCAGACGCATTAATCGAGACTGTGCAAAAAGTTTCCAAATGTCGTCATTTGCAGGTTCGTTTTTATTATTATTATTTTTTTTTTTTATTTTTTCTTCCAATTTCCTTATTTCAGCGCCTTTATCCGGTCGAAAAGACGACAAGTCTCAATTTGAAGGCGATCAGCGATCTCATTGCGAAGGTAAGAAGACTCGAGTTGGTCACTAGATTAGAACTTCAAATATCGTTACGTTTGATATCCAGTATTTTCTTCCTCCAAATGATAGAAGCAACATCCAGTTCAAATTTAGCATTTTGCGAAGAGCAGCCATTATAAGTAGAAAACTTCTATGGCAATTTTTTGAGATATCAATCTTCATGCATGTTTATTCCAGATGATATCGCTGCACCTGAAGAGCAGAGAGGACGGGAGCTGCCCGACTTACGCAGTGGAATTCAAGGCTCGCAACTGCAACTCCCTCAACAGACAGACAGTGCTACAGATGGTCGACGACGCCACGAGAATCATCGCTCCTGAGTGCAGAGTCAATCTCACTTGTAAGCTGCTTTTTGAATAATTATAAAATTGAAAATTGATGAAACATTACTGAGATCCAATTTTTATTGGTAAAAATCGATGCCGATATTCTAAAAGAAATCTGAAAGCGTTTGTAAAGTTGAATCGAAAACCGATCATTTTGGCAGAAACCTACTTTTTGAACTTTAAAATTATTTTTGGCCTGGTCTACAAATTAATGCTCTTTTCAGCCCCCGATGTGACTCTCATTGTGCAGGCAGTTTGCTCGACCGTTCTGGTCGGCACAGCTCGGAACTACAACGGAAAAGCCAAATACTCGACTGTAGTTCAGAACAAGGATAAAACCGATCGATTATGAGGGTGTTATGATTGTTTTTTGTTGATTTGAAACTTTTTCCCCTAAAATCGGGTACAAATTTTGGCTATCAAACTGAAAAATAAATTTATTTTTTACAATCAAAGCGAATAAAATATCTGAAAGACTAAATTCATTCAATGGTGATGTGTAATTAATTGGCAAAAGAAACTATTGGCCCGTTTTCGTAAGTAGATAAATAAAAGATCAAATTTTCGGTTTAGTTCATAGTTCGCGCGGGTTCGTAATTCGCGGGGGTTTTTTTTTTATGTTCGGGTCATACTATTTTCCAAAAAAAAAGCCCGTGAGCTATGAAATAAGCCAAAATTTCCTAAAAAATTAATTTACAACAATTTTTTAAAATCAACTAGAATAGAGTGATTTGTGAGTGAGCGGACCGACCAGCAAAACGAAGCAAATTGCGCCGAAAATGAATGTCAGCCAAAGCTTCTTTCGGGTTTCTGCATCAGGAAATGTCTCTGAAAAATGAATAATTATTTACAAAAAATTCAGAAATAGCAGAGCTAAAGTTTGGAACTAAACGTAATTTTACACTGAGGTAAAATCTTTCTTTTTATGAATGGATATTCCTAAAACTTGACAGAAACTTTTAAGTCTTGAAGTCCAATACAGGTGTTAAATTTTAGAGTGATTCGCCAGTGAAAGGTCGATTCACGCTTCATCTTAAAAGAAGCGCCCAATCTCAAACTTTGCTGCTCGTTATTGTAGATAGTTTCGAAATTATTAGTAAAAAGAGAAATTCCACTTACGTATTTCTGAAACCATAGGAATTCCGAGACTGTTGCAGAGGGAGTGAGTGACGATGGGGGCGAGAATGTGGCCTGTCGACTGGTGCAAATATGTCGCATAGGCACCGAACAGGTACGTGTACAGCATTTGGAATACTGCAAATGTCTACTGTAGAAAACTTTCATTTTGAGTATTCTATTCTATCATTTCAAAATGCCAAACAAGTTATATTGAAGCTTCGAAAAATCTTGAAGGTCAACAATAAGAAATAAGCATAGCTTTTTTTCAAAATTGTTTCAAAGAAAGAAAGAAAAAACTCTGGCTATCGTTTTGCAAAAAAATTGCAATCATTTACAGAGGAATAACTTTGAAAAAAATCAGAAATGTTAACTTACCCCGCTTGGCAATTGCTTGATTGAGCGTGGCTCCTTTGCGTTGATCATCTCCAATGTGATGGAAGTGGGAGACGGAGAAAGCCAGGGGGGAGAGCAGAATAGCCAGCCACTGGCTCTGCAGCGCACTCGCCATCAGGGTCGCTGCGCACCCACGAAACGTTATCTCCTCGGTAGCTGGGGCCTGCAAAATATTATCAATATTTCACAAAGGACGCCCTTGCATAGCATAATCCATAAGTCAGCATGATTATCATTTGTAAAATTCACAAGTTGTTTTTCTGTACGATCAGGTGAATTTTATACATTTTGGTCATGGTGAGCAGGTGAATTATAAAGAATTTCACGAAAAGAATATTGGAAATTTTACCACAATTGCATCGCGAATCCAAGTGATTTGACTGAATGAATACTTCCATTGATTTATGTCTGAAACTTTCCAAATTTAACAATTTGCAGTTTCGAAAAATTCAGTCAAAGTCTGCATAGTTAGCAAAAATACTTTAGCTTCAGGTATGGAAGAAAGTAAAGGTTTTGAAACATTAATTCGAAAATGCTTGTCGACCCTAACAAATTAAATTCATCACTAAAATTTTAAGTGGAAATTTTTAAAAGCCCAGTAACTTTTGAGTCTTTTTGGTCAACAAAAAATCCAAATATAATTCTTACCAAGATATGAGTCAAGTAGTTGATCGTAGTACATGATGAGCAGATGACCTGCATAAATGAGGAAGATGAGGAATGAAGGAATCAGAACAGCTGCAAAGCTGCCGTCCAAATGAATGCCCATCGTTCGTAGAGGGTGGGGATCCCACTGAAATTTGTCAGAAAAAGAATGAATATTATGAAATCTGAGCTTACTGGAAACAGCAGAACGTACGTTAGTATGAGAGACGCTGCGCTACTTACAAAAGCTGCTGTAAACCTAAATTTTAATTTTTAAAATTTCAATAACCAAAATGATAATCTAACATTAACACCGTCACTTTTCTGACTCTAATCAAAATTGCTGAAATAATTCAGCCATTCCCAATGCCAATTCTTAACCGATTGGCATTGGAAATGCTAATAATAAAACGAATATGGTATCATCATTTTGTTTCTCTTCATTCACACATTCCCATTTTTAACGAGAGCTAAGATTCAACTGAATGAAATGTTAAATTCAAAGATAACTTTTTAAACATTTCAATGAAGGTAAAAATGAACCTACCGCAATCTGACAGACTTGGGATCATTTCTATCTATGCCGTCCTTGTCGAAAACATAGAGCAATCCAACATACGAAATCGGCATTGCTATTGAAGCGAGGAACTGAATTGAAGCACCTAGCATCTGAACATAAAACTACGCATTTTAAATTAGCATTCGCGTTTAGATACAGTATCCCAAAGCTAATGGATTGCAATGTAAAATTCATGTAATTTGCAACATTTCGTGATCAAATTTATCCTTCATTTGATAAATTGTTCCATCCACATGTGTATAAAATAAATTCACAGATTGTAACAAGGAGAATAATTCCATTTGATTCAATCGATTAAATTGTAAGATGAGAGCTTCGATATAGCATATTGTGTGGCTAGAAATAATTAAATGGACATTCAATTTGACATAATAAACAATGAAATAAGATGTAATATGAAAATGATGATGAATCGAGATCCGAAATGTGCGAATTTAGAAAAAGAACTCAAAGTTAAGTCCACACATTACTGATCAAGATAAAACTGTATCTGAATACAGACGAGATATTAGAACATTAAACCTAAACAATATGTATGATTAGAAGAGTAAGGCTGATGGATTAGGAAACATTTTCTTTGATGTAAATAATCAATGGAAAAGACGACCCGCTCAAATTAAATACAACACGACACAGAAATTGAGGCATAAAGTGGATACATTTGGAAGTTCAAGTCGATACAATCGTTGAGAATAAAAGAAAGAACACAAATAGAAAGAAAGGAGTCTAAGAATTGAAGCAAATTTCCCTATGCCCTTCTAAAGCAAAAATAAGTATTATCAAAGACCGATCAGTTGATACAGAGTAAGTGATGCACGAATTAGAATATGCCGAATTTGCATTTGTCATTTATCTGGCGCCAAAATCATTACAACTTCTTCAATTTTACATAGTAGTGTTTTAATTTCTGCATAGAATTTGTATGCATCTTATTTTGTCTCAAATGAAAACGGTGTTTGACATTTAAAACATATTTTGCTGGAATATTAAAGAGAAAATTATTTGCAAATTGCAACTAATTAGCCTACATACTTGGATACGAAAGTAATTAAATTGGAAAGGAATAAGTATCCAAAAATGAAGCTATTTGTTAAAAATAGAACAATAAAATTTTCAGACCTACATCGAACCGAGATGGAGGGGGGAGAGGAAGGAAAGAATAGTAGTACGAGGCAGAGCAGAGAGCGACTGGAATCGAATCAGCCAGCAGCCACTCTGCGATCATCGGGCTCTAGATTCGTCGAGATCTTGTTTGGAGTCGTCATCGCGAAAATCTCATCGCTAAAAATAAATTTGTAACCTATTATCATGGATAAAAGACAAAATGATGCATTGAAAGTTTCTATTTAGTCCAACACGAACTCACTAACTTTTTGTCAATATATAGGAAGAGAAATGAAATTGAATAAAATAGAAGAACTTTTCAAAAAATAATGAAGAACAACCTACATGACCATCAGAGAAAAATGGCTTACATGATACAACAGGGAACTTTCTGTCGGCAGAGTTTCGGACATGTCCGGTTGGGCTGGTTGATGAATTTGTATAGGGCGAGATTCTTCAGAGTCGGCACTGAAACATATTTTTAAATCTTTTATGCATGTTCATTTTTCGATTTTAATTTCAAACAGTAAAAATTACAAATCGCGTGAATTGAAAAAATGAAGCTCGAAATTCCGATTCTCGAGTCACGAAAAGTTTTAGTTCTATCTTTTTCTGAATTAAAATTATTCAGAATTGAAATTCGGCCCTGATTGAAAATAGTTCCTTTTTTGTTTGCATTTCATCAGATCAGTTTATCATTTCATAGTGCAAAAGTGTACTTACCGAATTCGAGGACATAGAGATCGGCGAGATCGTTGAGCCGAGGGACGGCCTGAGGAGTGGGTGCAGGGGCGAAGGGCAGATGCACTTGCGGCTCGTCGTCCTCGTCCGCATCGACGTTGGCTGCTGCCGCACGAAGTCGGACTGGAACTGTGGGACGGTCTACCACAACAGGCAGTCCGTATGGACTATCACTCGGTCTGAAATAAACAAAATATTATATATATATTTTTTTTTTCATTAACTTGATTTTAATAGCCTAAAATCTGCATGTCTTAAATAAAATAGAGAAAAAGCGAGATAAGATCAAATTTTAGAGAATTATCAAATGCGCTTATAAAATTCCTTTTTCTTCTTTATGTACGTTATTTTTTCCTTTCTAATTTTCAATTTTTTTTAAAATTGGAATTGGATGTTGATATTAGATCCTATCCTTTTCATCACACATCATTTCCTATTTTTTTCACTTTTGCGATGATAAGAAGTGCGCGTGTAGTTCTGCAGTAATCAAGTCACCTTGATATTTATAGAGCGGAAAAAGGTGTGCTGATCGGAAATGATATTTTTCAACCGTTTTTTAATAAAAAATCCCCCACCTTGTTCCGCCGAAGAGGAATAGTCTGTCGCCCACAACGACAGTGCATTGCCTCCTGCGGGGACTGGGGATGAGTCCGCGAGTGCAGATCTGCGTCCATTGCGAGGTAGCTGGGTCGAAGCAGTAAATGTCGTTGTAGTGGCGGTTGATCGAGCCTTGGTAACCTCCGAATATATACATACAGTTATTGTACACCCCTGAAATATCTTTTTTTCAAAAATATCATTGTTCTATGCCTTTCTGCTGTCAACTGCATTAGTGCAAATTCGAGAAACTTTGCGAAAATGCTGGTATTTTGAATATGGTTTTCGAAAGCGCGACGATATTTTGATATTGTTGCAATTCAAACATTTCACCTATGCTAAAAGACTGATTTTGAACAAAATCTTACATGCGGAATGACTCCTCCTCCCGTTTGGCTTCTTGCTGTAGCCCACATTGACCTCCCTCCACAGGCCCGTTTTCAGATCCAGTGCCATCAGGCGGTCGTCGTACGTGTCGCGAGTCGAATGGAACTAAAAATTAGAAAGTGAAAATAATAACTTCATGTTCAGTGAGAACTAGCCTCTCCAGTGATGTCCGACCTGCCTCCGAACACGTACATCGTTCCATCGATCTGCACCGCGGTGTGGAAGTCTCGCCACAGAGGGAGAGGACCCTGCAATTATAAGGTTTTAAAAGGGAAACTCTTTTCTCAAGGTATTAGTTCAGATTTACTGTATTTTCCAAATCCAATCTATTAAACTAGAGACTCTGAAAAGATATTCGCAGGACTGCAAAGCAGTTCATCGAGTAGCTATAGTGCAAATGAATTTTGCGGTTTTCTCTTGCTCTCACAAGTTCAAGAAAACTCACAGTAGTGTTGAATAAGCTCCATCTGGCAGTAGGGAAGTCATAAACGTAGGTCTCCTGGCTGAAACGCTGTGCCTCCTCCTCGAAGCCCCCGAAGATGTACATCTTGTGGCCCCAGACAACGGCAGAGTGACCGTCTCTGGCGGGGGGAAAACGATTCTGAACTGGCACCAGGCGCCACAAACGAGTGTCTGAAAATGAGGGTATTCATCAATTTGCTGAACGAGTATATGAATTATCCACTTTTGATATTGAGCGCGCCAATAGAGTTCGCAACTGGAAAAGGCGCGCTTCAATCAGAAATGAGTCTTTTTCTTCGTTCTCCTCCATAACTGATGAAAAATGAAACCCATTTCTGATTGGATCGACACCCCTTCTAGCGCTGAACTATATTGGCGAACACGATATAAATAATCAGAAAAGTGTTCTCGAAAATCGTGGAAATAAAACTGCAAGTTTTAAAAATACAAAATGCGTAACTTCCCTTTAAGAACTGTTTTTAAGTGAAATGTAAAAATTCAACATACTAGGATCGAATTCATGCAGCTGAGAGCTGGCCCCATACTCGTCGTTCCTGCCTCCCCAGAGATAGGCCTTGCCTCTGTACTCGACCACTGTATGTCCATATCGCATGTAGGGCAGCTGCTTGTTGAGCTCCTTGTTCCTGCCGTCCCCTCCATCCAAATCGACAGTGTCGTCTATCGAATTCTCGTTCTCAGTCACATTCGCGTGGTACACTCGTTTCCATCGATAATTCGCTGCAAATCATTCATGCTTCCTTCTTTTTTCGAGTGGTGATTAATTTTCTTTGTCGTGAAATGTGACCCTTATCTATCGGCATTGAGAGAATTGTTTTGAACTGATAATTGTCTCCTTTCGATTTCTTTTTTTAAAAATGAACAGAAATGTCAGACACGTGAAAAGTGATAGTCAGTGATACAAAGTACACTGTTGAGGATGTCATGTTTTTTTTATAAAAGAAGAAAAAGATTCTTTACGTGAGTTCTTCATACTACCTTTAAAATGCGTGTTGTTCTAATTGATTATAAAGAAAAAAACCTTACATGTATTGAGCATGTGGATGTCGATCGGCTCTGTACCGTCACTCTGTTCGTTACTGCAATAGCCGCCAAAGGAATAAATCTAAAAAAAAACAATGAGGAACATTAATGCAAACCCTAATTAGTTTTTTTTTGTAAATTTATCCTCAATCTATTTTAGGAAGAAAATATCATTGGCACTTTTGGATGGAAGGCAATTATTCAAGAATCAGATTCGATATTATTTGTCGATAGCTATCTAATTTTGACACTGATAAACAATACATTTTCATCGAATCTCCAAGTCAATAGCCTCATCATTCAAAGAAAAACTACATAATTTCGTTGAAATCAGAAAATCGGTCTTTTTATTTTTGGGTAACTTGAATTCTTCGAGATGCCGAAGTTTCGCAGCGATAGACGGTATTTTATAGGAAACAAAGTATTCTAACCTAACTCTATTTTATCATGTCAAGAAAGGGTAAATAGCCAACATTTCAGATTTTAGATAAAAGACATTTTTTAAAATCTTACAGCTCCATTGAGGGCGACGGCAGCGTGATTGACGCGACGAGGGCCTCCGTCAAGATGAATTGACCAGAGCATAATAAATTAGACAGACAAATTGAGTGATTGACTAGAGGATAAGATCGAGGCTGAAAATTAACGAATTGACAAGGAGGAAGGAGTTCTGAATAAAATTAGACGAGCAACGACAAATGAGGAGTTCAATTATAGATAGGACTGACAAGAAGAAGTGGAAGAGAGAGAGGGGAGAGAAAGATTGCATTTCTGCAGACTGCACCCACTGCACCACTTGACTACTTGCTCTCGCACAAAAGAACGTTATCGATTTTTCGAGCACACAAAATGACAGAATAAAATGGCACAAAAGCTGCAGGTTGACGAGGCAGAAAATGGAAATTTGAAAGGGTTCAAATATTTCGAAAGAATTAATAATAGCTCAAAACGAGTTTTTGAATTTTGTCTGGAGAAATGGACGAAAAAATGGGAGTACGCAATTTTGAAACGCGCAAAAAATAAGCCGAATTCCGATAAGTAGCCATAGATGTTTTGACAGAAAGGAAAGAATTAGACGCTGAACAGAGAATGAAGTGAAGACAGAAGGACACGCACAATCTATGCACTCACTGCACGGCCTGTCACTTGCTTGATGATTTCGATAACTCGCAAAGTGGCAGAAATGAGAGGAAAAGAAAGAGACACACTTGTGTTGGCCATGGGAGGAGGGTGAAAACGCGAAACTGCTAGCAAAACTGACTGAATTCACAAACTAGTAGATTTTACTTGCAATCGAAACGGGTGAAAATTACTTAGCTTGGTTCGTAATTGTTAACCACCAATCATGCGGCACAGCTTTGCACTAACTTTGCAATCTGCAGAACTAACTCCCGAGTATCGCTACTCTCGACTGATTCAAGGACACCTTTGACCTAGAGACCACAAGCCATGCCCACTTTTGTCTCGGAAAAAACAATTTGCAATTAACAGAGATTTTTCCTGGTAAAGTGAAAACGAGCAGGAATGTCTGAAAAAGAAATGCGCGGTGTTTGCACTAATGCAAACGGAAATGCGTGAAAACGTCTAAAAACAGCAAAGATATTTCCGAGGAAATTTAAAAGCAAAACGAAAGAGTAGGAAAACTCGATTAGCTAAGTAAGGAAAAACAAATGGGAAAGGACCATGGAATGTTGTTCTCGATAAGAAATATTTATTTCCACCTTCTCTTCCGTTCTCTCGCATCTGTTGCTTTTATTTTATTACCAACCAGCACGCTGTCACAAGATTGATCAATTCAAACAAAAGGGAATTCTCGATCAAACAGAATTCGCAGATAAGCCCCTTTTGTTTACCTCTAAACTTATTTATCTGGCCTGGAATTATCATTCAAAAATAAGCATTTGGTGGAAGGAAGTGTGGCATTCGATTGAATTGAACAATAGAGGCAAAGCAAGGAAATGCGTGTCGGTTGTCGAAGCGAGCTTATTTGCCGTCGTTTTTCGTGTTTGTGTGTGTGATTCGATTCGAGAATGAGCGAAGTGTAATCTCCCTTTCCGTCTCTCCTTCTCTCCACATTCTCCGATGTCTTCCCTCATCGTGAACCCTTCCGAATAGTGTGCGTGAAATGAAACGACAATGCATAAAAACTCGAAAAAAAGATTTCGGGCAGCGAAAACTCGGCATTATGTCAGGGCTCATCTGACACTGCAAAGAAGAAGGAAAGAGTGGAAAGATGTTCTCAATTTACAAGGCGAATGGTGGAAGAAGAACACAGAAGTGTGTATGTGAAATGTATACATTTCAAGGACAGAAAGAGTCAAAGAATGAGGAAAGTCGACTTGGCTGGCAGAGAGAATGACAAGAGGAGCAGAAGTTTGTGAAGCAGCAAAGAGGAGTATTGTCTGGCTCTAACTCTGTTCCATTCTTCCATTGTAAATGAAAAAAGTAAAGAAACGTCAGATCATACAAAAGAAGAACACGGGAAATTGAGTGAAAGGATGAAGAGACGAACACGAACCGCGGTGTCTAGTTAGATGGGCAAGAGTTAGGGGAAGTTGATACTGAAATGGAGGGAAGAGCACTACAGAATGATGGCAGAATGAATGGCAGAGAGACAAGGAATGAGCAGATCAAACACAGGAAGATCGAAGAGAGCAAATACTCTCCATTGTCCTCGAGGTGAGTCTTGCCATATGCACTCTGCGTCTATAACCTGCGAGACGCACGCATCGAGACTAGAGGGAAGTAAGAGGGAGTAGAGAGCAAAGGCGAGCAGGCACATAATTAAAGCTCGCGTGTACCCCTTCCCTCCTTTCTTTGCAAGGGTTCATCTCGGAGACAATGGAGAGTAAGACGAGCGAAAGAAGGACAAATGATGAAGACTACTTGCAGGGAATATTCAGGCAGAATAATTGAATTAGTCCAATTGAATCATTAAATTGCGAAATGATGGACAAAGATTGTTGAGCCACCGAATCTTATCTGAAGAAAGCCCTGGTAAGATTCCAAGGATGTTGGTCTAGTTTAAAATTTAACGAAAAATTCGATTCGAAGGAGTAGAACAGTGAATTTTCTAATTTTCCTAGTGACCTTCAAATAGTTATTGAGAATTCTCGAGAAAAGAGGCTTGCCCGTTTGTAATCTCGATCTCTCGACAATCGACAATGAACTGTGTAAGGCCTGCCTAGAGTGACTGCTGATTCACGGCAGCAAGCAAGTGGCTATGGAAAGGGGCAAAGGGAAAGGCCCTGCCCTATTGAATGTTGAATGCAGAATTGATTTGATGCGATAAACAGTCGATGCCTGTTCATAAACAAAGACAATGCAAAGGCAATGGGGATGGGGAAAATGATGAAAGTAGGAAAGAAGCTGGCCTTCCTGTGCGTGTTTGCCTTCATCCAAACACATTTGCATATTCTATCTGATAGAAAGAACGCCCGTAGCCCCACTATCGATGGCTGTCTAAGCCTATGACATTTTTGCCATTCACTTTTTCATTACCATTCCCTTCTTCTATTCCTATCCTAGCTTTCAACATTCCCTCCTTTCATTTTGTCGAATATCTCAATTTCTCCTCGATTTCCCTTCCACTTTATGCAGTTTTCAAAGCACAACAATCAGACAGACTTCCTGTCTTCCTGCAGAAATCTGAATGAGGTCTGCTTGACTGAAGGCTGAATGTCAAAGAGGTGCGTCCGCTGCAGGCAAAGGACCCGTCTTACTTTCAAGTCACAGGAGAAATCAGCATCAAATTACAATTCATTTGCATACGTTTTTAAGTGGATGCATAAAAAATAAAAGTGATTTTCGATGGATGCGGTTGATCATCAGATTTCGAGGATCATTAGAGGGGAGAGGAAGTGATTTTCGATTTCTAGGGGAAATGTAATTATCTTCTCACGATTACGTACAGTTTCATGAGCAATCGAGTTTTTCATCGACAAAGTCTTATTAGAGCGTTATTAATTAAAGCGGATGGTAGGTTATTTTCAAGACATTGAAGCGAAGGTAGTGTGATATTTTGACTAGCCGCGTTACAAAAGCGAAATTTGATCAGGAACAGGAATTGGGCAGATATGACCGAATCGAAAACCCATTTCTAAGTCCTTTCGAATAGATTCACCGAGAGACTACTGAACCATAAAATAGACTCGTTTAATCTATTTTTTAGACTCTGTAGTCATAAATTTAAGAAAAAGACGAGAATTTGAATTTTAAAGCTTTGATTTTATCTTTCGAAAATGTTACGAAAATTGCTCTTCGGCTATTTTCGGAAGCGGCAGGAATTTTTGATTATGAGCGGATATGAAATTTGTTATAATGCTACATCGACATCAGGGATGAACGAAATCGAAATTAAAAAATAAAACTGAAATCTTGAGCTCCTAGTTTTTCAGTATGGAATAGAAAGCGAAATTAAAAATTTGTTTACGAAAATGAAAACAATTTCGAATTATTCCAAAATTAGAGCGCAAGCTCTGCCCCTGTGCAAATGCGCGGCATGCAACAAAAAGTAGTAGTTAAGGAACCCCAAAAATGGAAAGCAAGTACCTTTCAGAGGCCAAATATCACGAAAAAACTACCTCTAAACCTATGATAAATCTTCTGAAACGGTTCTGTGCCAAAAACAACGCATAATTTTTCTCTGCAAAATTCTGTAAGCGATTTGAAGTTTGTGAAAACGTGTTCATTTAGGTTTTCAGAGGGTGATTCCGACTTCTATTCCAGAAAATTTTAGAAAGTTAATTCAATTCCGTCTCACCTCTGCACATGATCAGTGAATTTTCAGATTAAAATTTATAAGCGAATCTTGAAATTTAGCTAAAAATAGTGCTATCCAAAGATAAGATCCACATTTGAAAAGGTAAAGATTAGAAAAATCTACAAATTATAGATACATTCATCGTTGGATCAAAAACATTTGGGTTCTCATAGAGAAGACATCATAATTTTCAGAAATGCAACTAAAATAATATGCATGGATGAGATAATCTGCATTGTGAAATGCTAAGGTAGTAATTGGCAGAAAGAATGCCAAATCGGCTAAATACCAGTCAATCGACTGCACTCTCGCGGAAGGCAGAGAAAGCTAATCTGAATGAGGTGCGCGCGCTGCTGTGAGATTACGAGATTCACTACCGTTCGGCTGCTGTTACCTTTCTGCCTGTCGAAGTGACAGAAAGATTTCCTTCCTTCTTCCTCTTCCCTTCCCATTCCTTTTTCTTCCATCTTCCTTTCTCACTCAATCGTGTTCAAGGTCGACACAGATCAACTCAACCTCAAAATGTTCATAGGTTATTACTTCACGGTTGAAGTATTTCTTCATTGAAATCGTGAAAGAGTGGATACAAAAGTCATTTCGAGAACACAAAGTAAATTTTGCTTGCTGCGAGAGACAACATTTCTGGATAAATGTTGAAACTATGAATTTCAATTTCATAACAACTGGATATAGCCGCTCAAAATAGGATATTACGTTTGTCATATGAATGTGGTACAATAAGAAGTGGAATAATCCATAATATTTGAAAAATTGAAATTATAGGATTTCGCATTAACTTAAAACTATGAATACACATAATTCCGCTCAGATTTCATGGATTGTTGAAAAGTAGTGTAAGGAAAGAAAACTGATAGTCGAAGGTTTGAAAAAAGACGTAGAGTAAATCATAATCTTCCTCAAGAATTTTACTACCGTCAAGTCTAAAACATAAGTCCATGGAATTCTACTTTTCGATCCCAAAATGTTCGAAAAATTTCAATTTTCAAACCGCCATAACTCCTCATCTAGTGATCGTAAGCACTTCAAATCAAGACTAAATCCACCCTATAATACACTCGCAAAAACATTATAAAGCACTTTTTAAGAGAATTTCAGTTGAGTAATGGATAGTTTTGGCATTTTAGGTGAACTTATATTATAGGAAGACTTCTAATTTAGGGGGACTAGTATTTTGGATTTTACGATATTTAATACGTGCAACATATGAAACAATGCAAATTTCTGTTCTAATACACATTGCGTAGCTGAAAGAAATGAAGAACAAATATTCAGATGCATCGAAAGTTCTGGCAACATGAAAAATAGAAAGTGGCGAATAAATAAATGCACACAAATCAAGATAAAGAAAGTGCGAATATAACAATCCACTGTTTCAGTAACTAATTTGAAAGTTTAGTTGGCAATAACAAAATAAATGAGAAAAGAGTAGTTTGCCTGAGGGAAATGAGATAAAAAGTGAAAGAATGGAGAGAAAAACAGACAAGCAAGTGTGCAGATATACAGAAACAATCGAGAGGAAGAGAAAGAAACAGATCAAAAACATTCAGCAGAGAAAACAGAAACAGCAGTCGACAGAGATCAAAACATTTACTGCTACATTTAATTCAGATAGATAGTTGTACATAGATTATATGACTCATTGGAAATTTTCTAGTATCTGTACGATTCTGTGGCTAAACTGAGCGTTATAAATTTCGCTACAACTAGTAGTATTTTGTTTCTTAAATCGCTCGTCCATACTTTTCAAAAATTCTTTCTTTAGTTTACATGAAACGCAATTATGAATCTATTACGAAATATTTTTTAACTGCTGGTTGGGCGATTTAGAATAAAATCACGAATATTTGAGAGTGTTCTAAATTTGTTTCTTATACATTTTTATTTTATAAAATAGTCAATACATTCGTTTCGAAAATTATTCTTGGAATAGATGAAGAATTGCGTCCTACGTATGAAGCAAAAAAAACTTTCAGAAAAGAATGAACGTAAGATTTAAACCTAAAAAACCTAGGGAGGATGATCGTGAGAAACCATGCGATCTAGCCCCTCTGACATTTTCTTCACAATTTTGTATCTCTAAACGGAAATTTCCCAAGATTTTCGCTGCTTGTGATGACGTTACAGTGATGTTATTGTCTTTGCAACCTACATCCTTGTATATTTTCTTCTGACGAAAATGCTTCCTAGATCTGGATGTAAAAATATTTAACAATTTAAAGCGAAATTTATAACTCTCAGTCTTATTCTGTAATGAACTATAAAAGAGAAAGCAATAAAATTTCGTAAATTTATTCGCATTCAGAGGAAAATATTTGCCAATGTACTCATAGAATAAACTACGAATGTATATGAAAAGATAGTATCAGATTCGGACAAAATAAAAGGAAATATACTTTGAACTTGCGAAAAATACGAATGAAGGACAAAGCATAACTGATGCCTCGAGGTTTTGATGTAGGATTTTGCTCATTATCTTCTTCATCCACATATCTCCTGCTCTTTTTCTCATCTCTATATCCCATAAGCCCCCATATCAGCTGTTTCCGCTTCGTTTCGGTCGGATTTGTTGCCCAGTCAGTAAGCGAATCGAGACGGCGAAAAAGCACTGGCGGGTGAGAGGCAGAGAAAAGGGGAAATATTGCTGTGACGCAGCGAGAAAACCATTGGAGCTCTCGACAAAACATGAACTCATCAACTGACGAGCAAAGCTGACTTGCCAGAGATTTCGAGGCGTCGGAAATCTGAGCTGATTCCTCGAAAAATCTCAAACATCGAAATAAGCCAAACCAAATCAGTTTGAAGATCGACCGACCAAGATAACCAAGTAAAATTTATGGAAATATCTCGAAACCATTCGGCAGAGAAGGCGCGTTAGATGAACAGATGGAGAATGAGTCAAGTTGAAACGCAGAAATGGGGAAGAACAACAGTTTGAAAACAGAATCTGCTGCCATTTGAATCTCGAGGCCACGAGATGCTGCCTTGCTGCATTCGGCATTCAGCGCATTCTCCTTTCTCCTCCCCTAAACCCCTACGACCCAGGTCTTTCCTTTACTTTCCCTTTGTACACCGACTTTTCCTTCCTTTCTCTTCAGAATATAATGCAACTTTGTAATGTCTTCCTCTTCTTTTCCTTTCTTTTGTCGAAGATATTTGGCCTCTTCCAATAACTTTGAATATTCGTCACTTTGAATGCAGCTGGAACACTTTCAACCAGAATCTGATCGATACAAAGTAGAGATATAGACGTACAGAGGATATAACGTTACGTCATTGAATCAAAATTTCCCATGGTGAAGTTTCGTTTTCCCACAGAGAACGGGTATGAACGAAATTTACTTCTTCTTTAACGGAGACGGGTTGAGGACTCATTGAAAATTTGTTCCAATAAACTTGCTAGTCTCGAAAATTTTAGTTTTTGGGTATTTTAGGATTATACCTAGAGAGCGCATGCTCCCCTACTCTGTGAATACAAAATAATGGTGATTTTTTGTCAAAATAAAAAAAAAATTTCGAAGGCTATAATTTTCCTTTTTCTTTTCCATTATTAAATATTACATTTCGATCTACAAGTCAATGGCTCCATGTTTCTTGTGTACGAGAGTAGAAGAATGTACACCGTTCGATGACTGTCTGCATACTGGCCAGATCCGAGAACTCGTGTCTATCTTTAGCCGATTTTACACTGACAATGTGAGTTTTGAAACATTTTACTTTCTTTTGAATGAGTCCAACTGATTTATGAAATGATCAAATTCTTTCCAAGATAATTTCTAACTCAAGCTGGAGTTGTGTAGGTTGTATGAGGTGAATTTCAATAAATATTTATTCGCAAAACTTGAAAGAACATCCATTGTACTGAACTTTACACTACATAACGAAGATCTATACATCATCCAATTGGTTCGGAGCCTATAATTGCCAGCATTTTTCAAATTTTTATTTCATTTTCGTCGCTTCTATACTATTGCTTGAGAAAAATTTTCAGGTTACCGTCCAAATTTCTTTCCCAGTTAAATGAATAGAAAGTAGCTCGAATTTTTCTACTTGGCATTTTATTCCCTTCACAACTATAAAATAGTTTTAAACAGGGCTAAAAATTTAGATACGATAAGGAAGCGAAAATGAAACGAGATCAAAAAGACATGAAAACTAAAAACAAGAAGCAAGCAGAAATTTGTTGGAACCATGACACTTCTTGCTTATCGTCTCTTGCCTCTCATTTGGTGATAATTCATTTGGTCAATCGGCAACTCGACAATCTGTCCATTGAATTTCCATGACAAAATTCAAAAAGAATGGGAAGTGAAATTATAAGGTGAAAACGAAGATTACTTTTTCGTTTTTGATCTGTATCTGTAGTACAAAATCAAGGCCAAGCAATATCAAGAACGATCAATTTTTCCCAAAAAGTAAGGTCATGGCGTCAAAAATCGAATGAACTATTATATTTAGTTTAGCAAATAGAACACTTTTAGAAATATTTTTATTATCTTCAATTTTTCGTAGATCAATTTTCAACCATTTCACAATAGCAAATATGACTAGTTTGGGTGTACAAGGTCCGTGGATGAGTTTACATAGGTCCGGGAGTTGACATCGGGCTACCGCCTGTGGGCAATCCGGAGTGGAACGCCTTAGCAAATCCGATCTGCTGATTGCCGATATCGTAGACGTTGCAGTACGTACGGATCCACGTGTCGCCGAGTATCCATGCGGGCGGAAATGGTATTATTATTATAATTACTACTTGTGAGGAATAATTAATATCCTAGAAATTGTTGTAGTTACCTTAAGAGTGAGTATTAGTAAAAGCCAAAGTCGGTTGGACCAAGGGTCTTCAGCTTTGGCTGATTTTCACGTATATAGTAGTTTTTCACGCTGATTCTCGTGGTGCTATCCATTTTTCATAAAAATTATCGTATGCAGAATTACGGTAGCTTAAAGCCTCAACAGACCCGACCTCGGGGGAAAATTTATAACTTTCTTATTTTTGGACCAAATCGAATGGGATTTTCAGCATTAGATAGCCCACGAAAAACTCTACAAATAATGTAGCTACGACCACTTGCTACCATCAACAGCTGTCCGTCAAAAATTTAATTTCCGGAAAAGTGACCCTGACCGGCAACGGTTTTCGTGATTTTGACCCCATCGATAGGAAGAAAAGTCTGCTACAAATCATCTTATTTGAAAGCCCAGTGAATTCTGCGTAAAAGGATATAGATTTTATGAAAAAACATGGGGGACCCTGGGGTGAAAAACGCCTCGAATGCGTAAAACTAGGGCGATTTTTATTGGAGGGAAATTTCAAAAATTTATATCTCCCTGTGTGCACATTCTAGAATAAGTTCTAAAACAAAAGTTAATCAACTTGAAGAGCTCTACAAGATTTCATATAAAACTCTGGCGTTAACTCAGATTATCCTTGTAAACGCAGTACGAACATACAGGGTAACTTCGGATAACTTTTTCCCGCCAAAATGACTTTTAAAAATTTTCTTGTTATTTTTACATTGTTCTACTGTTTAAGGTCTAGAAAATAAAAACTAATTATGAAAATTTGACTAATACATAGGAAGATATTAATTTTTCCCGAGGTCAGGTCTGTCAAAACTTTAAGCTACCGTAATCCTGCATACGATAATTTTTTATGAAAAATGGATAGCACCACGAGAATCAGCGTGAAAAACTGAACAATATATGTGAAAATCAGCCTTATTTACGGACCCTATTTATACAGATTTTGGTCCTCACTGACATTCACTCTTAAGGTAACTACAACAATTTATAGAATATCAATTATTCCCCCAGAAGTAGTAATTGTCATTCATTTCGTCGACTTTCGAAGGAAATCAAATACACGAACAAAATAAGTTAACATTTGGGTTTTAAAACATCAAAGCGTCGCGAAACTATTCATCTTTTCATCAATTTGATATCAAAGTGGAGCCGCTTCGCGGTCCCGCGCCAAAGGCTGGGGCAGGATATAATACGCAAAAAACCATCAATACCCCGAATCCGCCGCCATTGAATCCGAACCACGTCAGAGCGCATTTTCCGTTTTCGAGTCCAAGGTCGAGAATGTATTCGACAGATGGCACATTGTATTGGACGTTGTTGATCGTCCAGATCAAATCAGGCTGACTGTACATCTAAAGCACAATATTTTAAAAATATTATTTTAAAACATAAATCATATTTAGTTTAATTATTAGAAGCCTTGGAAGCATTTTCCAATTGTCATAATTTCTGATAAAATGATTATAGAAACTAACGAGAAAGGACAAATATGCTCTCAACACTCTAAATAACACAATAAAATATTTAAAAAAAGATTTGAGTTTAGAAAATTAGTAAAATAATAAAATTCCTGGGGAGACTTCATTTGAATGCGGCTTCAAATAAGAAGATGGGAGTTCAAAAAGTATTGTTTCTGTATAACGATATGCCTGGATAAAAGTATATATTACTTTCTTCAGGAAATATAATTGGTTCTTAATCAGGTATGACCGGAATTTCGATTTCGACTTCGAAAATTCCGGTTTCCGGTAAGTTTTCATTGGGTTTGATGATTTTTCTGAGTATTACAAGTCAAAATCTACCTTCAAAATGTCTAAAAAGGATTCGAATTTATGAAATTAGTTTTCAGATAAAATTACCGAGATAAATATTATCAATGACGAAAGTGTGTAAACATTTGCATAATGAAATTCTGATTTCGAATCGAAATATTTAATTTAGGGGTTTTCGAAGTTTTATACTCCTTTTTTGGATTTCAATTCCTGATACCCCTATTTCAATTTACAAACAAAGAAAAACTTACAGTGGAGCAGTCGACTGTATATATTTCATTCAACCAATCGAATTTAGCTCCGGTTTGCTTCACGACATTGGTGACGATGGTGTTAGGGGCACCGACCCAGGAAGTTCTAAATTGAAAATGTGCGAAACAAAGATGTTCGGAATTTAATTTTGGAGCGTTTGAAGTCGGAATATAGCACTTCGACGTTGTGAAATTTTATTTACCCGGTATCAGAGATGACATCTTCAGACTTGCTCTCAGTGTACGCTCCAATTGAGAAGGCTTGAATCTTGAACTGCCAGTAGGTCTCAGCAGAGAGAGGCACATAGTTGACAGTCGAGTCGCAGTTGACGGCGTCCAGAGCACCGTATGTGATTAAACCTAACTTTAAGTTTATATCGTTGCTCAATTAAATTTTTCTGGCTGCAAGAACTTTGTCTCACGAGAAAAACTACCAACGTGTTACTCATGAATTCGATCTATTTTACCAAGGTAAATCAATTCGAGTATCTTGATTAAGAATTCAAGAATATCTGATCGAAAAATGTTGAGCGTGCATGCATCGTCTCCAAAATTTTGCATCGAAGTTTGCTTCTTCCCATTGCACCGCATACATTGACATGAAAAATTAGCGTATATAGTGAAATGATCATTGGACCAAGTCACTAGTAATCGTTGCAGCGACAGAGTTAAATAAGGAAATTCAAAGCCAATTCCTGTATTAGAATGCTCACTCATCATTTTTGGAGCAGATATTCCTGATCAGTGTATTCGAATTGACTAACTCGATAAAATGGGTGGACTGGTCTCGTGAGTAATGCACTAGTATTTTCCATGGTCAATTCTCAACAAAATTCTCTTCGAACAACAATAGTTCGCCATTTTACCTGCAGCGCCGCCTTTTTCGATGTCGAGCTAAAAAGTTCTTATTTTCTTGTTTTTTGATCAATTGGCCAGACCTTGCGATCGAGCCAGACAGTGAAGAGGGGAGCATCGAGCTGGGAGAGCACATTCTGCATGGGAGGGACGACCTTGTTGACTGCAAGGGCAGGCCAGCCTAGACCGAAGATGCCATCAACTGGCTGATATCCTATAAGTTTACAAATTCTCGAGTATATTTGGCAAGATGGTTACAAACCGAAGACTTCCGCGAGCGTGGTGGCGACGCCGAATTCTTGGACCTGGACTGTAAGTCCGCCTAAAGCAGATTCGTTGGATTAGATCCGGATTTTTCACCTCACTAACCAAAAGTGATGGTATCTTTGCCCTGGTAACCCGAGCAGGAGCCGGAGCCGTATTGAATGGAGAACTTGGTGTCCTCCTTCACGAAGGTCGAAGAAGCGGTTGTGTCGAACTTGTGCTTCGTGTAGCCAGACTTGAAAGTTAGTATTATTCAACTTGACATAGAATTTCAACAGAATCACCTCAGGATAGCCGTTGCAGGCCTGAGACTTGCATGCAGCGTCGATTACCTAAATAGCACAAACCTTACTTCTTTAAATTCTTTGAATTTACCCAAAGATTTGACGATCCGGTGTCCAGAACCACGGTTACTTGCTGTGGAGGAGTTCCAAGGGTGATGTTGCCAAGCTAAAAATGATGATTTTACATTTTCTTTTTCCACTCATTTACGTAGAAGTCATCGGAGTAGTCGATGAAAGGCTGAGAGCCGGTAGCGAGAACCTCATGTCGAGATCTCAGCTGATCCGTTTTCTGGAGGTAGTCTTGATATAATCCCTTCCTGAAATTACGGATTTTTTATTGATGATGATTTGTTTTCGAACTTGATGAGTCGAGCCCTATTGGATCCGGCATTATAGGTCTCGATTTTGAAAACCTTAGCATAGAGAACAGCCACAAGGGCCAGCAGCAACACTGCGGTTCTCATACCTGAAATTTAATTGTATAGAATTTTAAAAAAGTTGTTAGTGAAAATGACACAAATGAACTTGAAATTTTATTTTGGAATTTTTTCAAATCTGACCATGACAGGAAATGATTTTACCAGACAAGTTTCTAAAATATAGCGTCTCCAAACTTTTTCCCGTTACTGTATGTAAAAAGAGTTGTGAGCATTTTGCCCTTTAGGGAAGAACGCATAGAGAATCTAGATAAAACTATGATTTGGACTGATTTTATTCTTTATATTTTCCACATTGGCAAAGACGCGGATCATGAATAGACATGACTAAATTGATAAAAATAAAACCATTTATATAAACAGATATGGGACATTTTGGTACGATTCAAAAAGTTGAAATTCAGTCACCAAATAATTTGATTTGCACCTTTTATATGGCAAAGCCTATCTGCCTATTTGTAAGGAGCCTGTCTAATTAATTCCAGCCATTTATCACTTTGCGTCTCTTACGTCCTTTGATGAAAGGCAAAAAGCTTCTGTCTCTAATAAAATATAGATAAGAAATGGAAGGAAAGGCTTTTGCTGATTTGAAGGAATAAGAAGACTTAGACATTTGGAAGGGCAGTTTGTATCCGGGTTTATACTGATACAACAATGTCATCATTAAGCAAATCAACAGAGCAGAAAGTGCTTGAAGTAGACAGTCGAAAGGCAGATTCGACTTTCAACCTGGAGTATTGCTTATCAGTAACAAGTCAATTTTATCTCGAATTTTGTTCTAAAGTGAAATTACGAGTTTATATCGATGATGTGAGATCTTTCTAATCATGATATCAGAATACTGAGTTGTAAACTTTTATTATCAATAATGAATCAATTTACTATTGCGAAATTTCGCAATATATTGCATTAATCATTTGAGCCAATATTATATCATCGTTACCAGGAAATAAATATGGAAGTTTGACTCAGTTTTCATGAACGAAAATGCTTAAGTGTTGTTAATCAGGAATCTTTAAAGTTAAAAAAATTTTGAGCTGGAACTAGGATTCTTTCCGAGACGAACTCGAACTCACGAAATTTTTTGAGTTGAACCCGGACTCAAAAGTTTTTCATCGTCGAATTTGAGCCTAAATCGAAATCGCTAGTGCGGTGAGTTCGAGATCGAATTCGGAGATGATCCTCGAATTCCCTACCGTCAATCATCGACGGATTGAAGAGTTCTGACAAGAAGTAATTAGAAAAGTAAACAAAGTTAAAATGGTGAAACATTTCGCCATTTCTTCCTGAATAATTTTCTAAATTTGTAACTTATCACGACTCATTTTCAAGAAATTAACATTGCTATCATCAATCTTCCACATTATTTTCGCAAGTTATGATATTGAAGTTTAAAATTCAATATATTTAGACTTCTAAAGAGATAGCCAGACTAATTGAGACCACTGAAAATATTTTGTTCCTGATTTTGAGTTCAACTGGAAAAATATAAATATGAGGATGTTTGGGAATACAAACCTATAGCAAAATTATTAGGAACTCAATGTTTAGTAATTTTAATTAATTAATGAAGCTCGAATAAATATCCGTTGTTAATTTATCGAAACTGAATCTTGAATTTTTTTCTAATGGAAGAAAATAGAAATTATTTCAACTTTTAGTTTAAGGTTAAAAATTGATTTTTAATGGTCTCGAGATAACTTATTCCTTCGATATTAGTCAGTTTCGATTCTCTTCCATTATATAAAATACGATATTCTATTTAGTAATAATCAAAATCGAAATTCAAATAAGGCATCTCATTAATTTGCTGACGTTTTTTCTAATATGTATTTTGAGGAAATGTACGTGAAGAATGACCAATAGCAGATCGTGAAAATTAGAAATATCAGAGGGAATATCCATCGACTGTCTGAAATGATAAGAATTATTCGATTTTTTTGAAAAAGGAGATAATCTTACTTCGATCTATCCTCCTAGCAATTTGCTCATTATATAGGGAGCATTTCTGGCAAGGTTTGGTAAAGTCGAATTTATTGTAGACATGAGCAGCTGCGTGAGGTGTCGCACTCATTAGAGCCTGAATTACTGATAATAGTAACAATACTGTGCCCGAAAGTGATTTGAATTTAATGTAATGAAAAATGAACGACTGAAGTGCTAATATCGATAGAGTATTAAAAATTAAGTCATAATTTAGAGTTTTCATTACGTCAAATTCAAAGTTTTTAAAAATTAGTGTAACTTTGCTAGTAAAATCTATCATAAAATTTGCCAAACATAAATGGGGTGAGGAAACAACTACATGGACAATCGACGACTCGCATCACAACATAGACTTACAGTATGTTCTGCGTCTGCATCGAGGAAATCACGCAGAGGTCGATGTTTGTCATTGCGCATACCGCACAAGGCCTGACAAAAGTGAGTAAGCTTGGGTGAGGCAAAAGACAAAATAGGCGTGAGATGTTGAGAAATTTGAAAAAATGATGGCTTTAAAAGCGACATTAAAGCAGGATAAAGGCTGTGAAGAAGCCGAACCATGCCAAGTGTGGATAATCAATCGATCGAATATTGAAACGCTTACAGCAGTGTGGCCCATACAGGTAGACAATCCCTGCGACAGGGAGAACTGTTTCTCCTTTTTCTGCTCCTTCGGTGCTGGAGGCGGAATTTCAGAAGGCTAAAATTCATAGGGGACATTCAGCTGTTTTTCATATTCATTAATGCTATGACATTTTAGATATAAACTTGGGGATAGGTATTGAAATCAGGAATCTACGTAATATTTAATTAATTTTCGAATAATTTCTTTCTGCAGCATTTGTGGCTATTTTTCTGGTTCTTTACGTTCCATCTCGAAAATTTAGAAATAATAAATTTCTGTCTCGCATTACGTATTTCGTACTTCCCTGATTGAAATAAAACAGCAATAATGCATCCATCCGTAGGATTCAAGCTATTTTTGAACACAATGTTTCATCTCATTTGCCACAATCTACCTGGATAGATACATTATCTCGAGAAGCAAACTGGGGAAATTGCTATCCAATCTTTAGTCCTTTATAGAAGCGACACAGGGGAAATGTACTGATGAAAATTAGGAATTGTTAGTCATCTACTCACGTGAAAAGGATATGAACCGTCTGCGAGTTCGTCTCCGCTCAGACGAATTCGTTCATCGTCCTAAATGTAACGTGCCTCAACTAGATTGAAATTTGTGAATATTTGAGACTTTTAAGCCAACTATAAGGTTATTTTGGTTGACTTGGGGTGAATTTGCGTATGAAAATTAAGATAAAAAATATCGTCGCTCATTTGATAAAAGTTGTCTTGAACATCTTCGGTAGGTTTTGACGTATTTTTTTCGCGATTTAAACTGATATTTCTTGCAAATAAAACGTTCGAAAAAATTTATCGACGAAACTCGATGAAGAATCGATAGTAACTATTCTAATATTCAATCTGACGGTCGATGCAATGCCAAATTCGAATTCGGTAATAATTATCTTGGAAAAATATCACAATCTCGATATTCTCTTCTATTACTCGATTCACGACTGAATACTTCATTTAAAAAATTCGCCAAACGTACCGATACAGGAGGAGGTGATTTGTTTTGGCTCTGAGATAGAAGTCTGTGATGGTTGTAGGCCCGTCTGTGGATGCAATCAAATACCCGTTTTGTTATGTAGAAAGAGACGAAACTGTACTCGAGAAGAACGAGGAATATCAGTGCTTGGGAGAATGTCAGCCAGATATCCAGGGCCTTGATATAGGCGACCTGAAACTCACAATGACTCCATGAAATTCCTGGCTATAAATAGAGAAGCTAGGTCAATTTTCGGAATTGATAATCGTGGAAGGCTAACATTGAGGTGTGATAGGAGAGATTAAGCGGAGTAGAATGCGCTTTAGGTTTCCAAAAACGATTCAGTGTGAGCCAAGTCATGATTATTTTTGTATGATATTTTTCTGTAGTCGCTTCCAAAATTCGCGATTTTTGAGGATTTTGAGAAAGGTTTCAAACTACTAAATTTAGCGAAAAATCCATTTTATATCATTCAAAAACAATTTTCCGCGATTACCCATTAGGAACCCTGGCAGATAGGTCGGGAAAAGTGAGCGAAAATTTCGAACGCATTATTCGAATTCTAGTTTTGCTACTTTGACGTTTCTAGTTATAAACTTATCAAATTGTCAAAGAATTCTCCTTGGACTGGCTTTAGAGAAAGTCCAAAATTTTGAATTTACAATGAAATTTTCAAAATAACCTGTGGCAAATCCTGTCTGGCTCCATTGCTCATCGTGGTCAAAGTGAGAAGTGAAGTGATCGTGAGGGATATTCGAGCTGGAGATGCACGAGGATCGAGCCAGAATGACATCCAAGAAATGGAAACCAACATTCCAGTTGGAATGTAAGTTTGTATGATGTGGAACATGACAAGCCTCTTCATTAGAATATGAGCTCGAATGCAGCTCCAGTTGCCTAAAATTGATATATTACGTCTGGTTTTGTTTTTGTTTCTTAATAATCAGGCTTATGTAAGATTTACCCATTTCCGTCCTACTTTTGAAAAACTCGACCCGTCCCCGTTTCAAAAAAGAGTCTAATCTTGCACAAGCCCGAAAATAATGTGCCTAGTGATCGGTAAAAGTTAATAGTGAGTTAGATAATTGAAAATAATATAAAATGGCAAAGAAAATGTTTCAGTGACGATTAGAAGTGATTGTGATGAACTAAGTTTGTGAATCAACCAAGGTTGCACGCCTTTACCCTTATACAAATTTTATGACTGACCTCCTAAACTTTGATTTAATTTTCAGATAAAATATAGGCAAAAATTAAATGTAAAATTCACCAGCTCCCCGAAACATGGGATAAAGCCCACTGCATCTTTCATATCGAGTGTCAGGCATCATGACCATGTCATTCAGCTTTATATCTGTATTATAACCAATTGGGAAGTATGGCTGAATATCCTTCAATTAAAAAAGTCAGTTTGATGAATTTACCTTGTCGACATGCCAAGTTAAATTAACGATTTGCTCGATATATGCAACTGAAATGAGGAAAAATACAAAAATTCATTCGATTTCTAGGGAATAAGTTTCAAATCATACAGCTTTGTATAGTTAAAGGACATTCTTGGAAATCCATGGGAAATAGCTGAAATCGACAGAATAAAATGGTTGTATTTATTTTAAAATACCTTCAGATCCATCATGCATGATAGCGTTACATCGAGTCTAAACATTAAATTTATTAACCTGGGGGGCCCGGACAAAAGTTCCTAGATTGAGCTCAGTCTAAGTTGTATGGAATCTCTTCATAACTCCTATCTGTTTCTCATTTCAATCTAACTTTTTTTGTCTAGCGAAATAGTGTGAACAGTCGAAAGAGCAACTTAAACTACCATCTCTGCCCCGTAACTTCAGTTAGACACAGCTCTTCTTTTTCCCAGTCATTTCAGTTAGATTGAGATCAGTCTGATCGGACTAGTTAGATTGAATTGAGAACTAGTTAGAGGCTGCCGAAGAGATTTCAGACAACTTAGGGTAAGCTCAATCTAGGGAATTTGGTCCGGACCCTGATATAAGTAACTAACCTCATGGTTTTGAATACCAGTCCGTCTGAATAAACAATTACCATCATGTTTGGCATTGTGACTTCTTGCAAGTAGGCAAATTTAGAATTGACGAAATATAAATCCGGACTCCACATACGCTCAGCAATGATCTGAAATGCTATGATAAATTACATCCTAATGAATCAGGTATTTTTGTCGAACAGACCAAAAAATTAAACAACAAACGTACAAATTATTCCATATTTAATTACGATAAGAGATTTGAGTAGTTCATATTTTGAAAAATTCAGAACCAGAGTTGGAATTGAACATTTCGTCATATCGGAATCGAAATGGAATTTTTTCGAGATCGAATCAGAAATCAACACATATTTGATTGTGATGTTCTCATTTTTGTTTATGGACACTAATGAATTGAAAGTGAAATAGTCTTACTTTACTAGTGACCAAAATAGGATGTGTGCAGTTGTGAGCCAGCCGTCTGTCGAACCAACTCATCGCCAGATACATGTCCACTTCAAAATCCTACAATTTCTCTAAATTCTTATATAAATATGTCCCATCTAATTACCATAGTTTGAGCCTTGAAAGAGGACATGGATTCAATATAAAGTGCAACGTGCACATCTGTCATCTTCCCTGAAATCTAGTTTTGATAAAGAATCTTGTCGATAGTAAAATGGCTGAAATCTCCAACTGTTTACCTTCTGATTGTCCCGGAGCCATGAAAAAATTGTACCCGTCTTTGACGACCCCGTTTCCTATCACTTTCAGAAGTAAATCACCAGGTTCAGTCCTGAAAATCAACAATAGGATGCTAGTGAACAATTTTTTTCAGTGTCTTGACCTGTACAGTACATTTTTGCAGGAACAAATCGTTGTTTTTTTCATTCTTGCGTTTTTAAAGCATATTTTTTCCTATTGAAAAATTCTAAAAAATGTTCTGACGGTCCTATCAGAGAAAATAAAAAAAAGTTAATTTTCGTCATTTTTAAGAAGCTTGGTCAAATAAGGGTAGAGATAGCAAAGCACGATGCTCTTTGAGAAGGTTCTCGACATTATCGTAGTCTGCTTGAAGACTGTTCAAAAATTCTTTGGACCCTCGCGCGGGATATTTCGGATTAGACAAGGTGAATTTAAAATTTTCAGAAACGGATTAGAAATTGGTATATTTTGTGCGGATAAGACAATTAAAGTGGCAATTTGTAACTAAATTTGTTACGAACTATCTTCCTTACCAGATAAGTTCCCCGGTCTGATGACCGGATTTCTCCGGCGGACACAGATCGTGGATTTTGTAGGACGGATCGAACCAAAGTCGTTTGAATAGATTCTGATCTTCTCTGAAATGATAAGGATGACACTAGGGAAAAAGTGATGCGAACTTGTGAATGAGCTGTTCTCTGGTAGATTTCGAGAATGAGTCAGCGAATTGCCGTAGCGGCTCTGTCACGATTCCCGCGTCCCTTATTGGTGTTGATAATCCTTCGGTTTCAGATGAAGAAAGCTGAAAATTTAATTTTGTAATTTAAATTTGCATTCAACTTATCATTTTCATAGATGCTAGTGCAATATAAAATTGAGCTATTGTGCAAGATGCATTTTTTACTCGAATTCATTGAAATTCATTCAACGAAATTTCTGTTAGTAGGAGTCTTTTTCGCCCCAAATTCGATTTTTACTTGCTGCATGAATATCGACTTTCTCTCCAATCAACGATACTTCACATCACTATTCCGGCTATTGTTTCGGCCAAATTGAGTGAAAGTCCGTGTGTTGAAAAAATCGAGAGAGACAGGAAATTGCGTACCCACTCTTTCTATTGTCCCCTGCTGATTCTCTTTCTCTGCGCTCTAGCCTCCCTCTCTTTGCGCATAGTTGTGACGCGCATTTCTAGCAAGGGGCGTTCTTTAACACACGAACTGTCACTTCATGTGACCGATACAATAATTGTTATGCAATTAAATTATGTTAGCTATCTGTACATCTTGATAAATGATGCAAACATAAAAAATAAGTAGCATTTTCAACTAAGAATGTTAGTGCCTAAGTTTCACGAGCAATGATTGACCTCCATTCCCTCTAAAAGGGAAACAATTCCATCGTCCTCCGCTGGACGGAAGGTCTTTCGTGAATGTTCTGCTACCAAATTCACCTAAATTTTAGTACCCTAACTTCTTCTCGTGAATCCGATATGCTTCAAACTAGATGTTCATATAGTTTAACAAAAATTACCTTTAGTTCTGCACCTTTAGAAGTAGAAATAAAGTAGACAAGCAGGAATAAAAATAGACGAACTCGTACAATCATGCCATTTCATAGGTAATTCAATTCTGCAAAATTGTGTAAATGAGTATTTACTAGAATTTTAAGAAATTATGCAATCATGTATAGAATATTTGATAAAAATGGTTTCCACATTCTTAATTTCTTCAGTTGGCAAAAGAAAAATGAAGTTATTTTTCATCTGAATAAATGAAAAATAGGAAATTTTCAACTCGATTTTTATCAGAGTAAATTTGCCGGAATCTTAGTTGTTTTAGAACGATTGTATTACAAAATCGCGAGTACAAAGTAAAGGTGCATGAATAGAAATCCTTAGAAAAAAGAAATTTTTTGAACCAGATAAGAAATATTTTGTGACAATTTGATAAATTCAAAAATCTTAGGATCATGAAAACGAACATAGAATTTCAAAAGAAAACTAATGCGTGAATGACACGTAGCCGCAAGGAACTTGTTGGAATCAAAATGGGAAACACATGTGTGGATTGGGATGGATTTGGAATGCTTGAAATGCGCCTAAACGCGGAATTATTCAGTACCACAAAACACTTTACGTGTCAGGAAAAATGGAAGCCCTTTCAAAAGGTGTGAAAAGAAGAGATGAGTTTGAAATTTCCAACCGAACAAAGGATTCGCGGATAAAGAAAATACTTGACAACCGGCAAATTCACACTGAAAGGTGTCAATCTTAGTGATATTTTGCGAAACTAAAGAATAAAGAATAATAATGCATGGATTTTGAGGATGCAATATTCACTAAAAATGTTAATAAAAATCACGAAACCAGATGTAGTGGATATGAGATTTAGATTGAAGGGAAGTAAAGATATGTGGTTGAGAAAGATGTGTCTGGATTGGATTATTCTCCATAAACATAGACGCTCTCACAAAAATGAAAACTCACGCCTGAAAACACATTTCGCAAGTTGGAAAATCATGAAAATTCAAATGAAGTTCATTTGTACGATGGCTACCAAATACAAATCAAGAAATTGCAATCAAAAGTAAGATTCGCTAGAGCTGCATAGAAGAGATTGCATGGATAATTGAATTTGGTGAACTTCCGTCAGAGAAATAAAGCAGAAAAGACTGGCAACAAGACAAAAAATTCAAATAAAATTATAAAACTACCAAATCTGGTCAAAGAATGGAAGGCGGAAATTACGTGACACTTCACTCTTCAATTCCAAGACTACATAATTCGGTTGGTGAAAGAATAAATATTAGATATCTGCCGGGTCGTCGTCGATTTAAAATTCATCAGGATGAATTGTTTGTCGACGAAGTTGCGTAGTGAAAAACTAAGCAGGAATTGACGAGAAAGCTCATAAAAAATTCTCAAACATCGTCTGTGAAGCTATAAAGTTTTTAGCGAAAAATATTTAGATTCTGGTTTTGTATTTCGCCGTGAGAATAATGCAGTTCAAAATTAGACTGGGAAGTTTATGGACTAGTCTATCGAATATTTATCTTCGGGAATAAGCTAGCGTTTAAATAACAAAGTTGAAGCTAAAATCGAAAATGACTTACGAAGAAGTCTTTCACTCGTGATATTTTAGAAATATCTATTCAGTAGGTAAAAATGCCAAGACACAAAAATAGGACGGAAGTAGTAGTCAGTAAATTATAAAATATAATATAAAGCGAGTGATAAAATAGATCAATGATATGAGCAACGACCTTTCTTTAAGAATTTTCCCCTTTTATAGATGATAACTAATTTTGCTTAATTAAAAGACTGAAAATAAGTAATATTAAGTTCAAATACTACTTTTGGTACACATGTAAATAAACAGATGCTGAAAGCGTTGTGTGAAATTTCCTTATACTGTCAATACCACAGTAAGAGACTATAGACCTCGCAAATCTGCAAAATTTTAGAAATGTTTCTTCGGGGAAAATAACTTGCACTTCATCTTAAAAATCAAGTTTGGCTCTAAACTTTTGATCGCCGCTATATAGGGTATACGTAGTGGAGTAAATAATCAAAATCCAGTATGATTGACTTAGTCGAAGCTTATTGAAAAAATTAGCAATTGGTGTCGCAACATTTTCCTCAGATGAGTACCTTCTATTTCACACAAAATTCCTGCTTATCTTTCAGCTAACGATGCCAAATATGCCGAAATTGTTGCAAAGGAGAAAAAGCTGAAACATTTACTAAATGATTTGCTGATACTCAACGTACTAACATTGCCAGCCTTTTGTCAGCTATTCGCCGTCTTCCACTAGGAATATGAGGGAAAGGAGAGGAAAATAGCGTGTGAAAATAGGAGAGTAATAAGAAACGAGAAAAATGAAAAGAAGCGGAAATTTGGTGGGAAATACAGGGTAGTTATATTCGAAAATTTGGATGAACGAAAGTCCTAATTTTTTTTATTCTCGGTTTATCTCGTCTGGTCACTGATAGTTTGATAAGCAATGAATTTGTGATAGTGATTGAATGGGAATAAAGATTGATAAGGTGTAGATGCAGAGTGAGAGGGGAACGTGATGATTACAAGAGAACAGCCATGAGGAACGAAGACAAATGGAGCTGTCAGCAGAATGAGAAGAGAAGAACGGGGAACAGAGGGCCGGAGGTAGAGGCATGTAATTGTGACTGACTGATTGGTGGTTTGAGAGAATGAATAGGGCTGCGATTTGGGTTGTGCAGAATGAGTTAATAGAACTCGGGCGACTTGTTGAATTTGTAAACATGAATTATTATGCTAGATTATGAGGTCGAACTTTGTAAAATTCGGTGAAATGCTCAGAAACCATTTTGAAAATCCGCGCTGAAGAAACGAAGATTGCACGCTTAGGCGAGGAAGCGGCGTTTCGAGTCATTAAAAGCGGAAAAGAGCCGCGTTTTCCGAACGCAGGTAATTTTTAGCAGAACGAAAAGCAAAGCGTTTGACAGAGAATGATTTGAAGCGATATATAAAGTGCGGTAAAATGGGTTGGGTGTGGAGGACGGGTGGGTTGTGTTGCAGCGAGTCAGACTTCTTGGTTTGTATCATCAAATATCTGCCTCCTTTCATCTCCTTCTTATTTCATCTTTTCATCCTCATTCTCGTTTTTCGAATTGTCTTCCAACTAATCGAGTCTCGAGAATCGGTTCAGTTATTTCAGCTTAAAACAACACAATGACAGAGATAAGCTATGGGTGAGTGAGGAAATGAGAGGGAAGAGAAGAGAGTGCAACTGTGTGATTTGTGATGGATGGGCCATTGAATGACTCGGGAGCTATTCGCTACACGGCTATCAGCTTGATATCAAATTGAGAAAAAAACTGACGGCCAAATCGAACAAGATTTCTTCTCGACGAGGATTAATAAATGCAGCATAACGAAAATGTCATGAGATATCATTTATAAATATTTTCTTGACAAGGAGAGATTCCGTCGTCAGGAAATGTTCATTGTCTATGCATTTATGACAAAATTTTGAAAAGATAACTGCTGTTCTCGATCATTTATGATAGTGAGGTGTGAGTCATGATATTCAAAGAAAATTTAAATACAAATGAAATGAATCTAAAAAAATCGAATTATCTGCCACATATGCTATATTGGCGATAAGAGTACATTTTTCTATTTCCCATCTGCAAATTATCTCCAATTTTAGTTCATTAGTGCATGTTTTCGAATCTTTTTCCTTCTTAGCTATTTGATTCTACAATGGACTCCAATAATCTTATCCAAAAATTTGGTGAAATTATGATTAAATGAAAATTGCAATGTATCAATGGACATTTTGAACGAATTGGAAATCTTCTCAAAAGTGAGACGATAGCAAAATGAACCAAATAAAACGATAAGCTCTAGCTGTATTATTATTTCTTCTTCTTCGATTTCTCTTCGATAAATTTTAAAATTATTTTGAGTGATAAGCAGTTTAAAATATTAGGAAATGTTTTAGTTATGGTTTTCAGCGAATGATTTATGCTAAAATCTAATTGCAATGTGTGAAGGTGAAAAGCTAATGGGAAATCTTTAGCGCTAACGATGTCGTAGAATTAATGCGTTCAGCTCTATTAAAAATGATAAATAGCAAACTTGCAATCGAACGAATAAGAATAATATCGGAATCGAAATTATATATACGAGTACAATTTTGAGTTCCTGGGCTCTTGAAATATCCAGATAATTTGTACTCACGAGAATATTGAATATAATTACCTTGTAGATACATAATTAGTGCTAGTAAAGCTGCATAAATATGATCAAAGCTCCAACTTATTTATTTAGGTTGGGGAGTATTTTTACTTTGATCTAGATGAGTTTAAAAATGGGGAAAAACAAACAAAAGCGCATTTTGGAAAATGAGCACATTTCCGGTCTCATTTCAAGTCGTTACATATAGAAAATGCATTAATATATGAGTATATGAGTGTATGAGAATGAGAACAGCTCATATGCAATCTGGCAATTTGCAGTCTGGGCACAATGTTATGGCCTGAGCCAGGCTCATTTGCTGCCTAAATGTAGTATCATTGAGACTGCAGAATAAGTGCTACAGGGTACTGATTGATCACCAACAAGTTGAATAATGAAACTTTGTTTGTGAATAAGAAAGTTAACAATAGTTTAAAAATGGTGGAATAAAATGGAAATAAAGAAAAATCAAATTCGGAATATAATTGGTCTAAAATGTCAGAATCAAAAAGGTAATTTTATAATTTTTAGAAGACTATTTTAAACTATAAAATCGACTATTAAAAGAAAAAAAACTTCACAGAATGAGAAATGTTGTTATTGTTTGAACTAAAAGTCGTCTATGTAGTAGGACTAGGTCAAAAGGATCTAGGAGTGGGTTGAGGATTAGACAAGAAATGCAATAATAAAGACGAAATGAGAAATGCGTGAAAAATGGCGAATGACAAAGCAGAGTGTGACTTGCTGGTGCACATTCGGTAGACATGAACTGCTGCAGGAAATCACGTTCATCTGAGGATTCCTGGAATGGAGAGCCATTGCAGGACTGATGCCAACGGCTCTCTCCAAGAAAACACAAATTACCCTCACAATTATGAGCCATGCAACTCAAATTTCAGTCCTTCCCTTTTCTTTCAATGCTTTTTTCAAAAGGTTTGACAATAATTCGGTTAGAGATATGCAGGATGAAGACCTGGTTCTGGCAGGTCAAACCAATGAAAATAGCTAGTCGGCATTGGAAGAGGTACTAGAATAATGACTAATTTTCTAGAATTTTCAATTATGAAGGAAGCAGTTAGAAATCAGAAGAATACTTGTTGAAGTATTTAAAAATAATAATAATACAGAGATGTGTTGATTGCGCACAATGGTTCAAATACCCATTCCAATTACACACTCAACTATGCATACTTCGCAATGATATTTTGAAGTTTGTCCCAACTTTAAATTCGTCAGGACGAGATAAATGCCAAATTTCCGAATTTGGACGATATGCAATGATTGCAAATTAGACATCGGTTTGTTGAATTTGAGACTGAATGATGCGAGAGGAGTACAATTTGAAGATGAAGGCAGCGATAGGGCAGAGGGCAAATAGATTGGACGCAACTCCTCAGATGTGAGATAATCGAGGTGCTCTGTCTGCACGCACGTGCAGTTATGCCTCCTGATTCAGAATCTCTGCCCGTCCCTCGTCCTCTCGTTCCTCTTTCGTACCTATCTACCCCTTTTCCTCTTCCCTCGTCTTCTTTCCTATTCTCATTTCGAGAATCACTCGACTCGGCAGATAGATGAGGTGGTTTGTGAAGCAGAGGAGAAGGGGCAAAGGGAAGGAAAAGCAGATTGGGATTGGACGATTGCCGGCTGTTAGCAAAGAGGATGAAAAGGAAGTAAGAGGGGAGCGAGTACGAGTCAAAATAAGGAGACCAACGACTCCGACTCGGAAACGAGATAATAGAAAACGAATGAGTTGATGAGGATGGGAAATTAGGACATATCGCGTGCAACTAATCATTCGGGATGCTATTCATTAGACTCATGATATGATCATCAATGTGCAGTAAATGGATCCTGTGATTGACTCAAGATCATAATTTTCAATTGATCTAAGTTCATCTTACTCGAATAGCATACGTACATCTACCAACCACTCAATAACCAAAATCCACATTCATCTCCCTCAATCCCGAACCTCATTGCTTCACTTCGTCTCGAATCGACCAGCATAATCCTCCAAATCTACCTCCGACCAACTCCACTCACGAATCAAGATTACCAAAGCCCTAACAGGCATGTGATAAATCTATTGATTTCTATTCACAGGAAATATTCTCATGTTTCAAATATTAGAAGTTCTTATTGGTATATGCATGATGTGTGAATCAATTATCCCTGAATCTTCAAACTTATGATACATTGTTATGATTTTGTGAGTATCGTAGAATTTATAGATATTTACAAGGGCAGCTGATTTTTGCAAATTATTCATCATCATTTAACAGAAATTGGGTCAGATGACGAGGTGGAAAACTAATAAATTTTTGCTAGAGCAAAGGTCGAGTGTCAACACCAATCGTTTGACCAACTTACCGAAAGGCCATAACTGATCAGCTTCTATTCAGATATGTAAAACATTTATAAAATAAACTTATTCATTTCATTGAAGAAGAACTTTTATATTTAGGTGTAAATATAAAGTAGGAGATAAGCGATTGACAATCTTTCGAACTGGTGGAAGGAGCGACACGACATCGAGATCAACTGGGGTTGTCAGATTGAATGGATGATTGGGGCAATTATCATAAAATTTAATACTGGAGGTAAGAATAGTAATTTCTATGTTGAAACCAGCTATTAGTTTTAATTACCCATGAACTCAATCATCAGCGGACCACACATCTGCCTGTTTCTTTTCTCCTGTCGACGGATGAGGGTCTTCAGGAGGCACTTCCTGCAAAAATTATCCATAAATCTCCCAATCTGTGCCGTGTTCTTCACCTCTTCCTGTGCCTGTTGTTTCATTTCGTCTTCTTTCATTTTCTCAGCCGCTTCTCGCTGCATTCGCTCCATTTTTTCCATCGTTATTGTCTTTAGAGGAATCAATTTGGGCTTCGAGAAAATTGGCGAAATACTTTCTTCCTAAAACGGTTTTAATGGGAAATGAAGGTAGCTGAATAAACTCACTCTAAATATCATTGCATCGTGTGCAGTTAGTGTTTCCTTCAACCCTGACATCTAAAAGAGAAATTTTTGTAAAATGAATTGGAGAAATTTCTAATAAGGCTGAAATCAAATGCATTCAATGATGTGGATCAATATTATGACCAACTTCATGCATGCCTTCGTTGTCATAGCAACCGAAGCATTGCAATTTCCTATCTGTCAAATTTAGATCGTACTAAAGTTGTTATTTATCTTTTGAAATTGGATATGAAAATGTGTGTACCAATTTATTATTCAATTTTCAAACAAGCAATAACAAATGTGGAATGTTTCAATTTCGTATTTACATCACAGGGTTTGTCGTATTGAATGTCTATTGCATAATTGATGATCACAGGCTAGAAATGTGTAGAAGGCCGTCATTTACAGAATTTTGGAATGCAGATTCAGGAATTACGTCTTTCTTGTCTTCTTTGATTATTTTTAGCACCGTTTCTGAAACATAACCTTAGGTTTCAGAACATTTTTCACGAAATCGTACCATTAAAGCCGCAGAATAACAACACGCGTCCATGCTTTTTCGCATCTGTGTACGCCTAAATGGAATATTTTTTTACCTTTCCGAATAATTAAAGATGTAGAAACTTTGAGAGTCATAATTGAACATCAAGTGCCTCGATTTTCAACAGAATTTAATGGAAAACTAACAACCTCGGTGATCGCATCAATGCCCATAGAATCGATGTAGGAAATGTTAGTACAGTCCAGCAGAATTTGTTTGCTGTGAGAATCGAGCAGAGGCTGAATAGGTTTTCTATTATTGTCCATTCCAATCGTTGGAGAGGCTCAATCCGTCTTTTCCTCCCAAAGAGAGTGCCACCAACTTACGAAACTTATTCAAAAAGTAAGTTGTTAAAATATCAATGAACACCCTGTAATTCAAATTTGAATTTATAATGAGTAGCATGATGGCTGTGCGAAGTCGAAAGTTAAAGAAAAATTTGACGTCGAAGTCGAAGCAGAAGTTTTTATTTACACTTCGAAGCTGAAGCGACCGGCCTCCTGTATTTCCATACAACTCATTTTCCTATTTTCCCGTTTTTCCTACACTCCCTACCCGACCTATCCGCTCGTAAATATAGGAGGCCGAAACGACTCGTTTTCCAGAAAAACAAAACTCCGAAGTTTCGAACCTTTTTCGAGGTGGAAATTTCTCACTCTTAATGAAGAACGTAGTTTAAAAACGTTATTTCACTTTGGTATAAACCATTTCAACCTATTGAAAAAAATACAATGTCTTCAGTATGTAAAGTATTGTAATTCAAAAAGCTATTTTGTCAAAATAATTTTCGAATAAAAGGATATGGTTTATTCGAATGAGCTTGTTTTCTTTTCTAATCTATTGATCATCGCCACTATGTGAAGTCATACCTGTTCTTTGGTAGATTCGATTTCCTCTGCCAAGGAATCTGTGAATCGGCCAACGTTTGCAAAGTGGAGAGGAGCGTCGAATCGAAGAATGCGGACGTCTGAAGGGACGTGCTGGCGAGGAGTCGCGTCAGGGTGGGACTCTTTGAATGTTGGCCTGAAGTTAGGATATCATGATTGGTCGATCAGACAGACAACTGAAAACTACCATTGTTGTCGAAGAACGAGGGTAATTAGTGCGAAGGCTAATGAGAAGATGAGTCCATTGATGACATCCGTGAAAACAGTCAGAAGGCAGGCAACTAGCCAAATTGCCTGCAAATTATAAGGTTTCGAAGGAAAATTAAATCCCCTAATTTTATAGCAAGATGACATTGCAAAAAAGTTATGAGCGATTATTTTTATGGTTTGTACTAACTTCGCATACAAATGATCATATCCGGTTTTGTTACTTTTCCAGCCAAATTTTACGACGACAATGTTTGAAGATCAAAGACTCACAAAATCAGATCGGCAAACTCGCCAAAGTCGGGGCAATTGCTTTGTCTGCAGGAAGAGACTCTTCAGACTCACAATTACGATGCACGCCAGAATGCACTAAACCAGAGATCTGTTCCTTTATGGTCGACAAAACGAAACTGTGCAAAGGACTTACCATCGGTAATACTTCCAGATAAGGGCCTATGAACAAAATGACGCTTAAAACTAGAAGAGAAGAGAAAACCGTGTACAGCTGAAATTGTTTCTATTGCATAAATATGTTGTTATTCTGTGGTATCCTACAAGTGTATTCGCTCCCGACATTTCACAAACAGATGATCTCGAAAGAGAGGCTCCGACCGGGTAAACTGGGAAGAACGACGCTGCAGTGGACATCAGACCCATTGCGAATAGCTCCTGAAAATTGTTCCTGATAGATAAAGAGGCCAATTCTTCACTGATAAGAAAAGACTAATTGCCAATTATTTTGCATTTTTGCGTTTTTTAAAGGATGACAAGAATTATGTTTCTATTTAGTCATAAAGCAATAAGTCAGTGGTTTACCTGTGTCGGATCAACTCTGTAGTGATGCTTCTTGGCGAATAATTTACCCATCGACACGACAAACATGAAACAGACAATGGCTGTCGGAATAGCATCCGCCACGAGCATAGGCATTATGGCGAAATTAGGCAGAGCCGGGGTGGGGATACTGAATCATTCATTCATGATATGATAAAAAATAGTCCTGAATCATGAGTTACCCTCGTTGAATCGTATTCACAATCGTCACATTGTAATATTCGTTCAGTTCGAAGATCATCGAAATCGCTACTCCAAATATCACCTGAAAGTTTACATGTTTTATTTTTCTCATTTCTGTTCATTTTCACCAAAATCAGCTCGAGCGGTGGTGGAATTGAGATGAATTTCTTTATCTGAGGTGTGAGGAATGTCCGACTCAAATCGAGGAAGAGAATTCCGAAAATGCTTATCGCCAGCGTGATAAAGTTGGTCTTCGGCAGGGACAGCACAATGTCTCTCCACATCTGCAAGCCATAAATAAATTATTGACATTTTTCAATTTTACTGCCAAAATTTAAGTCGATTATCAATTCTTAGAATTTAACAATCGGCAATAATTTTGATGCAATAAAACATTCACGAGGTAAAATTTATCTAGAGGACGCAAGTGGGTTTTGAAATGAGAAATCTAGTGGATAAAATCTAGCTCATATGAAAGCTTGATTTTTGCTGATTCCAATGCTTTTTACCGTTTCGAAATGGATAATCCCATCGAAAATTACCATGTCGAGAAAACATCTTCCGAATTCACAATTTTTTAAACATTTTTCGTCAATTGAACTCGCGATCAGGATTTGAATACACTCAAACAGCTGCAAAATTTTCAAAATCGTCATTCCTTACTAATCGGAGAAAGAGCAAGGTTGGACTGAAATGATTCCTGAAATGATTCCAGAAATGAATGAAAATGAATGAATTTTCTCGTTTGAATGTCGAAATAATGTATCCAAATTTTCATTTTACAATAGGAAAACACAAAATTGGTGTGACAAGGTCTCCTCATGGATAAATCTGTTTTAAAAATGACCGCGAAGCTTTAATCCACTATAAGCTGTTGGAGGGTTTGATGAGGGTAATCCAAAATATCGTTTATCTCACCTTTTAAAACTTTATATTCATTTTTGGCAGGTTATTGGGATTTTGAGCAGGTGTCAACAAAACAAAACTGTTCACCTACTTGTCTGTCGGTCACAACTTTGCTAAGCAAACTTTTCCCTGAAACCAAGCGCTTTATATTCAAAGAAAACCCGAGTGACGAAAAATCGCTTCAAAAATTTGGCTCTACTTGCGCCCTCTAAATTTATCTATCAAAGAACAATGAACCTTACCCTGGGAAGCATACCGACTCCTTCGTGTCTCGGCAATTTCACACCGAAGACTTTGTTGAGCTGAGAGGTCAGAACATGGGCCGCTGAGCCTGTTGTGAAGCCAGCTACCAGAGGATCGGATAAATACGTTGTGAGGAAGCCGAGTCGACATATTGCGAGTATCAGCTGAAGATTATAAGATTCGTTGGCTGTCAATTTGATGGGAGAGATATGTTTCAAATTGTCTTAGTCAGTGAAAATCGATTAAAAAAACTAAACTAAGAATATAATTTGTCTTTCCTGTGCTACAAGATTTTGTATGAAAAATGTTAATTTCTAACAAAATCGAAGGAAACTACATAAATAGGCATAGCAGGTTGATAGGGAAGTTTTCCCCTTCTATGCTGTGTAAAACGACTTATCTTTCCGAATTGTAACTTCAAATTTACTTGAACTATTCCGACAGCCATAGTTAAAGCACTAGTGAATTCCAGAACGGATACAAATTCGCCTAGAGGAGGAGTCGTTCCGTTTCCGGGTCCACTCGCCCACTCTTCAGGAGTCGGCGCCAGTCGCAACTTGGCTGCTCCAACCATCATTGAGGCGACGGCAAATACACCTATTTGCATCATCAATAACTTTTCTATAATAATAACATGATACTCTACCAATTGAGATGTGCCTGGAAGTTCCAAAGAGCATGTAAACAGACGAAGCAAAGAATGAGGAGTAAATTCCATTCATCGGAGGAACACCGGCTAAGGAAGAATAGGCCATTCCTGAACAGAGCAAAATAGTCGGGAACTTCGAGAACATATTGGTGACCTTGTGGAACATGCATGATGCCGACAGTCAGTCCAGCAATCAGATCTCCGTGAAAGTCCCTCTTCCAGTTGTAGTTGGGCAGCCAGTGCAGAATGGGCATTCTCTGCTTCACGAACTGCATCACTCTGCTTCCCTTCTTCTTCGTCGTCGTCGTCGTCGATTTGCTGTTCTCCGCCACTCCATCGATCATCTCAACGGCGCAAGGATCGTACGCCTGAATAAATGAAGATTTGAGATTCAAAGGATTTACTTTTTAAAAATGCGAAAGTTTGTTGCTCATTCTTCAAACTTAGTTTACCCGAAAAAAAATTCAGCAATTGTTCACGCGATTTATGAAAACGAGCAAAACGGACCCTCACTTTCTCAGAAAGGAAATTTTCAACAAAAAAACCGAAAATTGCAGAAGGAATTACTTACGTCATAAACTCGTCGTAATTTTGGTGAAGTATCGAAAGCTTATTATGAGAATTTCTGAGTGCTAATGACAAAATTTTCGAATAATACTGGTCATTAAAAAATTGATGGCTGAACCTAACTATCCATCAAAATGAGCATGATAATTTATCACGCGAATTTAACTCTGAAAAGTATGACAAGAAAATATTACCTCTTTCATGCCTGGATAAATGACGAGAAGCCGTGAGGAAGAGTCCTGCACCCGTTATTGATGATGCGCTTTCGAACTGTCACTATGTCGGAGAATGGAAATGACTGCAAAAAACAGCAGTGGAGATTGATTGCAAGTTGCAACAAAAACAGCAACCGAGTCAATCAGTCAGGCAGAGTGGGAGCAGTTACGCTCTAATCCTCACTCTTTCCAAGATCACAGACAGACACTGAAAATGGCAATGTGAATAGGGGAAATTCGTCAGTCCACCAGCAAATAGGCAAAAGAGTAGGGAAAGACCTTTGTGATGCCAAAAGAGGAAGAGAAAAATGAATGGAGAGGGGAAGGGAGAGATAAAAAGAAGGCAGGAGAAGAATGCATAGTGCAGAAATTGAGCAATCGAGCAACTGATAAATGCAAACACTTGGAATCGGCATTTTTAAATATAACTAAAAGTCACCTCGGGGCGAGTCGTGTCGATTGCAAATTGCTGTCCTGCCGATTCTTCTGTTCTTCTAGCTTGCCATTCAACATTAGATGTTCTTCGCCACTGCTTCTTCTTTGTGCAAATTCATTCACATCATGTTCTCTATTTAATTAACGACCATCATAACAGTCCTCCAATTTCCACCATCGATTAGCTCTAAAATTTCAATCGATAACAGCATTGCTAGGCTTAACTTAAAATATAAACTGATCTTCATGAAGAAGACGAATTAATTAAGGGCTTAAGCCTGATATTAGAGAAAAGCTGTAGGCGTAAATAAGACTCGTTCATGAAAGATGCAAATAAGTTTTTTCCCCTTCTTGAGATGCACTCGAGAAATAGGAATTCGCAATGAAAATGAAATGGAATTCATGAAAATGGCAGGAAATATTTGATAAAATATGTGAGACCAAAATGTAAAATATTCAAGATATAAAAATTCGCTTGATGCATTATGCAAAATAGCACAAACTTATAATTTCCTAAGAGTCGTGAATCAGTGAAAATCACATAATTATGAATTCCTACGAATGCATGCATAAATGAATATAAATTATAGAACTTCCGAGATGCTTTATTCTGACGTGAATAGAAAATTTATCAAAAATAGAACGAAATGAAGAAAATCTTGTGGGAAAAAAATCTATGAGAATTTCTTTAACTGATACTGCTTGGTGTGCTGAGAATGAAGCAGAGTTTATGTGAAAAGGGACCTGCGCGACTGAGAAAGAATGTAGGAAATGGGAGATAAAGAGAAAAAGAAAGGAGGGAATGAAAGATAGAAGGAAGGAGGCAAGAAAGAAGAAGAGAGGATGAGAGAATAGAGTCCGAGCTCGGGCTATTCCGTGGAGCGTAGAGTGCGTAGCAGTTGTGGCTGACTGACCAATGCATTGGATTGCAAAACAGCCAAGGAGAAGGTTCCCTTCCAGCCTAATGGAATGCATTTAGCCATTCAACCAGACAGATCTTTGCAACAACCCAGCAAATATTTATCCTTTCAACAAAAACAAGGCCAAAGTATCTTTTCCAGGAAACATGCAACTTTTATCAACTATGTCAGTGAAAATATCCTCCCTTGCAAAATGATTTTTTCAACCTCAACTTCAGAAGGTCGCAAATACATAAATATGTGGATAGGTATACCAAATGACATAACAAAGTGTTCCTACATATAGGGAGAACTCACAATATAAAATCAGGGTATGAAATCATTTCGTACTTTTTCTAATAATTATTTTAAAGCAGGTCCGTAGTTTTGCCTAACCCTGGATAATGTCATTTCGAATTCTACACCGATTTCGACATTTTCGAAATTTAACAAGAAAATTTAAAATAGTCCACCAATAGAGTAAGTAAAGAATAAATATTATACGTCAATAAATCTAGTATAATATTCCAATTTTTTTTTTCGATTTAATGTTAAATTACTCTAATATATAATTACGTAACCGCCTTTTCACGAAACTCACTCTCGAGACTCTAGAAGAGTTTTTCATACAGCTCGACCACACTGAGCCCGAAAATGTGTTCAACTCAATGTGGATAGTGCGAAGGGTTGTATTTTGTTTTTTTTTTTTACTTTTTTCGCTAGCTTTTCAACAATTTGGCAAAATTTTTTAGTGAAAATTGAAAAAATTAAGATTATGCGCCTATTCAAGGGGATGATTTTGGTATATGACTTGTGGGAGTATTTTCCCGAATTATTCATTGCAATCAATCTGTTTGTCATTCCAAATATGCGGATTTTTCGGAATTTGTTCCCAATCATTCTTTGAATCGAATCCATTTGTGTCGGATTTGTGTATCCGATGGCAGTAAGGCGCATTCCTTTGCATACTTAGGGATTCGAGATGAAAGGGGAAAGAGGATTGGGATATTGACGGATCTCAGTTAGCTTCCCTCCAACCATCCAGCCGACTGTCCGAGATGTCCCCCTATCTTCCTCCTTCCATACAGTCTTTCTCACTCTCTCCTTTCCACCTCTCCTTCGCATTCCTTTCTCTGTCTGATATCTCAACTTCCCTGTACTATTTGCGTCTTTGCAATCGATAAAACTACGCAAAGAGGAAAAAGAAAGGAAGAGTGAAGAGAAAGAACGGTACACAGTCAGCAGTCAGTCTCAAAGACTTGAGAGAGGAAAAGGGCGAGAAAACCAGAGAAACCTTTCTTTATCTCTGTCCCTCTGCTGCTCTCCCACTTGTCTGCACTCCCTCACTCCCCAATTCTGCGTGTCCTTTCCTGTGGCCCCGTGGTCACTCAACTCCTACCATATTTCATGTATTTTTTTGACGCCGTCTTCATTTTTCTTCGAATGAATTGTCAGCGTCCCGCAGTTCGCAGTTCGCAGTTCGGTTTCAGGTTCTTCTTTTCCCTCCCTCCGCGATGTTTCCACGCCAATTCCCAATCATAAACGCCTTTGTTATGGAATTCGCGTATAAATTTCAGTAATCTGTCAGGAACTGCAATCATTTTTCCGCTTGCTTCCAGAAACTGATCGCATAACTTGAAAATTTTATAGAACTTTCTTGCGCAAGAATATTTAAATGACGCAACAAATCTTCTTCATTGCCATTTTTGATAGCGCTAGAAAAGGTGATAAATCATTGATTTATGGTGGATGTTGTAACGTTTTCACAAGCATAGTTTGATTTGGTTCGATGTAATGTAATGCTAGATGGTCGTCAACTAGTCTAGAGAAATTGCATATTGTCAGACGATCTGATGCTTAGATGCTTCTATTGTATAACAGGAACGGTCGAATCTTCTAGGAGTCTGAATAACGTCATTATCCCAATCAACGATATACATATTATGTGTTTCAGTAATATGCATGTTGTGTTGATCTGTTATCTTCCCTCTGCATTCCTCCATGTTCACGCCTTTCCCTTCATCCTCTCTTCCCTCGTTTCATCTATCGGCTGATCTCAATCTCCCTGCAATCTGCCTGCATTCCTTTCCTTCTCTTGTTGCAATTCCTCTTTAATCTGTACAGATATTATCTCCTCACCCTCCTAGTAGCCTAGCCCAGCCGTGTCAAAACTGTCCCCCATCTCAGTCACTACGTCGTCCTCGTTCCTTCTCTTTCCCTCCTCCCTCCCCTAACCTCTCTTCTCCTCTTCTTTACTTTTCTCCACATTCCAATCATTTTCAACTAAACATTTTCCCAAAAACTTTGCCCCTGTGTGTATGTGTTATTTTCTATTTTCCTTTCCGAAAAATCTGAACTGTACGCGATGGCTGCGTGCCTCTGCTACTCTCCATCGCCCCGTCTGCCTCTCTATTTCCCCATTCTCCATTGCATTTTTCAATTCTCGACTTTTTGCAATTTACTTTTTCAATTTATTTGACAACATTTCAAGTTTTCTTCGTCATATTTGGTATTTGGAATTTAGAAATTTTCCCCATTTTCGTTTTGATATTTGATGATTTGATAACGCTCTCACAATATCAATTTTCCTGGCGAATAATTTCCCGATAAGGTTTCCATTATCATTCCTTTATCGTTTTCCTCTATCAGTTCATTTATCTTTCCAAGGTCAATGTCTTTTCTCTGACTGAGTCAGTCTTCCTTCTGTATCTCCAGCATGCTGCAATCGATATTCTTCCTTTGATTCTATCGACTTTCCTCTGTCTTCAGCCTCCACGTCACTCCATTTCTTGGTCCAGGCTTTCTTAGTAATAATTCTCCAATGGTGTACGATTTTGTCCTAGCTGCCTTTCACATGAATCATCACTAAATTTAGCACCCACCTGCTTATTCAGATGCTCATTCCGATACTAAGCAATTAAAAATTACAAATTCGCTATCACTTTCATTTTTACCTATAACACGCTTTCAGACATTGATTATCAATTCATGTAGAATAATTTCATAAATGGAAAACTAGTAATAAATTATTCTTATTTTTCGCCTATCGTTATGCTTTGAAGTTTTCATAATCACTCATTTTTCCTAACACTCTTTTAACAATAAGCTGATCTTCATTCGTAGAAAAATTACTTTAAAAATACTGAACGAAAATCGTAACGCTAAATCTTAGAGATTCATCCTTCATGCCAATTATAGAAATGCTTTCAGAGACATGGAATTTGGTACATATTGAGTGTAGAATTTGAAAAATCGAAAAATCCCTAACAGGAAATAGTAAACTAAATCACAATCATGCTCAAAATCGGTAATTAATCCCAATCGAATACGTTGATTACAATAATCAAACAAAAACGCTAGAGCTCTCGAATAGCTCTTAATTTCAACTATTCACTTCACAGTTTATCAAGAAAATTAGCTTACATTGTAAAATCGAGTATTGACAATGCCATTATTCGCTGCCGCAGAAAAGGGAAATTCGCAGCCAAATTGCGGTACTATTTGGGACCTTTAGCTTTTTTACTTGACTAACGTGTTCAGCCCACTCGATTTAGGTAACCTATACCAGTTTTGAGCAAAATCCGTGACTTACACACCGCTTACATTCCTTGTTAGTTAATATTGAGATATTCAAATGATCAGCTTTATCCTAACTTTACCGATTATTTTATATTCGACCCTAGATTATTTTGAAATAACATATTTACAATTTTTCATAAGATCAACTTATGATTTTTCTAACTTTCATATGATAACTTTATCTTTTATTATTTTCCAAATTTCCTAGTTGAATTTTGCAATCTTCACGTTGTTCTTTGAACCTTGACAATGTCGAAGAATTTGGCATTGCATTCCTCTTATACCCCATCAGAAACCGTTACAATACGCCATGTTTTGCTCGTTCAAACACCATCCACCGATTTATGCAATCGAATTCGAATCAAATGAGAAACGGGGAGCGTTTCGTGAATTTCGTTGATTCTCCTAATTTATGCATGGTCGCTGTAATGTGTTTACGCATGTTGCATTTGCTGAGCGCTCTTTCCGCTTGCTACTGTCTGTTTCTGTCTTTCTGATTCTCCATCTAAACATCCGATTCATCTTGTCAGAAGCGTGCATATCTGTGATTGCTGATTTGCGGCTTTGATGCTGAGGAACACGACTACGAGCAGCAGCAGGGAAAGTGACGGTTTATTTGACGAGAGGAAGGAGGAAGGAGAGGGACAATTAGCAGCACATAGAGCGGCCGACCAGTCCGTTAGAGAGCAGAGCAGCGAGAGACTCGCAGACTCACTCACTCATCCTCTCCTCATCACCTCATTTGTATTACGCAACTCACCAACTCAGCTCAGTCCTTCTTCATGTTTTCTTTACTTTCTCCTCTCCCATCCCATTCCCTTTTCTTTTTCGTTCCGTTCATGCGACCTCAAATCATATCGCAGTCAGCCTTCAGCAGTCGTATTGTCAACGCAAACACATGGAGTCAGGCAGGGCGTGGCCTCTTAACTCAAATTATTATTGAATTGCCCTGCAATTTTGCAGCTTCCTCTCCAAAGTTCAACTATCGATTTGCATCCTCTTACGTCAATTGTGTTGCAGAGCAAACCATGCACACAGATGATGAGTCGTAAAGAATTGTAAATCGAAAGTTAGTCAACAACAGATAACATCACACGTCACTACACTCTATTTGTCTAAATTGAATAATTTATGGTCTTCGTTAACTTCGATATTTTGTCTGCGCGGCGATAAAAATCAGTATTGCTGAATTTTTGACGAAACTAGTCTGACTGTCATGCATTTTTACTTGGTTTGCACTGCATTTCCTTATGTCGTAACATAAATAAAACGAATAAAATGTGTAGAAAAAATGGACATTGGCTAGTTCCCAAATCGACTCGACAAGTTTTCTCTAATAATGCCATTAACCTTAATGACGACAGTAAGTATGCAGTCAGAATCAGAGTCAGAATCGCAGAGTCAGTAGTGATGAGTGAGGAGTGTAGATGTTGTCCTTGCCGAGTGCATTACTCTCCTTCTCCTTCTGTCAGTGATTTTCTCATGTCCCACTCCCAATCTCCAGTCGGTCAATTTGCTTTTTCATCCTGTAAATAGTTACTAATGCATTACTACTAGTTGCTACGATTTGGTATGGTTTTGTTAGGGGACAACCTGTTTTTCATTATTTTATATGCAATTCGGTTGGAGAATGACCTGCAGACGGATTACCTAATTGGGCATCGCTATTTGTTTATGAAATGCGCGCGCAGTTTCACTCCTTCTCATCTATATTTGAATATCTGAATGCTGTGAATCGTTGAATCGTCATTCTCATTCAGATTCCCCCTTTTATTCCATTCTCCCTTTGACCCTTCCGCTGTTCGAATTCATCGACTTTCCTTATTATCCCCTGTTCCCTCTTCCATGCATAGGTACAGGGGTCATTCTTTCATTCTCGTCATTTCACTCTCGACTTCAATCGTCCATTTCTAGGGGAAAGTCGAATTCCTCTTCCCCTCTCATGTGGCTGCCAGCAACCAGCCTATCCCCTATCAATGGTTTATCATTCAGATTCAGATTCAGACGATGAATGATCGGAATTGAAATTCCTTTCTCTCCTTACAAGGAATTGATTGCATTTGGCGAATTTTCCCACATCGTCAAAATTGAGAGTAAATTTGATATCATCATTTATGAAAGGCGAAGTGCTAAGTAAATAATGTTCTTGGCGGGAATTTGTGACAACAACAAGCAGCACATGATTAGTAGCGAATGTACTGTAAATCATAATTTGACAATTGAAAATAGTGATAAATAGACTGGAATAATACCACGAGAATGTGCGATTGTGTGGCTACATAGTTGAAATGTGGGAAAGTGTTGTTATTTCAAACCTTTTCTCTTCTCGTTTCATCTTCTTCTTTTCGCATTCTATGTGTTGTCTTCTGCATTCTACATTCCAATGCATTGCCCGTTGCCCGTATCATATCACCCATCGCCCATCAGCCAACAGCCCTGGCCGGTTCTCCCCTCCCCCTCCATACAGACATGAAGAGATACCTTCCCTTTCACGCTCCTTCTTCACATATTCCATCTTCTTCTTCTTTTTCTTCTATAAAAATACCCGATTTTCTCTTTCTCGATCACCAAAAATATTGTCATTTTTATCGCTTCACTTTTCTACATTTTATTAATGTTTATTATTGACTGACTGATGCAATAATCGATTACCGTTTATTCTAACCGAATCGATCGCTAAATAACTTCTACACTCTAGATGTCGAATTATCGACAATTTGGAAATGCCATACATTTTCGAAAACGAAGAAGTAGCGTGCATAATCAATCATTAAATAAGCTTATCCTCTATCTATTCGATCAATTTTTCTCTTATCTTATATTGCTGTTTAAAGTTGCTGATTTAGAATATCAGAGCTCGTACTAAACCCCCTAGCTTGAATTCAAATTAACTAGTCTAGTTAACTCGATCTCCTCTGCATTTTGGGAGAGACAGAATTAGCCTGGCTTGAGGTTAACTTCATCTGAGGGAGGGTTTAGTATAGGTCCAGAATTTTTCTAATTTATACCAGATCATTTACCAAAAGTTCATGATAGAACCTCAAATCATGAAACACGACAGCATATGCATGTAACGAATCTTAACCGTAATTTTCTATGTTTACTTCTTGGTTTTCTATCACTAGTTCCATGAAACTTTTACCGCTAAATTTATCCAAAGGAGCTGCCATGCTAAAACGTGACTTCATCTAGAAATCTCTAGCTATTTATTGCACGCCTTCATGCCTTGTTTTCTTCTGCGAATCTTTAATGTTCACTAATTCCTTGATAACGAATGTCTTGCGCGTTGTCAGTCATTTTCTCATTGGGTTTCTCGATTTTATCACTTCTTTATGGACTACCACTTGCTGGCTATCTCCTATTTGCATTCTCTCCCGCTGTAAAAGCTGGACATTGTCCTTTTTCTGGCCGTCTCGAAATCCGTCAATATGTCAACAATTTGGAATATTAATCCAATCAGAAACAACATAGACAAGAGGGTGCAAACTGTTGTTTATCTGCAACAAATGGAGACGACAATTCATCGATCGAATTATGGAAATGTCCATCTTGTATTGCATCATCCTCATTTCATTTCCGGAAGTCGGTTTCCGGTTACATTCTTGCCAAGCTTGCTTCTGGACAGTTCAGTGAAGGAGCTTCTATTCGGACTTCGATATAGGCGTTTTGGGCCAACTCGGTTTCGTAATTAAAAATTTTTGGAGGCAATTTTATTGGCATTCCTATTTAATTCCGAATATTTCTGGAAGGAGATATTCATATTCTTGCACTACAAAACTCACTTCTCTCTAGGCCTTGGTTTTCTGCAATCAAATCGTCCATCTTTTTTCTTCATCTAAAAAACTTCACACCTCCGCGCCCAGCTTTCTCGCTTCGCGCCGCTGTTTGCATCCCCCTTCCCTGTTCTGCTGTTCTGTCGATTGCCCGTTCCCTATTCTCCCGTTCATGTGGGTCATCTCCCCTCTCTGATATCTATCGTCTGTCGTTCTTCTTCTATTGATTTTCACCGCAATCCCCCTTCCCTTTTATAGCTGCAGCATCAATCCCTCTGCCTCGTCTTCATTCCACCATCAGTGATACCGTAAGAACGCCGTTCATCACTGATATCTCACTCTCTGCCTGCTGACTGTCTTTCTCTCCCCTCACTTTCTCACTCTCAAATTCCATGCAATTTTGTCTAATTGATAGCCCTTTTGATTCCATTCTGTTCACTGCAGCAAACAGTAAATCTCTCACATTTCTCATTCTCCCGCAGTTTTTCTGATACAATTTTCTGGTCCACTTTAAATTTATTGCATCTCTTTTGTCCGACAAATATTGTTCTCATTCAGTGTTAGAATCATAAAGTAAGTGATAGGGCCGAAAGCAGTAGCAGAGAGATTAGAAATAGGTGATAGGGGAAGTATGCAATGATAAGGAAAAATTTGCACATTGCCAAATATGGGAATACTCGAATCAGTCAAAGTGTTAAATCCTAGAGAATTTAGGCTGAAAGGGGAGAAAGGAATTCGGCTTGTCATTCCTTCACCTCCCTCTTCCCCTTCCTTATCTTCTTATCACAATCCCTATCATTCAGTCATTCAGCTAGGCCTATTAACTTGCAATTTTCTCCTCTCTTCCTCCCCTATTTTCTCCTCGTTTTTTTTTATTCTCACGAAGGAATTTGTCTGCGAGCATCGATTGATTATTTGATTATCAGCCAGCAGAAAGTTCACCTCAAAGTGACTCTCTGACTCGTGAGGCTTCCAAACATCCAAAGGAATTTTATCAATTTCACCTCTTTATTCGTTTTTTTTCAGAAATCAAAAATGTATGCAATCATTTCGAAATTAATCGTGTAATGTAGTGCATCTATTTTGGTTCATAATCATCGTCATTTTCTGCCATTTCGTTTGGGAATGTCAGAGATTCCAGAGAATTTCTGGAATTCTCTCTTTGTGTAGACTCACCAAATTCAATGAAAACAATTGCATATTTTTGTGTAGATGTTTATCTGCTGGAATATCTCTGCATTGGATCTTCCTGCAGTTCTTCTCTTCGCATTTCTCCTTTTCGTTTTCAACTGCCCATTCACATTCGATGTCTATCGATTGTTGTCGTTTGCGATGTTCTCCTTCCGATAACTGATAGTTTGACAATGATGTGGCTATCTCTATCACTATTTCTGTTTCTGTATCTGTCAACTTGTTTCCTCTGCGTCTCTTTCTTCTCTTCTCTCCTTCTGCAGTTATTTTCTCTATCTGCTTCACGATCTCTTAATTGCTGCTTCCCTTCTGCTTCAGCTTGTTGGCGTCGTTTTGGTGTGAAGAATGTGAACAATGCTTCGATCGCCTGCAGCCATGTGGCAGCCGACACAGGTGAAGTCGGGGCGTAGCACAGGCCAAAGGGGCAGGGCTATTTGCATATGCAATCGAATGACCTTATGCAGTTTTTCCTCTTCTTATCGATAGTTTACAAAAGCCTGCAAAAAAGTACGACTATTTATTGCTTTACTCACTACGATTACATTTCTACCTTTCTGATGTTTTGAACCAGAAATAGGAAGCGATAGAGATAAGTGTGAGGTCGATTGAATTTGCCCGACCCAAGCTGGATGAGCTGCACTTGACTTGCTTTCTCCTTATCATCTTTTCTATTTTTATTCTTCCATCATCTGTGCTTCCCCATCTCGATTCCATCTTCAATCGCTTCCTCTGCGCACCCTCTCCTCGCCTCTCAGCATTCTTCGATTCTTCACGCTTCGTCTTTTTGCCGTCTCAATTCGTTGTAACAGCCAACTTTACAGTATTCGTTTTGCCTCGCTTTGCTTCGTTTCGATTTGCCAGCTTCGATTTCCGTCCAGCTGCCTTCTGCCTTCTTCCCTTGCCCTGTGTTTTCTGTCGATGTTTGCATTTCATTGTTCATATTTCATCTTCAATCTCCAGTGTTATGATTTATTTCGTCTGCTTCGCTTCTGCCTAAATGTCTGAATCTCTCCGATGATTCTTTTAGTGTTTAGCTAAATGTGCATATTTTACAGATGACTGTCGCCTGTTTTCTATTGACCAAACGTTCTTCGTCTTGTTTTTGTCAATTTTCCGGATATTCTCGTTTATCATTGAAATCTGTCCTACCAGGTATTTCATTTCTGCCTCCTAACTCCATCAGTTCCATTCAATTTCATCAATCTGATCAGTCAGTTTCATTGATTTGCCTCTCCTTCTCGAATTTGTTTGCATTTTCTCATTCTTTCATGTCTTCATCAAACTCTCTTCAGAACAGTTACAATGTCACCGAATTCATTCCTCCCCCTCCCTTCTCATTCATTTCATTTCCAACATTTTGCCCGTTTCATCTAATAAAATTTTTCTGCAATTTCTTCGCTGATGGTCGGTATCGATTTTTACAAAGTGTGATGCAAAAACTCGTATGACACTTGTGGAGAAGTGATAGACTAATTTGGCTGATTGGGTTAGTTTCAGGCACCCTCGAATCGATGTGCGCCCTCTTCTGATTGTGCTGTATGTCCGCAGTGCACTTCCCCGATTCCTTCTGCTTTGATGGACTCAATCTGCTCCACTCCCAGCTCGAGTCGGGCTTCTGACCGACTGCTGCATCCACTCAATTCCAGCAGATTGCCTCAGCACCTCACTCAGCCCTCGTCAAGCAATTCGGGGGAAACTTCAGGTAAACAATTTTTTAATATGCATTCCTATGAATAGAGAGCGTAAATGCTCAAATTTGAATATACTAAAATTGGCGAATTTTGCGTAAACGAAATTTTCAAACTGGATTTTAAAGGGTACCTGAAATTTTGATGAGACTTGAGAACGGGTTTTGTAAACATATTTTTTGAACAAACCTAGTTGTAAAAAATTTCAATACCACCCCAGTAGCAAAGATCAAAATAATCATCGTTTTCGCTTTGGAAAATAAAAAATGCAAGTTTGGAAATATTTTTCTCCTTGTCTATTTTCCAGTCAGTTTCAGTATGAATTTGGCTAACTTTCATTCGGCTTATTTTATGTGTTTTGGAAATGTTCCAATTTCAAACTGAAACGATTTGCCAAAAAATTCAAAAATGACGTCTGTGTACTAAATTTTTAAAACTACGTACTTCATTCTGCTATCTGAAGTTATCGAATTTTCTATTTTGGCAGAAATAATGTATGAGATCTTCGATAAATTACTGATGAACGTTCTCATTAGAAAAGTATTTCCAGATCCATCAGTGTTCACTTCGGCTTCGAGCATCAAGCAGGGACAGACCTATGTAGCCGTGCACACGCTCACAAAAGAGACATTCTTCATCGCTGTCTCGGTAAGGAAATAATGAAGACGCTGAAGAGCAACGGTGAATTTCAGCAAAAGACGAAGGTGCACGATGTCCTGTGGAAGGTGGGCGAGCAATTGGAAATCACTGATGACAAACTGTTTGGGTTGGCGCTCAGGCAGCCCACTGAAGGAATCGGTTAGTTGTGGATTTCTATGCATTCCAATTTTCAAGCCTTTTTCCATTAAACCAGAGCAGCATCATGGTAAATTTATCCTCGTTTTTTGAAAATGTTTCAAATTTTAATTCTCAACTTTTTTTCCTTTTTAAATACGCAAGATCTAACTTCCGAGATAAAGTTTTTAATGATATTTACTTTTGCCGTCTCAAGTTCCACACACGCATTTTTATCATTGCAAAAATGAACTTTTGGACTTTAATTTTATTCAGGCGGTGACCAGCCTCGACACGAGTATTTCTTTCTGGATCCTGCACAGAAGATCGCAAAATATGCACCGAAGCAGCCGAGATTCGGAAATTGGGTTGGAATATTAAAAGCAAGTGCTTAAGTGAAAATATCTGATTTCAGCACAACCGCAGCACAGAGCACTGGCCTTTGTTGGTTCTGTATTTCCGAGTTCGGGTTTATATCGACCAAGTTGGACAGTTGACGTGAGATTTGTGATACAAATTTTAAGTATTGATGATTCGACTTCAGCTGTATCAAGGCAATTGAGCATTACTACCTGCAACTGAAGGACAACCTGCTCGATCATTGGTCGGGAAGGAGTTCTGTGTCTGAGGAACGGTGCTGGGAGATGGCTTCTTTGGCACTCAAAGTCGATCGAGAATGCGATTGCTCGGGGTAAGAATCGTTCTTTTTATTATGTTTTTTTTTATTTGTTAGAAGGTTCACCTAGTTGAAATTTACGGTATTGTCGATATACGAAGATTATGAATTTCTATACCACAATGGTCTATAAAATGACTTACACATTTTAAAGTATTTTATTTTCTAGCCCTCACCTAGCCTTATACAAGTTTTCTTTCACATCTTTCATTCAACTCGATAAATTTTCTCAATAAGCTTCAATTTTTGAAATACACAAACGAGTGAAAGATGTGAGGAAAGAAAGGGGAGTAACTAGGAGACCCGTAGCTCAGTGGTAGTGCGTTGGGCGCAATGCAGCAAGATTGAAATGATCTGATCGATGAAGAGATTTACACGACGGTCTTCTGAATACAGCAACGGAGTTTGCACCGTCTGTAGATAGTTTTACGTGTGCTGAGATCAGCTCATTTTATGAAAAATTGTGGAAAAATATTGACCGTTAAAAATTCTTGAGATATTCACAAAATACGATTTCAGTGATTTCCGACCAGAACAGTACTTTCCGTTGTGGGTGATTAATGAACGAGGTCTAGAATATGTGCGGAAAAACATGCCTGCTGCCTGTGAAGACCTGAAGGATATGAAACGACATCAGGCTATGATCAAATTCGCTACAGAAGCTAGCAGGTATCCATTACTGCGCTTTTTATTCTGATCTGATAAGTTGAAAATTTATCATTTGTGTAGATAGGACCGAAGAACGGAATTCAATTCAATATTTCAATAAGATTACTAAAAAATAATTTTCTTTTTTGAATAATGCCTCTTTCCACATTATACAGGGTGTTCATTAATTATCTATGACGCTGTTCAAGCATTCATATGTTCAATAGTATATATCGAATTGAACAGAATTTAGTATTTTTCTAAATCTCATATTAGAAATTGTTATCTGGCTAAATTTCACAAAATTTGAATATATTGCGTTGAAATTGTGGTAACACTTTCATCAAGTATGCTTTTGCAGACTTTACAAAAAGAAAACTGATATTTTAAAAGCAGCAAGTTGTTGAAAATTGCTGAAAACATTGTAAAATTCACATGTACTTCATCATATGGCTAAGGATAATAATTCAAGCCAGAATTTCGGTTGCTTCCAATCATGTATTTGTCGTTGAGATTCAGTTCAACGATGACCAATATTTTGGTTCTCAATGAGGCACAATGAGAAATTAGTCTCCTATCAGTGATAAGAGCTTTGGAATGTTTTAATCTACCTATATAGGGGTTCAAAATAGTAGTGCCCCATTTATAGCATTTGTGATGATTTTGGACTTTCAACATATGATGGTTTCAATAGAGTCATAGATAATTAATGAACACCCTGTATGTATCTGCATAAGCATGATGATAACAAAGCTTTATTTGTAAAAAAAAGTCGTACAATATGTACATTGTTTCATATCAAAACACATTCAATTTTCAATATTCTATATTTTAGTCAAGCATTGCGAAATCGCTTATTGTTTTCATGATGTTGGGTTTTCAGACAGCCATTTGCCCTGAACTGTCATTTGTACGGACTGCGCAGACACAAAATGGACACAGCTGACAATGCAGTCCTCGCGATCAATGCCAGGTACAGAAATAGAAGAAGGAAGGGGAGATGGGTGGACTGACTGGGCGAATTCAGGGGGATCGAGATGTGCGACATAGGAGTGCAGGGCGAGAGGATTCCACTCAGAAGTCTGTGCTGGAGCAGAGTCACTAGGCTCTCTTTTGACAGGAAGAAACTGACCATTATTGGATCGGATGGAACCAAGATGTCCCTCTACGCACAAAGCGATAGCAAAACTAGGTATTGTATTGAATTATTCAGATAATTCTAGTCAAATTTGGTCTTCCTGAAGTTGTATTTATTGTTACCTAAATTTTCGAGATGACTATTGCATAGACGTAGTTTCATTTTTTGGCCTGTATAGATAACAACTTCAAAAATGATCAAATTATCACCGAATTCTTAAAAGAGATGATAATCGCTGCAAACAATTAGCTAACTCTATATATCTTCTGAATATTTCGAATCTATTCAAATCTTGCAGATATTTGCTGGAGTTGTGTCGAGCCGTGCACCAGACTCTCCTCGTCATGCAACACCTCTACGCAGGAAAGGCACCCATTCCTCAGCCATATCAGGTAGATTACTCGACCTTATAACTCGTTGAATATGCACGGATTCAGGAGAAGAGCGTCGACCGCCTGTCAACATCGTCGAATACGACGAGCGGGATTGCGAGCGGAGACGCCGAGAAAGGTGGGCATATTTTTGAAAATCATATTTTGTGTTTTGTGCTAAAAGATAATAAAAAAGCGGTACATTTCAACACGTGCTTCAAAATCTTCCAACCATGAATTGGCATATCAGTCAGTTATAGATAATTTTCCACATGAGATTATCTGAATTTTCAGATAATATTTCACATATTAGTTCATAAATTTTGTAGATTGTGATTCTCTGAGCAGTGCATGCGATCACAGAGGACAAGGCTCGATGTCCTCGAAGCAGAGAGATCGAATTCGAATAGACTCCAATCTGGAGTTGAAGTTCGAGAGGATGCAACAGCTAGATAGTGAGGCATTATAGACATGCACAGGTTGATGGAGAATCAATTGCAGGCATCCGACAGGAAAGGGCTGCCAGTCAGTCGAGTGAGATCAGCGAGAATAGCATTGAAAGAGCCATCGAGAGAAGGGCTGATTTGTTCTTGGTAAGGAAATCATCAGATATTTCTATTCTAATTTCAATGATTCAGGATTTACCTCATCCTCTCATCATAAATGAGCAGAGAATGTTGAATGGAATTGACAAGTGAGATATCTCCTTTATTTTACCTCCGAATTATCTAATTTTAGCCGCCCATCTAGTGTCGATTCAACTTCTTCCTTCCAACCACCCGATTTGATGACCCGCTCAGTGCCTGTGGATGTGAATTACAACACCAAATTCGGGCAGAGGGCAGATGCGGCAGAACAGCTGCTGACAGGGACGGGAGGCTATAGCTCGAATGTAGGCAGCCAGCTGCACTACACCGCAGACGGACTGCTCTATCGATCTTCCTCGGGGTCGAGGAGTAACTCTGTCCAGCACTCCAATGAAATCCTCCCCGAATTGCTCGCCAACACAAATGGATTCCACCATTCGACTCAGAACGAGGCACATCTCAATGCAGAAGACGCAGAGTCCACCCTCAGGTCCACGGCCACAATCATCACTACAACTGCTCCTGCAACCAGCACTGTCGGCACTAACACAGGTTAGTGGACACTGATTCAAACTGTTAATGGAAGTAAATCACTTAGAAGTTTTGCAGTGTCTATAAATTTGATTCTGAAATTTCTGAGTCGATGTCGATGAGTCTCCTACACCGAGATTGGAATTTTTAACATTTCTAATATTACATTTGAAAAAGGAGAACCTCCTGTCTTCTTAACCTGAAATGTTATTTTCATTTTGTCTTTGCAGGACCCATTCAATCATCCTCTCTGCACGATCTACGCACCGCAGGTCTCTACCAAACTCCACTCCAATATGTGGAGGCCTCCGCACCTTCCGTTTCTGTCAAAATGCCGGTCATCCAGTCAGTGTCGATCGACCAAGTGCAGGCCCAGGCTCGCGCTCAGCAGACTCGTTCCTACTCCCCACCCTCGCAGCAGCAGTGGATGCAGATGCACATGTCGCAGATGCAGATCAGAAATGGCAATATCGATCCGAGATTCGATTCGGAGGTAATCTTTTCAACTTTTGTTTCGCAATTTGATTAAAATAGTTTCGTTAATCCATTTCTCTTTTGATTGTTTCAAGAATTTGGAAAAACTCGAATTGGTCATAGACTAATGAAAATTATCGAACTTTAACGATGTTTCTCTTGCAGTTCTGGATCAACCCTTCTGTGTCGAGTTTCATCGACTGTGCCCCAGGTCCTTCTAATGGTCGATTCACGAAGAAGACTCCGCAGCCAACGCGCATCGCCCACCCAATCAGTCGAGTGCAGTCCATGCCCAGTCACTATCACAACCATCTCAGCACTGCTTACAATGTCAGAAATGTAAGACAACTTTCGTGAAGTTTGAGAAATGATTGTTCGACGATTCAGATTCCATTAAAAGATCAACAAATTACTAATTCCCTGCATCACGCTCATTCACTCTACGCTCCAACTCGACCAAAAAATCCACCTCCTTATGAACATCCGCATAGGTACCTTTAACAGTAGCCTTGAAATTTTGATAATTGATTATTTTTTCAGATTGGATCTGGATTCAGTCCAATACACACCAGCCGGTCTGCCCGCAGAAGCTGCAGGTGGCCAGCCTGCTTTCCCTCCTGCCTCTGCAACTGCCGCTCACTTCAATCAGGATAATTTCTTCCGAGACAAGGTGACTTACATTTTTCATGACTTTTCGGAAACACATGACTTATTTTTTTTCGATGTACTTTTCCTTAAAGATCTAGTGTTTTCAAAAGAGCACTCAATATCATTTTGTACGCATTTACCTTGCAGGAAGAAATGACCGAAGTGATGAGTCGTCCCCTGCTCCGTCAGCTTCTGCACGAGAACAAGAACATGGTCTCTGCTCACCATCGCAGACCCTCGTCCTCCTGCATCGATTTGACCTCCACTGGAGCAGACAGTTGCCAACCCGGTGGATCCCACGGTTCGTTTGTTTTGTTGCTACAATTTTGAGTTAGAAGAAAATTGATCAGGAAAAATATTCTTACCATTTTTAATTCCGATTTAAAAATTTTTGAGATCAATTTAATTACCTACCTTTTCGAGTTGTAAAAATGAAATATTTCAAAATTAATGAACGGAATAATATTAAGAAAAGTCGTATTGTTGAAAATTTCAGAAAACAAATAAACTCAAATTTTTATTCTGTGAAGTTTCAGTGAGCGTGTATTCGAATGGTGGAATTCGTAATGCAAATGGGAATGGTTATTTCATAGACTCGGCCTCTCTGGGCTTCACGCCAAATGGCGTCGTTCAGAAGGAAAACACTACTAATGGGTAATTAACCGACTTATCAATCAATTTTAATGTCATTATTCTAGCTTCACGATGTTACCACCCCCTCCTTCGTATGTACAGAGGCCATCAATGGTTATGTAGAGCATAGAAAAGAGGAGTCTTGATTTCCGAATTATGCAACTTGCACCTCAGCTGGATGACTGGGTGATTGGTCCATTTGACCCACTTGATTTGGACTTTGATTGCGCACAGCGATAATAATTTCAATCTCTTTTCATATTTTCGATGAATACTCGACAACCGGGTGGAATTGAAGGGTGATTCCATTTTCTGAGTAATCAAGTAGAAATCCCTTCTATTCTAAGAACTCTGCACCTCCTTACCCCTTTGTAATGCTTCATTTCCCTCGAACTTTGCTGCGACAATTCACCATTTCCTCATTTCTTGCCATTCCATTTCGACATCAAAAGTGTTCAAATTCAGTTCATCAAACATGAGAAATTCTATTACATTTGACCGAGTTGACCATATCACTTATTTGCTGATTTCTAAATCAAATACTCTTCGCTACCTCTGATAACCATAGAAATTAGATCCAAACATTGTGATTTTCTACTGAACTCTGAAGTGGTGGATGGCTCACTCATCATCTAAATGACCATATCAAACGACGACATTTCAAACACATTCGTTCTCAGGCTATATTTCTGTTCCATTCTCGAAATAACTGTAAATTCTCTACGACTAAATGGAATAGAAACTTTGGAAAATCGGTGCTGACATAATATTCATTTGAGAGTTTCGAGGTATTTTAGGAATATTTAGGCAACAATCTCGAAGCTCTTTCTTCTCATATTCAGATTCCTTTCTGAATAAGGGTTTCAATTTGCATAGCCGTTAGCTTCTACGCATAGTCTGTTGTGCAGACAGATTTGCAACCGGCCAATTGGCTTGCCATTCCACTCGACCGCTGTGCTCATTTCATTCACATTCATTTCACTTTCAGATTACAATCCAACCATATCCATTCTAGGGACGTTGTTTGTAGTATTTGTTGAAGGTCTACAGAAAACATTTCAACAACGCCATAAATAACGTTTCTTTTCGCAAATATTTTACTTCGAAATAATATTTCCTGCTTAAAATATAATAATCAACACGACACGGTTTTTGATCAGTGATTTGACTTGATTTGATTGTCAAACTCAGTAACTGACACTCGAAATCCTCTGCGAACCTTCCTCTTTTCATTTTGTTGCTCTAATTCAATTCTCAATTCCACGACGACACATTTTATTTGTTTCAAATAATCATAATCCTTTTTCTCATATCTAACTTGCATTTTATTTAGTCAAAATCTTGACAAATTTTGTATGCCATAAATTCACGCTCATACAAGACGAATATAAAATATTTATTGGAGACAGAAAAGTTCAAACAAAAAGACGATTTTAAGATGTATCATTCATTTGACATTTCAGTTGTAGATCAGTATAAACTTATCAGTAGATTGTTCGTTGAAAACGGCGCAAATCTGGCATTTTATACCTACGAAATAATAAAGATTTTCACTGAATAATAATTAAACAAGTTGTAGTTAAAACAAATAATAAAAGTTATTATTTAAAAGTACGTACAAATCCAATTTGACAAATAGCTAAATGTATTGCATTTTATTGAAAATTTACTTCTGAATTATTGTTGCGCAGTTTCGACTTCATGAATATGCGAAAATGCTCTCGATTTGCTGAAACGGAATCGTAATGGTTTTAATCTTAAAGCGGAAATTCGTTCAGTGATAACTTCGAATTGTGATGTTCAATTTACACAGGACTTCACAATTGCAATCAACTTGAGGTTTAGAAGATGCAGTGAACAGTATTTTTATTAACATGTTGTCGTATAGTTTTTTTTAGTTGTATATTTCACCCGTTTCTAACATTTTTAAATTGTAACCCTTTTCTTCCATATCTCTTCGACTAGATTAGTTCTCCCGCCTAAATTTGGCGCGCTGGAAAGTGTCCAAGGGTCAATGAAAGAAGGAGACGCTGAGAGAGTGCAGGTGGTCAGAGAAAGGAAGAAAGAGTTGAGTCGAGGGCGATAAAAATAACAAAATGAGCCAGATAAACTTTCCAATCAAGCATGCACACAACCATTTCAACTTTGTTGAAGAGATACAAGTTTTCAAACAAGAAAACTTTATTCACAACAAAAATAACAAAATTTATTCAAATAAAAAACAAAGAACTTTGTTGTGGCCCTAAAGAGGGCCGTTGGGTTAGATTTAGAGGCTTGCTCAAAATTGCCGAAGCAATTTATTTGCTGGAGGTGTACTTGGTGACGGCCTTGGTTCCTTCCGAGACGGCGTGCTTGGCCAACTCACCGGGGAGGATGAGGCGGACGGCGGTCTGAAATCGAATGTTGATTGATCTGATCATAGGATTTGTTGAATTTACCTGGATTTCGCGGGACGAGATCGTGGAGCGCTTGTTGTAGTGAGCCAGACGAGAGGCCTCGGCGGCGATGCGCTCGAAGACGTCGTTCACGAACGAGTTCATGATGGACATGGCCTTCGAGGAGACACCGGTGTCGGGGTGCACCTGAAGAGTCGAATTTAGTTTCTGGAATTCAGGACTAGAATCTAGAAACGAACCTGCTTGAGGACACGGTAGATGTAGACGGAGTAGGACTCCTTTCTCTTGTGTCTGCGCTTCTTGTCGCCGGTGCGGGCGGCTTTCTGGGTCTTGGCGGCCTTCTTGGCTCCCTTGGCGGACGGCTTGGGCGGCATAGTCAGTTAGGAATGCGAGTACGACTTGGCTGAAACGAGCAAGTTGTGAGGAGGACTCGATTGGGCCTCCTTTTATACGCGCTCAAAAGTGGGCGTGTCTCTTGCCTCCCCCGACCATGCACTGTCTGGGCTGACTCCACCCTTCACTCGAATGGGTATAAAAGGGCTCTGCAAAGGAGGAGAGGCTATCGAGTGTTCTCCTCGTGTCTCTATTCGCATTCTCCTCTGCTAACAATGTCTGGACGTGGAAAGGGTGGAAAGGCCAAGTCCGGTGGCAAGGCCAAGTCTCGCTCCTCGAGAGCTGGACTCCAGTTCCCAGTCGGTCGTCTGCACCGCATGCTCCGCAAGGGCAACTACGCTCAGCGCGTCGGAGCCGGAGCACCGGTTAGTTTCTTGAACCTTTTCAATTTCTTGATCTGATTGTGATTTGTCTGATTTCAGGTCTACCTGGCCGCTGTTCTCGAATACCTCGCCGCTGAAGTGCTCGAGTTGGCCGGCAACGCTGCCCGCGACAACAAGAAGACCAGAATCAACCCCCGCCACTTGCAGTTGGCCGTCCGCAACGACGAGGAGTTGAACAAGCTCCTGAGCGGAGTCACCATCGCCCAGGGAGGTGTCCTGCCCAACATCCAGGCCGTTCTCCTGCCCAAGAAGACCGGTGGAGACAAGGAGTAAATTCCAGCTCTCGCTCACTAATCTAACCCAACGGCCCTCTTTAGGGCCACAATCAATCAACTTTCGTTGAAACTTTGCTGAATTTTTGTCGTTGAACTTTGTTTGAATAAATTATTTCTTAGAAAAATAAATCTGTTCTGAGTTCTGGGTGACTTTTAAATCTGCACGAATTGGGTTGAAAAAGCTGAAAATGGGAGTTTCGTGTGAGACTAAAATGATGAGAATAATCTCGTTGAATTTGTAATGGATAAAGAATTAATCGTTTATCGTGATCTTTAGATCGTTTCTAGACTTATAATCGAACTGAGTTCTAAAAACGAAAGTGTTTGATCGTAGAAATCTTAATATTCAGAAGCCTAAACTAAAGGTTTTTCCAGACAATGAAGATGTTGTTTAACTACTGGGTGCGCCAAAAGCTTGAAAACATTCGCATATTATATTTTCCATTGAAAAATGAAAGGCGAATCATAATTAAAGAATGCTGAAATCTTGGGATGCCTACGATGTCCTAAACCAAAATGACAATTTTTTGAAAAAACTTTCGAAAATATATGCGAAAGAACATCAATGAATTCTTAAAAATCTAGGAATATTTCCAAAATTATTGGCATATCCAGTAGAAGTTTTGAGCTGATTGTCAGAATCTTTGGAAACTATCAAGAGCGTTCAAAGCCAAGATACTTCAAGAACTATGGCGAAAGCTGGACTTATTCGAATGAAAAGATGTGGGAAAACTTCGCTAATTTGAGTTAATATTCAATTAAAAATGTTCAAATTCTAATCACCGAACTGTAAGTTACACTCAGAAAATGTCAGATTTACGTCCTTTCTGAAGATTCATTGTATGATAAGGCTTGTTGTGTTTTTGTTTCTGAAAACTCCTTCAAAGTTTAGTGAACGAATCCAATATTCCAAATTGTTTATTCTTCTTCCTGATACCGTAATCTTAGACAATTTCAACTTCTTCTTCCATTGAGCTAATGGCTAAATCCCATAACTAGTGGTCACAATCAGTTTCCCACTTCTCACACAGGAATATTCAAAGCAAATCCAGGCCAGAAGCATGTAGCAGTGGTTGTTTTTCTCGAATGCCAGGTCACTTGCTCGAGCCTTTGAGCATAGTTTTGAATTTTTGTGTGCATGTTCGCGCCTTTTCTGGACTCTCCATACCCGCATATTGGCTTTGGTCCAACGCGCCAAACGCTACCCCCTCTCACTCCCAGTCTGCCTCGCCTGACTCCGCCCACTTACTGTCCCATATAAAAGGCCTTCGACAGCGAGCATCGCCCATCTTTGAGAACCCTTCTCATCGCTCTCTTCTGCATTCGTAATGGCTCGCACCAAGCAAACTGCCCGTAAATCCACTGGAGGCAAGGCCCCCCGCAAGCAGCTCGCCACCAAGGCTGCCCGCAAATCCGCCCCGGCCTCGGGAGGAGTCAAGAAGCCTCACCGCTACCGCCCCGGAACCGTCGCTCTGCGTGAGATCCGTCGCTACCAGAAATCGACTGAGCTCCTCATCCGCAAGCTGCCTTTCCAGGTTTGTTTCTAGATATCTTTATCATTTCAAGCGTACCCATTTGTTTCTTTTCAGCGCCTCGTCCGTGAAATCGCCCAGGACTTCAAGACCGATCTCCGCTTCCAGTCCTCTGCCGTCCTCGCTCTGCAGGAGGCTTCTGAGGCCTACTTGGTGGGTCTGTTCGAGGACACCAATCTGTGCGCCATCCACGCAAAGAGAGTCACCATCATGCCGAAGGACATCCAGCTGGCACGCCGCATCCGTGGCGAGAGAGCATAAATCGCTTCCGAGCGAAGTTCTCAGACCCTAAATCTAACCCAACGGCCCTCTTTAGGGCCACAAACATCGAACTATTTGAAATGCGAATAAATGATTTATACTTTGCAAACTGTTCTGCATGTTGTCAAATGGGTAAAGAAGATTAGAACCGAACAAAACCATACAAATGTCGACATACTGCTTTCGACTAAATCACGATAGAAAGTATCATAACTTGAGGATGTTTGAAAGAAATAAATTCAGTGTAAATAATAACTGAAATCAGAAACAAATATTTGGAGTTTGATTTTGAAAAAATCAGAATCTGTGTCGAAGTCTAAATTTTCCAGAGCTCAGAATCTAAATTCGAATTCCGAAACCAAAACCCCTTGGAAATCATTAGGATTCAATTTTTGACATCTGAGTAAAAAGTTCGGACAGTCCTAATCTGAAATTAGTTGAAGTCACAGATTTAAATTTTTCGGAATAAAAGTTGATTAATAATTTTTAGTAGTTATTAGATCTCATCGACAGTGGATGTTCTACAACTTCAAATGAAAAGGAAATAAGCTAATCTGAAGATTATTGATCCTTGAAAGATGATTTGTGCGCCAAATTTTACTTGGAATTTGAATTCTGATGCACAGATTTAGTTGATTTCCGATGAAAATTGTTTGAGATGCACTTTTCAGGTGATATGCAAAGACGATAACATGTTAATTCTGAAATTTTTGAGAATCACGAATGATATTCCTTCCAAATCGAATAAGAGGATTTCGTGATTTGCTATGCTTTTTCATAATATTTTTGTTATTCAGTTTGGTCTGATTGATTCAAGATTTTATAGTTTTCTTTCACTCTCTTGGGCATTTTCCTCTCTCGCTGACCCCTGGCTCTTCTCCAGCGCGCCAATTCCATTCTCTCAACCACTGATTGGACCCTTCGACTCCACCCCTATTTCCCAATTCGCGTCCAGATTCGAGGGGTATAAAAGGGCAGCTCTGCGCTGACCATTCATCTCGTCTTCGAGTGTCGCATTTTCTGTTCAACAAATCAATATGTCTGGCCGTGGAAAGGGAGGCAAGGGTCTCGGCAAAGGAGGAGCCAAGCGCCATCGCAAAGTTCTCCGTGACAACATCCAGGGCATCACCAAGGTAGATCAGTTATCTCATTTCTTTCTATCATTTTCTAAATTTCCCTGATTTCAGCCCGCCATCCGCCGTCTCGCTCGCCGTGGTGGTGTCAAGCGTATCTCCGGCCTCATCTATGAGGAGACTCGTGGAGTCCTGAAGGTCTTCCTCGAGAACGTCATCCGTGATGCCGTCACCTACTGCGAACACGCCAAGAGAAAGACCGTCACGGCTATGGACGTCGTCTACGCCCTCAAGAGACAGGGACGCACTCTCTACGGATTCGGCGGATAAGTCGACAGAAGTCCATCGACGAGCCCTCAACAAATCTAACCCAACGGCCCTCTTTAGGGCCACAAGTGAAAATTCAAGGACAATTATTTGTTTGTGATTATTTTATCGAATAAAAATTGGAAGTTGCAATTCAATCGAGTTATATCGATTTATGAAAGCATTGCCAAATATCAACGAACTCAAACGGAATGATTCACAAATTTGAAAGTGTTCAGCATTTAAACTGAACACAAGGCAATGGTGCACTGGGAAGAATTTTAATTTTTGAATTAAGAGTTAAAGTCATAATTCAGCATTTTCTGATTCTCTGAGTTGGAGTAGGTTTTAATTTTAATACACGTGGAGTAAAGTTCGAGATTTTATAGATCAACTAGTCAAAATGAGAACAGGCGAAACTGGTCATACTTGGAGGAGTCGTTTCTGGGAGTTCAGTCCAACTTTTAGTCAAAACCATTCCCTTAATCTTTGAAACGCGGTCAGCCTGAGTACAAACAATTGGATATTTGTGTCAGAAACAAGACGATTTTGAAAATCAAATCTATTTCTGTTTTCAGTTTGGTTATCATCTGCTCTTGTTCTGCACACAGCTTTTAAGTGCTTTTAAATCTATTTCACAGTCAATTGATCGATTTTTGATAGTAACAACATAGAAGTCTTTTCTTTGATGAATCATCTTTAGATTTGTATAATACATGCATATGGACCAAAATCAAGGTTTTCATACATTTCAATAATAAATTCTAAAAGAGTAAATTTGTCTAAATTTAACAGTAAATAATAGGGTGATGTCTACGTGAATAAGTAATCGAACTCTCGGGTCATAGTATTAGTTCACTATGACTCCAGTTTTATTCGGAAATATTTTCAACAGCTTCCACATATATCCGAGGTTGAAAAATGGGTTTACATATTCGGAAAAATGTTACTTTTGAAATCCTTTATTCACAAGAAATGCTTCCCGAATGTGTTCATCATAGGAAATTTGTGATTGATTAATCCTGTCCATATCAAATCATTCGTTATTTTGCATATCTTTAACGTTGGTATAAGTTAATGCATTCGATGGGTTATGATTTTCATTTTATTCAATCAAATCTTATTCAAAAATAAAATAGTTTCGTAGCACTATTTAAAAGTAAATCCCTGTTCGGTTTTTGTTCATGGTTTCAATTATATTGCTAACTTTCGAACACTATCTGAAAATCAACCATTGCTTTCGCAGTAAACCATAAAAAATATTGTTCGTCAATTTGATGCAATGATAACACATCAATTTCAAACGGAAAACGCTGGATTTTGCAATGACTTCGCTACTGATAAGGTAATATCTGATAGTCATATGACTGCTAAGGTATACGACATTGCGACCAAAATTTTTGGTGCGCACTGCGCAATGACCATCCCCAAAGCCGACATGGAAGTCACATTTCAACGAAATCATTTCTGACGACTAAGCGGCATATTTTGTCAGATTCATCAACTATTCAATACTAAAGTCTTTTCCATTATTTCACACTCCCTTGATCTTAACTTTGTAAACGCGTTGCTGGTTATCAATCTTTTTTTGCAGAAAAGGTTCATCAGTGCAATTTCGTAATAAAGTTCTCTCCGTTGGTCTCTTGCTATGAAGAAAACTGATTTCAATTTTCCTTTGCCCTTTATTTCTCTTATTTTCTTCTTTATCTGATTCATAAATTTCTTCAATATTTTCCTTTCAAAAATAATCTTATTTTATCCCGTTGTAAAATTTAGAAAATACACTTTCAAATTGTTCTATTTCGTAGAAATATAGAATATCATGACAATTTGAATAGGGAAATTCCGTAAGTTTATTTGAAAGTAGCGCATTTTGAATTATTATCATATGGAAGAGTAATATTGTAAGCGATCCTGGGTTTCAAATTTGATTGATGATGAGATGTTGTGGTCAGTTTCCTAAATTAATTCTTATTTTAAATTTGAATGTCCCCTGTTTCGTGATTATCGCTTTATAATTTGTGCACTTACAGATGAGATTGTACTGAAAAAACAAAATTTATAATCTTGAATCACTGAATTTTGCAGTTTTATAAACCAAAAAATATCGTTCGTAAGGGTTCATCAGGAAATTCCTCTTTTCGATCATGTGATCACTCCTCCCCTTTCGCTTCTCCGTCCCTGCTCCTCTCTTCCCTTGTGCCACCCATTCTCCCACTTCGACACCCATACAGCCATCTGCGCCAGTTTCTCTATATTTATTGGTATCACATTTATCAATTTCGAAATTCCTCGACTATCTAAATCTTGGGAGCGCAAAACAGCTCATAAAAACTAAATTAGCTATTATTTTTGTTCAGATTTATGCATCCTTGCCTAATTAAGACTTTTAGAAGGAGAAACAATTATAAATCGTTTCTATCCGAAAAAAAATCGCAACATTTTTGAATCCAAAATAAAGGGCACTTTTGGAATCGAAAATCAGATGAACACACGTGTGTACGCGAATAATTTTGCTTTATTTTTGTTACATGACAGTTTATAATATCTATCGCTGATATAGTTTGAGTCACTAATAAATAACGACGATTGAATGCATTTCTTTATATTTTGTTTGATTTGCTAATAATTATGACTTATTGCAGCAGCTACAGATCCATCTGAAAGAAAATATCTATTGTTTCACTTACTAAAACCATGAGCAACCCTCAAAAAATGGATTGGCTTAAACCCAATCATGCGTGAGCTCGTGGAGTAAGTATATTCTAACTTTGATAAATTACTTCACTTTTCATAAATGCATTTAGGATGAAGGTTTGCCCGTAAATCCACCTATGGAAGGCCATGATATTGACCATGTTGTCGACATCGATCTTCATGCCCCTAGAACAAGGAACAACGATAATCTATACAAGGATATTTATGGCGATCCCATACAACCAAATCCAACTGATAATGTAAACAGAAATTTCCTGGATGGATAGTTTTATCTACATAATTAAAATTAGGCATTGGATCCTGCACAGCCCGGCATAGAAACAATACTCAATCCGATGCTCAGAGTTACCGATGCAAATTTCTCTTATCAACCACTTCAGAATGGTCAGAATTTCTTATTTTAATATTGTTAAACAGTGTTAGATTAAAATCACTTATGTTAAACGAGCAGCTCTGCTCTTCTCAAGCGAGTATTGAATAAGCATATTTGACAACACAGTAAAACTAAAATGCTTCCAACCTAGTCTTAATAGAAGATAATAAAGCTCATATTGAAACATTATTTAGTTTCAACGCATATTTTGAAAACAAAGTTTAAAATCTCACTTATTCTATGGACTGAAAGACAGTGATCTAATCAGTAATAATCATAATATAATTTCATTTAGATGGCATCGAACTGAACAATTCGTGCATGCAACTACCACTACCAGAAGATTGGGCTTGCTATGCACATGGCATTTATCCTTCCGAACGTCTGGTGAATGCCGATGGATGCAGAATGAATCCACTTTGTGATGAACCTGAGCAGCATCGATATCCGGATCTTCCAGGACCTGAAGTGCTAAGCAGTCTTAATTCTACGATGGGTATGCAGAACGTTATCGCTTCTACCAATATGAAAAGTTTAGCTCCGCAACAAGAACATGCTCAAGTACATAGTGCATTGGCACCTGGCAGTCTTCTGCAAGCCCAGACCTCAAACGCCTTCGGCCAAACAATCCAGTCATTGGTGTCTTCATTTGTTCAAATGCAAGCTCTTAAGCCCATGCAAGTTTGCCCACCAAATGACCTCACACCTTCAATCTCCAATCAGAACTCAACTACTGAGCAGCAGCCAGCTTCACCGAAATATGGTCGATCTTTGCCACCTGGTGGACGTAAGTTTATTTCGTAGAGATATTTTATATTATTAATAATCTTAGCTCGGCTAATAAAAGTGATAACCGATGAAGAAATAGATGGATTGAGGAAGCTCAAGGCGAAAGAAGATCGTAGAAAGCGTACGGAAAATCCCGATTTAAATCATGTAATCTTAGATTTTAAACAAATATCAGCAAAATTAAATATGTTCAGAAAAAAGATGTTCGCAAGGCCAACTCAAGGGCGCATCATGAAAGAAATCTAGAAGAAAAAACGGGATTGAACTCTATGAAACAGCGATTGGAAGAGGTTCTGTGAATTTTTGAATGTAATCATTTTAATAGTGAAAATTTTAAGTCGATCAAAATCAAGAAATCGTCAAGAGTGAAAGCCATTAATTTATATAACGAGATGCAAGAGAAGGTGTGTAAATTACCCTTATTTATTCTGATAAATAGATAGTCTAGATGTTTTGTAAGTTCTCATTGTTCAATTCTATTTGTTAGAAATAGGATAAAGTTGAATATAAATTTAAGAAGACATTCACAGATGAGAATGCACATAATTTTAGGCAACCTCCAAAATGGTCTGGATTATAAGCACTTTGAACAATATCTCATCTCAATTCGATTCATTCGACTCAACATTGGAGGGGCGGACTAAATGGATCATCGCCAGAACAAATTCTTTTCTAAGTAACAATACAAGGCTATTTATCCATAACTATTTGTCATCGGATGAACGGGACATCAACAATCAGATCGACTTGGAGAGTGAGGAGGATTTACTAAATGATCTCGTTAGTTACTTTTCGATTAATAAATATTTCAACGATAAAACATAAATTAAAAAATAGGCTTACGACAATTTAGATACCATAATTTGAAAATTCTACTAAAAGGGATTTTATATAATTTTAGGAAGACATTGAAGAAAGCCTAAAACAGTTAAAGATAGAGGAGAAGAAAATTGAGGAGCAAGTGGTAAATTTATGCATTTTATTAAATAAAATTATTACATATTCAATATAATTTTGTAACTAAATTAGGGGCATCAGCCATGCGAGAAAACTCATAGAAACTGGATAAATCATGCATTTTTGAGTGAGAAATTGGATTCTTTATCCATCCCCAAAGAGAAAAGATTGAAAAGTTAGCATAAAATTAGTACATAATCATGGCAAACTATATTTTATGATGATAAGTGGAAGACACATCTTCATTACAATCTAGACATGCATTCTTACATGAAGTATAACATTTTCAGTATAAACGCGAACGTAGCAAATTTTACTCCCGGAGGTACAGGAGGAAGGCGTTTGAGAGAATCAGGTTGCGAAATGAAAACAAGCGACTGAAGAACAAGGATGGCAAAATTGGAAAGGACCTGATCGAAATAGCTGATCGTTGCAGATCTTTATCATTTGATGTAAGTATACTAAATATCTTACTTTATTGAGGATATGCCTATGAGTTAGGCTAATTTATATTTCAGTGAATAATTCAAGATGTTTAGGTTGATAATGCGCTCAGAGACGACATTAACTGCATTGATAGATGGGTTCAGCAATATCAGATAACTAATCGTCCACTTCCACAAAACGCCGATATTGAACACATTAAGTCTATTTGTCGCGACATTTATCAGTTTCTTCATCGCGAAATTCGTGAATTTCTTCAGAAAATTTCGATCTGTTGTAAATCTTGAAGTTTATCATTGTATATCTCTAGCATATCTAAATTGAAAAGGTAGCAATTCTACTAGTCAATTTAGCGATTTATTAATTTACATTCCTTATTTTATTACTATTTTATATTGTTCTTATTGCTTAAATATCCCAAACCATCCGGTTAAAAATCATGAAAAATCGCTGATTTTTCTCATTTCAAACGGATTCCTTTATAAAATTTTCAATTTGTTATCAATCTGCTTTTTTTCAAAATTTACTCCTTTCACGTTATCATTGTATTGACAAAAACGAATTTCACAAAATTTCCCAAATTTACGCAAACTCTGTTGTCACAAAATCATCGCTAGCAAGTAGATTTCTTATGATCATTAGATGATGATTTCCTGGTTATTAGAATTAGAAGTTGATTGATTCAAATGTTATTATTAGAAAATGATTTAAGAATGCCTTCCTGTAAAATTCACCAGGCTTTAGGGCTAGGGAGTATAGGAAAAAAGAAAAGGAAGGAGGGAATTCTACAGGAGGCCTTTAAAAATATTCCAATTTATCACGTCGTCGAGGCAAGTAGCGCGCGGAGATTGTATTTATATTTGATAATGTTCCCGGTGGCCATTTCATGATATCCAATACTCAATAATTGTTTTGAGTCGTTGTATATTGCACTTTCAGGGTGAAATAAAGAATGTTTTTGTTATATCCTTTTAAAACATCATTTCGATTCTATGTTGAAAATATAAAAAAAAAAAAAAAAAATACTTGCAAGAAAACTGTTTACACTAAAATTTAATGCAATCAAATAATATTCACTGTTCAAAAGTTTGCAATGTACTCGATTTAATTGATCATAGGAAGAGGGGTCGTTTCAGTGATCGACTTGACTTTGGACATTTTGATGTATTGATCGACCAAACCGATATCCTTCGCCTTCTTCTGCAAATGGATTTTTGACAAACTTTCATCGACAATCGACAGCTTACGTAAATCTTGAGATATGCGTCGAAGATTTGCATCGAATCTTCGAGTTCTAGTCCAGAAGCAAAGACCTCGATCTAATCAAAAGGAGGGATTAGAGATATCGAAAAATGAAGAAAATCTAACCGATTTATCCTGCTCTTCCTCAGAACTCAGGACGAATGGAATGAAATTTTTAGACAGATTTTCCATATCAGCGAAAAATTTTTGTGCCTAAATGTCTAATGGAAAACGATACATTTTCCTCCCCACCCTCGGACTCAGTTTTGGCTGAATTTCATTGTCGAAATAGAGCAGCATTTCAGTCATTTGCTTCAGGAATTTCTTGATCGACTCCTGGAATTCTCTGAGTTATCAAGAAATTCGAGGTTGGACGAAACCCTGTCCTCAGGCGAAAAATTCCCAGCTCCAGGAATTGTGGAAATCGCTTCGAACTTCTCTTCGGCCTTCATCTTTCGATCGAGCACTATTTCCATGATCTAGATGCTCAACACTTTTATTCAACAATTTTCTCTATGAGAATTTAGCCACTTTAATGTTGGAACGTAGAAAAGTAAAAGATTGAGTGAGATGTTACTATTCATTTAAAAAAAATGATTAGTCCTTTTAAACCTTATTTTGAAATAAGGAATTCTCCACATGTTGCACAGAAAATTCGGTTCGATTTCTGTTTCACTTCATACTTATCAGTTCTAGTTAATCGAGACTCATATCAGATTTTGGAATTAGTAAAAGTGATAATTAGCAGCTTTATCATCGAGTTTAGGTGTAATTTCGGGAAGTGCGGGTGCGAGAACTCACAGAAATTTCTCATCTACTATAAATGAAAATCGAACAGTAATTATGATGAGCACATTTCCCTTTTTGTCCAATTCGTATATCATTCCAATTGCAACTTTTATGACAAACTTTCCAAAATTCCACGAGAATAAAAAATCTACCTTAGTGACTCTTTCTCTTTGTTCAGGAGTCAAATTCTCGACCACAAGGCGATAGATAGCCATTTTCGTTTTCATTCCTTTCACTAAATATGCAATATTTGAAAATTAGAAGAAATTCTGTTCATTTTCTAATAAAATAACGAAATGCAACTTGCATTCGACATTTCCCGTTTCTGTTGGTCTGCCAGAGATGTTGACGAATAGAGAGCAACCGATGAAAAGCAGCGCAAGCAGTCGAAACATTTTCTGAAATCGAAATAAAGGATTCGAACTTTGAAGTAAATCCTAAAGTCGAGGGCTCAGAAATAAAACTTGACCTCAACTCTGTTGCTGCATGTTGCCTTTATATCCCTCGATCTGACTCATCCGAACGCATTTGTTATAAACAACCGACTGATTTATTGTTTCCATTACTCGAAAGCATATCTTCGGCTGATTTCTGTGTAATGCTCTAAAAATGAAAGTAGAATGCTTGAACTTTGAAAGAATTATGTGAGGACAGGAAACTCATCAAGGCACAATCAGGCGATCTTAAGAAAATGTAACAAAGTATGTGGAAAATGTTTATTACAACAAAATCATTATGGAAATCTAAATTTCAAGTCAACGAAATTCGGGTTCTAATACATTTTTATTGAATTAGTAGAATGTCAGGTCAAATAATTTTTACCATAGTATTAGATGCTAGAAGCTCAGCAAGAGGATAAATAAGCACAAACTAAAAATTCGATATAAATCAAGTCACGACCAGAATTTATCCGGACTCGAGAAAACTCCGATTCTGAAGAATTTTATACTTAATTCCTACCCAAAAATTTAAAAATCTCACATCGGCCAGCTCTGGTATAAATAATCTCAGATATATCTCTTCTTGACAGAGTATGACAATATAGTCCTCAAGGTAAATGATTTCTGAAATAAAAATCATGGAACGCGCAAAATATATAGAAGTACATGTGATCTCACTGTAGTTTAAACTTATCGCTGTTTTTTGTTGAATAAAGCTGTAAAATATATTTTGATAGTCCACATTCTTTTTTGTGAACGGTCATTTCAACGTTCTTTTGCAGTTTTCACCATATTAGCGGCAAATGATATTCCTATACGAGATTTTGCATGCTTCTCGATTCTCAATTCGACAATAGCAGATACAAATATCGTTTCATTCGATTGTACGACACTTATAATCTCATTCAAGTTATGTTCAATTTATCTTCTCCTATTTTTGTGACTAATGAAGATAAAGTATCAGTTCAATATATTTATTTGAATAAAATCCACATGGATTAATCGAGGTATTGAGAGATTTGTACTAAAATGTCGTGACGGAGGTATCGCGTTGTGTTTTAGGCGCTATCAATGACGGACGACGATTCTTTATGCCCCAACCTGCAAAGCATTGTTTTGGATGATTATAATTCAATATTCATGCTCTCATACTTCGGAATAATTCGACGACAGCCTGTTGAATGTAAGACACACATAAAATGCAGTAGGTATTGTATAAAATGGTAGATGAAGAGGCTATGAGGATTAAATAGTCAACTAATTCTGCAAAAAATAATGAACGTTTTAAATATTCAGAACATCATGAAGATATTCATCTTCAGTAAACATTTTTGGTTAAAGTGCTCTTGCGACATTTAAAAGTGATTAGTTTTGGGTTCTAGCGAAATGTTTCGTCAACGTAACTCAGTAGTTGATGCTAGATACTGAATATGCACGTATATCACTTTGAAATGTCGAGAAATACAGAATGGGTAAATTGCATTTGGTAGCGTAATACATTTCGAAACTTCTTACGTTGGAAGAATATCTCGAACAGACAGAGAACAATCACGAAGGCACAGGGAACTATTGTCGTCGAAGTCAGCACGAGAATCTAATAATTAGTAAATAAGCAGAATATAAATAATCATGGAACGATAGCGCACCTGGGCTGCAGAATCTCGAGCCAAAAGCAGCTCCATTTTATTACTCGATGTTGATGACAACATACGGAATTCATGGATGGATTTGTACGATAAATATGACAGAACTCCGATGCCTAAAAATTTCAAACCAAATAATTTATGATCATCAATGGAATATTCTAGTTTCATTATGAAAATTCGAAAGTGAACTTAATCATTTAGAAACATCACGAATTCAAATATAAGCTTGCTTAATGAAGCATGCATGGAAACTAAAGTACAGAGCAGACCATAGTTCTCTATGACAACCTTCAAACGACCATAAATCGGGTTTAAAGAGTTTGAAATCAGCCAAATTTGGGCTTTTTGGAATCTCTATATCACGATTTAGCATTGTGGTGAATTTGATGAAATTCTAATAAGCCATAGCAGGACTACGGTAATTCATTTTCGAAGTATGCTGTCGCTAGGCTTGCAAAGGCGCAAACTCAATGTTGCTAAATGCTACAGATGGTTGAGGCAAGTAAAAACAAGTCGCAAATTCTACAAGAATTAATCACCACGGTATGCAGGATCAACTTCTTCTAAATTTTAGTTGAACTAAATTTTGGTGACGATTTCAGGATTCTGAATTCTACGGTATCCACTTCTTTCAGACTATCAGTTAGAAATCAGCGTCATATCATTGGTAATAATATAACAAGTGTATGATATCTGCTTATATCACGCTTCAAAATGATACCCCATTAAAAGAATTTGGAATAATCTTTCCAGTTCAGAATATGCGAGTTTGAAAGTTGTCATAGGTAATTATGGGTCATTTGTAGTAAAGAAACAAGAGAATTTTTTGAACTAAAATATATTGTAAGCATTTTGCAAACAAAAAAGATCGTTTAAGTGTTTACTTCGCAACCTCCTTATGTAATCGCTGCAGCTGAATTATGTATCCCACAAAGTGCAAGATAAATGCTATTGCTTACTCTCAAAATTTGAATGGTCTATGAATCTATGTATTTTCGAGAATTCTGTAGAAAATAATAAATGTTACTTACAGCAATAAAATACCAAAAATGCCATTATGAATAGCAAAAACCCCAATGGAACCAGCAGCTCGACATATTCTTTCGGAATACCGAAATTGTCGGTCAGAAATTTCAGACCATCGAAACTATAGGCACAGACATCCAGACGACGCAATGATTTGATGCATGAATAATTCTGAAATTATTAGTTTTTTTCAAGTTATTAATCTTGAAATGTAGATGTTATTGTGCTGGAACTTCTTGAATATGTTCAATCTTGATTTCTAATCTTCATCCCAATGAGAAGTATGTAACTTAGTTTGAAGACTTTGTAAATCAAAATGTAAACATAAATAATATTTCTCATTTGATATCAATTCACTCGTTACTCTAATGACCTCTTCAACTCGGAATAATAGAGATCGTAACTTAAATCCCTTAACAACGAATGCAAGCATTGTGTAGATCACGGATCCTGCTCAACATTGGTATGTAGCTCAAATCGGATGCGCTGATTACGATAATCAAGTTGAAAAACGCTAAAAGTTGAGAATAGCTCCGAATTTCAATCATTCATTTCACAATGCATCAACAGAAATTAAAACTTAGCTTGCATTGCAAAATCGTTGACAATGCCATTTTCGTTGTAATAATAAAGAAAAATCGAAGTCAAATTGAGGGCCTGTTTTTGAACCTTCAGCATTTTTCTGATTTGACTATCGTAATCAGTGCATTCGATTAGTCTACCCAGCATTTTGAGCAGGATTCGTGATTTACAATATACATTTCTTGTAAATCAGCGTCATTACTTATTGGAAATTTACGCATATTCACTCATAACTTTTCTTAGATCTCATTCTTCTTAAATTTAGCGTATTTTACAATAAAATAACGATTCAAAATAGATATTTTCGAGCATTAATCGCCAATGCAAAATTTATCTTATTAATCTCATCCTAATGATTTCAGATTTGACAAAATATCGACGATTATGATATTCCTCACTATGTTTGTTCACAAAACTGCTACTTACAGAGTATTTATCCAAAATATGAGGTCGTTCTGAGACACAATACACACCAACATTGAATGCAAATGATAGAATAGTATTCAAAATAGGCCCAGTTGAAAGGAACAATGATATAAATCGAGCCAGCATAACGAAGAAACGAAAACGAGTTTCTTGACTTGTGGCTCTTACAATCACTTGAAGGCGTGAAATGAATGTCAATCTGGAAATTGGGTTCATAGTTAAAATCTTTAGAAGGCGATTCTGAACAGGAATTTATGTTATGAATGTTATGAAGCGTAACGTAATTGAAATAAACTAGCGATCGATTTGGGGTATTTTTCATTGCATGATTAAAAGATTACGATTATTTTTGGAGTTGTTGTGGCAAAATAATAAAAGAAAATCGCTTAGAAAATTGTTATATAAGTGTTGTTTAACTGAAATTGTGTAAGGAATTTTTCTTACAATGTAGCGCTCAACGGAAGTTAAAAATTTCATAACATACATTTCTGAACCTAAATATGAATGTTTTGCTCCAGTTTCAACTACACATTCGCTACCAGATATTTCAATTTGAAGTAAAAATAGTGATACAGTTGCTTTTGACTAATTTTTGGAAAATATAACGAAATTCATTTTGAGATTTTTACAATTTGTTTTTGTATAAGAGGTAGAGTTGAAATAGGAACTTTGAACAATTTCACTCAAAACTGTTTTTAAACTTACGTGAGAAATGAAAATGAAATCATTAATGAGGCCAGACATAACTGCAACTGAACTTGAGCATTCAAACCTAGTGCTGTGTAAAAACCATTAGTTTTGAATAGGACGAAAGGCACGTAGAGTGTTAGAATCATTCCTAAAATTATTAATTTGAAAATTTGCAACAGAACCTATTTGTATTTTGACAGACCTTCTATTGATTCAATCACCGTAAATGTGAATATTATTTGAAAGTAAATGAACGACCATTTCGTATGTTTAACTTGTTTAGGACATTTAAAAATTAGTGCAATGATAATAATGAGTCCATAGACAAAACTAATAGCGGAAATCGAGTGATTTGCAATAAAATAAATTTGAGGAGTTTCGTAGAAATCAGTACAGTTCTTCATTGAAGCGACACCGAGAATTGCTAGAATTAAAGCTCTAAAATCGCGTTTTTCGTAAGCTAAATAATTTGCAATTCCCAATGGAATATTTTGACAGGTGAAGTTTTGCGAAAAAGACATTTCAATTTCAATCTTACATAAATTAATCTGCTCGCTAATTAAAAAATAGAGGGATGTTTGTTCGGCTGATTCGATAAAAACTATTTGAAACATATTCAAGTTAATGTGGAATTTTAGCGTTAATCTAAAAGTGAGATCAATAGAAAGTACGATCGAATTAGCTAGCGTTATAAAGTATGAAATTTGCTCGATCAGGCATATCATTGATACAAAGCATATTTTTAACTTCTAAAAGATGAAAGATGACACCTCGTAACAGACTATGTTACTATTTTTTATTATATCTGACTAAAAGTTCAAAGATCATGGCACAAAATTGAATAACTATATAAAACTTTTGAGAAATAGTTGTTTAAGTTAACATTAGGATTACCGACAAGGATTTCTTCATCGCCATATGAAACTATCGAAGGTACGAAATTCTTCCCTGGTACCTAATAATTATTATTTGCAAGTTAATAATTTGATACCTTGATCATCAAAAATTACGGTACACTTCCCAGATTCGACTATAGAAACGCACGAATATATCGTTCCCAAGTCAATACCGATGTAAACCATGTTAAATTAGAAATTTATGAACTTAAAAATTCAGTTTCTGCTTTATGAAATATTTGAGTGCCAGATAAGGTTGAAACTGAAGATTTAGAGAGAAAATATAAATCGATGTCGTTTAATATTACTTAGGTAAGCTGATAAGGGACTATGAAAAACGAACATCTGCACAATGCAAACCGTGAGTGTATGTAGCCGCCGATAAATACAGAAGGCCATGGTTTTATTCTTTCCTAGTTGTGTCTATGAGCTTTGGGATAAGATTTTTCTAAACTCTTACTTCGAGCCGACTCTGATACCATCGACTGACTCTAACTCTGAGTCAGATATTTTATTTTTAAAATTTTAAACGCCGACCTCGCAACAACTTGTTTATTTCTTTATGACTTCGATTCTTGCTTTGAAATTTTAAAAATACGATTTCGGTCCGTCACTGATCGCAATTATTATATTGTATCGTCGAAACAGTTTAAACGAGTTTGAGCTAGGTTCATTCGTATAGAAATTTGTTCCGAGTTTAAGCTAAGTTTAGTTGTTATTTTTTTATCAAAACGGTTAACTTCGATAATGATCACTACTAATAACGAGATAATAATAATATATCCTCCATTGTATTCCAGATTCTGAAATGTGAAATGCTTTCTCGTTTTTGCTTAGCTGTGTCCCTGTCGACTTATGTCCTCGGGCTGTTTGCATAGACACCTTGTGCCTTGTGCCTGTGCTTGCCTGCCTGCCTTCCTTGCTTGGCTGTCTTTGCCTGTATGCCCTCTCTTCACAGCTCCTGCCTCTCTGCTTCAGGCCGAGCACAAAGGCCGTGCATCAACCGATCTGTGCAGCGGCAGCTCCTTCCCTCCTTCGTCCTTCCCCCGTCCGGCCGCCGTCATTGTCTTCCCTCTTCTGCTTGTTTCTTCCTTTCCCTCTCGCGCTTCTCACATTCGCACTGTTCAACTGGAAATAGCTGTGCGATAAAAGGCAAAACGGAAACGGAAGCCATGTCGCCCGCGGTCCGCTGCATTGCAAGCTCGACCCGTGTGGCTCTGTTGACAGGACAACGAAAAACCACAGATGCGTTGAATGGACGAGCGAATTTTCACTTTTCATCTTTGAAACAATAGCACGTATTGTGCCATCCATTCAATAGCAACAGTATGCGTCGGAGAAAAAACGAAAGAAAGATCAACCAAAAATCATTCTGATAATTCAAGACTCACATCAACAGAACGTGTTTCAATGAACGATAAATCATTCAAGAACAAAAAATAGAAATAGCCAAGAAGAAAGTTGAGTAGAGCAAATAGGCGACAGATTGTGGCCAACGAGAGAGTATTTGCAATGAGCACATTCTGCCTGAGGAGTCTGGGCAATCAAGCAGATGACCACTTATCACGTCCAGAAGCCTGCACTGATCGCCTTCCCTTGGCATATCACTCGGCAACTCGATGGCTCTTCAGATCGTCTCGTCAGGGATCCATTTCTCGCCTTCCCTTCATTTTTGTCTCTCTCTCTCTCTCACTTTCTGTTTTCCGTCGTTCCGCCTCCATTTCTGTTTTCCGCTTTCCCTTGTTTTCCTTCTTCTGTTTCTTTCCTCCTTCTCTCTCTGCCTTCCCATTCCGTACTTCTTCCGATGCTTTCCAGGCGGGAGGCTATCGACCCCCCAGCTTCATTTCCAATCCTAATTAGTTTCATTCAATTATCGATTTTTACCGCTACAGTATCTTCGACTGCAATCAATTTACTTGCCGAACTTGGTAATTATGACACCGAAACTATCAACTACTGTAATGACAGGTACAATGCTGGATCAATTTAGCAATTTTCAAACTTATCATATTCTGTGAAGAACATATTGCTGTTAACCATTTACCATAATGTAATTTATCCACTACCTAACTATGATGAGAATAAATTTATGAATATTTCATATTAACGAACCTTACCAAAAAATCCCCATGAAAAACTATATAGACTGATTCTTTTCTTTCTTGAAATGATGCAATCACGCACTGATTGTTCATCGAATTTAAAGTTCTAAATTTGGCGAAGAAACAGACAAGACCCGCTAATCTGGTTCGTTTTTAGCCTTCTTATGGAGCAAGCCGGACTGATCAAGGCCCCTCTCGGACAGTTCCTCGGATTCGACTGCAGTGAGGAATTCTTCCATTGTCGATGGCAGAGTGATGGGTACAGAACGTACAAGAAACAATGCAAAACAGGTCAAAGATCACTAAAATTATTCAAAATGAAAAGTCGATTCATATCCTTATTAGATAAATAACTTTCGAGAAATTTTTCGCCTTATGAACATTTATTTCATGTTCATATTGGCATAAACATTAATTAATGTCCAGTTGATCATATATATATGTGCCTAAAATTGTCTCTCTGTCTGTGTTTGTTGACATAGTCGTTTTTCCCTCCGGATGATTTGAGAATTTCTGGACAGAGAAGGAGCAACCAGTGGCGACTAATCCATGTGAAAATACGATGATTCACACAAACTTGCACAAAAATCAATGATGTTCATTTCAGGACTAGTTTATGATGTATTGGGAACGCAGAATTGCAACTATGATTATAACGTGAAAACTTGTGGCATTAACAGAGGAGGTAAAAAAATTCTGTTCTGATGACTCTGATATTTTCTCATTTTTACTTTATCCGATTTTTAATAATTAAGAATTTTTGATTCAAAACATTTGAACGTCACAGATAGAAATCGCGAATTTGCAATGTCTTGATTTAGTTCTATCGTTTTCAATCTGAAAACAAATAACCATCATGGTAAAATTTGTTAAGATTTAGATATTTTCCTATAATTTAGACATCTTTCTACATTTTTTGAAGTAATGAATTATTATTTTTATTAACAAACTCATTATATTCGCTAAACAAATTTTAAAGGGAATTAATTCAGCAATGGCTTGCAATGGCACAGATTTTCTCTGCTCGTTCTCTGAACAGTGCATTCCTCTTTCAATGCGATGTGATGGACACTACGATTGCACGCTGGAAGAAGACGAACAGAATTGCCGTATGATTTATTTTTCTGAAGAAGAATATTTGACATTCTTTAGCACTGTGCACTGCTGGAGAATTTGCTTGCATCGTATCAGAACAATGTATTCCTATCGATCGAAGGTAATTGAAATTTTTGTCAGTTATCAGGTGTGTCGGAATTTAGTGTTGAGGTTCAAAACACGGACTCTGAACTCGATGTCTTTTAAATTAAAAATTTTATAATTCTGTTCGCTATGTGTTCATTGAGAATTTCGCGATTTAATATTGAATTCTGTTTATGATAATATTAGTTTGAAAGAAGGATATAGCTCAGCTAAAAGTAATTTTATTTAGATGCAACGGAATAATTGAGTGCGATGACAACACAGATGAGCGAGAATGTGATGGTAATTTTCTCAATTCGACTGATCAAAGATTACAAATTGGTTACAGTCTGCGGACACGGTCTTTTCCACTGCAGTAAGAGCGACGAGTGTATTCCTGTGGACGAAAGGTGCGATGGGAGACGACAGTGCCCTCACGGAGAGGATGAAATGCTCTGCAAGTAAGCCACAACACAACAACGCATTGTTGTTATTCGAGCATCTCTTCAATGTCTATTTGCTAAGGAAACCGGACCAAGACAAGAAGTTCACGTGCCAGTCCAAAGACTATCAGATTCTGATGACGCAGGTTTGTGACGGAATCGCCCAATGCCCTGATCAGTCGGATGAGATCTACTGCGAACTAGGATCCGCTGTTGGGGCCGGAATGTAAGGCAATTTCGGCAAAAACTATGCAATCGATCAATAATTGACAATTTGGAAATGTTGAACAATTTGGAAAGCTTGTGCCGACAATGAGTAAGAGCAAATTGTTGGATTGCTGCATAGGTTCTGAGTAAATTTTTTTTTTTATCTTTAGGGACCGCAAACGGTTTTACAGAATTGATAATTTTCTATTTTTCTACTTTAGAAGCTCAATTTCAGGTCATTTTCATCAAATCCGATTCCCGCTGTTCCAATTTCGCAGCCGATGATTATGCCCCGTCCGGCAATTTCACCGAGAGAGGAAGAGTATGAATACGAAGAGGAAGAACCAGAACAGCCTCCTGTCCAACAATCCGCGTCTCCTTCATTCCCGATGCTCTCACTTCCAAATCTGCCCGTACGAACTCGTCCGACAAAGTGAGAGAAATTTGCATGAACTTTCTTATCACATTATATTAGCCCACCTACACGACCTCCAACCAGAAAACCGACAACTTCGTCACCACGAACTACAACGATGACAACTCTTCCACCCATTCCTGTAGCCCCTGTCATTACATCTGTACCAGTGTCTGTTCCTGCACCTGCAGTGGCCAGTCAACCCAAACCTAACACAAGACCTTCTCGACCTACATTCAGCAAACCAAAACCGAAAATTCATCAACCTAAAATCCAACAACCGGTTAGTAGAAATTATAATAAATATTATAAAGTTTAAAATTTTGAAGGAACAACCCGCGCCAGCGAGCCCACAGAAGCACATCATCGTTCAGCCAACCTATGTTGAAGTAACTGCCAAATCGTCACAACCGAAAACGAATACAACTCAAACGCAGACTTCGGTATGCATCTAAAATTTCTTATGATCGGTCAATAATAGAAAATTAAACATTAAAAACGTCGAAATTTTTCTTGGCAACATTCATTTCTACACTTCATGGTAAGCCAAAAGTATTATGAAGACAACCCTTGATAAGATAAATCACAATCTGTAAATTGGTCAACTGATTCTATTTGAGAAAAAAACTTTCACATAGAAACTCTTAGATCTTGACGAACCTTACGAATATGGGTCTTCAATGACTTATAATGGCGTTCAAAAGTCTCATATCTTCTGTTAATTTTCTCAGTTTATTCACTAACTTGTGATGCAACGATTAGGTTGAAACTTAGCATACTATTGTGATTTTGCTACACCAATATGTGAACAGATTTTCAGCGGATAGGTGCATCACAACTAGGTGAACAAGCTGAGCAAAAATCAGTGGGAGATGCAAAACTTTTGAGCGTCACTGTACTTAGATGGCGAAGATGAAGTCGAAAATGCAAAATAGGATCCCAGAAAATTCATTTTTCACTAGTATCTGAAAATGGCAAACTTAAATTGTGTGAATTTTAGTCGACAGCGTCTAAGATCAAGGAAGCGGGGTCTCAGACAACACCGAGAACGAAATATGGCACAAGGCCTGCAGGGGATGAGAAGATCGTGATTCGACCAATCGGAATGGCAGGAATTAGACCACGTAATCAGAAAACAAGTCAAATGTACAGCAAGCAGCACTTGAAAGCGGGTATGTTTAGGATATTTGAACATAATAGTGATGGTTAATAGCTAAAAGCTAGGAACAATTCTTTATATTCTATAACTTTTACCTTTTTCTTTTTACCTAATCGATCATGTTCATATCTGATAAAATTCCTGGTAATAATGTATGTCATTTTTGTTTACCGTTTGCTGCGAAATTAATTAGTTCAACGTGAAATGGTTAGCAATTTTAATAGCTATCAAATGTTTCCTTCTAACTTTCTTCATCACTTTATGTTAGTAATTTTCAAGGAACCTCGACGGAAAAGGCATTTATCGTGGAAGTGACAGCCTCACCTCGAGGAGCATCCCAAGCAGCTGTGCAGTCCGAGCAGATGTCAAAGCTGATGCCGCAAGCGGCGATGGCGCTGACCTATCCGCCAGTCACTCAGGCTCCTCCTCCTCCACTCGTCCAGGCAGCAGTCAATTCGCCTTCTGTCAATAGAATGAAGGACCGCATTCTGTCGCAATTAGGATCGCAATTCTCTGAAGGAATCTCACCGTAATACCTTTTCACTAATTAACCAATTTCTATACTATCGATGAACGATAACTTAGAATAAAGTAAAAGAGGTCTGTTACTCTCTCCCTCTTTTTGTGCGTCACGGATCTCCCTCGATTTGCGAACACCTTTCTTTGTCGACTTTTTCTTTTCTTTCAGCAATTTCTGTGCAAATTATCGCTAATTAGTCAATTAATTTTACTAATATCAATAGAAGACAATAGTTGGAAAACGTTCGCGATGAGAATACCGCTAATTTTGATGAAGGAACGAAAAAAGGAAAATCACCAAATGAACAATTATCGTCTGTGTGCGCATTTTGGGGCTCAAAAGGAGGAGAGAAAGAAACGTGTCCTTTCTACTTTATTCCGAGTGATCGTTCATCGACAATAACATTCGAGTGGCATTTTGAAAGCTATCAAACTTTATCTGAAAAGAGCTTACTAATGAAGAAAATAACTGATCGAAGCAACATCTCTTCAAATTATCGATGATTTCGAGTTAATTTTCCAATTTCCATTTAACCAGTTAGAAGTTTATCTATTTTAGTGAATTGTTTGCTAAAATTGAAAAGATGCTGACGGCCGAATTGAACAACGGAGAATTCGCACCGCCAGCTCGAAGGAGGAAACCTGCTTCAGGAAATCAGGAAGACGAGGAGTAGTTGTTTTTCTTTTCTAATCCTTCATTAGCTGTTTATTTTAAGTTAATTATTTTGTAGATTTATTTTCTCTCTATCTTTTATTTATTCGTTTGCTAATTGATCTCTGTTATCAGCCATAGTGTTGGCTTTGCATGCTACTCGAATTATTTAATATATTTTATAGAAATATGTAGAAATGGTTAATAATTAGTTAAAATATGGTGTATTTCAAATAGGAAAAAACGACGATGCAGAACCATAATTGGTACAATTTATGAGCCATTTTACGGCATCTCTACCCTTCGAAATCTTAATGAGATTAAAAATCTCGTAAAATGAAGTCGACCTTCAACTTTTTCTTTAAATTATTTCCTTGTCAGTGGTTTGTTTGAAATGCACTGTAAGATGTTTTCGTTGTACCATTCCTATGCAATGTTAAATATAACAAATTTGGTGTACGCATAGAATTGCTCCTAATTGCCATTGACTACCTGCAATTGCGACTTTTCCAGATGAAGCGCTTTCTCTTTCTTTGGTCTAGTTATCTGCGCAATTAATTTATTCGTATTACACACAGGTGAATCACTTCAGATATGAACACAAATGTGCCCATCTTTCATCTTTAATTTGTTGTAAATCGAGAGATTATAATTTATTTTTGACTAGATTCGATTGTCAAAGAAAGTGCAAATGATAGATTCGTTGTTTTTCACAGTAATTTATGAGAAACACTAACAACATTAGTACAATATATTATATGAAGAGAATATTTTGTTTCAAATTTGACATGAAATTTCCTGGAAAATAAATAATTTGACAGACCCGTGTTCCTTTTTCCTTTTCTTCTGCCCTGCTCTTTCACTCATCAATGTAGTCCATATCTTCAGGAATCTCGAACATCTTGTTCAGCGTCTTGTCATCCATTTGGAACTTCTTCGTGCACCACCTCTTTATCGTCACAATGTTATCTGAAAAGTGAACAGTATGCTGTAAATTACCAATCTAAAAGATAATAAGTAAACTTTGCAACGCCGCATAAGAGAAGCTGGATCGAAAGGTAATTTTCTATATGATGATAAGCGATATTGTAGATTTATTTCTAGTGATTCCGAAATTGAGTCAACATTTAATGAACACATGTTTTATTAAAAATCGAGTTTATCACAAAATTCTATTCAAATATGAGTTGTAAACTAGCCACATTCTTTTAATTTATATGGAAGAAAAGCTATTTCAATTAGCGTCGAATCGCTCACCAGTCCATCGATTAGCATCCTCAGTGAGTTTGGCGATTCTCCGCTTGGTGGCTTCGATTGCAGCCGGATCTAATTCAGAGTACTTCATCAGTTTCTCCAGCAGGGCCTGAATTCGTTTCAATCACAATCAAATCATTAGATTCCTCCTCTAACCTTTTCAGTTTCAGCGAGTTGTCTGACAGATTTGAGCAGTTCGGTTCTTTCCTCAGTCGGCTGAAAATCATTCCATTTTATATCGTCGAAACCGATATTTGGGGCATAAAATCGGAAAAATTTTATGAACAAAAATTAGCAAGTCGTTTGCCAATACCTTTTCGATATTTCCACTATTTTAAGGAATGACAATAAAAATTTCAATATACGTAATGCACATCTTGCATTTCCAAATTGTTCAATATTTACCTTATCTGAACTAATTTACCTACCTCCCTTCCCACACTCGATTGCTTGATTTCCTCTTTCGTAGTGGCAATCTTCCGTCTCAATTCTTCGATCTGCTTCTCCAAATCTTCCAACTTTCGCTTTCTCTGAACATTTGAATATAATGACAAAAGTTTGAAGAAATAATTACTTTCAACTTCGTCAAAATTGCAATATCAACTGATTTTGCCGATTTTTTAGAACACTTAGAAAATAGTTCTTTTACAATTCTAAAATTTTCATTGAAATTACATGAAATTTCGTACCAACTGCAGAGCCCTGGAAGGGAATGCCCAGTAGCAGACGAAAGTGCCGATCTTCTCGCACTCGACGAGTCCGTCATCCACCAACGACTGCACCACGTCCTTCACTGACTGCGCGATGACGCCTTTTTGCTTCGGAGCTATCTGAAAATGGCATGAGTGACTTGAATTTAATACTGAACAATTGTATTTTTCGTTATTCTAGAAAAATCTAATTAAAAGTTTTTCATACGAACTATATTTTTCAAATTGTTCACAAGAGAAAACTTGTATCGTTGAAAAACGATTGGAGGGTGCTAAAAGTTCTGAGAATATGAATAATTTTCCCATACAAATCCAGTCTTATTTCAACCTTCCTTCATCTTAAAAGTCGAAGAGCATCATCTTGTTCATGAAATTTCTAAAAAATTGAACTCATTTCATCGTTCACCTTCTCGAGTTCCTTCATCTGGAAGAACTCCTTGCTCTCGTAGAACAGTTCCAGCATTTTGCTCCTCTTCTCATCCAACGAAAGGCCCTTCTTTCGAGCTGCCATTTTCGCGAACTCACTGAATGACTTTGACAATGAGTGATAACTGAAAAAGTGCAGATTACTTTGTGCGAATACAAAACTATGACAGTAGTGGCATTAGAAATGCATCCAAACAAAGGATAAGCAAGTATGGCAGCATGGGACAAATAAAATCTAAACCAACATTTATTCGTTTCTATCGCAAAACCTTCACAATAAAATAGAAGAAGGGTGAAACTCGTACGAGTCTCGCCACAATCAAATTTGCAATGTTAATAAAAACAAAGAAACAAGAAGTACAAATCAATTAACCAGAAAAAAGATAAATAATTATGATAAATAGAGAAAAGGGAGAGTTTTATATATTCAATTAATATAAAGATGAGGATCAAGATGGGATCAATGCTCAGCAAATGAATGGTCATATCCTCCCCAACCTCACTCACGCCTTCTTCTCTTCTCCTCGCCTCCTCTGTCGTCTTTGCTGCTATCGCCCATTCGCTTCTTGTTGACTTGTTGGAACAGCTCGCCCAAGCCGAACACGTCTTGATCACGCTCGAACTGAAATCGAACATCGTAAATAGCTTCGATAAGAAAATTACTTTGAGATTTATCTTGATAAAACAAAACCTATTAAACTCTTAGAAAAGTTAATCTTCATCATATATAAAATGAGCAGACGGCTTTCAAGGAAACAACTGCAGCTGTAGTGCTGTTGCAGTTGTAAATTTCAGTAAAAAAGTTACAAATATCAAGAAATAAAGTAAGATATCCTATTTTGTCATCCTCAAAATACCTGTTTATTGACAAGAACTTGAAAATTCGCAACAAATAGAGAAAAGTGATAGACATTCAAATTGAATTCTTTGATCTTTCCTTTCGTTTTGAAATATCTACAGACTTTATAATTCCACGATTATTTATTGACATCTAATTTGACTAATTAGCATGTCAACTATTGTAAATCACATTTTATGAAAGGCTTGACTGAAGAACGATTGCAAATGATTGCATATTTTGTTTTTTTAATTGAACAAGCAAATTGTAAAATTTGTCTCCTAACCTGAACAGGTCCAGATCTGGGTTGCTGCGCGCCGCCCTCCGTACCGGAGAATCCCTTGTCGGGCACAAATCTGTTCGTGTTGATGATCTTGTCGAGGTCCTCTCCATACACGTCCTTGTCGATGTTCTTGCCTGAAAGGGAGGATTCATTCAATTATAGATATAAGATAGGAATTGTCTTTACTCGGTCTGTAGAGATGTTGCTGCACATTGTCTGCCCTCCAAGGAGCGTCATAGGCACTGTACGTCTCGTCATCGATGCCTCCACTGTCCAGACCCTGAAAAATAGTCGCATATTCTTTACGAAAGTGATCTCACTTCTTTCAGTTATTGTAAGAAACAACCGAAATTTTGTTCCACATGGCTTGACGAAGCCTATTCTTTGAAAGCTTCGGCGTTTATCCTTTACTATGAACAGAGAAAAGGAGACTACTTTTTCACTATTCTAATTTTCCTTACTTCTTTCCGAAAGAAAAGGCTCGTCATGGCCGTGTGCATGTAAAATTCACGAAAATGTATGCGAATGGTAGAAAAAGGTCGAAAAAAATCTCCCCTCAAGTATTTCCAATCAGCAAAAATAAATAAGCTTCTGACCTTGGACTGATCGAATAGTCTCTGGTCGAACTGGACCTCTCCACTGCGGGCATTGGAATCAGGCAGCCCGAGGACGATCTTCTCGGAAATGTCTCTCTCGCGGTCTCTGCAAGTTAATCACTCACTCATCCCAATCACCCCTTCCCTCTCTCAAACCTGCGCATTTTGTCGAGTTTGTCGGGCCTGTTCCTGGCGATGTTCCTCTCCTTCCGCACGTCGTCCAGTCTGTCCTTCCTGATCTCTCTCCTGGCTTTGGCAGCGTCATCGTTGTCGTCTTCTCGCTTCACGTTCATAGCCTTTCTGTCCTAAAATTTACCAAATTCAATTTCATTTTAGAATTTGTAGAAATTGAATATGCGAAACTATTACTTTCAAATTGTTAATTCAACAGATTCTTTTAAATTCGAGAGAAACTAAAAAAAAATACGCCCAAATTAAATTGAAAAAGACTTGAACATTTTCAAGTTTATAATAAACATAATTTTCACCAGAATCCAATGTACTAACCTCTCTAGCCTTCTTGGCGACCTCCCGCATCCTTTCCTCCTGTTCCGTCTTCTTGTTCTGAGCGACCTTCCTCTCCATTTCTGCCCTCCTCTCCACTGCATCTCTGGCCACTCTGTCTGCTTTGTACAGGGCCTCGGACAACTTGGCGAAGTTCTCGTTAATATGAGTCTGAAAGTAATGCTCATTTCGAAAAATCAACTAGTAAATTGGTGACTATCAAAGAATCGATTATTTACAAGAAAAAAGCTAATAAAAATAAAACAGTAGTTCGATCTTGCTCCGAATTTTAGTCGCCAACTTCAGTCTTTAAATCGAAATTTACTTTCGTCTCACCTATGATACATAAGTAAAGGAAAAAGCTGGGAGTTTATAAAAAAAATAAATAATATTTTTCCACATGATTCATTTTCTTGCTAGAAAACCAATAAATTTAAGCAAAAACCCAACCTGCTGCAGACCACGTCCGTCAGCAGCCAATCTCTTGTCCAAAGCCACCGTGAAACCTGAAAACATTCAAAATAATACGAATTCTCTGAGTTTGTTTATAGTGTGAAATGACTGGAACCTTTGGGATTCTTCCAATTCGAGATGCAGGGAGGAATCTTCCAGTCCTCCTGGTCTTTGGCCGTCACCTGAAGAGGGGTAATCGTTACTTATCAGGAATAAATTGGAACCTTTCTAGGTGGAGAATGCATTACGGGAGCAGGAGGCGAAGGAGGAGCGCGAGGAATCTTCTGATTGATTCTGAAAGAGAATATCATTGAATCATTTTTGGACGTTTTAGGAACGAAAATTAGTCAATTTTTCAAATTCCTATATAAGCAAAGAACGAGGGAAAATTCTTGCATTTGTTATCAAGGTTTGTGAAACTTTTTCATTTGATTTTGAAATTCTGAAAGAAGAAAATGCCTTTTCAAATATTGAAACTCGAATCACTACTTGTCCATGATAGAGGCGAGTTACAGAATAAGTATTTTTCTCGAAAATTCCCACTTGAATTTGGGCGGTTCCATGGGATCTTTTTGCTCCTCAACCATTCTGATGATGCGTTGCTGAGGCGCAGCTGAAATCACTCAAACTTGAATTTAAAGGGGGGAACTATTCCAAACCTCCATCTGCCTGTTGACTGGGAGTGTAGCGGATGTACTGGGCTGGGGCCGTCTTCTCTGCATGGCGCACTGGCAGGGCAGAATCCACCTAAATTTGACTCAATTCTATAGCGAGAAAATAAGCATCTTAGAATTGTTTTTTTTCTCGAAAATATGCTGTACAGAACAGTCCTAGTTCTTCATAAAAAGAACGTCAGGACTAAATACACCTCCTAAATTCTCGTTTTAGCTACTAGAAATTGAGGCAGGATGAAGATACATATCTCATTTTGAAAGTGTGATTTTGTACATTTCCATACTCTGCGAGTGTATGCTATTATTAGTTATCATTTCATGATTTTAGAGTTCTTTTGTACGATTATTCTTCTCAAATGTAGAAAGTTCACCCACTTTGCTCTGTGTGATCTTCTCGAGAGCCTGTCTGGTCTTCTCAGTGATGGCCGCAATGGAGTCCTCGTCAGGCTTCTGCACGTCTTCGTCCTCTTCGTTCCACACCTTGGCCTTCGTGTCTGCCAGCTTCGAATACACTACCTGCAATCGGCAATCTACATTTCGAAATGAGAACGTCCCCTTTGATTATTTGATTTGAGGAAGACGATAATCATACAAATGCAAATAGTAAAGTACCTGATCCTTGCCCCGTCCAAGTCTAGCAATAGCGTCATGTCTGAGCTTCCCTTCCGAATCGTACTGCAGGGCCAAAGTGCTGGCGTTCTTGCTCGACTCCCCCATTCCCATTCCGAGTGGGAACTGCGCCATATGAATCTCGGGAAACGCTCCTCCATCGCCAAAATCCTTAAGTGATTTATTGAATCTTCAAAGAAAATCATGATTCACGAAAATGTCCAACTAGTGAATTTGTCTGAGTCGTAAATCAGTATTTACATTAAAAAAAGTCTTGAAAATTTGATTTTTTCAGGGAATAAAATCATTTAGAGTTGGCAAAAACGTTCATTCTGAAACTTTCGCTTTTAACCAAGTATATTGAAATGATTTTATTTCAATTCAGTTGAGTAAAAATAAACTTTCTTTAGAACTTCCCACGTAAAGTAACGACGAACCTCCGGATTGGAAGGCTTCCAGTTGTTTCGTTTCATGTAGGGAGGAGGCTCCTTGGACACGATGGCCTTGCTGAGTCCGGCATCTCTGCCTTGGAACCAGGGATCGCGACGAATGGACGAGTACTCATCCGTGACTGCAGACGGAGCCGGGAGAATACTGAAAAGGAACAAAATCATTTAGAAAAAAAGAATAAAGTATACGAAACTCACTCAGAAAGCCGCATCGACATTTTCGCTCGATTCCTAAACAAATTGAACCAAGTTTGCGATTGCACACAAATCGATGGACACTGGAGTCTGCAAGTGGGTACAATTAATGACCGATAATTGGGCAATTATCACGAAAATTAGGCTAATTAGAGAGAAAATAAAGGAAAAAATTGGAAGCCCATATGATGCTAACGCGATTTGTCGAATTGTTGACGATGTAAACCCAGTGCAGGTGGGGGAATGAAAATTCTCATATTCCTATATGAAAATGGATTTTCTTTTAAATAATTTGTGAATTTCAACATTCCAAGTCCAATGCGAACCAACTGCAAACATTGGAGTCCCATTCCAGACGACGAACACACTGCCCGGCTCAAAATCGACATTCGCGCACAGGACAGCGGTTGGTATCAGAATATTAGCTTTGTCAAACCTTATGAAGAGTCTTCCTAATCATTTATCGTAATCTTTCTCTCCAATCCTTTCAAAAGATAGAATATTTCAGTTTTTTGATGGGTTTGAATAACTGGTTCATTGTTGCTTCTGTTCTATTTGCTTTATTCTTTATTTTCTAAATATCCGAAATTTTCTGTATTATACGGACATGACGTGTTTGGCTCACTATAGTTATCGCCCTCTTTTCTGAAAAAAGTATGGAGAAGAGGAAAGAGGGCGAGGATGATAGGAGAGTGGTAACTACAAGGGGTTACGCGTTTCAGTATAACCTAGCTAGGTTTCTTCTACCTTTCCGTTTATTAAAATTTAGTTTGTTTCTTAGTCGGACTTATACGGATCATGTGAGAAATTATTCTTCCCCTGTTGGAATGTCATTTCAAACAAATTTTGCATCATCTCGAGATAAATAAAGATTTAATTGGATCTCTCTGATTCAAATATGAACTGTAATGAGTAGGAAGAAATGACCGAAATAAGAGGAAAAGAAAGAGGAAAAATAGTGTAGAAAAAGAAGAAAAAAAACGAAGAAATATAAAGGGAAAGAAAGAGCATTTGAAATAGGGAGCCGCTGTCCTGCTACAGGAATGGCGCAGCCCTGATCAGGAGTGAATATTCGTTTCCTCTCGTGATAGCTTACGAATATCTCCCCTACACTACCCCTGAAAGAACGCGGAAAATTCTCACCTAGAAGATTGATAATTTCAAGTCTATAGAAATCAAATGTTCTAAAATGTATTAATTTTCAAAAACGTAAACAACTGGTTAGTAATCGCAATTCACTTGATTACGTTCTATTTGTGCAAGTGTTCAGCAACTTTTGTGGTCCACTAAATTCGCCCACTTGGTGCTGTGGTTTGTGATTCACCCCGGGACTTTGTTGCATTTTCCATTCCATCCTTTCACTATATGGATGTGTTACTGGCAGAACTAGAAGTGAAGCTCGGGAGATAAAATAAGGAAAGGGGGGAAGAGAAATGAAATAAGACAAAGAGAAGGCGGAAAGGAGCTGACAGAGGGAGAATGGGCTCTGCGAGGAAGGAGGGAAGAGAGGGAGTTAGCTGCTGCCTACTGCTGCAGGGCTATAGGGCTGCTGAGGCAGACAAGCCTAATTCATAGTGAGGCTTGTGTGCATGAAGCAATGGAAGCGAATGGTGAATGGGCGAGAGTGAGCGTGGAATGCGGAGAGGTAGAGAGTTGAGTGAAACGAAGACGAAGACGAAGAAGAAGACGAGGTAGAGAGGTAGGAACTAAAAGGGGATGGAGATGGAGAGCGGTGCGGACGCGTTGCGGTCGTCTGCCTGAGGCTAGAGAGGACCCAGGGCAGCTTGCCCGATGCAATGCCCGATGGGAGATGGGGGAGAGCTGCTTCACTGCTGCAGCTCTCTTCCCTTCCCCCTCCCCCTTTCCTCTTTGCCTGTCCGTCTGCCAGCAAATTTCCCGCTTCTCCCTTTACTTCCACCTGCTTTCCTCCTTCTCTTCCAATTTCCACAAATCTATCAATTAGATACGAGATCCCCTTCATTCAAGTCGATTTTGCCCGTTTACCTTCCCTACCTGTTGTTTACCTTATCACCCAACTACTACCTTTCCTCGAGTTATTCAAAATTATCGAACCCCTTCTCCACTTAACTCGATACTATTGAGAGCAAGTAGCTTCATGTGATGCTGTTCAATGAATTGCAACAATTCCCCGAAATTCGGCTCGCTTTCTGAAGAGCGAACGAATTCCACATTTCGATGTGCCATGGGCCCTTCTTCATATTTGTTCTGTTTTCCTTCCTTCGTTTTGCCAATTTTCAATTGCGTGGCTCCTGAAATAGGCGATAGACGATATTTCCATTGTCATTCACGATATCAAATTTCTGATTCTCTGATGAATGAAGGCTGAATAATCTCAAACATAAACTGAAACTGAAAAGTGGGGAATTTAACACTAGAGCAGGACTTCAGTTTATCTATGGTTTTTAATCTAAAAATAGTATACGAGACAAGCCATTACTGTATCATTTGTGTATGTGTTTAGAATTTCTTTTCGATTTATGATTATTTTGAAATTTGTTTTATTCATTTACTTGAATTACGTATGATCATTTGTGCTTAATTATTATTCACATTCAATTCTACAAGTTATTGTTTACGATTTTGCATTAAGGTTAGATGAAAGTCACAACTTAGAAAAAGAATCTTAATTAAGGAGAAGTGAAATTTTTACCGATAAATGTCGTTTTCGAAGTTTTGGTTTAAAATTCCTTCACCAAAAACGTCGATGAAATATAAAATTTCCCGAAAAAATGATATCTAGACGCAATCATGATATCGATCTTTCATTAAGTCTTTTCACATTACTGAGATTATGCGAAGATCTAGCTTACTCATAAATAATCCGAAATGCCTCCTCCCGCGACGTGCATTTCATTCATTGTGCGCACTGCCTGCAATCACTCTGATTGTCCTTCTTCAATTTTTCCTGATTGCGTCTATGATCCTCTTGGTCCTTGCCTCCAGTCGAGTTTCCCTCTCTAATCTGCTTTATCACTTTATCTTTATCGTATCTGCATTTTGCTCTATCCTCTATTTGCACAGGTACTCTTCTATCCCTTTACTTCTCCCAGAGCGTCTTCAGTCTGGCACTCCGTTCAGCTTCTCCCTTTGCCTCCCTCCCCTCCCCTCCCCTTCCCTTTTCTTTCATTGTGCCGATTCCCCGTTTTCTTCTCCCTCTTCATTTTCTCTTTCATTTCCGCTTCTCATTTCGACATGTTTCCTTTCATCAATTGGTTCGCATCTCTTCATCGTGAAAATCGCTCGTTTTTTTCATGGAGCGAATCATTTTTGCATTACTCGAATTCCCAATTTAGACGTGGTCAGCTGTTTATGTAAATCAGTTTCAGATGAAAGCACATGGTTCGCCGTGATGGAGCCATTAGGTGTCGAGGGCACTTCGAAGGCGCTTCGCCGAGGGTCGATTATCGCCGTCGTCATTGGAGGTCAGTTCATTCATTCATTCACAGATTTAGAGGCGAGATATCGGTGTCCAAACAAACCACGTAACTCTCTTCTTCCAGTTCCCTACTAAAACCACAGATTTTCACAGTTGATACCAAAAATCGAAGAAAAGATTGCAAAGATCTCACCAAAAATTTTCATAGCTGCTAGGAAGGCACATCACATTATGCTTACCACCAACTTAAATGCATTCAGCTTATGACTTACTTTGTTTTCTTCGTCTATTAGAGATTGAACACTCGTTAACTAATATTAGCGCTTCTTTCTTATAGCGAGATGAGTGAATACCTAGAATTGAGTCTCGCAATAAGTCAACGCTAGCAATAATTGTCCCTCCTCTTCTTCACAACAATATGGAAAGTGCGTGAAGCGCTAAAGTAAATTTTTATGATGCGAAAATAGAAACTATACAAGTTTTGATCTCATTTAATTTTAAATAATTTCATTTTGTTGGTAATGCATTAAATTATCTAGAAATGATGATAATGAAATAATTACTCGAGCAATAAGTTGCTTCATTCTAAAAGATATAATACATGTCAATTTGATGAAGTATAAGAAAAAAGATCGACGTGAATTTAGGTGGAACAACGAACGACGTGCTTCCTTGCACTGCATCTTCCACCTCCACAACGATTCCTTCCGATCATCCTTCAACTAGCTCAGATCTGGACATTCACTCCGGAATACCTTCACAATTGTAATATATATTTTTTAAAATCTTTATTTTGCACGAAGTTGCATCTCTATAAAATATATTAAGAAAAACTATCAGTGATGTAAAAATAATTTAGTGATTGGCGCCCACCGTTTCCCCGTCTAACAGCGTTTCACGACTGCCTGTCTCTAGCCTCTGCCTGGTCTCTCGGTCTTCATCCGACTTGGTTCGATGACAAACCCACAGGTACTCAACGCAGTTGACTGTGATTCATAGGATTACCAAGATTATGATTTCATTACTTCAGGTGCGAGTCAGGCTCAATCACCTAGTGAAGATGACTCTGGGGATGGCAAATCGAACGAAATGCTATCTAGTTGTCCTGCGTTTAGGTGATAATGTTAACTAGTCATAAAAGGCAAACACCGACGATGTAATGATACTAGTTTCAGTGATTTTTCGAAAAAAATTTCTTGGCTTCAAGACTTTTGTTAGATATCGATGGCTTCAATTATTCAAATTTTCAAATTTGCTACACTCCTGGAAACACTTTTGAACTTTAAAAAACATCATTTTCATTTACAAATTAGCGAATGTCACATCGTAGATATATTCTGAGTTATCAGTTATTTTTAAACTAATAATATTTTAGAAACGAGCTTGGTTGTGAGCCTACGAGGCGACTAGCTCTATCGCGACACACCCATGAGCCGATTGAAGCACATGAATGCGAAACTTGGATGCGAGAAGTGAGTAGAATTTGTTGAATAATGACATAATGACTCAAACTAATAAGTAGAGTCCACAAGCCACTTTTGCCTTTGAAAAGGGAGGACAAAAAACCGTCGAGCTAACGCAAAACTATTGAAAAGCGATTTTATCGAAAAAGTCGATTTTTCATGAAAAATAACGTTTTCTAGGCGGAATTAAAAATTTTCAAAATCGCTTTTATAAAAGCCTGCAAAATCACTTGTAAAAGTAGAAGAATAGCTCGACGGTTGGAGTGGGAAGAAAAGAGGGACACAACGCGCTCACTTCAGATGACCATAGCTTTGCATCGGGTGAACTGTTTTGGGAAATTTAAGAAGATTTAGAATCTGGAAAATGCGGGCTTTCAGAAAATATAGCATTCGATATTCGGTGATCTTTAACAAAAGTCGACTTGTGGACTCTAACTAATAAGTTTATTGGAATTCGATTCAGGTCCTAGTAATCACACAAAGGGAATAATAAGCTTCTTGTTGAAGATACTGTATGATCATCATAGTTTAGCAGTAAATAATAACTATCAGTTAAACAAATAAATTAACGATAATTTATCTCATCATTCAACTTCAACCAACTCTCGTTTGAGTCTGTCAATCGCGTTATTCGTTGACATAACATTGTCCTGAATTTGATTTGTCAAATGGTCATTCGTCTTTCAATTCTTTCAACGCGCCTCATTTATCATTATTTTCTTCTTCCTCATCAAATCAATTTTGTGTGGGTGTATAAAATTGAAAGAGAACTGATTTGTTTGTCCATAAATAGACTGAATTGCGCGCTCCATCAAAATTGATTGAATAGAAAAGCAACCAAATGAATAGCAACTTTGCATCAAAATTGCGCCATCCATAATTTATATATTACAAAAAAGCTGAGAAGAAAAACTAATTTTAAAAGTCACAAGTGCAAAATCATACCATTGCCATGATCATAACTTTCGAATATTCCGCATAATCTCCTTCTGACAAATTACTGCCGACGACGACCTAAATGATAAAGAGAATGTTTTCCTTAAAATTAAAATTGCCTCTGTATTCTTTTCTCCAGGCGAAGTGTATGCAATTTCTACCGTTTTTATCGCTGTTTCTTTGACCTAAAACTACAAATGAAACGCTGATAAAATAATATAAAGTGAATTTTGGAATAATTAGCCATTGGGAAATATCAGGTTTTCTTTTGAAATAAAACATAATCCCGCAATGAAAAAAATTTTGGAATATTTTTCATAGCATAGTTAATTCACGAGACCTGAAAATGCTAGCATAAATTTTATTTTCTTCTATAATTTCCTTACTCAAGCTTATTAATATCGATATAGCTAACAATAAGGTATTCGCAAAGGAAGTATTTTTATGAACTATTTTTGACCAAGAGAAACATGCAAAAGCAGTAATCGAAATGTGAACACGTTTTTTCAATAAAAATTAACGAGGACTAGCTAGCGTGTATTTGTTGAAGCGATTTAAAAAAATATATATATAAACAACAATTCTTTGAATGGTTCCATAATATTACTATAATCTTTCATCGATCCTAAGTTAAATGCCAATTCAGTGTACCTAGACTTGCTCTCTTACAAAAATGCTTTCTTGGTAGAAATGCAGTAATTTGAAATTAAAAATTTAGAAAATAAGTACCCTTCATACTCTAAACACCATAAAAGTCCACCCTTAGATCGACGATAGACCTGACGCAATGGTTCTGTATCAAAAAATCATAGCAAAATGTATGTGCGCGTAAAAATGCATAAGCGATAATTCGTTTTCCAAAATGTTTATTTTAAGAGCTGAAAATTTTAAAATCTTTTCAGCTAGAATATTTTTTCCTATTTATAAATGTGCTATTCACATCCTTTATTACATTTCTATACACAAATTTCTCCACAAAGTGTAGTTTAGTATGCTACTTGGGATCATATGCAAAGTTGTTTCGTATTTTAGGTTTTAACTCTTTTCTCAATACGAAAAAGAACGAAGGGAATTTTGTGGTCGTGATAACTATTACGATATTTTTAATTAAATTTTTTCTTTCATATTTTTAGAATGATAAACAGATACATTTTTCACCTTTTTGCTTTTAATTTTGTCAATTTCACCATTGATCGTCGATTTCATTTTGTCGATAGCCGAGCACATCTTTTTCGATAAGTCCTTCACTTTTGTCTAAAATTTCTCATAAGTCACTCCGAACAAAGCACCATACATTTTGATGCATATAATTTCGAAGAGGAACGGTCACTGCGCACCAAATTTATATTGTAATCGAAATTTTCAAGATATGATAGAGGCGAGGGATAGGGGTAGGGTAAGATATGGTATTTATAAGTTCAAGTTAAATGAATGTGTGAGGTGTGATTATTAATGTCTCGAATTAGTTGAATATCCCTTCGAATCTTCATTAGCATCTTGAATGGACTTGTTATCCTTAGCTTGGTGACGAAAATTTTCAGTTTACTTTTTACATAAGCTCTCTCACTTATTAGATGTCCTCATAGGAAATTAGGTATCAATGCAGTTCTGTCTAGAATATCCTAGCTTAACAATTTTGGTGCGCAGTGGCATACATCCATTTTGGATGTCTAACGTAAAGATATTTAGTATTCTACGAACGAAAATATGATTTTTATGCGATTAATTGTTTCTCAATTTTTTTACAATTCGATGATAATTGAAATGCCCTCAGATGAATAGGAACAATTGTTCTTGCCTGGTCTTTCCTGTCTCGAAACATTTCCAACAAGATCTTTATTTTGTCCTCGCTTTTCTTCTGAGAATAAACAACCGTGTGGACTTGTTTGGAAAGCCGCTCGTTTCTTTCGTGCACAAAGTAGTTGTCGAACTGACGACGATGCGAGTCATCTGATAAAAACTACACTATCATAACTAGCTGAAGCGTTATATATTGGGCTGGTCCATAAGTTCGTAGCGGACATAATAATTTTCTTTGTATCTAACGAATCAAAGTCGAGTTTTCTGTATTAATGCCGTTAATGTATGGGCCTTCACATGATGTATCTCAAAACTTCGTGGCCTCACCAAGTACGTGCAAAATGACATGGTTTCACATAATGGTCCCCCTTAAATGAAAATTGAAATTTAAAAATATCAAATTTTGGTATTCGATTCACCAATGAATTCTAAGCAACTTTTATGAAGCGACTATGCAAAAATTCTGTATTCGATTTTCTGAAATCACCTATTATGGATTTTGAGATAATTTTGGACACAAAATGCGGATTGGTGCAATTTATTTTTAAATTCTTATGTTATCATAGAATACTTATGCAATGTTTCAATATGATATAATATTTGATAGAAAACTTTTATACTGTAACAAGGAATGGGCTCTTTATTGGGACCTTAAAAATTAGATTCGTTTTGCATGGCGTTTACGCGTAATGTGTGAAAGCACGGATTCGAGAAGTATATCTTTGAAAAGCCAATACTCTAATGGTACTAATACCGAAAGCCCCATTTGGATTCATTAGATACAGAAAAAGTTAGTAGACCCGCTACGAACTATGGATAACCCAATTAAAACATTATCTGGCTCATTCAAAAGAAGCTCTCGAAACCCCATCCAACAATCTTCAAAATTAGTGAAATTTCTCACATTCTTCCGGTGAAAGAGTGAAATTTCTGGTAGCTTCCGTATCATTTTGTTCTATCATCAGATCCTTACTTGAACGACAGGAAATGACTGTTAGCATGCAGAGGAATGCAATCAGAGTGGGAATAGCCATCGATGACAGGCTGGAGGGCAGCATTCTGAAAGTCGGTCGATTGAAAATGGTTGAATTTTTGTGAATTTCGATAAAAAAAATCGCTAGCCAAATGGTGAAAAATTGAAGGAAGACCGAAATTAACTGAGAAATCCTGTTCTCTTCTGCTTCAGTCTCTGCCTTAGTTTTGAATCTCCGCACTGGGCTTCAGACTCGGCCTCCAGAAAGAGTGTTTATATCTATGATTGTCTGACTGCTCTCTGCTTCTTCCCCAGTTTCTTCTCCTCTTCTTTCCGACTTTTCGACAGATCCCCCAGTCTCTTGGCCTTTCCGAACATTTTTCCATTTCCTCCCACATTTCGACTCGGTTCACGTTGCTCTCGGCTCCTTTGCCCTTTTGATCAGCTATCAATCTTATCATCTCGCTCCATTCGACTATCATACTCAGTCTTCTATTTTCTGCTTTCTTTTTTCCTATTGCACCTTCAATAGTTATGATTTTCTAGTGAAATAGAGTTTTCAAACAATTACACAAAGGAGAATAGCAAAAAAAAATCGTGAAAAAATTGCTTACGGAGAAAAATCATAGAATAAAGTGATAGGCTGCTTGCTCTCGACGTTCCAGTTAGCTAACTTTCTCACGCTTGAAATCTAAAATAAGTGATCTGAAGAAATAGCAACCGTAGAATGCCGTGAGCAGAAAATATATTCTAATGATAAGCCGAGTTTTCTGATTTCTTACGTTTCCTTATCGTCATATCATTTATGTAAATAAGCAACAATTTATGCCCTCAATCAACAGCACTTTATCATTACACAGTATGCTATCCATTCTCAACAGAGTGCAGTTTGATCTCCAATCATAATCAGAACATGATCAAGATCTTTGGTCTACACAAAACATCTCAATCATTTGAAAATCACTTATTGACAAAATATTGTTTTATAAAATGAAATTATTCTTTCAGCATCCAGCAGCAGAGGCAGGCATTCTGGAAGATGTTTCGAATGTTTATTTGGGAGGACGACTTTGTGCCGCGAGACAACCAAAAACCGTTATCGAACCACAAGACATTGGCTCGTATTATTATCGACACTGTTTCGCTGGGAGAGGCACTAGAGTTTTATAAATTAGGAAGTATAGAGTTGGAACTTTCAGCTCATGTGGAATATCTCGGTATGGATGAAGAAATGGGCCCGATTGCAATCAGCATGGTCAAAGAAGATCTGGAAAGGAGCACGGAAAATCATCAAGGAGCAATCTATCGAATGATCATACGAATTAGCGATGTGAGTTTGTTTCAAATGAAAATCTCGAATTAGTTAATACAAAGATCTGATACAATCGAGAGCGGAAACTTCCGTTTCCATTTTTCAATTCATAAATTCTGCAAACTGTTGGATAAATTTTTATTCATGGAATAAAAAGGTTGAAATCATGTCGTAGGTAATAATGCAAAATAATTCTACGTTGAAACTCCAGATGAGGACGATGCGAGTCGCTGTACCCGAGGAGGCTCTTTCTGAATCGAATGATCGGCCAACTCGGTCATTGATAAGGGAATTAATCGAATTGGTAAGTCGTGGAAAATATTATTTTTTCGAAGATCATATATTCTGTGTGACTAATGTGGTTTATTATTTATGTACTTATTTTTCAGGTGTGTCCTCGGATAAGCTTCGGGGTGTTGCGACCAGCAATTCAATCACAGCGCGTCGAAGAGCTTCTGATGAAAATTGATGAGCAGCCGATTTACACTCGATACAAAGTTGGAATAATGCTGTGCAAAGCAGGCCAAAGCACAGAGGAACAAATGTATAACAACGAGACATCCACTCCTGCATTTGATGAATTCCTCGACTTCATCGGGCAAAGGGTCACTCTGAAGGGATGGGATCAGTACAAGGTAGTTCTAATAGAAAATAAATAGATATGATTGCAAGGACATACAGAGCGTCCATTTATAATTTTAGTACTTATTTTTGCTCTTAAATGTTTCCTAATGATTATTTTGAAAGCGGTTAACGGAATCTTATTCTTAGAAATGTGAAAATGCATGGTTTTTACCCGCCTTCCATTTACGGATAGGCCTGAGCATATAGGTGGCGGACCTATTTCCGGACTTAGTTGCAGAAAAATCGAAAGTTTTTATCTTTACCTTCCCGGTCAAATTTGGTATGAAAAATATGCCGAATTTTATATTGATTTCGAATCTAAAGACCGTTTTAAATTTGCACTGATTGGAAGCTAGTTGTGTTCGAAAACCTTCAGGCTCAATGTTAAGGAAAGACAATTTTTACCTCACCACCAGTATCCCCAAGCCTACCCATAAGTGGAAAGTGGATAAAACCATATTCTCACATTTCTCCCATTGTCGAGAATAATGTCCCGTTGACCGTGTTCAAAAATAACCATTAGGGAAAATTTAAGAGCAAAAATAAGTACTAAAAATTATAAATGAACACCCTGTATTTTTCAATGATGTGTCGAAATTTTAGGGTGGTTTGGACACTCGAGGCGACACAACAGGCACTCATTCTGTCTATGTCGAATACCAAGCTCACGAAATCATGTTCCACGTCTCAACCTTGCTTCCCTTCACTCCCAGCAACCGACAGCAACTCTCTCGCAAGCGACACATTGGAAACGATATGGTTACGATTGTTTTCCAGGTAAATTTCAGAATGTTTCATGGTGAGGATTGGATGCAAAACTAGGCTCACTGTTTTGATTAGACAACTTTCGATCGGCCAACTAGCCTGACTAGAGCCATATTCTTAGCAGTTGAATTTCTGGGTTGATCAGATGTAATTTTCGAAGCGAAATTCTAATGAATGTCACTTCAGGAACCAGGTGCTTTACCGTTTTCCCCCATCACAGTCAGGTCTCACTTCCAACATGTTTTTATCATTATACGGGTCCATAATGCGTGCACAGAAAATGTATCATACAGGTTAGTCTGTTTCGGAACATCTATCTTTACACTATTATTATTTTCAGCGTAGCAGTTTCCCGGTCAAAGGATGTTCCTTCCTTTGGACCTCCTATTCCAAAAGGAGCCTGTTTCTCCAAGTGCACAGAGATGCACGACTGGCTTCTCACGAAAATCATCAATGCTGAAAATGCAGTGCATCGATCGAAGAAGTTCGCGACGATGGCGGCCAGAACGAGAAGAGAGGCGCTCAAAGATCTCGTCGAGAATTATCTAGGACCACACCAGAATGAAGGAGCAAGCAAGATTGCAAGTAGGGCATATTTTATTTGAACTGGGAGACAAATCTTGTATTAGGCCGTTTCCTGGGAGGAAGTGTGAAAAGGCGAGAACGACATAATCCCCGCCCATCTCAAATTCCGATGCGAGGAGCTCTGTCATGGCTGGTGGACGTGCATGACTACTCAACCAATCAGCGAGTCAGCTGTGTCCTCGGCTTGTCACAGGAATCCTTGGTTCTTCTCGAACGACCATCTGGCATTGTTCTCTTTTGTACGCCAACACATTCCATCATTGGATGGGCGAATACAGAAATGGGGTAGGAGTTGGATTTATCGAAATCGCAGACTAGGAATAATGTTTAGTCTGAAAATCTACTACGACCACGGAGATCAGCACTTGTTACGATGTTGCTCAGAAAGTGGAACAGATGCAGAATTGAACTCATTATTGACTCGACTCTGCACCGTTACTAAAGGAGATGAAGCTAAAGAAGTAGGAATAATTGCATAGTATATCTTCTAAAATATCAAGCATTCTTCAGCTCGTACTTCGTCGTGCTCGTCTGTCTGATCACTGGGGATTCCATGTTCAAGACGAAGGCGTTGTCACAGATGTTGAGATGTATCAAACAGCGTGGAAAGCTGGTCTGCGACAAGGCAGTCGCATAGTTGAGGTAAACAAACGATCACGCCCCATTTATATGAAATTTCAAGTTGTTTTCGACTTTCCAAATTGCTATTATGCCTTGTTCTCTGATCCTATAGTACACAAAATACTCTACGTCACTCCGTATCAACTATTTCATTTGTATAATTACAGATCGGAAGCCAAGCAGTAGCCACGTTGACATTAGACCGTTTGTGTGACCAACTCTCGGCGACAGATTGCGCTCGTCTGCTTGTGATCAGTCCAGCTCAAGATGGCTCTCCTCGTCGCGGTTGTGAAGATCCGAACTGTCCGGCTGTGCGAGGCGTTGAGCAAATGCTGACTCCCGACGCTTTCGCCAAACAGCCAATTACGTAAGAGTTTCAGGCTCGTAAAAACCACGATAATTTGTGTTCAGCTATCAAGAGATGTTCCGAATGCGAAATCGAGAGTACGCCAACTCGCCCAACAACAGCCCAGCGTCCTCATTTGATGATCGGAGTTTCTCCTTCGCACCCAAGAAATCAGTCTGGTCTGTTGTCATCAACCAATTTTAAAAGTTATTTTCACGAATTCAGCTCATCTCCAAATGGCGGCATCGATGAGTCAATAGCAGGTCCATCTTCTGCATCACTATCTCTCCTCAATCCACCCAGATCACTCAACAGGGCTCAATCCGATGAACATCTCACTTCCGGCGTTCTGCTTGCAAGATCAAATGCTAAGGTTAGAGCTTCTTTTGCAACGACACCTTGATAATACAGCTTTACATAATATTGATCAGTTATGAAAGAAAAATCGTAGTAATCTTTGCGACACTACAGACGATCTATAAGCTTGAAAGCATTAGCGTATTACACTTCCCATTGGAAAAATCTATCATAAATAACTTTTTAAAATTCCAAATTTGATAGATGCGCACGATATCCTAAACCAAACTGATATATTATATCCAAAAAGTATTAAATTTATTCGAAAAGGCCCATTAGCGTATCTTTAACAATTAAGATATGCTTTAAAGCTTTTGGTGAATCCTGTAAAATTGCGAGTCATTCATTACATCTTTCAAAGATTTGGAAAACTAAATAATTAGACTTTCTCAAACTGAAACTAAAATCTCATAATTCGTACCTGTTGCCCTAATTTCATTGGTTAAAATGACATAATTTGGTTTAAATATTTCTAAAAAATCAGGCCCCATTATCTGCTCGAGAATCGACGAATGATTCAAATGCGGCGGATATGCTGAGGCTGCAAACGCAATTAGAAAGGGCCAACCAGGAAAAGAAAGCACTTGAACTCTTGGCTAACCAATTGAGGAAACAGCTTATTCATGTAAGGAGAGTTTTTGCTCTAAATTTTAAATTTCAAACAATTGTAGGAGCGACAAGCTCACGAAAACACACGACGGGAAATAGAGCGACTGCGGACGCTGTACGAAAAGAAATAAACTCATTTCTTCACTCATCATTTCATTTGGATAATCATTACGGTATTTTTCATTTCTCACTACATAAGTCGAACAATTAAACTGAATTCTGCTAAATGACTTATTGCCATAAAATGTGAAAATTGACGAATTACAAATATACATATTTTGATAGATGTTTTTTCCTTGGATATACGAATGATCTCATGTTTTCTAGTCACATATTATAAGTAAATGTGACTTATTTGCATTTCTACAGTACATATTTTCTAGTCAATATCCATGATATTATTTAGAAAGCGCCTGAAGCTAAGCACTATTTTGCAGATTTATAACTTTGAAATCAATTATATTTGGTCATCTCTATCGGATTATCAGAGTATATTAAATTAAGTAATCGGCTTTAATTGGAGTTGCATTTTGAAGAGCTTTTATTATTTCATTTTTAGAAATTGCAGAAGTCTATCTAAAATTGCTAAATATTTAGTATTCTTTTATTATAATTTCTTGCGAATGTTGTTGGTCTTATTTCGACATGTTTCTCTCTTTCCACTTCTTTACCTGTTTCTTCAAATTGTTACAACGCGAAATTCTCTATGCAAAGCCCTTTTTCTTACGGATGAACATGAATTTCTACATGGATAATTATTCCTTTTTAAACTAATAATAAATTTTTATTGGATATTTTGCACTTGGATAGAACCTCGTATATTCGCATATGTTGTAAAAGAAGTAATAATGATAAGTATATAGAATTTGTAGAATATTAATGAGTAGCAAATAAGGAGGAAGTGTTTTGCCTTGGCGCGCATTTGAGTCCTCTCATTCGAATATCGAAATGTCGGTTGAATTGCCGACTTGTGTCATCGCAAATCGAAATGCAAATGCAAAGAGAAATTGAAAATCGCACAGATTTGAATCCAAGAGAAACTGCAGTTTCGTGTCAAAATAACCCGATCGTAATGTGTAAAAATCGAAAGGAAATAACTAGAATTTCGTAAGATAAAGTCTCTCGTCATCTAAGTATTTCTACGGAGCAAGGAGAATTGTTAATTTTCATAACTTCTTGAATAAAACATAATGCTTGCTCCATAGCGAGACGACAACACTAGAACTACGATACACGTGTTTGTAAAGTCGAATTAAATGATCGGATATGTGAACCAGACACAATAACCAGAGGAAAAATCATAAATTGATCGATTATTTTTGTCTGATTGTACAAAATTCGTTGTGTAATGCAAAAATGTGCAAAGTTAGGCGAAATCGAATGTTCGTTTCGCTTTCGCAAGAAAATCGTAATGAAAACTAAATGAAACACACAGAAGCGACATGTGAATTGTGATTACAGTCGAGAAGCAAATGAGATCGAATCGGAGCAGAAATGAGCTGAGCAATTGGCATTCGAGCGGAAAAGCGGAAGAGCGAAAACAGTCGAAATATCGCGGTCGCGTTGATTCGCAGTGAAATTCGTAGAAAAGCAGAATGTCTGCATGGAAAGGTGAATGGGAGGAAGGGAACACAGGACACGCAAAAGGCAAAGACACACAACGCAAGGACTCGCAACGGTCGCACAAAGCACTCACAATATTACCGTATTCTTACAAAACACAAGCTAAGAAATCAAGAATACAGTAACTGGTCACTAAAAGTACGAAAGTGCACACTCTCACTCAAACACGGCAAAAACGAGGGAAAGCCCTGAGAGAAGTGGGCAAATTGAATCGAAAATCGTAACTCACACAGCTCGAATGACTAAGAATACATACAAGGAAATGAGAATGGGAGAAGATGCTGAATTGCAGCGATACACGGTAGTCATTCGTATCGTGGAATCGTGAATTATCGTAGTCGAGAGGGAAAATGGCAGTCTGCTTACGGACTGTGGCCGATGCTCCCACAGCTGTTGATGCATGAGCATTTCTTCACCTAGATTATAAACATCATAATTAAGATTAGGGAATTTTGTAAATGCATGATTTCATGAAAAGATGCAAAGATCAGATATGCAAAATTCCTCTTCTACTCAGGATCTATCCTGTTGTTGAAAAACGATTACTTGAAAAATAGTGAGCAACTTTAAAAATACAAGTGTACAATGCGTATTTTGAATTTGTAGCCCAACTCACTTCGGAATCAAAGAAATGTCGTCAAATCTGCTGCGCAAATAACACTCAATTCTTCGCGCATCGAAATTACGTCTCATTTGTTTCGTTTCAAGTTATCTTTTTCGACAATATCTCGTTCTATATTTATAATCTAAATATTCCCCCGGCTTGTTGAATATGCTGATTGGTCGGTTAGCTGACAAGGTAGCAAATTGAAAAATGGCCAAGGAGGGGATGGGAATAGGGCTGGATAGACTAAATCTGGTATCAAAGTGTGTAACTCGACGTGCTGATCATTTTGATACTACATTCACCAACCCTACCCCGCTCTACATATCCATTTGTCGATTTTTGTTACCCCCGGCGTATTCAACAAGCCTCCCTTTCTATCCAAATATATCCCTTTCAATGTTTAAAAAGCTTGGCCTTTTCACAAATTATTGGTGATTTGATAAAATTCCGATTCGTTTTCAACATCTCAATTCTATATCACGCAAGTTGATCAATTCACAAAGCACACAAGTTCATTTTGCTTATTTTTCTATCGAGTATTTTCTCGTAAAAATTTCGATCAATGAGGCAAGAGGCTAAATCTTGAAACTAAACATAGTTTAGAAGTAACTTCTTTCGCATTCTTAAGTCATACTACACACGGGCGCAAGAAACAGGGCAGTAAAAATTTGCGTAATACCATCATATTTCACTGGTCAATGCTAGAAAATGCCAACTTGCTTGGTAAAGCAATCCTCCGCCTGCTCATGAAAGACTCGAGCAGCAGAAAGTACTGACCAGCTAATGCCATAGATCGTACTTGTGAATAATTCTATCAGTTTATCCAAACCATCGATCAACGGAATTAGAATTTTTAAAGTAGGAAGCGGAGTTGATGCAGAAAATTTGGCAATTGATATAATCGGCAAATTTTTTCAAAATAATTCCAAACATAACAAAATTAGAAATCCCTCTCACACCCGCCCAGCATTGCCCAATACCTTTCGGCTGAGTAGATCGTATACATTTTTAATCAACTACAATAAATGGTCATTATGTGTTTATTGAAATATCTCACTTTCATGATGCTTTTGGTGACTTGAGGTGGATTTTGTCCAGGGCAATCAAGTGTCACATTGACTGTGTCGTATTCACTCGGACTGCAAGCTGAGCACGACACGAATGCAGCCTTGAGCCTCTTTGGATGCATCTGAGGAATGAAGAAAGACTGGCACACACCATGACAGTATCTAAAAATTGAGAGCAAACTGATTTGAAGAAAATGAAGTACATATAGTGACTATCAAAAGTTTGGACACATTTGATTTTGTAAGCGATCATTCACCGAATTATTCTGAACCGACTTTATCGAAAATTAGCGGGCTTGTTGAGGATAAGAAGTAACAATAATATGCTGTTTCATATAAATCGGCATAATGAAACTTGGCGAATGATCAATTGAAAAGAATACGTTGTGTCAAAATTTTTGTCAGCTACTGTTTCCTTCATACCGATTCACCACAATTTTCGTCAAACATCCAGGCACTCGCACGCGCTAAAATTATAATATTTTTACCAATTGTTAAGCTTTGAAAATATCATCCATCACCGGCGAAAATAGACGAAAATAAAAATTTCCAGAAAAGTTGTAAAAATTGAAATTTCAGCAAATAAGAGACAAATATCACGATTAGTCGTAAAACTTGCTCATTACCGAATTTTCTCCACGCATCTGTTCTTTTTGGGAGACAACAACTGATTTCTATTAAGAAAATTGCGAGAGAGGTCTCACATAATGACGCACGGGTTAACGATGTTTCAATAATGAGTTGACAATTTACAACAATTCGTGTGCATTCATCGTTCATTTATTGAATTCGAATTCTTACACCTTTTCTAGAAATGCTGATTTTAGCCTATCTTCGCCGGAGATGAATGACAGTTCAAATTCGATGTGTAGTGGTGCATTTTTAAAGTGCACACAATTTGACAGGTCTAATTTTAGCTTTTCACACCTGTTTAAACCGTTGTCCGTGGCATTTTTGCGGCAGAGACATGGCATCTGAGTCAGCCAGAGCGAGCAGCACTTGCTTCCTTCCAAGCAATGGCTTCCGGCGTTCTGAATATCTTCCTCTTGCATTGGTGCTTTTGATGGATTTGCAGATTTTAATTCTCGCCCTCGTTTAGTCAATTTGCGTTTGTTGGTTCAACAGAAACAGCTTTGAAGAGAGGAAGTGATATGAGAAGAAGGACAAAGAGGGGGGAAGGTGAGTCTGTTGGTGCGAAACCCGAGCCTCCGCATGTCATCACCCAGGCTGCTCATCGCTCTGCTCCCTCTAACTTTGACTGTGAAATGAATCGTGGCATCTGCTGCTGACACAAGCCATCATAACTGGAGGATAATCTGATAGGTGAGTTGATGAGATGAATGAAGAATTGGAGGTGAAAACAAAACAAGATTTGCGAGATAAGAGCGCAATGGACAGAAGGTGAGCAGCGGAAGTGAAGAAGCTATCATCTAAATCGAAGAAGTGTTATAAAAATTTAGAGGATAGATCGTCGACATTGTTAGATAGCAAGAATATGAGATAGAACAGAATCTAATTCAATTAGTGAACCTCCTTATAAATATCACAAAATTTATTTTAAAATATTGATATTGATGACGGATGAAGATAAACTTTGTCGGAATGTATGATATAAATTTATCGATCATGAGACTTATTCAATAATGGGCGTAGATAATTTTTCGTCCTAAAGAATGCGACACAAGAATGACGGGAAGAAATATGAGATGTTGCCCCACAAAGATGATGTGGTAAGATTAAAATTGCGTAGATCACTGAGTACGCTACAAACCATTCTGCTGCGTGTGAAATTTTCGAATAAATATGTTATCACTGGGCGCCAGCACAAAAGAAACGCAATCAACAAATCGACTGACTGAATTGTTGTCCACCAATCAGGGACTCACACAGACTCTCTACTCCCTCCACGTGCATTCTGCTAGGTTGGCGCCACGCTAATAGTCAGCTTTTGACAGCTTATCCCTCATAAAGGAGTAGCGAAAGAGATTGCAGATAAGGGGGAAGGTGTTAATCTGGTAGATACACAGAAATCGATAAATGACTGTTCAGGAAAGGTTAGAACCAAAGACAACAAAGACTTTGACCTTCCGAGGAAACTAGGAACTATGAAAGTGGAGCAGCCTACCCCCAGGCCTACGATGTTTTTTTGGCTTGTCACCGTTTAGCCTCTGTCTCCGACCTTCTTCTGCAGCGTTTAGCAGTGCCACAGGGTGTGCATTCGTCTGCATAGGATCTGCAGGTCGAACATTGCTTGGTTTCAGCAAATTGAACGCCGCTCTGGCTGTTTCTCGATCCAAGGTGTTATTGCCTAAGCCAACAAAGTAGTGTGTGTGTGTGATGGAAGCGGAAAAACTACATACCGACATTGTACCGAATGAATCCATCGGCAATCGACATGGGTCGTCGTTGCAGTTGATTAGAACTCGAAGGCACAGACAAGGCTGTTGATGATTGGATAGGCTTGGGTAGCTCAGCCAGTGGAAGGGGAGGCGGATCTCCATCATCAGCCTCTCCTAGCAGATATTCCTGCTCTCCCGTCAATTGTTGAGCTCCATCAGGAATATGGTTGTGTTCATTCGATGCAGAATGATGTTGTTGTGAAAGTGCTGGACTGTTCTCATTCGAGTGTTGGGCTAATCTGTCCAGAGAGGGAGGGGCACCGTAAGCAGTGCTTAGTAGAAGAATGGTTAGAAAAAGGGAAGCTGCGAGAGGTTGCGAGAGCAGAGCAGAGACTGTGGAAGTCAACAGCCTGGAAAACTCTCTAGCAGACCATATGTGGGCAGTGGAAAGAGAATGAAACCATCGTTGTCGAAAATGTTTTGTTTCGTGAAGACTCCTTCGTTCGCAATCGTTGTCGCATGGCAGGGGGATTCTATCATCGTCGCAAACAGGCCCGGCTTCTGGAGGCAATCGGACTGTTTGGGCGTCGTTAGTGTCGTTGCTTGTTCGTTGTCTAGGGAATCTGAATCTGCAGCTAGAGGAGGAGGAATCGCAATTTGTCGTCGCAAAAGTCATCGTGTTCGCTCGTTGTCTACTCGATCGGTCGTTCGAGTGAAGTCGCTGAGGCCGCGTGGGCAGGGGGAAAGGAAGGGAAAGGGGATCTGCAGGGCTGGCTGAGTAGCTGCAACTCCGCCCATCGTTCTCCTCTTTCATCATTTCTTTCTTCCTCCTTAGCAGATCTCTTCGAATTCTCCTCTCAGGTAATTGCTCCCTTCCTTCAATCAACCGATGATCTTCCCGTTGCCAATTGGCCGGATTGTGTCGATTTCGCCGTGCCGTAATTGGGCATCTTCCAATCTCTGATCTTTCGATGCGACTGACTTCTTCGTGCTGAGAGATCCTTTGGTATCTATCCATCCGGTTTATCTCGTAGCATAGATTAAATCGATTTTAGTAGTTCTAGAAATTGATTTGAAGTCGTATACCATAGGGTTAGAGCCACGTCAACGGCTGAACCAGACGACCATGATTATGGAATTCGAGCAATTTGACAGCGTAAATGGACCAATCAATTTCTTACAAAAATAGGCCGAGACAAATGAAAGGGAAGGAAGGGCGGACTGAGAATGCAAGAGAAGACAAGGTTGTGTGTATGAGTGTATGAAAATGGAGAGGGAAAGAGAGTATTCCTTTAGGCAACCCATTTTATCAGTCAATGATATGGAAAAAAGAGAGGAGCAATGAAAGAGGGGACAGAGTGCGAGAGGGCGGCAAGTTGGCGCCATTGAAATGCACTAACAGCTTTGTTCGGGCTGAATGAGTATCATATCTATTACTTATGCCTTCGAGTAATTAGAGCAATTAGTTTTGAATGCTATTTATGTGAACGAAGTTTGTTCGGAATATTTCTTATTTTGTTTAGTTTGAATTCAAATTTTATTTGTTCAAATATTTTTTGAAATAAATTATGTAATTTGTTAAAGCCATTTCTGGAATTGAAACTTTCGGAATTTCTTTCACTCCAATGCAAATATTTTCAGGCATTTGCTAATGCACTTTTAAACTATTCTAGTAACTCACTTATGATCTTTGCGTTCTTAGAGTTGGTTAGAAAACAAAGAATAGGAAAGGGCATACTGCAAATGCAATTGGCATTTGACTGGCCTATTCTTTCCTCTTCGTCTTTCCTATTCGGCCTTCTCCTTACTCGTACTCATTTCGACTTGTGTTTTCATTTACTTGGAACGACTATTTCCTAATTGCCTAGCTAGTTGCTAATTATTTCAACTTAAAAAATCTAATTTTGGCAATCTACTTTTTGCATGACGTTGACATGGCCTATTTCATAATTTATCGTAAAGCTCCCATAGTGAATTGATAAAAAATATTTTTCGCATGTGAAGATGCTAAAGAATAAGGTCTAAATAAATATTGCAGTTTAGAGGAGCGACATTTCCGCTCTAGTTAATATTGATATTTTCGACGTCACCTCTAGGATAATCAGTACACTCAGGATTGGGTTTGTTTGCCGTAACAAACCTCAGATCATTTACTTAAAAATTAGTTATATTGAATAGTGTAATAATTAAAAATTACTAGATAACGAATCAATAATTTACGAATACATTTGTACTTGACAAAAATGGTTTAATAAGTAATTCATGTCATTTTAGCCCGTTTCTGTGCAGGTTCATCCACTTGCATTCCGCTCGTCGAAGGGCCTTGCTCATTACGAGGGTCTGCTTCCTTCGATGTCTGAAATTTAATCAATCAAAATAGAGCGACCTTAATAAAAAATAATAATAAATAACTTTAATAAAAACAGTAGCCAATGCTACTTGTGATTATCACCTCCTCAGTCAGTCATCAATAAAAATATCTAATCGCCTTTCCTCTGCTTCTTTTTTACGAGGTCGTTCCGACACAGCTCTTTTTGCATTCCTTTCATTTCAAGATTGCTCAAAGGTGGATTGCAAACTATTCGAAACCGACATGATGCGCTTCTTCGATAAGACTTTGCCAAAAAATTGCATGGCGCTGTGATGGACTGTCTTTACAATCACTGAGAAAGTTCAATGATTGTAGGGAAGAACTATCATAATTTTGTAAACAAATTGATTTTCCAAATTTAGGAATTTCGAAGAAGTGGTTAAACGAATGGTTTTTAAAACCTTAACGAATTTTTCACGAAAGTTATACCTCGTTCTGTTTGCGGCAGGTATATCACTCACTTTCAATGAAAATTCATATTTTATTTTTCTAGCGAATTGATCTGATAAAGCGTCCTTAATCCTTATGATTCTCTCGTATCTGGTTCGTCAGAATTTCTTACTACTCAACATCGAATAATTTGTTCTAAATGTAAAAAGCCAACCTCATGTCCAGCAGCCTCTCTACTATTATTTCCGCTAGTTGTGTTCCTCTTTCCAGCCTCTTCCTGCCTCTCCCTCTCCGTGCTGATATTCCCTTTCTCCTGATTTGGTCGTTCTTCCAGATTCTTCCCAACTGGAGGGAATTGTTTGAATAGCATCTCCATGAGCACAGGCATGCGGGTGCGTTGATAGTGAGTCGAACGGGCCTCGTAACGATTCTCTTCTTCCTAAATATTTGATAATAAAATGAATCAAACTAAAAAAAATTGACTACTAGAGAAGCTCATAGCTAGGAATTCAGATCCTGATGAAACTCGACAAATGAGGATGTTCGATGACGTTGTTTACTATGCATGGTGAAGTCAAAAATGCAAAATATAGACTTGGAGGCAGAAATTTTGGAAAGATTCTCATATCTTCACTTCTGTTTGCGAATTTGCAAACTTTCTTACATTTTTGACAAATGAACTTGCTAATTCTTCGCACAAAATAAGAGTAGGCAGTAATAAATTTTCTAGCTCCAAATTCCTATTTTGCACTCTCTGACTTTACTATCATGATTTGAGTAATCGAAAGTTTCTTCAAGATCTGTGAGGTCCTATATGAGAACGTCACTTGTGAAAATGTGTTTTTCGATTGAATTGTAAAAATATGCGCAAAATTTGATATCGGTCTTGTAAAAAGCACTGGACAACATACAATAAAAAAGAAAATCGTAAAGTTCATCATTAAATTTTCAAAACAAACCGGTTTGTTGTCATCGATTCTGCTCTGTTCACTACCAATCTGTCCTGGCTGACGCTGTTTGAAATCCCAATAGTAGCCCTTGGCGGCGTTATGTCTGAATAATAATAATAATTGTAAAATCAAATTGAATGATGATGATGATGCAGATGCTTCGACAGGGAAATGTACAACTTCCCAAAATTAATGCTTAGTTTCGGGGTGTTTTGATACTCATTTGAAATTTCTTTGAGTGGGTGATTTTAGAGATTTTATATTTATAGATAGATAGATGGTTTACCTGGAGAAACTGAGTGACTGATCAAAAGCCTTTTTGAGCGGCTCGATAGCGCCGACGAGTCTGGACTGGACGTAAGTGAGGATGTCTGGACACTGATAGACTGTCCCGTTGATGATGTAGTAGTACGCAAGGGGGGTTACTGAACCAATACAATTGAAAAGATAGATAGATATCCCAGAAACCAGACCAGTCTTTTCACTGATTCGCGACTGCTTGCAGATGACGAACAGAGGAGGCTGAGCACTCCATAGCACGTACTGAATGCCTTTCATTCCAATCAGCTTGTCCTCTGAAATGATTCGAAATTAGAAGGGAAGTGAAAAATGATCATTTGACCGAATTTTTATCTAGAAATATGAAATCTTTTGGAATCATTTTTCCTTTGCTTACAAGGAAAAAAATAAAGCCTTTCGAAAGAAATCGCGTAGTGAAAAATGTAAAAATGTTTTTAAATGAACAGCAAATTCAGTTTTGAAAAATAAGATCATCTCCAAGTATTCAAACTCATTAAACAATTTTGGTAGTGAAAATGCTTACCCCGAATGTTCTGCATTTTGCAGGTCTGATTGTTGGAACTGAGATCGTAGAATTGGTTCTGCGAATTACAGAAATAGTCGAGCACGTTGTCGATGGTGAGGGTGGGCCAGTTAGCGTCTTTGAACGTGATGTGCAGGGGGTTCTGGGGACGGGGTTGGCCTGGGGCTGGAATAACTCGAAGATCACACTGCAAGAGAAGAACCCATACCGTTTGGCTGGTTGGCCATACTCGAGCCGGGCGGCTGCATTCGCATCGACTGATTCATTTTTGGCTCTGTAAATTCTGTAAAAGACGGAATAATTGGAAGACACATCCTTTGTGAGAATCGAGTTCTCCAGCAAATGAGCTGGTGTACCTAGTTTAGTCTATCATACGACAGATTTGGGTAACAGCTAACACTCGTCACTTACAAATAGCGGTCATAAAAATCAATTTTCAAAGATATGTAAACGGCTACATTTCAACCGAATAGGATTTTCAAAAGCCGTAAAGAGCCAAATTTATTCAAGTACAATGGAAAGGATAAAATAAATAAACCGGAGTGTCATTCTGTCCGTTTCGTTTCGATTCTCTTCTTCTGGTTAGACGGGAGGAAAGGAGGGGAGAGTTCAGAGTTTGTAGTGAGAATCGAAGTTGAGATAATCGGAAGGGAAGATGGCCTCGTCCCGGTTGAGCAACATGTCCCAGTGCAGACGAGACGACTCGAACACTCCCTCAGGGCCGCGGTTCGTCTGAGAGGCGCTCTCCAACATCCTGCCAATTAGAAGCGTTAAAAATCATCACGAGTTCTGCTCTCGAGCGCGCTCCAATCAAGAAAGAGCGTTTACTCTTTACTTGCACCAGAGATAGACCAGGCTTTTAAATTCTTTCTATTCGAGGGTTTTCGAAGTCTTTGTCTTTGAATTTGAGATGTTGAAAAAATTAGTCTTTGAAATTTTTAAATTCAAATCTTTCTCTGTCCCTGACTCGCACGTCATAGGAGAGACAGAAGAAGTGACTGTTCTGAATCTCAGTAAATCCCAACGAAAAATAAATCCCGATGATTACTGGAATCCGGTGCACACTTTCGTCGGCTAATACGATCTTCTCCCATTCTCATCTACCTTCCTGCGTCCTACCTTTCCTATTGGAATTTATTTTTTACCGGGAATATACCGTAATTCAGAGTCAGCCTAAGACATGGAATACGCCTTCTGATTGGAGTGCACTCTTTTCATCGTCAAATTCTATTGCTGAACTCGATAGTAGAGATTGCGAATCGTTTGAAAGGTCAATAGGTTCTTATTAGATTTTCGCACACAAACGCTGACAATTCGTAAATGCCGCGATGTCGTGAGGACGTGCGTTATAGCTAGGAATAGAAGAGGGAAGAAATGGTGTGAGAAAAGATAGCTCACGACATTTACGAGTCGCTGAAGACATGGCCTCCTGTATTTGTCACAAAAAGTATAAACGTAGTACGTGCCATTTAAGGCAAGGGTAAGGGAAAGGTAGGGCAAATTTGGCATCAAAATAATCCCAATATTCTACTCTTCCTATTGGTACTAAATTTCCCCTGCCTTAGCCCTTTCCCTAAATAATACGTACCACGTTTATACTTTTGATGACAAATACAGGAGGCCCCCAAAGCACTCGTATCGTCATTGCTTTGAATCAATAGTTTCAATCCTCAAAAACATGTAAGCTCACTGGAGAGTATGTTCAGCGAAAGCATTGCCGAATGCCTTTCTCTGGTCATCGACCACATCGGCCACTCTGAGCTGCGCCCTCGAGTCCGCGGACAGCAGCTCGTGCGGCACCACCGTCGACTTCTGCAAATGAGGATAGTCATAAATTTGATGTGAAAAGCACAAATCCATTGCTATCAGGACTTTCAAGCGAGAAATTTTGAGATATCAGAATGAATCCGTTTTTAAAAACTTTTGTATGCTAAAAAAGCGAAAATAACAGTCGAAGTTATGATTTTTAAGTTTTTGAAGAAAAATATTGAAATTTTCGAAGTTCCGGTGTTCAAAAACGTCCGAAATTCTATTAGCTTTTTCCTAAGGAGCTTAAACTGATGACTTACAGCCTGGGGAGCTCCCTCAGTCTGCGGTCGGACTTCAGTGTCGAGACTGGACTTGTAGTTGATCTCTGTCGAGTTGAGAGGCTGCTCGAGCAAATCCTTCTGTCCGCGCGACAGCTGCAGCATCGACATTTTTCCTGAAAAGTATTCAAAAAATCATAAAGCCATCGAAATTGAAGAGAAATGCATCGAAAATGAGAAAAATGACTAAATTCGAGCAGTGATGATTTTTGAAGGAATTGCAATTTCGAGCGCGAGAAAATGGGCGGGGCTTTTCACCCACTCACGGCCTTATGAACTCTATGCCTTTGTAGCGTCCTGTCAATACGCTCAAAGAAAGGATGCCTGCGAAAATAAAGATAAAATTGAGAAAATGAATGATCGGATCGTTCAAGATGAATGCATAAACCGAGGGATTATCTCGTTCGCATGCGATTCCTCCTTTCAAAGCCGATGAGAATCCTCTGCGCCAAAAATCAGCGTAAACTTTTCCCGTACAGCCGATTTTTCGATTTCAAAAACGTTCATTTTGGGGTACACAATTTCATTGTTTTCGGTCAAGAGCGATTTCTATTTTATGTTTTCCTTCTAAAAAGCTTAGCTAAGCTCGAATACATATTTTTGAACAAAAACTAACTCCGGAATATGGCTTTATGGACCCGTTTGTGCTCTCTACCTTTTCTCCTTATTTTTCAGCACACGATCTTTCACTCCGTTTGACCAGCACAATAATTGTGCAGACAGTTCGATCATTTGTAATCATTCCCTTTTATTTCGTCTTTCTCATTCAAAAATTAAAAAAAAAAAGTTGAATTGTTCACTATCAATAGAATTCGATCAATTTAATTTGGCGTTTTCATGACATTTTTATCAGTTAGAAAATTTCATTTTTAAAGATCTTGGTTGGCGTCAAAAGTGATACCTTTGATCTTTCGCTCCTTATTTCTTCATCAAGTCCTTATCAGAGCCAGAATTGTCAGTAGTCAGAGCGATTTATGCATTTATAATTGCGACTTTGCAGCTGAAATTACTGCTGCTTTTCATTGTATGCATTCAACTTCATCTATCAACTATATTACTTCTAACTATCTAGCCAGCAGCTTATTTATCATCATATCACTGCTCTTTTATTTTTTCTGATCTCTGTGAGCTTGTTTCTCTTCCCTTCCCTCCCCTTTACGTGTCCCTGCAGCACAGCATTCAGCCATTTTCTCTATAGTCTCTTTGCATCACCAAACTCTATCGATTTCTAGCTTTCGCTTCGCTTCATGAGATTCGCCTCTTTGCACTTTTGGTACAATTAAAAATGAGTTAAATTTTATGAAATTTTCAGGATAATGAGAACAATTCATTGGTTGTAGGCAATTTACCACATAAAGTCACGATAATGACCGGTTCAGCACTTATTGTGGAGGTTAAACATCGTAAGACTATTTTAAGCGCAAATTTCAGTAGTTTTGTCCATTTTCAGCTCTCTTCTCGATTGCGAGCCGCCGTCTGCATGTGATCATGCTCCTGCTGGCGGCCACTTTCGTCATGAACCTCTCTTCCTCAACAATAGGACTTTCTCTGAGTTGCATGGTCAACTCCACTGCTGTCGCATCTCTGCCCAAATACCAGTGAGTTCATTTCCGATTCAAGCTCTCGATTTCTATTCCTCGCATGGCTTTGAGCAAATATTTGCACACTGCTGTCAAATTATCTAATCTCGGCTTTGAAGTGATTTTTAATCTCCATGGAAACGTGAACGTTCTCTGGGAGATTGGAGTGTTCAGTTTCTAAATAGTTGAAGAAAAATTGGATTCTTTTGGCATAAAATTGAGCTGATTAAGGAAAACAAGGGAGCATCTCGTTGAATTGCTTGAAACTGATAATTCAACAGAACACGCTGCAAAGTGCAGAGGAAGCGCTGGAGCTGTCGTCAAAGATTACGGAGTAAGCGTAACTTTCTGTTATAGAAATGGGGGCTAAAATTCAGGGTACTTTTCTCTGGGATATTGAAACACAAGGACACATTGTGGCTGTTGGATTCTTTGGCTCCCTTCTTTCATCATACCCAGGTTGATCGAACTGAATCTGTTGGTGATAAAAGCAATGTAGTTCAGGCGGCATACTAGTGGAGCGTTATTCTATTCGTCACATTCTTCTCATCGCTTGTCTCCTCGTCTGTATTCCTTCTATTCTGATTCCAACTGCGGCCTTTACATTCGGTCACACTTCAGTCATCGCTCTGAGATTTGTAATCGGCATCGGAGAGGCAATCCTTCAATATTCATTTGACAGTTTATTAGAAACGATTTTGATCATCTGGGTTCGAATTTCATTTGATTTGATAGTTTTAGGGACTCATGACTCCTGGATTTAATGCGATGCTGACGAATTGGGTGCCTCATCATGAAAAGAGTTCAGCTGCAGCTCTCTACACTAGTGGCAATCAAATTTCGGGTATTTTAATCCTAAACGCTTTTCATCTCTACTTCTAATACACATTCCAGCTATAATTGGTCTACCGATGTCTTCTGGGCTCTGTGCAAGCTCCTTTGGATGGCCAACTATCTTCTACATGATTGGTATCTTTTCCAATTTGAGAAGCCATGATTTTTTTTATTTATCAGGAGTGTTTGGATTTATTTGGATGGTTGTTTGGGTGTTAGCCGTGAACAATACCCCTCTGAAGAGTCGATGGATGACTCAAGAAGAGTTGGACTATTTGAACGCTCACATCAACCACGAAAAGAAAACGAAGCACCATGTCAGATTGAAATTTCATTTAAAAGCTTTACATAAAATGTTCAGCAAACCCCTTGGTCAGATATTCTTCGTAGCAAAGTGTTCTATGTACTGGCCTATTGTTCAATCATGGGCTCCATGATGTTGGCTCTAACTTTCGTCTATATTCCAGTCTACTTCAAAGATGTGATGATGTTGGACGTGAAAGAGGTTGGTCTGAAACTTTTTATTTAGACGAAACCGATCACTTTCTAGAATGGTCTTCTGGCGGCTATTCCACATTTCTTCAATGCGGCAACAAAATTTTTCTGGGGCGTCTTCATGGATTACCTTCGACAAAAGAAAATCCTCACAGCAACTCAGGCCTGTAAACTCTCACAGGGACTCTGTAATTCATCCATCAAACTTCCCTTCAAAGATGTTCAACTTTAGCGATGCTTCTGATTTGTGTTTCCTTCCTTCTGCTGTGCTTCGTCGATTGCGACACGCCAGTCTGGATAGCAATTTCCCTCTTCACTCTTCTCTGCTTTTCTTTCGGATTGAGCGTTTCTGGCTTCTACACTTCTTTGCTGTCGGTTTCCCCAAACAACATTGGAATTCTGTCCAGCATATGCTTTGTTTTAGGTTAGTCCGTGAATCAACTTAAAACAAAAGAACGATATTTCTGTGGCAAGTCGATAATTGATCAAAGATAAGCTTCAGGATATTTGGGTAGAATAGCTACCCCACAACTCATTTCGTACTTCAAAACAATTGGCACAGCTGAAGAGTGGCGTGGAGTATTGCTCGTCTATGCAGCACTTAGCTTTATTTCCAGCGTCATATTCACCTTATGGGGATCGGTAATATTTACGCAAATGAGTAGAAAACTTATTTATTAATACTAGGGAGATGTCCAGCCGTGGGATAAACCAGTCTATAAGAAGAACTATGAACTAAAACTGATAACTGATAATGAAAAGCAATAAGAGTCAACTAAAATCAGGATAGTCCGAAATATGAATCTCGAAATATTACGGTTAAATACAACGATAGATTTGCTAGAGATTATTGAAAATTCTAGTCAATATGAATATTAACTACGCTTACAATTAGATTTGTGCAGTTATGACACAATAGCCATATCAAAGTTATTGATGCGAGTAGTTTCATTACGGAAATGCATTTTACTTCAGGATAAAGTTAACATTGCTTGACTCGTTGTCTTCCATATTTTTGTTCTAGATCTTTTAGGAATGAATTTTTGACCAAAGTACTTCTTCTGATGTCCTAAATTCATGAAAACCTGTCGATTATTCTTTTTAGCTCTTACGTATGCACTCAATTTGGCACCCGAATTGCTATTAGGTTGACGAATGCCTTTATGGAGACTGAATACTTCAGGTGCAATAATAAATTTATAGTCCTCTGCGCATAAGTGTTTCACCTAAATAATCGTTATGGTATTTCTAGTATAATTACACTAGGAAACACGAGGTTCGATTTTCGATTTTGTTTTCGATAATTTTGAAAGAGAACATTTCGAGTTGAACTTCGAAAGAAGAATCTAATAGTTTCAGAGTTGTACAAACTATTTTTGCTAAAATGCGTTCTAATTTATTTAAATCATGCGTTAGTCCATTTCGAAAAATCCCTTCTACAACATGTGAAGAATAGAATTCGCATCTATTCCAAAGAAAAAGATTTATTTCGAAAAGGGTTGATGACCGATTTAAAAAAATCCTAATGAAAATTATAACGAAACTTTGAACCAGGGCTGTGTGGAATACTTTGTTCCTTCCGGGTCATTGTTGACGATTTTCTGTTTCGTGTTCCGAAAATTTTTAGGAAAGAGCTTCCGTTTCGCATTCCGTATTTCGAAAATCTCAGAATGCCATTCTGCGTAACCGCTTTGAATTACGCAGACATTTTTTATTTTCTTAAAATTGCCCGTATATTTTCTCGTAAAATCCTTTTCGAAGTGATATTTTCCGAATTAATTATTTCACAAGCTACAAGGAAACTTTTTTCAAAATGAATGAACGCATGATTTGAAAAGAAACGAATTTTAACGAAAAGCTTTTGTACAACTTTGCAAAGTTTCCTGCATTTTATAAAGAAATATTTTTACAAGTGAAGCATGGTCTTCTATTCCATACACAAAATTCTCATTATGATATGGGATAGACTGGTGTGCAAGAAACATTGGCTCCCATCCAATTGCTCCATTCGGAGGATATTCCAAGGTTTGCGGGGGCTAAGATTATGATAAGTTAGGAAAATGTACCAGATTCACTTACATCAGTTACTGTTAAACTCAGCCATTGGTCTAACCAAGGAATAATGTGCCCCTCTTTCCAGTAGAACCAATGAAATATAAAAGTTGAATTGTCCATTGATTCGTTCAAGCTCATCAATGATCGAGGGGGTCTAGAATACGCAAGATCAATAGAAAACTATTATAATCAGACAGACTTTCAGCCGAAATGGGAAATTTTGGAGGAAATGGTACGCTAGACAAAGCTTTTCTATAGAAAAGCGATACATAAGGGGTACGCATGAGGATTTTAGCTGAGAATTTGGCTTGAGGATGGTACACACGGAAATTCGGGCTTAAACCCTGCCCAGGTCTGCTTGTAATCGCATAAAATATTTTCATACCTGTCCATACTCGCTTCATATTCAAATCTTCTTACAATGATCACCGACTTCTTTTTGTCTAATTTGTATTTCGTTTTCAAATATGATAACTTCGACTCGGCAAAGTAAGAGAATTCTTGTTCCATATCAGCTAGCAGGAAGTAATCAGATTTCGAGAACTAAAATGACAATATCTTCAGAGTGCTGCATTCGTCTGAAAATATTTTAGGGTGTGACAGAAGTCTTTACAACAAGTTGAGATCATGAATGGATGTTATCCAAACCTAGGGAGCACTTTCGTCAGACTAAAATAAACTATAGGGGGTAGGTCGCAAGGTGTTTCTGACAATCATCCTCCCTAGGTCAAGTTCTATCTGAAAGGTATAAATTTTTGACACCAATTTCCGACTTCTCCATATCTCAAGTCCAAGAAATGTCGAGTTTCATAGCGGTTATAAATATCAGTTTGAAATTTATAACCTCAAAACTAAAGCATTTCAAACTGAATCGACGAAAAGACTTGCCTTATTCTGTGCAATTTTCGATTTTCTGTTCACCCTGATCACCATGACATCGTCTCACCTTTCTGCCGATATTTCTACCAACATTGACTGGATACGAGCCAAGTCTAGTTTTTGAAATAAAGTCGTTCAGTCCATTCTTTAGAAGTGCACTGCAGCTGTCTGGCACCATTTTAGACATCGTCGAATCTAAATGATTTGATAGATAGTTAGTCTGCAGTGATATCGAATTATACTTATGAAGACGCTGGGACACGCTTGATTGCTAGGAATTTCGAAGTAGATATGGGCTAGAAGTGAATCTCGTAAACTTCCGTAGCAATTCACCAATGAATAAATCTGATGAATACAAGTTATACAAATGACATAAAGAATCGTTTGCAAACTCTAATTATTGTGTTAAACACGGTGCTATCTCTTGGATCGTTTGGATTAACAACATTGCTCGTGAAAATAGCTAACGAAATCCGTCCATCCCAAGCCAAGGACATTCGAATTAATTTTTCATCTTAAGCTATAGATGATAGTCAAATTAAAATTGTAAATTATCTACCCAAGTAATTAGCAGAAGCATGTAACGCGATTGGAGTTGCGCCGATTCTGTAGCGCGTTTCGTAGACATCAGAAATAACGCAATAATTATTATAGCGGATCGGCATATAGTTTATTCCGTTTGAATTATTACTGACTTTCTTAGTATTGTTTGTAACATCTATATTTTGAATATTTTTTCTTCATTTTTCCTTTATTAACTACTTTTTCCTGTTTCTAAAATTGACGAAAAACGTAATGGATCAGTAATCTAAACGAAATTTAAGACAAAGATGTTAGAAAATAAGCAAGCAACTTACAAAAAAATAAATTATCGTAATTGATCCAAACACGAAAAAATATCGCATGCTTTTCATATACATCACATTATTGAGTTTAGAAATCTAACCTAAAAATTAATTCAATAAAAGTGAGAAAATAAAACGTAGATATTCATCTAAAACTATTTTCATTCAATACATCCTCCACAGCGATAAATTGCAATTTCAGATTTTTTAATAGTGCAATATTTCAGTAGAATTACCTAAATTTCCGATAAATTGGATATGCAAAATGAAGTCTAGCTATTCCAGTCAGTTTTTCATGAGACGCTTCCAATCTGATGCGGCTCTATTTTCTCTTCTCTATTTTGCTCATTCTAATATTTGCAATAGTTATCGCACTCTATGCAAGCACCGGTTCAGCGGTAAGAAATCATAAATCAGATGATCTTTCAGTTCTATCAAAGTCAAAGTCAGGGGTGGGCACAAGTTTCCTTTCCGAAAATTGAAAGCCGAAACTTCACTAATAAGGGAAACTACCAGTGTTTTACTCACAGATCCACTTCATTTTTCCAGGGTAAGTCGATACGGATATCAAGTCCAAAAGTGCTGAGCGTGCACTCTAACTTCAGAATTTAGTGCTGAAGTTTATTTGTTCCCTTGCATTGTATGCATTAACTTGAAAAATTAGCGTACAGCCTGAAGTGAGCATTGACAATGCCAGTATTCGCTGCAGCAGTAAAGAATGGGCCATCTTTAGTCAGTTGTTTTTTTTTTTTTTTTTTTTATGAAAACTACTTCTCAATTTGCGTTTAGGCTTTCTATAATTTTAACTTGCACCCACCTCTGATCAGAATGATGACTGAAAAGATAATATCAGTTACGACGCAGAATTGAATTCGATGAAAAATTGAAATCAGAATATCGTTCCTTTTCTGTGTTGCTGTTATCTATCAATCATCTAAACAACTAACATCTCGAATAATTGATTTGACTTACATTTGAATTAATATAATTCAGAAAGATATCATAGACTCGATCCTGAATCCATCTTCTCTCAAAGCCAACACTCCCCAAGGAGTTCCTGTGATTGCGATATTCCTAGCCGGATATCTTGTTATTTTCTGGAGCTTGTATAAAAGATGTGTCGCAGAAGACTGAAATAAAATGCATTCCTGTTAGCCAATTTTCTTGGTTTTACAAATTAATTAGACAAAACCACTAGATTAATGTCAAGTTTATTTGATGAAAGACACGTTTTGCATGTGAAAATCAATTCATATTCGTACAAGAATGTACGTACTGCAGAATTTTATGAGGAACATCATAAAATTACAATGATATAAATTGCCATTTATGGAAATTTTGAGCAATTGCAAACAATAACAAGTAGTATAAGTTATTTAGATCTCTAGGTAATTTTTGATTGAAAGCCCAACAACATTTTGGATCACAGATTTGAGATGTGTCGTAAATGATTATGAAGTAAAAATAAATGCTTTGAAATATCGATGAGTACAAAAAATAAATAAATAACAACGCATTGTGACAAATTCTTTGGAGAAATTTCATTAAAAATGACTAGGAGAAGAACGAAGGAAGGGAAGTTAATTTCTGATAGCCCGTTGCCTGGATTCTGCAGTGTCGGCTGCTGCGTTCTCAAATATTCGGCCGATCTGCTCGTTAACGGGGCCTAAAACAAAGCCTTCTGAATAAGAAGAAGAGAATACACAATTTGTGTGCTTGTGTAAAATCTACATGTATTGGAAACTGTAAATCGTGAAATGTGAGTGTTTTTGTTCAATATCATAAATGAGCTATTGATTGAAATGTAAGTCAGCAAAATATTAACTACACATTCTTCCTGAATCAACATGTCACTAAATTTCAAATTTCTCAATGTGAAAACCGACAGTCCTTTGTGATTCATTATTTTCTGAGAAAGAACCAATAAACCCCCTCAAAAGCGCCTGTTCACTGCCCTTATCCAGTGCTTGTCTCGCCCTTTTCGTATTGTTTTTCTACGATAAGTGGTGGTTTTTGACACGAGTGCTAAACGAAAGAATGCGGGATAAATTTAGGCTCGGAGGCTGAAAGCGCAAATAGCAGAGCTGAGAGCTGTGTTCCTGTCAGAAGAGGAACGAGGAAGAGAGGGGAGAGGGGAAGGAGGGCAGGACCGACACTTTTTGTTGGACATTGCATGTTCAGACCGTTCATGCCACTCATCATTTTTTTCTTTGAAAAGCAAGTCGAAAGAGCAAATTATTTTGAAAAAATATTGAAGATCACTAAGCACTTGTTCGGAATTGAGCAAAGGGATAGATACAGTAGCGCGCAAAAGTTTGGTACCAGAGCTGAGACGAAGTTTCGACTTCGACTTCGAATTTGAAAATTTCAACTTCGTCTCAGCTCTGTTTGGTACCAAACGTGAGTTTTACATAAGTGTCCAGGTGTTGAGTTATTGTGCAGAGTGAGAACCTATACATTTTCATAGAGTAGCTGTGCTTTGTTAGCTGTGATTTGGTGCAAAGCAGTGAAATACTCATCAATACTCATCGAGAATCTGGTCGAGTCGTTCCAATTTGCTGTCGACGCCAGGGATTTCGATGCGTCTGCTGCCTCGTTCGCTGTTAGACATCACAGCTCCAATGCTCATGATTTCCCTCGGAGTGAGGCTGCCATTCATCTGCTGAACGGAATTCTCCGCACTCTGCTTCACAACTCGCAATCCACGATCGATACCTGAAATCACAGGGAAAGGATATTTACATTCTTCCGCCGATTTATGTTGGTTATTTAAACCATTTTCCCGCATGCTTAATGGTTTTCAAGTTATATGGTCAGTTGAAGTCAAGAAATAAGCTAATCAGATGAAATTGCGCTCTCAAAAAGCGATAGTCCATGAAGCGGATTTGAAGTCGGTTTGATAAATACGAATATGTCTAGTTTCTCATTCTAGCCTTATTATAAACTACCATCACATGCGTCTAATATAATGTTTTACATAACTTTAGACGAACATTGCATCTAAAAACTATGAGTCTTAAAAATTATCTGATAAAACCACTACTGATAGCGAGTATTTCCTACCTGTTCTGAGTTGCTGCCAAGTATTCTTGAGTTGATTGCCCATTAGCCTGACATCCTGATCTAAGCCAGCCTCGTCCAAACTCGCTTTGAATTTGGCGAAAACATCTTTGATCGCAGCAATCAGTTCACTGTTCGGCTGAAATTAGACATTTCATTATTTTGATTGGGCTAATTTCAACGACTTCACTCGTGATTAATCCACAATCAAACTATCAGTTCTTCTAAGGTATAAATTTAGTTGGTGGTAGTATTGAAGACGAGATTTCATAAAATCATTGTTAAATACAAACTTAAAAATTCTTAAGAGGGGATAGTAATAATTCGAGTAAGATTGAGAAAAATCGTAAACTGTATCTAGCTAAATTAAATGTTGTTAGGATAAATTTTTTTTTTTTAAATTTTAGTATTCAGTAGATTGAATGTTACCGCATCCGTTTCATACGCATATGCATGGTCTAGGTAATTCAAACCATATCATAGTCAAAATGGTAATCATTCAGCATTCCTAAGAAGTTCTAACCCAAAGATAGTCCCAGAAGGTTTTGCGAAGGGAGTATTGGCCAGCTCCCGCACCAGTTAAAAGTGGTCTGCGGGTCGTTACGAAATCGATTCTCGGTCGCAGAGGGCGGAAAGTGACTCGTTCGATCTTTCTGAAAGGGGCGATGGTTCGTCGTTTTGTTTGAGTCGAATTGTCGGGAACAGCAGGATCACCGCCTGCATTCTTACAAATGAACCTCGGTAGGGAAGTCGAAGCAGATGTTGTCGTCGTCGTCGTTGTCGTCTTCGTCGTGGAAGTCGATGTGGCAGGAGGAGGAGGCAGAGTTGTCGTCGTGATCGTCGTCACTGGCTTCTTCGGCTTGTTCTTGACCTCGGAGGTGACCGCTTTCCAGACCTTTTTCGTCTTCGGATTGATTGTCGAATAGATGTGTTTGAGTGACTTTGGCCGTTTCCTCAGGGCTACCGTCACGGTCTTCGTTGTAGTCGATTCCTGCGGTGCCTGGGTTGTGGATGAGCCGTACTTCCTCAGCAACAGCTGATGGTATCGCTCGATGGAGGATATCACGCCCGGAGGTGCCTGTCAAATTTTCAGATAAGCATTATCATTGAAGAACGAAATAACCTAATAAGCCCCTCCCCACAAAGCTGATATGTGACATGTACTATTGGGAAATTATCTGTAGAATAATTTTTAAACTCTTATCGAAATGTAACATATAACAACGATATTCTTCAGATAATTTGCCGTCAGAGCTAGTGATGAGTGTAGGCTGTAATGCAGTCTGTTAGTCGTTTTTGAGCATTGAATTTGTACAGAACAATATCGATTGAAATAGTTTATCAGAAATGTTCAAATTATAAAACTGTCAACAATATTTCTAACTTCTGATAAACTATTTCAGCGACTATTGTGCAACAAAAAGCATTTGAATTTACCATATTCTCACATTTTTACGGAGTTTTCAAATTAATAAGGTTGAGCAAATATGTGAGGACATGGAAAATCGAAGAGTCACTATCCGAAACTACAAAATAAAGCGTGAAGTGCATAGAAGAACTCAGCAATGTACAGGTAAACACCGGGAAAATAACAGATACGTGGCAATAGAAGCACTCAGTCTCACCTAATACTGAAATTAAAAACCCAGTTTAATGAATACTACGATCAACTATGAATGAACTGATAGATGAAAACTGAATTTGAACTATCTGAATTGGAAATCCCTGTTATAGCTAATCCACTACTACTGCATGGACGCTTTAGTTTTGCTCCAGCTGAAAAGATCGTTGATTGAGTAAAGCGCTTTCAGATGCTTCACGAACCCGATCAACTTGTTTTTGGTTTTATCAAAAGGTTTCAAGAGTTTCTCCAGAATGAGTGGAGTGCGGGCGGACAGAGACGACCTGCCACTGCCTCTGGGTTGCCACACATCTGGGCGGAATTCGACACGTCCAGGACGATAGAAAGCACTGGGCGGAGATGACAACAGGACGGAGATTGGAGTGGGTCGAGGCAGGACCAGTCTGTGGGAATGCGCACTCGAATGCACAGGTGCATAGGCACTCGTTTGCTGGTGCTGATTCACACTGTCATAAGGTGCATTTGGTGAGAAACGCAGGAAGAGTGGATGAAGTCGTTGTGAAATCGACTGACGTGGAGCGAGTTTAGGCGGTGCAGTGGGTTGTGTCGAATCAAGTGGATGCTCCCCCTGATGATGATCATTTCTGTCCCTATTACTCACATCTTGACCTGGAGGATATCGACGGGCAGGAATCACCGCTGCACTCGATGGAATGAGTTCGTACGGCCGAGACCCATAGGATGACGGTGCGTAGCTAAAATAGTGCAATTATCACAGATTTAGAAGAACGCAGAAATAGTTTATCGATGAATGTCAATACCACTTCACTATTGAAGGCCTAATTGGTCTAATTATCTCTTGATCGTCTTCTTGATGAGGATGTGTAGAGATGAGATACGAGTTTTTACGTCAGAAACTTAGAAAGAACATTGGCCAGATCTATTCAAAAATTCACGAAAATAATGCGAACTAGATAAAGCATGAGTTTAAAATGCGCTGATCGATGTACTCGCTATTTTCAGCAAATAATCATCCTAATGCGGTGTGTCCAAAAGTTTGAAACAATCACGATTATGAAGTCGGTTTGCAACATTACCAAATTGAACTAATTTAACTCAAATTTTGTACACATTCGGTTCACTCAATCATAAATGCCCGTCAGATTTTAGGGAATTTGGTTCACTATTTGTGGGCAGTAGTAGACTTAGTTCATAATCGCGACTCTTGCAAACTCTTGACCGTCACTATATATTGATTTATCTCAATCCTGTTTGATCAAGATTTTCATTTGCCAGATCTGTGTTCAATTTAAGAAATTACCAGACTTGCAGTTTTTGTGAAAATTTGACACCTAACTCTCGGGTTTTTACCTACAAGTCTGAAAATGATTAGACCATATGTTATACACTATAGTGAAGTGATAATCGAATTTCAATGGTATAATTTATGTATTCAATAACTAAATGTGTTTACTTGGAATATGCATTGCTGTGCTGAATCATTCGTTCGTAGGGCGGCGGCTCTCTTCTCTCATAGTAACTTGGAGCTGCCTGGGCTGATTTGGGAATTTGGTACCAGGCTGGAATCGGTTCAATCGGTGGTTCTGAAATACCTAATGTAAAACCTAGATTATCGATGGATGTAAATGATAATGATATCGGTATTTTAGGATGACTATACAAATAAAGATGGAACAGTTATCAAACTCGACTGTTTGAAATTGTCTAACCTCCTATTGTTGTATATAATTGGAAAATTATTCACTAATCAAATCAGATTTATTTTCATCTAACGTTGCTGTGTCATGATTGTGTGGAGTCTGACCTTGTATATTGGACTGTCTTGTCTGAGCATATTGAGCCGCACAGGCACAGGTGAGGAATGTTGTGAGAGCAGCCCTGCAATGTACATAAACATTATCCCCATTCATTCACAATCGAGCACATTCTGATCCAAATAAACCTTGCGAACTCGAACAACTGCATCACTCAGAGTATCGATTCACTCTGCATAGAATTCCAAAAGCTGTCTTTGCTTTGTCGAAAATTGAAAATACCCGATAAAATAGATAGCTCTCGTCGATTCCATCATTCATCAAATTGTTGACTTTTGCCTTTTTTGCCCGACAAAAGCTGAGAGAAAAGAACGAAGAGAGTGGGAAGGTCAACAGGGAGCGAAGGGAGAAAAAGAGAGCATAAGCTTTTGAACTGCTCACGCTCCGCTCTGTCTGACTATCTGCTTCTCTCCAATCACACACTCTATCAGCTCTTATCAAAGGATCAGACTTGCCTGAAGGGCGTCGTCCACCAAAGAGGAAAATATCCTGACTAAGTCTACTGTCGACCAGGCGCTATTTCTGGTTCAGGGCAGGCATAATTTTAGATCGCAATTTTGCAGAATACGACATTCAGAAAACACGAACAAGACTAGAAATGGTGAAATTTATCATAGAAAAAGTGACCTAAACATTGCTTTGCATCAATTTATCACTGGAAACCGAATTCGAACGTCATTCAACCTAAAGAGCTGCTGACAGTTGGAATGCTTTTCGCTATCGATGAATTAGTTTGAAACGAAGAAAAGAAGCAGAGATGTCAGAATTTAATAGAGTCTTTCAAGCAATTGCATAACAGTTCACACCGAAGTCATTTGGATCAGAAATTTTGAAAATTGAATAAAATTTTAGATAAAATGAACTCACCTCAACATTTTCATTGATGTCAAAAACAGGCAGAATGAGGCCCAGAAAGGGTCTTTTTGAACTGCGGAGGCCTTTTGTAGAGAAATCTGAACAAGAGATAGACCAAATCGAGAGAGAAAGAGGAAAGAATTGGACAAATAAGAGGAGGGAAGAGAGAAGAAAAGATAGAGAGAGAAAGGGATCGTGAACAGAAAGAGAAGGAAAGGAAAGAGGAGGCTGGAAACGTCCTGGCTGAGCCGAGCTGAGTTGCTTGGAATTGGAATGGAATGGAGGGAAGGAGACTTGAAGCTCCCTTTCATATGTGAAGCTGCAGAAATAGAGGGCGATTGTGAGAGAGAATGGGAAGCCGAGGGAGTGAGACTGGAGATTGGAAGGAGGCAAAAAATGATTAGACCAAATGAGCCTGTAGCTGCAAATATGGAGACTGAGACTGACTCTCGATTGCATTCGCTTTTTGCACGGAGGCAGCTTTTCACACACAAAGAAATGAAAGAAAATCGCTAATAATAATGCTTGCGAATAGATAGGTCAAGAGTTTGTGTTAGCTTCAAAATTGCTGTAAAAAAGAAATGAACACCAACCAGGAAAACAATGTACCATTTTTTCGCATTTTTATCGCTAATTCATTATTAGGCAGATCTTCGCAATTATTCTCATTTTATTCTATCTTGGCTCAGATAGCTCGTAGTTATTTATGGCTTGGATTGGGTAGTCACCATAAGGTTTGAAATCTCACTACAGTATAAATCTACACATAGTCTCACGTTTATTAACAATAAATACATATGAAATTAGAATACGTGAAAGGGGAGAGGAGAAAATCGATAATCGTAATCTTGGGCAGAGTTTGTTTCAATTTAAATTTTCCAAAATTTAATTTCCATTTTCATTAGCATCAAATTACGATAAATTGATGCCATTTTAACTTCGTGCAAATTGGGTGAACAAGCTAATGATGTTGTTTTCGATTGTTAATGACCATAATATAGCGTCTACATTTCAACATCTAAACGCCCTATATCTTGTACATCATGCACATTTGATAATTTTATGGAGTAAGAATTTCATTTATCAATAATCTAGGATCGATATTTCAAATCAATAAACGTTTTTTTTTATCAAGGATGTGGGGAATTTGAGTTTTGAAGAGAATCGGAATTGAAATATTTCGTGACTCCGAACCCTGGAATGAGAATTCTGCACACCTTCGATTTTTGACTGTGTGTTGATTGCATCCAATTTTTCTACAATTTTTGAATTTTTGGGAGGTGATCTTCGCTGGTCAGAAAACTTGCGCCATTTGCCTGATCCGGAGATTTTTTTCTTATCACTCTTTTCTATTGTTCCCGGTCATCCCTCGATAAAGAGATAACCTCTTCTATCGTGCCTCCAAAATTTAATCCTCATGAACAGGGCAGAACACGACTGCTTTGTTATTTTTGTTCTATTCCAGCAAATAAAATAAATCTTCAAATTCAATGGCTATGAGCTCAAGTCAATTCGCATGGGCTAAAATAGTGCAAAATTCCCTAGCAATCAGCAGATTCATTTGTTTCCGTGTCTGCATAAGTTTTCATTTCCTGCCGAATGCTGCTGCGAATGAATACGATTGACGAAGAATTGGCGGGGAGCTGTGAAGATTCGCCGTAATTCCTTGTTGAACAGGACCACGATGATTCCATCGAGCGAATGCGTGCATTCCCAGGCAAATGTCGAGACGAGGAATTGACCGAGCTTGTCATTTTCATTGAAGAGTTTATATCCCAGGTGAAAGCAGAACGTGACACCCACAAACACGAATCCAGTAATGCAAGACTGAAATGATATCGTGGAAAAATAGATTAGAGGCTTTTATCTGGGATATAATTGTTTCAACATTTCTAAAACCAGATTCGATGCTATCACTCAAAATTTTCTTTATAAAAATCGTCTCCTTTTCCTGTTTTAGTTTTCAGTTATCGGTTTATCCATGAGATGCACGAACTCCGATTTTATCTTCAAAACTTTTGAAATTGAAATTTAGACCTTGACTTCGACAATTTTTAAATCGAAATTCCGTGCGCCCCTGGTTTATTCTCCTTCTCCTTAATTTTACCTGTAAGAAGAATCGAACGTCGTTTTTGGAAAATGGTCGATCTCTGGCGACAACCTAAACAAGCCCGGTATTATTTTAGGATTTTAGATTTTCAGATATAATTTTTATGATGATTTTTGTTCGACACTATTCAAAAAATCGTAGTTGATCAGAACTTTGGAATTTGAAGGTGAAAGTTCGTCTGGACTAAACATCCGCCTCGAATATGATATTTTCGTCTTAAAGACAAAATTGTATCTTAGGTCTAATTCTTTGAAAGTACTAATTACGGATAATCAGCTGATGAGGTTACTGTAAAACACGAGTAAGTCTAATGTATGGTTGTAAATATGGAATATTAATTTTCTAGAAGTTTTTGTATAAACACCTTATAATTTATCTGTTTATACTATCGGTATAGTTTTGAAGTAAACTTGACGAAAAAGTACGTAATCGGTGAATAATTTCTGAAATTAATCAGTGGTACCTTTAGATGACGAATTAGCGATATTAGTGTGTATAAATCAAGGAGACAGGCAAAAGCGAAGAGCACACTGATGTAATAAAGCTCCAAGTACTCGATTATGATGTCGGCGCAAGTTGCATTTTCCGTAAAATACCATTGATAGGTATCAGAATAAAACAGAAGCTCGCAGCCATCTGAAAATTTGACTTGTTTCTGAATATTTTCCACATTTTCCCTACCAAATTGATTGAACACGAAATGCCATAGACTGAATGTTATAATCGCAATGGCGATTAATTTCGTGTTCCTAATCGTGAATATTCTATGGTAGAAGGCTGGCGTGTTAATGGCCAAGAATCTATTGACAGCTTAAATTATGATAACTTGAACTTTAACGATTTTTAGTAACCTACCGAGAAATACTTGTGTATAAATCGAGAGGAACCAAAACCACCTAAAGGACATTCCTCTTTTCAAATCTTGGAACTCAAACTCGATGAGAAAGGCAAAATAAAATGTTCGGTATTTACTCTTACTCTAATATTATAGTCTGCGTGCTTTCCTTCTCTTTTCGCTACCGTCCTCTAATCAGAGAAAATCTCTTCCCTTCTCGCTAGCGTAGGGATCCATTACAGACACTGATATCGCACAAAAAATTGGAGACGAGTAGGCGGGCTATCAACTCAAGTCAACCGCGACGCGATACGCCACGCATTTCACGAAACTTAGTGTAATTCGACTTTTCCATAGAACGTCTCCTAAGCGCTGTCTACTCAGCAGTTTTGTGCTGAGTAGACCTGTGTTTCGGTCCCTATGTGTTGTGCAGTCTATCGGTCGCAGAAATAAATTTGTGTGGCCGATTTTAACGAAATTTTGGAAAGTGGAATGTCTAATACTCACCATTGCAGGGTTCCAAATGCTCGTCCGACACGATTGACGCCCCAATCAAGATCCCTGAGAGTGATTTATTAGCTTCTAGTATGCTTGAGAAAAATATACATTCGAAACTCCTTCAATTTTTGAATTCAATTAGGAGAAAAATATTAAAAATTTTACTAAAACTGTCTTCAAAGATATTTTGAAACTCAATATGATATTGTTTCGCTTTAAACAATAGCAGCGATAGTTGGTTTTTCGGTCTCAAAAATTGAAAATTAAGGAACTTTGAGGTACGAAAATCTCATTAACTATGCGAAGAATTAATTTTCTATTTCCGAATCCGATTCTGGAAGTTTTTATTGGTCAATTTTAGTTCTGATTTCGAATTTTCAAAATGGAATCTCAAAATCCCTTATTTAGATAATAAATAACAAATGAAGATTACGGTAAATAAGGTTGAACTATCAAGCTAATTTTAATTTTATCATTCAATTCACGACTTGTGTAAAGCAATTACCACAGATTTACAGGAACCGTCCATGCCACAAATATTAGCATAATCATAAAATTTGAAAATGTTTGAGCTGAACAGAGAATTCCGAACGATGAATGGGCTCTTGGGTACAGGAAATAAAATGTGCAAATACCGTTGAAGAAGATTCCCGTTAAACCAACCTAAACTCAAACTTACTTCAAATCATATTTTATAACGAAAAATACTTACCACAAACATAAGTAAGGTCACAAAATTTCGTTCATCCATGATTTTGCTTGCGAGAATGACTAATGATAAGTTCTATTGGAACGATTTCGTACTGAAATTAGCCAAACCGTAAACAGAAATTATCTTGTTCGTAAAAACGATAATTACGGAGCGACTAATGTCAATTATAGGTGTACTCGTTTGTAGGATATATAATTAATATTTTGTCATTTAGTTGTTCAAGAAACAAGAATAAGATGAATAATAAGAGAAAATTACTAAAATAAAATACGAAATAGATTAGATATCGTTTTGTCTAACTTATTGTAAGGCAATTTACGAATGAAAAGTCGGTGGAATTTCATGTGAGTAAAGGCCATATTACTCTATATTTATATCCTTACAACAATGACTCGTCTACTACAATTCGGATTATTGTTCTACAGTGAATGTCGTGAGTTTTACTTGAAGGGTATAAACTCGTACAAATGGCGAATTCAAGAGAATTCATCCTAAAATTAGGATTTTGATTATACAAAAAACTAAACATCGAAGACCAATGGGTTTTGCAGAATTGCACGCATAAAATCGAAAATCCATTCGAATACAATAAAAGAAGACTATAGTTTCATCACCTTTGAACCCGAATTACAAATTACTTCCTACTATCCTAAATACTCTATTCAATCATTTTGCAATTGCAAATGAAGAGATATTATTTTCGAAAATTAAAAGTTTTGCCTACCTATCACGAAATTTTCGCATCGGCGATGTCCACAATGCATTGGGCGAAGCTAATATGATCTAATTTAATTAGCTAAAATATCATTTCCCATTTTAGAATTATTTAGAAACAAACATTTCTAAATAAAACATCACAAGGAAATGAGATATTTATCTATTCATTGTTAAGCAAATGTAAAACTAAATTAAGGTGGTGATCGAGAACCTAAAACAGCTTCTTCTTAACATTTGCATATAATTTAAGAGATATTTTTCGCTTTAAGCACCAATTAATTCAAGTTTGCATTTTGTTCGTCAATTTCAAAGATCTCCAACTTTTATGAAAATATCTTGAGGCTTTAATGAGCAATTACGGGATAAAACATGCCGAAAACGAGACTATTCCTCCTGAATGCAACACGCGACCCTTAATTCAACGTGAGAAACTTTACTAATCGAATAATGCAGGTTTGTGCAGAAATGTTCATACAAGAAACTTTATATCTATTGAAATGGAACTAAATAGAAAAATCAATTTTAAACAAAAATGAATGCAACTTGTGATCATGATTCTCTAAAATAATAACTGAAAATGAGCGTTATTTAACTAGATTTGTGAAAAGTGGGCTTTGCAAACATATGTTCACACAATATGTTAACATTTGTTAATTACTTCGATATTCAATTTTCGTAAAATAAATTATCTGCAGGCTGTTGTTATCTAAGTTCTATATAGCCTACAAATGATGTAATCTATGTGCTGTGGTGGAGCCCAAATGAGTTTTACTATAGGAAAACTTAACAACTTACGATAGTAAAACTTTTAACTGTGGTAGTTAATTGAGATAGTAAAATTTTCGTTTAACTACCGTAGTTAAATTTACTTGAGTCCCGCCCCAGCAGATTCGTTTGCATATTGTGACACCTGCACCAGAAACACGCTGTTTTTGTATTCATTCTGCATCTTTTCTCTTGCTATTTCAATGATGAATCAAGACATTTGACATTTTTTATTCCTTTCTTTCGAATATTGTCCATTTTTTCTATTTTTTCACATTCAAATTGTGCAAGACAGCTACTTTCCATCAACCATTACCCACTTTCTTACAGTAAAATCGATAGGTTAGGTATGCCACTTTTGAGAAAAAAGCAATCAAATGGGCGTGGTCCGAGGGTCGAATTTTTCAAAATTGATCGGAAAAATTCAAACGATACATCGATCGATAGCCTTGGAAAAACTCAATTTTAACGTAAATATGCTAATAGGCGAGATGATTGATAATGGTGTTCTAGGTATCGCCATTCATTTTTATAGGCTTGACTACCTGGTTTAAGATGGACGACGATTCCTAGCTAATTTCTGCAAATTTTAGATAGTTGCTCCACTTGCTATGGCTAAAATTTGTATCGATCTGTTTATTCGAAAGTTTTACCACTTTGAATTTACACAAGTTTTCTCACTCTTAAAAAAGCCACTTGCCTTCGTATCATTCTGCGTCTTTTCACACACTATTTTGCTTATCTGACCACTATCATTCGATGATTAGCATCCACTTTCCTACAGTAAAATTGTTGTAAGACTAAGTTGCTCCTTCACTCACTCACTCACTCATTCATTCATTCTTCTCCAATTCTATCATTGTGAATATCCGATTTTCTAATTCCTAAACAATGCAATCCCTCCCCCTCATCGATACCTTCGTTCTGAAGGCTGTTCGCCGGGGCTCATTCGATATTTTCACGGATCTACTAAATTGCATCTTGACGCCTATACTATTCGGCGTTATCACTCTAGCGACTAGCGGGAACTAGTAAGTTTGTTTTATAAATTTAATTTGATCATAATTTCTTGTGCCATTCTACTTGAAATAATTAGCCCTCAGATGTATTTTTTGCTAAATGCGCGCGATAAGTTAGAACATCTATGGTAGGAGAGAGAGAGAGAAAGTGGTGATAGACAAAAAAAGACATTGCACACTATTTCGAAAAGTATACGCTAAATTTCTTCTTTCTATCTCTAACGAACTTTGGACGCATTCTGAAGTAGTTTTTGTAAACTGTTGGGAATCGATGAGAAATGTAACAAATGAAAAGAAGATCCGTGAATCAAACGTTTTCAAGAAACTAACAGAAAGTATTCTTTCAGTTTGCTTGGGAAGCCATTCGGATGTAATATGCCGTCGCATCTCAACCCCGAATGGGCACGGAATGAAGGTATCGTTTATCCCCTAGGAAATTGCTCTTGTCTGCAGTTTCACGTATTTTTATGTCAAACTTCACTTTTGAAAAATGAATAATACACAAATTGTAGAAATAGCCTGCTTATGGAAGACGACCTACGTCATTCCGAATCCCGACTACGTTCCCCTCCATAGGGAGGACTTATCGACGGTGAGATCTAGAAACATCTTGACCTTTGTAGACGTGTTCTCGTTAATTATTTTATTTGTCCATTTTCTTCAGAAGAGTCTTGTTAGATGTTGTTAAATTGTTCAATTGCAGACGGTAATTGGATATTACGCATTGATGCCACTGATATTCTTCATGCAGGCCCTAATCTTCCGTGCGCCAATTTTGATATTGAGAAATTTTCAGAGAAAATCGGTTAGCCTTGAAGTTGTTCGAAAAATGAAGAAAAATCGTTTTCAGGATTGAGTATCAAGAGACTGATTAATCAAGCAAACCAGATTGGAAATGCGCCGGATAGGGATGGTACGCTGCATAGAATGATCACTAGCAGGCTAACAGCTACTCTGGAAGAGCATCTCCCGTTCGGCCGAACGCAGCGCACCTGCTGCTTCAGGTCTGTCTCCTCTCTCTTTCTCTTCACTTATCTTTCTTCTTTCAGATACGGAAACGGCTCTGGAATGTCGACCCGCTACCTGTTGATTAAAGTCCTCTACATCTTCGTCATTCTCAGCCAGTTTCCCCTCTTTAGCACAGTACTCGGATCAAACTTCCTCTACTGGGGAGCCGAGGGACTTCTGGACCTGTACTATGGCCGCGGGCCGTTCAAGTCATCAACCCTCTTCCCTCTAAACACGCTATGTGACGTCACGTTAGACTCTTTCTTTTCTCTTTTATCTCAATGATTCACTTTAGAATTCTGGGAGAGGGCATGATCAAGGCCAGAAAATACCCCACGAGATGTATGCTATTCAACAACAAGTACTACGAACTGGTTTGCTTCTTCCTATGGTAGGTCACTTGACTTCACGGGGTTATTCATTAGAATTAGTTTTTTAACCTTGTTTACTAATCATAGAAATTTCAGGGTCTGGCTGGTGCTCCTCGGCGCTATCAACGTCTTGAGCACATTATACTCGATGTTCACGACGATGTCGACAAATCAGCGCGAGGAGAAAGTGAGACGATGGCTTGAGCCGCTGCGAAATACGAGAAGGAAACCAATTAGAAATGATAAGGACGTGAAGGACTTTTGTCATAATGGATTGGGACGAGGTATGCAATGTTAGATTGTGATAAGTGTGTCATGAACCAGGAAATAGTAGAGATCCAATTGATATAAATTTGTTGCTTTTCAGACGGTGTACTTGTTCTTCAATGCATCGCGGATAAGACTGACATTCTAATAGTCAAGGAGTTGACAGACAAGTTGTTCGAGGACTACAAACGCATTCGTAGACGCCAAAATGATAAAATCGACTGCGTTGTCTGAAATCTCACATTCAGTTCTTATTGTATTTATTTTCCATGTCATCATTGTTCATTAATAAAATAAAAAATAAATAACTCCAGTTTACCGTTTATTTCGTAGTGTTTATGCATCAGTGAAAACTAACTAATAAAACTGAATTATCATCTTCCTGCGACCTGACAGAATAGTGAAATTATGGAAATTGGCATGCAAAAAGTTATTTTTGAGAATTACTTGATTATTAATTTCTTTACATCTTCAACTATTGATCGCACCTAATTTTTCTTAAATTTTGAATTTTAGGTGTTGATCTTTCGTTCTTTTCGCTGGTCAGAAAGCGTTTGTTCATTTGCCTGATCCGGAGATTTTTTTCTTATCACTCTTTTCTATTGTTCCCGGCCATCCCTCGATAAAGAGATAACCTCTTCTACCGTGCCTCCAAAATTTAGTTCTCATGAACGGGGCAGAATACGGCTGCTCTGTTATTTTTGTTCTATTCCAGCAAATAAAATAAATCTTTAAATTCGATGGCTGTGGGCTCAAGTCAACTCGCATGAGCTAAAATAGTGCAAGATTCCTTAACACCCTGAGAACGCAATCGGCGGGTCATTTGTTTCCGTGTCTGCATAGACTGAAAATTTTCAAGATTTGAATTTATCTGATATCTTCTATTCTTATGCAAATCCGTATTTATGACCAGCAGCAGCGAATCAAAAACCTCCCATTATTTATTCAGGCATATTTGCATTTTCTGTGTTCTTTTCCCTCTCCATGCATTCATGTATTTTACTAAAACTCGTTCACGCAGTCACCATTTTACGCTACAAACTGTTCACTCCTGTTTTATCGATTTTGCTTTTATCCAATTTTTGATATTTTACTCAAATAGATTTTTTTTGTTTATGATCTATTTATTATTATTTTGTTTGATTTCGGGACGAATGAGCAGTTCAGCCATTTTTCTGCCGTTCTCTCACAAGCACAAAAGAGACAAATGTTGGTCCTGGGAAAAATGGCTTAAAAGTTGGATTTTTTAAAAACTTGTTAAAGAAAATATTTAGAGATCACATAATTTCGTATAATTTATAATTTTCTTGAATTTTCAACTCTAACTAATCAAATATGATGTAACTAAGTAGTTCGTGAAGAAAAAACAAATAAAAATAATATTTGATCGAAAAATGCCATCACAAAAGCGATCAGGAAAATAAACACGATTTCATAATATATAAAAATCCCGCGAGTGTCTGAGGACACTTTCTGATATAGTTTTCTGACCAAAGTCCATTTCTATGGATGATTCATCGAATCTGGTAGTCTTTCTGTGCCCACCCACTTTGAAGGGGCTTGTATTTTTGAGGTTTTCAATCACTTTGAATAAAAGCGAAAAATGCAAAGGAGCGGAGGCTGCAGTTCCTAAAATATATAGGAAATATAAACTGATTCTGCTTATAAATATTCTAACTTCAATAGACAAAGTGCAAGGGAGATTATCCATTATTATTAGCAGTTTGAAACATTCCTAAGACCAAATAAAGTTTAAGAAATTCAGAAGCTGCGAGAAAGTCTGAAAATGACTTGAACATTTGGCTGTCCAATGAGTTCGTCCCCTGCACCTCGTTCAGCAACCTCACCCTCAAGCCCTACATAGCTGCCATTAACAATCAGTTATATGTAAATGGATGTAGATGGATTTCAATATTTTTACCTGATTTTAAATTAAAAGATTATTTTATAGAACAACTAATTATTTATTTATTACAAATGCTTGTATTTTGCAGGTCGAAGTCGAGCATAGCAAGGATGGAAGTCGGACATTCGAGACTAACGAAAAACCCCTTTGGTTCGCAAAGGTTATCAAGGTAAATTGGGTTATTCTCTTTTATCAAATTTAAACATTATTTTTATTTACTTTCGTGAAAACTATTTGTTGATGAGATTCTGTTGGAACATTGCTTCTATTTTAAATTGACATATTAGAATCCATCTTTTGCAGGTAGCAGGCTACCGTCTTCTGTGTCGATGGATCGGAGCAGATCTAGCAACTGATTCTCGTGCCAAAAGCGACTTCTGGATTCACATCGCATCCAATGAAATTCATCGAATTGGCGAGTAAGTTCGGATTTATTTTCAATCGAATGTTGCATATTATATTTTTATTCAAGCGTTTTCACAAATAAAAAAACGAAATTTTAAATCCATAAAATATTAAAGTTGATGATAATGAAAATCAGTTTTGAAGCTCTTTCATTAGTCTAAATTAATTCAGATGCAACCCAATAAAGAAGAAGGATTACGTGTACAGACCACCTGCCTTCATAACTCTCAAATGGAAGGCCGATCTGATGGGAAACATAGCCAAGCACGTGAGTGACCTAGCAGACGCAGATACTTTCTCAAACGACTTCGAACGCGCCAAACAACGAACTGCCACGAACAAATTCGAAGTGAGTTGATACTTATTTCACTTTTTGTAAAGTAAATTGGTAATTGCACTAGATTAGAATAATGGTTTTATATCTTGAAAGTTAAGATGGAAGTGAATGTGCGTGTAAATTCTCATTTCATTGTTCAACTTCTAGCCACCGCGTTCTATCCCTTAACGGTAGAAAAATGTGTATTTTCTTAACTTTTCTTATTCTATTTTTCCCTACGATCTAGAAGTGGTATAAAGGAGTTGAGGACGAAAAGATTCTTCTAAAGTTAAGGGCCAAGACAGAGGTGATATCAAATTATGTCATTAATTTCAGAAAGGACAGCGAGTTGAGTTGCTGAGTGCTCAGAACTGCATTCGACCTGCCCGAATCACGAAAATCAAGGGTCGACGAATTCAGCTAGAAGTGCGAGAGGACGAGGTGCCCGCACTCGAATTGGAGGAGAACGAAATCGATGCACAGGTATATTTTAGTTTTTCTTTTATTTATTTTTGATAACTCTTTGAATATTGAGAAATATTTTGCACCCGAAGGGTATTAAAGAATTGTTATATCTATATATTTACAGGGTGCGGAAAAATTATGGAGGCACCGATAAATTGAGATTTAACCCGAAATATTGAAGTAATCGAGTTCAAATTTTTAAAATAATTTATTGATAACATAACGATAAAAAATCAACTAAGAGTTTTCGAAATGGCCGCCTTTAGCGTTGATACAGGCCTTGAGTCACTCGAGGAAGGCATCGATGACGGCACGCAACTAGTCATTGAACATTTTGTCTCATGCTTCGACAAGGAAAGACTTCAAGAAGCCGAAACTTTTGTGGGGAGTAGAGCAGGCCTTGGTCTCAAAGTATTACCAAATGGAATAATCCAATGGGTTCAAATAAGGGCTGTTGGAGGGTCATTCGGAAGAGGAGATGAAATCTGCGAAGTGAATTTTGCAGAAGGATTGAGTAGATTTTGACTTGTGGGAAGGAGCCGAATCCTGCTGAAAGCAGGAGGGACAGGATTTAAAATGGATTTTGGTCCAGGGAATAAGAGCTTTATTTTAAATAAGATTTGATAGGTTTCGGTGTTGATCTTGGCGTTCTGGGGGACGAACACGAGGGAGGACTTTCCATGATAGGCGGTAGCCGCCCAAACCGGGATTGACTGAGGATGAGCACGTCTTCCGATCAGTTTGCCATTGGAATTAGCAGAGGAGACGTTTGGGGACAGGATGTGATCATTTTGACGATTCATGAAAAGTTCCATTGTGAATATTTCCTCATCTGAAAAAATAATCGTTTTGTAGCGTGCCGAAGAAAGCCTCTTGGGAAACTGTTGGTATCTTTCAAGTCTGTTTGACATCATTTTGTCCGTGAGTTCGTGGACTTTTTTGGATTCTGTAGGAGTTGAGTCTCAAGTCCTTCCTGATGATGGTTCTGACCGATTTTTCGTTGATTTTCAATTTTTTGCTCATTTTTCGTATGGATCTTCGGGAATTTCGTCGAATCATCTCACGAAGCTTGTCTTGTTCTGTTCCGTCCTTGCACTCCGTTTTCTGCCTCTTCCCGGACGGTCAGCAGCAGATCCAATCTCTTTGAACCGTTTTACAGTCTTCTGGACCATCGTTCGACTGACTTTCAGCAGTTTGACGATGTCTTTCGTTTGATTCCCAGCCTGATACAATATGATGATAATAGATCGCTTTGAACTCGGCGCTACCATTCTGAATAGAAAACCTACCAATGGTAAATAATATATGGAAATGATCACGAAATGCATGGTAATGACGAAAAAATAAAAATAGCATGTAAACTCTGCGCACTTCGTGAAAAATCGACGCTTTAGCAAGTGCCTCCATAATTTTTCCGCACCCTGTATAAGTAAATTGATGAAATCCATCGCTAAACTTTATTATCAGCAGATATTTTCTCTGACTTTTTTTTTTAAGAGATAGGACTAATTTAAGCTTGAACGTAATAACTCATTTCTGAATGACGGCTTTATTAATTGTTTCAGTACGGAGCCGATGCGGTTTATTGGATCGACGAGGACAGTTTCATGCTTTTTCACGTGGGTTGGGCCTCCCTCAACAAGTACAAACTCGTTGCCAATCAATCCTACGTCAAGCATGCAAAGAAGATTGCTGAGGCTATCAAAGAGGTACGACGTTGAGCATTATCCGAATTTCTCCAAATATCTATTGTTGATGATCGATAACTTGAGACAAAATAAACGATGCGCAAATTCGAATATGCGAAGTGTGTATTGTATAATATCAAATAATAGTCAAAGCTTTTCCCTTGGATCAACGAAATTTCATACATTCATTTGCAAACACTGCGCTAACTTCCGTGCATGCAAAATTTCGTACCTTTTATTTTGTCTCAAGTTATCGGTCATTGACAATAGTTCACTCACTTTTTCTACTTTTATATCATGTACTTTGATATTGCGCGTCATCTAGCAGGTGGCTTTTGCAGGATACTTAATTTTATTATTTTTGGTTTAAACTAACTAATATATAAATGAAAATTCATATATAGTAGAGGTAATATACAATAATGCGTAGACATGCATAGAATAGTAAGGCTAAAGTTAGTCGTTGGAAAAAAAATGAAAGAAAGAAAATTCCATTGAAAGCCAACGACTAATCTGCGTATTACTCTTGTACTTTTCTGCGCGTTAGTGAGTATTTCAATTCCATAATAGTTTCTCGGGTTGCAGAAATATTGTCTGTGATTAGTGAAATTCAATTTATTTTGAATTCAGGGCAAGAAACCGCCGTACGAAAAAATAGATGTGAGAGTGAGGACGATGTTGGGGAAGAAGAAAAACGAAAAGGGGGAATTCAAAAAGGGGATGAAGCTGGAATTGTTCGATCCTTTGGATCAGAAGATGAAATACCTGCATGTGGCTACTATTGCCAACATATTGAAGGTATTTTTGCAAGTCTCCTATTCTTTATTCCTCACTGACATTATTTCAAAATAGAAATTTAATAAGAAAATAATGCGTTTTACTTTTCACTTAGTCAGTATTAATGGTAATTTATGATTTCTTATCCATTTTCGTTGTCAGAACGGCTACCTCCTAATCAAAGGCGATGACGAAACTGAAGATGAGGTTCTGCCTCTGCACTGGACTTCACCCTATCTCTTTCCCTGCGGATACAGTGCACAACATAATGTGCCAATTATTCATCCTGAATGTGAGCAAAAGTTGAAGTTTTTGATCTTCACTGTATATTTCAAATTCTAGAAGTCTCGTTTTCATATGCAAAATCAGGCTAAAGTATTGAAGCTTCAGTGAACGAATCATTGGTGACTGACTTCGACTGGCCTGCCTACTTGAAGAAGACAAATGCGGTCGCTGCTCCTGAGCATCTCTTTGCCAAATTCAATGCAAAGGAAATCGCTCGAAAGTTCCCGGTAAAAGTTAAAATTATCCGAGGAAATATTTTAAATAATTTATATAGGAATATTGATTATGTTTTTTTTTTTAAGTTTACAAAACAAAAATTCCCTATTTTAAGACAAAACTTTCAATTTTCTTGTCTAATCAATGTTTTCCTCAGATCGGATCTCGATTAGAAGCGGCAGATAATAACGAACTGATGAAGATCTACCCGGCAATCGTGGCTGGGGTGCACGGCAGATTGCTGCTCATTCACTACGTCCAATACGGGGAGGATTACGATCAGATATACGACTATAGGTTAGCATCATTATATTTTTATTCGAAACAAACATTTAGCCGTGTTTTGCATAAAAATCTTTTTTATTGAGTAGTCAGTTTATTGAGATTTTGCATGTAAAACTAATAGCTTGATCAGAATAAACATATTTTTTTCTTTCAGATCGAATGACCTCTTCCCAATCGGCTTCACCGAAATGTACAACCATCCTCTCATCAAATAAATCGAATAAATGCGAAATACGGGATTTTTTAGAATCAGGTAAACTTTCTTCTTGTAAATATGATTATTATTTACTTTGTTTTTTTTTTCGATATTACTCTTTTGAGTTTCGGTTTTTTTTCTAATTTAATTTTCACTTACATTATTTAGATTATTTTCTTATTTGATTTTTCTATCTAGTCTTGGTGGTATTAATCCTAGTACAAACTGTCTAAACATTCCACAATCCTTTCTTAGTTTTCATTAGTCTACATATCAGAGTTTAGCATAGATAATAAATTTTCGATTGTTTCTATTAATATACCTCAAAAATAAATACATTTCTCGTAAAAAAATCACTTGTGAAATTTATCTTTTCATCGCAGTATAAGCTATTCTCTAGTTTCATTATGGCAAAGTTATATATCGAAACTTTAGTTCTTTATTCTGCAATATTTTTAAAATTTAAAAATTTTATTTTTGTATGTCTACTAGAATAAACATTTCACCAGAACAATCATCGCAAGTCAATGAGTGAAAAGTTAGAGATAATCGGCAATCCAAAATGCAAACAGTTCTATCAAAACTTTGACTCTAAATTTACGCCATCTCGCATCACATATTTTGAGCTTACTTTGCCTTTTCGACCTAGTGATTTTTTATCATTCATCCTATACAGTTTATTTTTACATTTCAAATGAATGTATCGAATATGATTCAGTCCAGTAACTGACTTCTACAATCGCAGTCTATGTATCGTGAATGTCTCTAAAACGTGCAGTATAAACAGACCTAGGGAGGACGATCGTCAAAAACCCTTACGATCTGCCCACTATATTTTAAGAATTTTGTATCTCTAATCAATCAATAACGCGAATTTTTGGCGTTGCGATCTATCCACTATGCAAAATTTTCCCTTTGCGACCTGTCCCCATAGATTTTTTCCGTCTGACGCAAGTTCTCCTTAGGTCTGAGTATAAATCGGGGTGCGCTTCAATGCTAAACCAATTCGCTCCTGGCTAATGTCGGTTAAGCGAGGCTGAAATCGGCTAAAAATCATATAAATGTCTAGAAGGGAATTAGATCTACAAATCTGAGTTAAAATATTTGGGAATAACTAGCCTTTAGAAGGACGCGCTCCGTTCTCAATTTGTAACTTTTTCCTTACCATTTTCTCTATTATGACGTAATGGTGTAGTAGGTAGCAGAACGCTTTGATAGGTAGTATAACCATCCAAATAGGTGGATCTTAATCGACTCCAGACGTCTACAAACTTTTACCCACTTCTACCTTCATTTTATCCAGATTAGGCGGGGGCGAATCGAGCTAGCATTGGAGCGCACATTGATTTACTGCACGTTTTAGAGGCATTCACGAGGCTCATAGAAAAAGACACCGAGTTTTCTAAGAAATAGTATGAGAAAGCAAGAGAAGAAAAGAAAAAAAACCGGTGTCTTTTTTCTAACTGGTGTCCCGGTGTCTTTTTCTATGAGCCATTCACGATAGTAGAGTCGTTTTCACAATCGAATCACTCCCTCCTCTCATTTGCTCAATGCTAATTTAGTTCCCCTTATCACTCCGTCAACTGGCTCATTGCGCCTTCTGCCCCCTCCCCCTTCGTACATTCATTCACTCGACTGACCGGGCTGTCTATTGCCTCGGGCGGGGAGCTACAAAATGACTTCATACTTTAGCATCATACTTCTGGCAGTTTGTCTCCATTTCGGGCAAGTGCTTTATCAATCAAGCCTCTCATAATGATTCAATCTCAGTTCTCCAGTCCAAATTACGAATTTACCCGGAGCCCCAAGCGTCAACTTCAAGCAATATGCCGGGTACTACGCTGTGGGTGACTCGAAATCTGACATGTTGCATTATTGGTTTGTCAAAAAATTGTCATTTGGTCATTATTTTGCAAATAAAAATAGGTTCGTCGAGTCTCAGAACAATCCTGCAACAGATCCTGTGCTTGTGTGGCTGACTGGAGGGTTAGCATGATGGAATAGCGAGTATTAATCAATTTGAATATTCAGGCCGGGATGTTCAGGTCTATCTGCACTTCTGACTGAATGGGGTCCTTTCACTGTAAGAGTATGAATTAGTTTCTCAGGTAAAGTAAAAGAATTTAGGCAAACCCTGATGGAGCCACCCTCTCCATAAATCCCTATTCCTGGAATAGGAAGGCATCAATTTTGACTTTAGAATCGCCTGCAGGTTCGTAGAAATATTACAGCTTTCGAAACTGAAAATTGCAAGAACTAAATATAATGAGATAAGAAAAATTGGGCTATCTGAAAACCGCATAACATACTGACACAAGACATAGGCAGAGTAGGATAGTGAAGATAGAGCACGGTACCTTTTCTCATACTATTTTGCCGTATCTTAAGTTATGACTTCTTGCGGTTTCCAAGTGACCGAAAGGCTGCAAAACAAAATTCTTTACGATTATTATACCGTTTAGGAGTCGGTTTTTCATATTCCACTTCCGGTTTTCCGATGACTGGCGACAACAAAACCGCAACAGAAAATTGGGAAGCCCTCGTCGCTTTCTTCCAGGAATTCCCCCAATATGTCAACAACGACTTCTACGTGACTGGGGAGAGCTATGGAGGAATTTATGTGCCGACACTCGTCAAAGCCATTATGGATCGACAGAGCCAATTCAAGATCAATTTGAAGGTACTAATGCAATTTCATAGTAGCGTACAAAGGTTTAGAGTATTGCATGATCTTAAATAAAATACGCTTATTATTTTAGCGAACTGCTTCTCCTGAAGTATTTCCTTCTTGAGGTGACATTGGATAGAAATAATACATCAGTTTGCATCAAGAAGTCCATGAGTAATTTCCAAACATGATGCAAACTAATATCATGTGCATTTTTTGTCATCCAATGTCGCGTTTTGCCACAAACTATACAGATCCAAAATTGACCTATTGTTTCATTGCACCAATCATTAAATAGTCGAATCGAAGAAGGACGCCCAACATTCGCTTATCACCCAGTCACTCAGTAGTCCAATCATTTATTTGCGATTATAATTCTGAGTTTATTCTTTCCAAGAATCTGACGAAACTGCAAACGTCTTTGTCTCCCCGCGGCCATAAAAACTAGAGGGCTGTTGGAAATTTCCCAAATGACCAGTTCCTAGTTCCGTTTGCGAAATGCAGTGATATGCAGTTCTTGAGAATTGGTGTGATAATAATTGATAAGCGAGTTAAGAGGCGCGTCAATTAACCGTCAAATTTTGATACAAATAGCAGCGACTAAAATGCACACTAAGCACAAGTTTGTATAGTGAATAGTTCATTTTCTCAACTGACAGATATTTCGAATGAGACTAAAAGAGTTAAAGATCTTCTGTATTTATCAGTTTTTCCCCAAACATTCCCTATAGTATAAAATTTTGTAATAGATAGAGACAGAAGAATGCTAAAAACGTGATTAATTGATCATAGAGATTCAGAATTTTCAACTAGAACTTGCCTGATTTTTGTAGAAGCATTCGACCACATTTTCAGGGATTTGCGATTGGCAATGGATGTGTTTCGGAGAACGAAGGCACCGATTCCTTGGTGCAATTCCTCTACAACCACGGTATGATCGACGACACCAAATGGCAACAGGCCAAGTCGCAGTGCTGCAACAACGATACCGATGACTGTGCGTGGCACAGCGCATCTGGCAGCTTCTGTCGTGAATTCGTCGAATCCTCCACCAACAGTGCTTGGTAGGCAAAATTGCATTTAATTCGCAGTGTTTTAATTTATTTCCAACTTCAATTCAAATTAACTTCAGTTAGATGAAAAGTGGAGTTACAGCTGAATTTTGGTTTTTTTGAGTGAATTAAAAGCAGACATCGAGCGAACTTTCGTCAAACAAAAATATACGGGGGTGTAGGTCCCAAGAAATATCTGATTATCGTCCCTCATAGTCAGAGTAAAAACAGGTCTTAACGTTTCGTTAACCCGTAATGGTGTAATTATTTTCTTAGCATCGCGTGAAATGGTTATGATTTGATACGATTTCAATGTAAGACTAGTCCAAATTTAGGAATTCGGGATTGAACCCATACAATATGTATGCGAACTGTATCAATACTGGAAACAACGTCCCACTCCGATTCATCCTCGACTATAGATCCAGAATCGGCAAGAAACCTAATCCTTTGGAGGTTTAAATGAGTTCGCTGAGTTGAATTAGAAAGTTTTTGCAGTTGGGAACAGTTCCTTGCATTGACGAGACAGCGGTGACTACCTACCTGAATCGACAGGACGTGAGAAAAGCCCTTCAAGTTCCCACCAGTCTTCCAGCCTGGTCAATTTGCAACGATGAGATCAACATGTTCTACAACAGGTTCGAAACTTTATGCTTATTTACAACTAAGTTATTTAAAAAACTCCAGAGAAGTGTCGGACACCACTCCCATCTTCCAATCAGCTCTCCAAGCCGGAATGAAGGTGATGCTCTACAACGGCGACGTCGACATGGCATGTCAATTCCTCATGGGTCAACGATTCAGTCGAAAACTCGGAATACCTGTATGCATTCTGAGAATAGCTTGATGTTCAATCGTAAAAAACATACTAATAATAGAGAGTGCGTAAAGCTTAAGTATAAATAATTTAATAATTCAGGTAAAACAAGCCGCGAAGCACTTCACGGTTGATGGGCAAGTTGGAGGGTACCACACGCTGTACGGCGATAGCATGCACTTCGTTAGTGTCAGAGGAGCTGGACACATGTAATAATTTAGAATATTGAAATTAGATCAAATGATGATTACAGGGTTCCGACAGACAAACCCTCAGTCGCATATCACATCATCGACTCCTTCCTCTACAACAACCCCTTCTAAACTTGTTTGAAATCGCATATTTGTAAATAAATAAAGGTTGAAGGTTTGGAAAAAGCGTTGTCTCTAAAAAGCACATACAAATGACATCTGGATGTGAATGGGTTTTTCCATTTTTCACTTGTTCATCGGCGTAACGAATGAAAATATCCAAATCGGAAACAATCTTTACAAAAACCATCTGAAATATAGAACTCACTTGGGAGAATTTCGTCTCATTTTTGCTATCTCCGTAATTCATGGACGCTGGAGAGTGTTTCTATTTGATATCTGAACCTTCGTGTTCTCCATCGAGACAGATATGACGAGTGGATTTTGGTTGCATCCTTCCTGTGTGCCCCTATCTCTACCTCTGTTTTCATCTCATTCCTGGTGTAATTCCTCATTCTCATTCCGCCTCCCTCCCTTCCGCTCTTTGAGTCGTTTCTCCGCTTCTCTCAGATTCACCTAGTTTTTGGTGCTCAATCGACTGACTGAGCATATTTTCTAGTTCCAGTTGAATACTGCCTTTAAAATAAGCGGTTTGAATCGATTATTATCTTTGGTCGACAATCATTCTACCTTCCATTTATCGAAAATCAGGTTAGTCGATCTTCCAATTTTTAATTTCTATTAACGTTGCTTAATTTTGATTCTTTACTGGATGGTGAAATGATTAATGATATTGAACGAAATTTTATGGGAAAAAGTACCCATTCCAGCCTTCACTAATTGTAGAATCTAATTTGCAACATTCAAAATCGTCTAGAAATTATGAAAAATGTTGCTATGAAAAGCCCCCAAAATCTGTTGACTTCGCGATTTATGAGCAGCTTTAGTCCATTCTCTGCGAGGATATCGAGCACGTGGAGAGGAACTTGAGAATGCTAGTCGAAGAGAGAAAAATGAAAATTACTGCAAAAACATAACAGCACAGGGAGTAGTGAGGCAGAGAGAGCGGGCTGGACATGCTCAGGTACATTCGCCGTAATGCACAATGCAGCTTTGCAGCTCTTTGCTGTTCGTTTCCCAATCCTTCTCGTTGCTTTCGTAGTTCTTATTTCATTTTAGAGTTCTCGAATTTCCCGTCTGTTCCTCCATTCATCCCTTCCATTCGTTCGTTCCGATGTCCGCAGCCGTCCGCACTCTGTGCCTCCTCCTGTCTCCCCTAGTTCTGTGCGGATTTCCTGAATTGGAAACCATCTATTTTCTGATCACATCTCTAGATCCACTATGCTGTGTTGTCTTCACCGTTTCAAGGTATCGTGAGCAATTTTAGAAAGAACGTTCAATAAATATGACTGAAATCATCAACAAGATCAAGGTTTATCATCTTTAATTTATGAGGATGACACTTCAACATCCACTTTTATAATGATCATAAACAATTTATAGAACAAAGCCCTAAATCTCAACCAATCAACATTCACTATTATATTCAACGCTTTTTTTCAGCTATCTGTACGTGAAAAGGAAGACCAATCAGTTGAAGCCACGAATTTCGGGATTAAACTTAGCCCACAAGTCAATGGCTGAGCAATTTCACTTCGAAGCGCCTAAATTCATCGATATCGGATTTACGGATCTGAATAAATATGGTTAGTGTTGCAAAAATAAGAATGAAATAAAAATTCGAAAATGTGCGTAGTACGATAATACGATATGCAGAACGAGAAAGAGAGGCTAAACTATCTTTTACATAGCACCTTTCCGAGCTGTAACTTTGCTACACGTACATATAATTGGTAGTTACACCGACGAGAGCCGGAAATGCTGGGTGATTAGTTGTTTATCTGCTGGAAGCTAGAAGATGTTTGAGAGACTGCCCGTGTGCTGCGTGCTGCGAGAAGCTGACCTGCACACCGGCAATTCGCCCATTTTATTGCACAAAACGTGATATTAGAGCAGTTGTCAAATGTAAAAGCGAGCAAAGGAAAATGAAAATGAGAGAAGACGCTCGAGTCCAAACAAAAGAGTAGGAAATATAGGGGTGAAAAATCTATGACCATTTTGTGTAAAAATTGATAATGAACAATGATTTGTGAGAGCAATGCACATAATCGAGGGACGCTTCAAAGTTCAACGCAATTCATAACACAACGTTATTTTAGATTCACTTCACTTTTTGTAGGATGAGGAAGGAAATCCGGAAAAAGTAAATATTAGAATGGCGAAAAACCAAAGAGATCTTAACGAAAAATAAATGAAAATAGCGTCGATTATAATTGCACTTCCTTCTTCAATGAAAATATTTAATTATTACACACTCCATTATTAGCTGGTTATTTGCTCACGATGTTATATTTACCGTCCATAAGAGTTCTCAAATGAGAGAAGATCAAAGTTTCTATAATTTTCAAAAGAAACTTCTCATTGCTCTATAGAAACTCGAAACAGGAGAGAAGTTATTTTATTGACCAACACAAAATAAGATAAGATGAGAGCGTCATAGGAACGTCACTAAACTATTTTCAGGAGAGTTCTGGAGATTGAAGCACAAGAATTTCTCGTTCTGCGCAGCCCAGGGGATGAGAAGTTACATGGAGGATCGAATGCACTATATGTTCGACCCGAACCACACTCTCTCCATTTTCGGCATATTCGATGGCCACGGAGGACAGTTCGTGTCTGAATATCTCGAGAAGAACTTCGCACAGTCAATTCGAAAGAGAATGATTCAAGGCGAAACCAGACGAAGACTCAGCAATACGAGCACGATCTCGAACGATGATCGGGTCGTAGAGGTGAGAATTGTTTTCGAATAATCAAACTTGTATTGTATCTGCAGTGTGTAATTTAGTGTTCATAGAACTTGCTACAGTAGTATAGACAAGAAGAAATCTCGAAATCAGACTTGAAACGGAATTCTAATTCCGACTTCGACGTCTATATTTCTGGTCATATCTCGTCTTTATATCGATTTAAAAATATGTCTGTAAATTCCAATACTGATTGTAATTTCTCAAATGCAAATTTCATATCATAAATGATCAAAACACAGCAAAATTTTAGATGCTTTTCACGGAAATATGTCGTCTTGATGATCGAATCTGTGCTATTGATCCGAAAGCCACATGGAACACTGGTATTGAATGGCATTATAAAAATGACACCAGTATACCGTAATTTAATTCTAAAGGCAATGATAATTGAATTTTTTTAATTGAAATGAAAGAAACCCTTTCTCAGGGTTACGGTTATCGATTTTTGCCTCTTTCTCCCCTTTCATGTGCCACGCTTCTATCTGTACTGATTGTTAACAATCATGTGGCAGTGCAGGTTCATCATTACGAAATTCACTTTTTGTATACTCCAGTCTCATTTATTTATTCATGAATTAATGCAGAACTTCATCATCAAATTTCAATATCAAGACGTGTTCTCAGGATCGACACTTATCGCAGCTATGCTTGAAGGCAATCGATTTTTGTCGGTGATGAACGTGGGCGACTCCCGCGCCGTTGCCTGTGATGAGTTCGGCAGGACATTTCCACTCTCAAAAGACCATAAACCGTGCGACGTAAGTTTCTGACACTCTATCCCAGTTCACCCATGCCCATACTCTCTCCATTTATTTGTGCTGCATCAATTATGCGCAGACCCATTTGCTTCTCAGTTGGCTGAATTCCTGAGTTTCTGCATTCTGGTTGCATTTTGGCTGTGCAGAGTTCACGTCAGAGTCAAGCAGAAAAGAGACAATGCGTGTATTTCTGCATGTGCTCCGGGAGAATTCGTTGGTTCTCAGCATTCGGCCCTCATCCTTCAATCATCATTTCTCATAGGTCGAACTTATCTCTTTTAATTTTAATTAAAACGGACTCGAAATTCTTCCAAATGCTCTTTTCATTTGCAAATTCGGCAATGAGGAAATTGGTCTGCGAAATTTGTGAATTGATCAAAATATTGCATAATTTATTGCTCTGTTAAATGGAAGCTCACTTTGAATTATTTTGTTTGTTAATGTCGCGATCTACGTGCAATCTCTACATCTTTGCAACTTGCCAGATACATTTGCTTTTTAGAACGCAGCAGAAAAAGACATCATTTTTCATAGATCGTTCACTAAATTTAATGTCTCTGAGCGTTCAAAGTTGCCGATTCTTAATCAAATCTTATTGGATTGTTCTTCTTCGGATGACTATTTTGTAGAATCTTGTTTGTAGAGAAGAGGATTTGATGAGAGAAGAGAGGAAGTTGTCGCATTGCGTTACTCGAGTTGGATGCTAGTTTTGATGCAATTTTTGACAAAATAAAGCGACGAAATTGAGAGGCTGAGGGCCGAAAAAACGAGGAGAAATTGCCACCCAACACTCTGAATAAGGCAAGGGAAGGAGATAGAGGGAGGGAAGGAGAAGAGCCCATCCATGATGAAGCTCAATCAACTGCTGGCCCTCTCAAATGCATTTATCCACTCAACGCGTCCCTCTCTGTCTTTCCCCTATCTCCATCCGCATCAGACCGTAGCAGGGAGTTTTTCGCAGAATCACACATCCTCCTTCCTTCGGATTTCGTGAATCATGTCGTCTTCATATTTCTGATTTTTTAGGGATGTTTATATAAGGAACGAGCAAGAATTTGGCATTTCTTACATGGTACCTGGACTCCTTTAGCTACGTGCTTTTTTGACTACGACGGGGTCATTGAAAACTGAATCCTTTCTCTTTTTGTCCATGGATTTTGAAAATTCGAGTTTTCACTCTAAAATTTATTCACTAGACATTTTATAGACGATCACAAAGATCTATGACTAAATAACTTCGATCGGAGCTAGACGGGAGTAAAAAAACTAATATTTTAAATCGAAAGTCTCGTTAAAATTTCTCCTTTCTTCGAAAACGAAATCGAAACTGTCCTGATCCGATAGACATTTCTTTTCAAAATCAAAACTGAAACTTGTTCAGCCGTGGTATGGTCAGTGAAAACAACAGAATGAACTTCGTAAAAAAACCTCATTTCTTATGTTTCTTTGATCATTTCTATTCTTGTTGAAATTCAAAAAATTCGTTTGTATGCTTTCTTGGGCGACATCATGACGGAAGTTTGGGACTGGTAGAAGTCGGGAAGGAAAGAGGGAGCATTACTGAGGCAGCAAAGGAATCAGAAGCAGAAGAAGGAGAACGGAAACGGGGCCGATCGCCTTCCCCTCGCCTTCTTATGTTTTCACTGCCTGTGTTGTCCAAATCCAAATATGCTTCCACAAGCAAGTCTCCATGTCCTCTTACCCCTTCTCCATTTCGCGGAAGTGAACACCCCATATTCGAATCCGAATTTATAAGTTCCCTTAACCTTTTGATTTTTCGCAACTTTCAAACAGTGGAAAAATCTATTCTTTCAGCTGAATTTCATTTTACAATATATTCCCTGCAAATTCTAATTGTTATCAGTGGCGGAACAATATTGAAATAGTAGATCAATGAAAATTCATTTGATAAATGGACTTTTAGATCAGGAAACAGTGAAACAGACTTCGACAAATTCATTGTCGATAGGCTAGGCACGCTAAGTGATCGAATGCCAAATTGCACATTTCGATATATATTTAATTTTGAGCTCGTTTCACGATAAAGTTGCATATATTTTCTATCCAAATTATTACTCGCTAGATCTGAATCCTATTCAAAGAATCGTTCACCAGGCTTGTTAGTGGATCGAAAAATGTACGATCCGAACTGCCAAAAATGCGATTCGATCCAACAAGCCTGTCATTCACATTTCGAAAATTGTGAGACGCATTTATCATTTTGTTCCGACTATTTTTAAATTCTACTCAGCTTCTTCTGGCTAATAGTTTTCCATGTTGACATTCGATGATAAAGATCATCGATTATTTCTGATTCTTTGTGTGCATGAAAAATTCAATCTTCTAATAAAAGGTAATTAATTTCAGAAAGTCGAACGTCGTCGTATCGAATCTGCAGGAGGTTTCATTTACAAAGACGAAGGCGAAACATATCGAGTCCAAGGAATTCTAGCTGTTTCCAGGTATAAAATTATGAAACGTTATTATGCATTTTTTGTTTGTTTATTTTAGATCTTGACAATTGAGTCTATTTCAAATTCATAATAATTAATCAAGACTATGAAATACGATTTAAAGTTTTCGATAATAATAATAAGCGCAAAATACTTCATTTTTCATCATCAAAGATTTGGGCGAAATTTTAGAAATGTTTTGATTTTCAAAGTCTAGTTCGTTCATTTGTTGAACCTCTAAATCCCTAAAAAGCCCAACGTTTTCTCACGTCTTCAGCTATATAGCAATTTGTAATGCATTAAACGTGTTAGTGAATGCGCGTGAATGATTCGTCGGTGTCAAATGTTCCGAATTCCAAGTCTAATGTCGAATTGTGTTGTGCGCAAACAAATAGACAATCGAATTCACGTTCCGGTCACCGCCTGATTCAATTGAATCTTCCTACTTTTTCCCCCGAATTTTTATCTTTCAACCATTTAGCCTGCAAATTTGCTTGAGCACTGGACTTTGCTTCTTTCGAGAGACCATTCGCAATTTCATTTGGGGTAAGTAGAAAGGAAGAGAATGAATGAGAAGGAAAAAGTCGGAATTGGAAAGAAGTGAAGTCGAGTAGGAACGATAGATGCAATAATAGCGAAAAAAGATGGTGATGGGATTGGTTAAATGGATTCTTGCATAATCTTTACGAATCGTTTTTGAGATCATAAATGAGCGTGCTTCCGATTGAAACCTAGCAGTTCTGGTGCTCCAATGCTCATTACTCTCTGCTTCTTCCCGGCTTATTATACTCCTCGCCAGACCAGTTGCAAAGTAAACGGACTTGTTATTTTCATTCTTCCGGCGCTCTCAGTGTTTTCATTTTAATTGCGGCAAGCTTAATTTGGCCGATGTTTTATATCGAACCAGCTAAAGTTGTATTCCGTTCATAATATAAGCATAAAATATCGATCTGAGTCGAGATGAAATTCGAACTAAAATATAAAAATCGCATTTTATACAATTTTAAAAAGAGGATAAATGATTTTTATCAGTTTTTCAAAATTTTGCCTACGTTCGATACAACCCGAAATCTCGTTGTTTTGGTCGGTAAAAAATAGCCAGCGCGGAATGAAATTTCGTTTTCGTATCAATAATGTTAGAAATTCTGTACTCGCTCATCCCTGGTAGAAAATCAGTTTCTTATGACTTATTCGAAATTCCATCAGGATCAATATTGACCTGAGATAGGTAGGATTCGAGAATCCCCTTTGTTTGAGTATCTTTCTCATTGTCAGATTTGCTGGAAGAGTAAATCTTTTTATTCGTGTTGTCTTCGCATCAATCAACAGAATTGGAGAGAGGAAGATGATGAGCTGGGGATGGAGGGAAGAAATTAGGAAGACACTGAGAAGATGAAGCAGACGAAGGGAGACGACGATGTGGTCAGCCAACCGAGGAGGAAGGTTTCAGAAAACGGAGTGAAGAATCGAGAGCATAAATGAGCAGATGAGCAGCGAGAGTGAGAGTGAGGCATTGCGAATCAGTCAGTCATTCTCCATCCTCTTCATTTGCTTTGCCAATTCCTAGCTTTCTTGCTGTTGTCCCACAATGCGCCATTCAAAACTGCCCTCAGCCAGTTAGTTGTAATGAGGCATCCATCTTATTGAGTTCGAATTTGAAGACCAATTCGTTTGATCTCTTAGCTCAAGCAAATTGCTCTCGCTCAATCGCATCTTCCGGTTTTTTAATAGCTCGAGAAACTTCCATTATATTTTTGAAAGAAATCCATAAGTTTTCCTAATCATAGCCTATGACTTCAAATGCAGTGGTCCACAAAATTTTGGAACAATGCATATTTTTGAATAAGCTAATCGACATTTACTAAACCGATCTTAGTGAATATTATAAGATATTACACATGTGATATCAAATCAAGTCATAATAATCCTGAGAGTTAAAATTTTATTTTATTTGATAAATTTGAGTAAATAATCATTCTAAAAAAAATCATTCATTTTTCAGCTTTATGCGCTACTGTATAGTTCATTCCGATTTTTGAATCTATTCTATCTTTTATATTTGTCTAACAAATGAGACACTCTGCGTGTTACTCAGAAATCGGCATATTTTTAAGGAAAAATCAATTCGGGCGAGCTGATAACGAATATCAGATTCAAAAGTACTGAAAATACATCATAATCTAAAGATTGAGTTTTGAATTTGCTCTCTTTGGCTATTTGCTACTGCAGCGAATAGTGGCATTGTTAACGCCCGCTACACGATGCGCGCTAATTTTCCATGTTAATGCTTGTAATAAAGGGAAAACTAACAAACTTCGGTGCCAAATCCTCGAAACAAGATGCACGCTCAACATCTTTGAACCTTATATATTCGTTTTCAGCATGACCAAATAGACTTTCCTTGAAAATATGAACCGAGTTTGTAAGCAACACACTGATAGAGCTTCCTTTGCAAGATTATTATTGATCATCTTTAACAGATAAATTAAATTTTTCGTTTATCTTTGGTCTTTACCTAACATTGCAGTTCATCCTTCTTTTTCTGTGTATAGATCTGTGTATTTGTCGTCCACACGTGCCCACTTCCACTCGACAATATGAAGTGCCGTTCTTGAGCTTTGAGATTGGAATTTCGAGACGCAAAGTCTGCGTTATTACACGTTTCGAATGGCATATTCGAGTGGCCGTTCACACATGCTCACTACATTTCATTGTTACCGAAGTGTTGTCGAGAGTAGAACTGTCTTGATTCCTCGTTTCGCTTTCACATGTAATGTGCGATGAACTTCCGATAGCTCCGCGCTAGATTTCCCCCTCCTCTCATTTTCAATCAGCATTTCAATCTCATTCGCTGTTTTGAATTTCGTTTATTTCGATTAGCTTTCAAGTAGATTAGTCCTTTTGAATGGCTCCGAGCTCTTGAAGCGAAAGTCATCTTCTTGAATATCGAAGCGAAAATAGAAGAAGAGACAGAGAAGAGGAGGATATGTGACGTGTGAAGAATCAATCATCTTTGCAGGGCGATTGGGGATTTTGCGCTCAAAAGGCTTGGAGTCATCACCTGCCATCCGGACGTCGTTCGCATAGATCTTCAGACTAAACCACTGAGGTTATCGTTATATTTTTAGAATAAAAATCAAATAGTTATACAACTTAGTGACCACATTTTATATGACCTGAGGTTTTCAACCTGAATAACCAATTCAGCCTTCCCATAAGTCTTCACCATTTGACATTGCAGATTTCTGATTGTTGCAACAGACGGTTTCTGGGACGTCATTACAGATAAGGAAGCAGTGGACTTGGCTAACAAATATTTGAAGTAGGCACTATTGCCCTTGTTAGATAACTACAATGTGGATGAAGACGTAAAATAACGAATAAACAAAAGTATGTACGTAGAGTGCATCACAGATTGGTCGTCGTTCCTTAATGTAATTTCTCTTCCTTCCGGCGACTAATTTGTGCAGCACTTTCGGTACTTTTGTCTATGCACTATTTCACGCTTTCATTCAGTTCATTTCGTCTAATAAAATGCTAGTAGATATCGAGATCGATATAATCGAGTGATCATTTGCAGATCTCACGCTCCTTCTGATTGGCACAGAATCTCGATTCATCTGGTGCAGGCTGCCTTGAACAGACGCACTCAGGACAACGTCAGCGTGTTATTCATAAAGTTAAAATAAACTCCGATCACCTTATTTAGGTAGGTAAAATTGACGTAATTTTGCTTTTTTTATTATTCGTCTGTCCGCAAATGCAGGCTCTCGATTATCTTTACTCTTTCGTCTCCCTCCGACTCATCTGTCCCTATACTGCCTGCGAATTCATCGCTATCTCATTTCGAGATCATTGTTTTGCTTCCGGCCATAAACATGCCATTTGCCCTTCTCCAAATCAAATGGGGCATGTCTTCGTCTGTTCTCTGCCTTCAGCTTCTGCTTTCACTGCTCTCACATCGACCCCATCCCTTGCTCACAATCAGATTCCTTCACTCGCGCACCCTACTAGCATCCGCCTTTGACGGGTCAAATATGGACGAAAGTTCATCCTTGCTTTCAGTCTTTTTTAAAAACCAATTTTGGAGCTCACCAAAATCATTTGAATCAGGGCTGGACGAAAGTTTTGATTCCGGTTTCGGAGAAAAGTTGTAGAACTTCCGATTTCAATTTCGGCTTCGGGTTTGTCTAAAGTAAAAAAAACCACTTTCGGCTTTTTTTTCAAAATTTTAGCTTTCGTCCAGCCATGATTTGAATACAAGGACTTAAAAATGAAAATCTTTAGATTTCCGATAAAGATCGAAATTTGAACTCCGAGCGTCCTTATTTGTAATATTTTTTCTTCCAATTTCAAACCTTTTCTAACCTAATGCAAATTTTGATGGTCTTTAAAAGTTCGAAATATTGAATATAGAGTTCATTTCAATAAAAATAAACTTTCGAAATCTTTTAGATCGACCTACAATTTGCACCTCGCTTCCTCATATTCAATCATCTTCTTTTTCTTTCAATGATATGACCAATCCACCGAGGCATTCGGATTGAAAATTTGAAGTAGAAAGAGAAGGAAAGAGGGAAGGAAGGAACAGCTTCTCTGTCATTTTGACGACTCGAAAAAACAAGTTTGCTCGTTCATCTCTGGGATTCTCTCCATTTGAGACATTCTTTCCCAGTCGTTCACTTCAGGCCAAAGAGTCTTAACTTCATGATAGAGTGCTAAGCGAATGCGCGTGCACTTCCTTTTCCCATCAAAACACTATCCTCGTTGCATTTTGAAGAGATAATTTGTTTCTGGGTGTCAAAAATCGCGAAAAAATGATGAATGAGCCTGACAATGGGGTTTCAACTTCCGTTGTAAATTTGACTGCCGCCATTTCTATATTTATTCCACACCTTGAGCACTTCTTTCTATTGAGATCTTCGATAAATTCTTTGAATTCGAAATTAGCATATTCTTTCACTCGTAGTATCTGTGCTTAGGGATAGTAAAACAAGTTGGCTATCTTGATCAATAACCCTTTTGGCTGTCAGCCTCGGACAACCCAGAGACCAGAGCTATTTTCTGACTTCCTGATCATACACTCTCACGGAACAACACGATGATTTTGATTATCGCGTTTATTGCATTTGGTGAAGGGTCATAATGACAATGAGATGTTGGGGACACTAATTTTGAAAATTAAAGGGAAAAGTTCAAAGTCTCAGGCTTTCGAAAGAATAATTGTCACAGTTAAGATGCATGTTTTTTTTCTAATCTCAGCAATTTCGTTGAAAATATGGCGACCACTAAAACGAATGTTGAACACTAGGTTCGGATTTTCAATATACGTGAAATATGTAGGAATATGAGAGAACACGCACATTTTAGTATAGCCAGCTAGTTTGATCTTTTCCAAACACGATCGTCATAATCTATTTGTGAATCTTTGGTGATTTGGTTAGTCTTCTGTCCTCTGCTTAGAGAACCAAAAGAACTCCAATTTGCACCTGCTGCAGGCGAATTTGAAACAAATGCAGAAGTTTTGATCGAGAAATGTTTCAGTCGTTCGAGTAGCCAGTCGCGTTTTTCATTCCTTCATCCATCCATCCATTCATTCGTTCAACAATCATCATTCCCGCTTCATTCACTGATTTATGTGATGCCTTCGAATCATCAGCTATGCCTGCTCATTCGATACGGCAATAGCACAGAGGACTTCTTCGATGCACTCTACGATGGAGTTCAGCATCCGTCTGTTTCAAATATCAATAGAGTAAGGACAAGTTTTTGTAAAACAGCTGAAAAATTTAGTCAAATTTTAATTATGAGCGAGATGAACGAAATTCCAATACTTGATTCCAAATTTTAAAAAGTTGCTAATTCGAAAGTCAGCGAGTTTAGGCAATGAATTTTACAAATTATTTCTAAAAAATTCAAGAAACTCATTAAAATTTGGTTTAACAATATTCTCTCGAGCCTGACTAAATTAAGCACTAATTGAAGTGAAAGAAATCAATTCAGAATCTCAATTTTCAGATTTCGTACGCCTACATAGCACCTGTGATTATTGCATTCGGTATTGTTGGTGACTTCCTGACAGTCATCACTTTGACGCATCCTCTGCTAAGGAACTATTCAATAATCTACACTTGTATGACTTCTTATATAATTTAGAGGATTTATCACAATGTTCAGACCTCTCTCTACTTGCGATGACAGATCTTCTAACCCAATTATCTGTCATTCCGATGATTCTGTGGCTGTTGGATATTCGAGGCTGCTCCAGTGCTGCATCGTTCTTCTACTCTCACATTGGATTTCCTTTGGTTAGTATAGCAAATCTTATAAACTTCTGAAAGGTAATGAAATATGGAAGCAACTTTATACTTCTAAAGAAAAGAAGCTGCTTTAAAAATCAAGATGTGCACCGTATGAACCGTATGAGCTATCCAATAAGCCGATAGATGTTCTCAAAATCGTCAATTTATTGATTTAAGGCAAACGCCTTGATGGGATCATCAGTCTGGATCGTCGTCTTTCTCACACTGTCTCAGTACATGGCTGTCTGCAGACCGTTTGCATATGGATTGAGGTTCGCATTATCTTTATTAACATTTTCCATCAAAATTATGTTTGAGATCACGAAAAGTGTGCTTCATTCTGTTCGTCGCCGCGTATCTCTTCAATTTCGCAATCTATGCACCCTGGGCTATCAAGAAGGAGTACTATGACTTGTGGGAATTGGTTCCGAAGGTAAATTTGTTTTTATTTTGAACTAATTGAGACTGGATGAATTATTTTGGAAATTGACGAGAATTATCAAGATAGCAACAGTTATGAAAGCGCATGAAGAATCGAAGATTTCAATCGTAAAATTTCTGACGTGATCAGACTCGCAAAATAAATAACCGCAACCGCGGTTGGAAATTTTTAGAAAAAGTTGCAAGTCTAGACTTGATTGGTTTTGAAATCCAATAGTGATTTTTCACTTTGTACATATCTTATCATTATCGGGATACAGAGGAGTTTCCATGTGACATCACTTGTCAAACAACATACTCAATCAATGATTCATTTTAAGGAAATGGTGCCATCTACAGTGTGTCGCTACATTGTGTGTGATTCTCCCCTCCCCGAGTGGTTCGTTGTCTACGAAACGATTCGCGAATTGATCAGTCGGATATTCCCCTTTTTCCTGGTTGCATTTCTGAATGCTCGAATCCTCGTCACCTACAAAAACACGAAGAAGGATCGAATGGAGAGACTCGCCAATTCGCAGAAGAAATTCGTCTATGAAAAGAGTGAGAAGGTGAGTACATCGATCATAGCGTCATTCGACAAGAGTTGTTTAGGAGGAGAAAAAACTGTTTATCCTGCTGTTTGCTATAATTATCATCTTCTTTCTGTGTACAATTCCCGCAGCTCCGTTGACGATTCTTGTGGCCGACTACAAATCCAACAATGCATCCTTTCAGGTACATATTCAATTTTCCATTGTTTATCACTAAGCAAACTTTGGTTTAAAGGTTTCCACTTCAATCGAGCAGATATTATCGCAGAAATCATTTATTTTGCTAAACTAATCATCCATTCTCGTGAAAAGTAGATCTAAAATGTACTCGAATATAGTGATACTAAATTGTACGAAATGACACAGAGAGCAAAAATAGCACATGAATCATCATATATTTCTGAAAAAATGACGAAACACAGCAGAAATTGATAGGGATTGTATAGAGAAGGGTGGATTTTGTCAATTATCTGTTGAGCCAAATGCAGATAGAAAACATTTCGTCATTCTGAGTTGCACTATTACTTCATTACGCCATTTACAAACTGGTTTTAAGATATTTCGAGCTATCGTAAACATCCTGGAGTTCACAAAATTCGCGCTCAACTTCTACTTCTATTGTCTGATCAATCCGAACATCCGGAATATCTGCACTTCGGTCGTAATGTGTCGAAAAATAGCTCGGCAGCCTCGAGTAAAAGGACAACCACAGACACCGATATCGCTCTACACCAGGTAAG